>OX451739.1:1016200274-1017400274 GCA_948472305.1 Vicia faba | reverse complement strand
AACCACGGATAGAAAGGGTGCTAACACCTTCCCTTTCTATAAATCTACCTCCCGAACCGAGAAACATTCTCATAAGGGATTTTGCTGTGCTTTTGTCCTTTCCATGTTGGAGAAACTAAAAGACGGTGGCGACTCTTGCTTACCGCGACATACGCGAACCAGCTTAAAAACAGTCAGTTCTATTTCCACCGATCACAGTATCTGAACTTCAATGGGCAAGACTGCCTCCATACCATATACCAAGGAATAGGGTGTTGCCCCTGTTGACGTCCGTGCTGAGGTGCGGTATCCATGAAGAGAAAACGGTAACATCTCGTGCCAATCTTTGTATGTCACCGTCATCTTCTGCACAATCTTCTTAATGTTCTTATTAGCCGCTTCTACAGCCCCATTCATCTTCGGCCGGTAAGGAGAAGAGTTGTGATGTTGTATCTTGAACTGCTTGCAGAGCTCGGTGATCAGCTTATTGTTGAGATTTGTACCATTGTCCATAATGATCCTCTCTGGTACACCATATCGACAGATCAGGTTGTGCCGAATGAACCGTGCTACGATGTTCTTGGTTACTGTAGCAAAGGAAGTTGCTTCAACCCACTTCGTGAAGTAATCAATCGCTACCAGGATGAAACGATGCCCGTTGGATGCCGTAGGTCTGATCTCGCCGATCATATCAATGCCCCACATTGCAAAAGGCCAAGGTGCCGTCAAGACGTTTAGAGGAACTGGAGGTATGTGCACCTTATCTGCATAGACTTGGCACTTGTGACATGTCCGAGAATGCTGATAACAGTCGGCTTCCATAGTGGACAAGAAATATCCTGCCCGAAGGATTTTCTTTGCCATGGTGTGTCCACTAGAATGAGTTCCGAAGGTACCTCGTGTAAATCTGCCATGATCCTTTCTGCCTCGTTCTTATCCACACATCGCAGTAAGGTTGAATCATGGTTACGCTTGTAAAGAATGCCATTGCTGATGAAGAACTTCGCCGCGAACCTCCTCAGAAACTTCTTGTCATTAACAGATGCACCCTCGGGGTACTCCTGAGCTTCAAGATACCTCTTCACCTCATGAAACCAGGGATTTTCTGTTACCTCTTCAGTATCAATATCATAACAATGTGCAGGTTCGTCCAATCTTCCAATGGTAATCCGGGGAGCTTCGTTGTCCCAATTGACTTTGAACATAGAAGACATCGTAGCTAGCGCGTCCGCTAACTGATTCTCCTCTCTAGGGAAGTGTTCAAAGGTTATTTCCTCGAAATGGGGAAGCAACTTCAACAAATACTCCTTGTAAGGAATAAGATTTTGGTGTTTTGTATCCCACTCGCCTTTGATTTGACTGATCACGAGAGCGGAATCTCCAAAGACACTCAAGAACTTAATCCTTAGGTCAATTGCTGCTCGAAGACCCGTGATGCACGCTTCATACTCCACCATATTGTTGGTGCAGTTGAAACATAGTCGGGCGGTGAACGGAGTATGAGAGCCTTTAGGAGATATGATTACGGCGCTAATGTCATTACCCAAAGCGTTCGAAGCTCCATCAAAGTACATAGACCATCGGGATCCTTCCTCAGGTCCTTCATCCGGTCCAGGTGTTTCACAGTCAGTCACTACCATGATACTCTCATCCGGGAATTCAAAGTTCATAAATTGGTAATCGTCCACTGCCTGATGTGCCAAATGGTCTGCCAACACACTTCCCTTGATTGCTTTTTGGGTTGTGTATTGGATGTCATACTCGGTCAAGATCATCTGCCATCTTTCTATTCTTCCGGACAAGGAAGGCTTTTTGAAGATATACTTGATTGGATCCATTTTTGAAATCAATAGAGTAGTGTGAGTCAGCATATACTATCTCACCCGGCGAGCAGCCCATGCCAAAGCGCAACAATTTTTCTCGAGTAGTGAGTATCAGGTCTCACAGTCGGTAAACTTTTTGCTAAGGTAATAAATAGCATGCTCTTTTCGTCTAGACTCGTCATGCTGCCCCGTCACGCACCCCATTGAGTTGTCGAGTACTATCAAGTATAAGATCAAAGGTCTCCCTTCAACTGGAGGCATCAGGATATGTGGTTCTTGGAGATACTCTTTGATCCTTTCGAAAGCGGCCTGACATTCATCGTTCCATCTTACCACTTGATCTTTCTTTAGTAACTTGAAGATTGGTTCACAAGTAGCAGTCAGGTGCGAGATGAATCAGGCAATGTAGTTCAGACGTCCCAGAAAGCCTCTGACTTCTTTTTCTGTTCGGGGAGCTGGCATTTCCTGTATAGATTTCACCTTTGCAGGGTCTAATTGAATACCCTTATCGCTTACGACGAAACCCAGCAGCTTTCCAGATCTCACCCCGAAGGTGCACTTGTTCGGGTTTAGCCTCAACTTGTACAACTTCAACCTGTCAAACAACTTCTGAAGGTGGTCCACATGCTCCTCCTCAGTTTGGAACCTTGCAATCATGTCATCAACGTATACCTCAATCTCATGATGGATCATGTCATGAAACAAAGCGACCATGGCACGCTGATACGTTGCCCCAACATTTTTCAATCCAAAAGGCATGACCTTGTAGCAAAAGGTGCCCCATTGAGTAATAAAGGTTGTCTTCTCCATGTCTTTGGGAGCCATTTTAATCTGATTATAACCGGAGAAACCATCCATGAAGGAGAAAACCTTATGCTGAGAGGTGTTGTCAACCAGGACGTCGATATGAGGCAGAGGGAAATCATCCTTGGGGCTCGCCCTGTTCAGATCCCTATAGTCGACACACATTCAAACCTTACCATCCTTCTTCGGCACAGGAACCACGTTGGCCACCCACTGTGGGTAAGAAGTAACTGCTAGAAAACCGGCGTCAAACTGTTTCATAACCTCAGCTTTGATTTTCTCAGACATCTCTGGGGCATTCGGCGGACCTTCTGTTTCACTGGAGGATAGTCTTCCTTGGTAGGCAATCGGTGAACCACAATATCGGTATCCAACCCAGGCATATCTTTGTAAGACCAAGAAAAGATCTCAACATAGTCATGCAGCATCTGAATCAACCGTTGCTTCACACTAGCTTCCGTATTTGCACCGACCTTAACTTCTTTCTTGTCAATCTCTGTACCCAGATTCACTGTTTCCACTGACTTTTCATGTGGTTGTATAGCCCTCTCTTCTTGGAGTAACAGTCTTGCAAGTTCACCAGGAATTTCGCAATCATCTTCACCTTCGTCTTCGGCTAAGTTGACCGGACTTTCGAAGTTATAACTGGAAGTAGCAGAGTCGTTACCAGTGAGATCCAGAGTGGATGTAGACCTGTATATGTGAGTGTGTGTAAAATAGCTGCTTTGCAATATATAATAAAAGAAAAATGAGGAGCGCAAAATTTTGAAATGCAAGAAAACGTCCAATGCTTTTATTAATGATATATGTAGATGACACACATAAAGCCCTCACAAATGAAGCCACGGTGCCCCGGGTAAGACACCGGGCCGTAAAGTTTAAAACATTGTCTGTTACAAATTTAAAACAACAGTCTCATTACTGGGTAACAAAAGAAATTGGGATGAAGTCCTTTGCTGTCTAGTTGCTTAGTCCACCATCAGTAGTAGGATAGATCCAACTGTAGAAGTTAGATTCTTCAACATCGTCTTCAATGGCATTCACTCCTGAATTGCTGATGAATAGGGGAGGTCTTCCGATCTGTGCATTCTGAACAGCCCTTTGAGCTTCTGCAGTGAAACCCAAACCAAACTTGTTAGTCTTCTGTGCAAAATCAGGGAGTTGGCCCCAATTTGCACACCCACCTTTCTCGACAACATCCTGGGCATCCTTGAAGGAAGCCATATTCATGGGAGGATCTTCAATAACAGTCTCAGTTGATACCAGCGTCTGGGGAACCTCTTCAAAATGCTGAAATAGGGTCTCAATGAACTCCTCGTCCATCTCTACATATCGGAAAGACTTGAGGTGGCTCACCATGTACTCCTCCTCTCCTTGTACTGTCACAATTTTCCCTTTGACCGGGTACTTCAGCTTCTGGTGGAGCGTAGACGTCACTGCCCCAGCTTTGTGGATCCATGGACGACCCAGCAAACATGAATAAGATAGCCGAATGTCCATCACATAGAATGTAGAGTTGAAAACCTGAGAACCAACCTTAATCGGAATATCCACTTCTCCATGCACCATCCTCTTAGACCCATCAAAGGCCCTGACGACAATGTTGCTTAGTTTCAACTCCAACCCTTCACAGTCCAACCGGTCTAGAGCTTTCTTAGGCAAAACGTTCAATGAGGAACCAGTATCCACCAATACATGAGCAAGAGTGGTGCCCCTGCATTCAATGGAGACATGCAGGGCATCATTGTGATTCTTCCCCTTAACAGTCAAGTCGGCATCAGAGAACCCCAACCCGTTATCAGCAGTCGGACTAGCCACGCACTCTTTAAACTAATCAGCTGATGTCTCTTGCGGTACGTGTGCAGTCTTCAGGAAAGAAATCAGAGCCTTGGCATGGGCTTCTGAGCATAGCAACAATGACAACATAGAGATTTTGGACGGGGTATGCCCCAGCTGCTCGACTACATTGTAGTCGCTCTTTTTGATGATCTTCAAAATTTCCTCCATCTCTTGTCTAGAGGCTTCAACAGCAATTTTCTTTGGTGCCTCCGTCTGGGCAGGCTCATCAGTGGTCCCTTTGCCCCGAGTATCGGATGACTCGGCAACAGGGGTAAGGATTGGAACTTGAACAGGAATAGTAGCAGGTATACTGGCAGGTGTAATAACAACAGGTTTTCGGGCAGTTGGTGGAGAGATATCAGGGGAGAAAAGTCTTCTGCTGCGGGTGACTTTAGCAGGTCCAACAATATTGCTGACGTCAGTATCAGCATCCAAATCTTGTTTAACCCCGTGATAGTAAACATCAGCCCCGTAGTGCCAAGGGAAAGCTTTATCAGATGTATAGGGGATAGGCCTTGGAACAGTGATGATCAATGGCGCGATTCTTGGAACAGATGTAATTCTAACAGGCTTTCTCGAGGAAGCCTTGTAAGAATTATCGAAAATGGTGATGATAGCAACTTCTTCGGTAGGAACCAAAGGAACAAAAGTCTTCTCAAACAGAATTTCTTTATTATCCATCAGGCGTTCGACACCTGATTTCAAAAGATGGCAACCGGTAGGTAGGACATAACACATACGGCAACCTTCATCATAGCGCGGAAATAAACCGGCTAGCAAAAGGTTCCTCTTCACAGTCATCAAAGGGGTAACAATGTCTTTCACAGAAACCACAAACGAGTCTTCATCTATAGCATTCACTCCATGCTTGGGCATAGGAGTAGTCACAACATTAGGTCTTTCAGGTGCCTCGAACTCAATCTCCTTCGCATCAATTAAGTCTTGTATCTTATTCTTCAAAACCCAACAATCATTTGTATCATGCCCCGGGCTATCAGAGTGAAAAGCACAACGGGCGTTAGGGTTATACTTTGGTGATGTAGTGTTGGGATTCTGCGGGGCCTCCCTTTGAACCACCAAGTTAGTTTTCAATAACTGTGGCAGAATTTGGGATAAATTCATGTTGATCTGAGTGAACTGTCTTCGAGGTCTCTCAGCCTTTGACTGATTGTTGCACTGAGGAGCACCAGCAGGTCTTAAAATAACAACCGCATTAACAGCTTGGCGGCGTTCAGGTCTATTCTGGATTTTCGAACTGTAAACAGCACTGGACTCCTTCTTAAAAGGCTTCTTCTCGGTGCTTGATGAAGCACCCTTCTGTATTTTACCAGACTTGATACCAGCCTCAATCCTTTCTCCAGTCATAATCAGCTCTGTAAACCCGGATGAACAACTTCCAATCAAATGATTGAAATACGGACCAGACAAGGTCCCCAGAAACATATCTACTAGCTCCCTATCAGCCAAGGGTGGTTGCACTCTTCCAGCGAGGTCCCTCCACTTCTGAGCATAATCTTTGAAACATTCGCCCGCACCCATTGACATACCCTGGAGTTGGGTACGCGTGGGAGCGAGGTCGGCATTATATTGGTACTGGATGTAGAAAGCAACAGCCAAATCTTCCTAACTGCTGACACTGGCTCCTTCTAACTGGTAAAACCATTCAAGCTGAGTCCCTGAGAGACTGTCTTGAAAGAAGTGGATCCATAGGTTCTTATCAGAGATGTACGGCTGAATCTTCCTTACATACGAACGGAGGTGCAGTTTCGGGCAAGAAACTCCATCGTATTTAGCGAAGGCTGGGGCTTTGAATTTGTGGGGAATCACCACCCCAGATGATAGACCCAGATCACCAAAGTCCAGACCAGGCACCTTCTGAACTTCCATCGCACTCAATCGGTCTTCCAGTTGCTTGTATCTATCATCGACCGGAGGATACTGGTCTTCGTCGAAGTCCGTCTCGTTGTCTGAAACCACAGGGCTAGGAGCCCTCCTTTCTTCCTGACTATCTTTCCCTCCATATGAGGTGGTCAAATCCACTTCATCTCGCAAGCCGTTTCCGAATCTGCGACCCATATTGAACAGGACTGTCTTCTTCTTCTTCTTTTTCTTCTCTTTCAGGATAAGGGCCTTCAGATTTTGCTGACCCTTAGCTAGATTCGTGAACAATTCTTGGAAGATGAGAAAACATATAAGGGTACCTGTTATGAGGTGCATGGAATGAAATGCATATGATATGATTTCAAATACATCCAGAGATTCAAATTCGTAAACCAAACATGAAACACACTTTTATTAGATAAACTTGGAATTTAAATTGTTTAACAGATGCCCTTAAGGCGTTACAAGAAAGGAAATACTAAAAAGTAAAATAAAACTGGAAATAATCAAAGGACAATCAGTGCTCCCATGGTCGCTTTTTGTTGGTGCGGACATAGTCATTGAGGATCCGCTCGTTCTCCAGCTGTCTAGTCAACTTGTGAATCTTTTGTTCTTGCTCGTGATACTTTTCTCGGTAAGTATCCCGCTCTTCTCTCAGCTGCATCCAAGACCTTTTCAGTTCCCCAATGTCAATGGGCATATGAGGATGGAGGATGGTAGGAAGAACCCCCTCTTCATTAGCAACTTCAACAATGACAGGCAAGACGGCTTCATACGACATTCCCAGCTTTTGGGCACGGATACGAACCCATCGGAGATATGGCTCCATCAGAAGAGAAGTCTTTGGACCCAGCTCGTGCGGATCAGACCTGTGAACTCTATCCCAAGCTCTTATGAATCTACGGCGTTGCTCATCACTATCCCATTGAAAACAAAGACGATACTAGTCATCAGTAATTCATGAGGTCCTTCCCTTCTGGCTCGCCCAAACTGACGTAAGGCCAAGCATGGATTGTAAGTAATTCCTCCATTGGTTCCTATCAGTGGAACATTGGGGTATTCCCCACATCAATCGATAA
Organism: Vicia faba; assembly: GCA_948472305.1. Lineage (NCBI taxonomy): Eukaryota > Viridiplantae > Streptophyta > Magnoliopsida > Fabales > Fabaceae > Vicia > Vicia faba. The sequence continues at coordinate 1,017,392,869 of OX451739.1, read as the reverse complement.
TAGTCACCTCGTCCATACCCTTGATAGTCCAGATGATGTCATTATGAGAGAGAGACATAACCCTATAGGCCCAGCCCATGCCTTCTTTGTTCTTCAGAACTGATTTGGGGAGGTGAGAAATAAACCACCTTGCCAATAATGGTGCACAGCACATCAAGGTTCCCCGCTTCCGAGCAGTACGGGCATAAAGCTGATGAAGAATATCACCCAAGAGAGTGGGCATAGGATTACCAGACATAAAGATCTTCACTGCATTTACGTCGACGAAAGCATCTGGGTTAGGAAACAGCACCAAACCATATATAAGAAGAGCCAGAATGTCTTCAAATGCCTGGAAGTCTAGACCATCCCAGAACTGATTAGCTTTACCGACCAAGAACTTAGCCAGAAATCCCTTTGCTCCGCTTCTAGTCTCCCAATTAGACATTACTTCAGCCTTTGTCAGATGGAGGGCTGAAGCAATCTCTTCTGGCCTAAGGATCTTCTCCCAACCTGTGAACGGGGTCTGCTCCAAAATGGGGATACCAAGCAGATCAGAGAACTCTTCTAAGGTGGGGAGCAACTGGTAGTCCTAAAAAGTGAAGCAATGGTACAGTGGATCAAAGAACTGGACCAGGACACTCATCATCTGCTCGTCCAATTTGGAAGTGACCAAACCAAGAAGATGCCCATGTCTTCTGATGAAGGAGGTAGTATCTGACATCTTTGCAATTAATTCTTTAAGCATAGTGGGAACCTGGAAAAAGTTGATCCGGATGGTTTTCCTACGCATGGGTATCACGACCTACAAAACAGAACAAAGATGAATTCCTCCTGTCTTTGAAATAGGTTAGTCTAATGCAAGATGCATGCAATGTTATGATGTCATGATATCATGGTAGAAAGCACAATAATGGTATCCACAAATAGCAAACATGGTAAAGGCACACAAGTCACATAGAGAGCCCTTAGATTTAAGGCTGGCAAGGAGCTTAGGTACTACCCTCTTTCAGTTTAGTTGGTTTAAACCTATCCTAAAAATAGTAATCGGGTTCTAGAGGATCTCAATATCACTGACTACCCTTGATCGGTCATAATTCCAGTTTAGCAACCTTTTCTTGCGGCCGGAATCATCGCGAAAGTTTAGTCTCAATGAGTGTAACATACTGCTACTGTTCTATGGCCAAGTTGGTCAATTTAAAGGTTCTAAGGTCCGTTGGTGCTTAATGACCCCTTAGAAGACCCATATTCTCCTCGTTCCAACACAAGGGATATCGGTACAAACTAAAGTGCCACACCAACGTAGCTACTGCTTCAACCGTATCGGTCTATGCCATACAGTTCCCTCACAGTTTATTGCTACTTACCTAAAGGGTACCCCCCAGATCCAGGTTAGGATCAATAGTAACTCCGATACAAGCCCACAAATATAAAGCATACAAAGAAAACAATTGAAAACACAATGATCTAATCCTAAGGTACACCCCGCTTATAAGCGTCCCCAGCAGAGTCGCCAGTTCTGTGATACGGTGGGATAGAACTAACTATTTTTTGGAATGATGGTTTGCGTTTTGCGTTTGTTTTTGCAAAATGTCGCAGTAAGCAAGAGTCTCCACCGACTTTTATTTTATCCAACAAGGAAAGGAAAAAAGCACAGAAAAATTCCTTTTTCGAGATATTTCTCAGGTTCGGGGGGTAGATTATAGAAAGGGAAGGTGTTAGCACCCTTTCTATCAGTGGTTATCCACGGGCTCTTAGGTACTTGCTCATATTGTTTCCAAAAATTGCTTTCTTTGTGCTTGTGGGTTTGAAAAAAAGTTTTTGTTTGAAAACTTCGATTTGACTCTTGTTTCTGTCCTCAAGAGTATATGAAGTGTTTTTGAAAACTTTGTTCGAAAAGTGTAAGTGTGAAAAATATTTTGTTTTTTGGAAGAGCAAGTATCTAAGAACCATCTACCGACTCGAAAAAGGAATCGTTCTATGTTATCTTCCTTTAGACAATGCTATCCCACTATTGATGAGTAGGTAGCATCGTCGTTGGAGTTTAAGGGTCAATTCGATTTTAGGGACTTACGGACACTAAAGCAATGTTAGGACGCCTTAGCGGTAACCCTAATGTCTTAGATCATTTGTTTTGAGGCAACAATATCTGAGGCAACCGTTTTGAGGAAACTATGATCTTTTAGACAAGAGGGTGACCTCTAAAGTGGTCTATACTCAATGACCGCGTACGATGGCAACCAAGTGGGGTGTACCCTAAGAGTGCGCATGTGCGAGTGTGTCGTTTTCGGTTACTTTTTATCTTTGTACATGTTAAGGGTGATCTAAGTTGATTTTAGGTTAAACATTCATTCTTGTCATGCATTCCTATTATCAAACATCTAACAGTTATAGTTTGCGGGAAATAAAATGCAGAATTTAAATTACAAGGCGTCGAGTATTTACATCGCCAAAGACAAACCCTTTGTAAAAATAAATAAAGCGATAAAAAATAAATAAAGGTCCTATTAACTATTACAAACCGGGAACAAATACATTATGATATAAAAGGAAATAAATCGCGTGCGAGAAATTAAATCGAGCGCAAATAGGGTTTTAACCCTTTTTGAGAGAAAGTATCTTTTTTGTTGTTTTTTATTTATTTTAAGAAAGAAATAAATCTAAATTAATTACTAAATTAAATTAATTAATTAATTAATAAAAATAAATATTTTTGGGTTTTTGGTATTTAAAGAAATAAAATAAAATTAATTAATGTTAGTAAAACCTAATTAAGTCTAATTGATTTTAATTATTTTCAAAAATATATTAAAGTTATTTCTAATTAAAGCTTAAATTAATTAAATTAATATTTGTTAATAAAAATAAAAATTTGATTTTATGAAGAAAATATTTTTGGTTTTAATTTTATAAAGAAAATAAATTTGATTGGTTAGTTGATTAAATAAAATATTATAAAATAATTAAAACAAAAATAAACAAAATAGAGAGAGTTAGAAGTGTATGGGCCTGAAAAGGGGGTCAGGATAGCAATTGTATGGCCCATTAGGGGCTGGCCTGGTTGACTTTCTGGATTCCATACGCGCTGGTTGACTGGATCCACTATGGACCATCATCTCTTGGCCATCAGATCTGGCCTATGGCCATCTGGCCACCAGATGCTTGAGGGTGTATGATGTGCTTCGCGTTTGGACTTGCATGTGATAACCTGAAGAATTAAAACAAAGAGAAATTTGGAGGACTTGGGATTCGAACCCAGGTCCTGTTGGATGTTGCCAGCGCTTGCTTCCACTAGGCCATTGTGCTTCAGTTGTTAGTATATTAAACAATAATAATAATAATAATAAGAGATAATGCGCTATATGCCAGAAAAAAAATAAAAATGCGCGCGTGTTTTTGAATAGTCCACTGGAAAGGCGACACGCCATCATCCCCTACCTCCAGCCACTGTAAAATTTCCTGCGGATTTGGATCTGTAGCTAAATGCGTACTCGACCCAAAAATTAATTCCATGACATAAAAACGACCCCCAAAGGCATGGTTAGGTTCGTCTCCCTCTCCTGAGTGCAACCATGTCTATCACGAGATTCAATTTCACCTGAAACGCAAATCCCTAAAATCCAACACGAAACCCTGGCCATACTGTTATGAGATTACAGTCCATATAAATCAAATTAAATATTGCCAAAAGTTTAGAAATCTCATAAGAATCACAATATGTCCATGATTTGCCAGAATGATGCAAAAATATAGAGCTATGATTTCGAATACAGGGCCAAGAAACGTGATACTTACAGCGCTGTAAGAGGTCGAAAAATGCTTGCTTTTGATCCCAGAAGGTTGAGTGAATACCCAGCAATCGATTGGGATAGCTCTTTGCTTCTGAAAATCTCTCTTGCTATGATTTTGAATTCTCACTTTTTCACCACTTTTTCAAGTTTTTCTTTGCTTGTTCTTGCAGCCTCCAACCCTTGTAATCGTGCCTTAAGCTTCTTTATGTATTGTGGAATGCATTAGGTTAAGAATTATGGATTGAATCCTTCCACATCAATGCCATGAAATTTGATTTGATTCACCATTACTAAACCTTCCAAAATTGTCAAAACTCAATCTTTTTGCACATGGATTGCTTGATACGAATTTGATACTCTTAATGATGATGATTTAGTTCTGAAATAGCCAAAAAGATATCAAGTAATCAATATTTGGATTTTATTTGATTTAATTTGATTTAAAATGAAATAATTCAATAAAAAATCAAATAAAATAATAAAAAAGAAATATGATCTCAAGGCTGAAGCTAGGACACGTGGAAAATGATGCAAGATCAAATCAAGTGGAAAAGAATGGGCCCATTTGACAAAATTTGAATTTTTAGGGATAGTTGACTTTTGGCAATTTTGCAAAAATGCCCAACTTCAACAATGCATAACTTGTTCAATTTTGAAGTTTTGGAAGTGTTCTTGGACTTTTTATAAAGCTTGAGATATTCTCTAACCAACCCATTTGGTCTCATCTCACTTTGATATTCCATTCTCAAGTTATAAGCTTTGGAAAAAAGGTGTTTTTGTTGACTTTCAAAAATGACCTATAATGTCTAAATATATAACTTCTTGTGACTGCATTTTCTGATCTTGGGGTGTGAAGATGGATTATAGGAAATTTCATCCTCTTCAAAATGAGCTTTTGATGGGTCATTCCTCATAAAGTATGAGAAAGTTATGCTTGGTCAAAGTTGAGTTGACTTTTCCTACAAAACCCTAATTTAGCAACTTTTGAGTCTTGATGAATTTTGAGCAACCCTTGATGAATCATGATCAACCCTTGATCAAATGATGAAATATCCTTCAAAATGAGAATGTTGACAAAAAATCTTGAGGTTTGACTGTTTGTAGGTCACAGTTGACTTTTGCCCTAGCATAGTCGATTTTTGGACCCTTTGAGCAATTGACTGAGAAAACTTCCTCTGCAAGGCTTGAAATTTGATATGGATGATCTTGAGAACATATTAGGATATTAGGGAGAACTTGAGGTCATTTGTATTTAAATATATTGATGCAACACAAAACCCTAACTTGGGATTGACTGCCTTAGGAGATAGCTTGTCTGTCCAACTCTTGAGCAACCTTGAGCCACTTGGAGATTTTTCTTGGAATGTTTTGAGAAATATGAGAGGGAAAATTTTGGGGTATAACAACAAGCCAGACGGACCTTGGAATTTCCATCAACCTCTGAGGAAAGAGAGAGAAAAGGTAAAGAGACTACCGTGCCATCTGAATCTGAAGCAGAAGAAGAAGAAGATGAGGATTACTCTGAACAACAGTACCCTCCGGCTTATGACAAATACAAGAATTTGGAAGAGCATATAGCTGCTATGGAGATACAGAGAGTACCTGGGATGGACTTTGAAGAGTTAGGTTTGGTATCTGGAATTGTAATCCCTCCTAAGTTTAAGGTGCCTCTTTTTTCTAAGTATGATGGGTTGTCTTGTCCCAAGATGCACCTACGATCTTATGTCAGGAAAATTTAGCCACATTCTACTGACAAAGATTTGTGGGTCCACTTTTTCCAGGACAGTTTATCGGGGACGCGGCTGGATTGGTTCTACCAGTTGGAGAGGTCAGATGTGCATAATTGGGAAGATTTGGCAGCCGCCTTCTATAAACAGTATCAATACAACGCCAAATTGGCACCAACCCGTACTCAGCTCCAGAGTATGGCTATGGTGTCCAATGAGGGCTTCAAAGACTATGCCCAAAAATGGAGGGATTTAGCCAGAAGGGTGCAACCACCTTTATCTGAAAGAGAGATAATGGACATGTTCTTGGGGACTCTGTCAGGTCCTTTCTTTAATCACCTGATTGGAAGCTCCTCTGCAGGTTTCACTGAGCTGATTTTGACTGGCGAAAGGGTGGAAGTCGGTATTAGAAGCGGGAAAATTCAGAAAGATGCATCTACCTCTGTTGCTGTAAAAAAGCCCTTCACTGGAAAGAAGGAAGTGTCGGTTGTCTATGCACATAGAAATCTGGGAAGAACCGAGCGACGACCAACTGTGGGGGCCGTTATGATTCAAAAGTCTGCTTCAGACCAGCCAAGAAACAATCAGCCGAGAAATGATCAGCCAAGAAATAACCAGTAAAGGGTGGAAAGGCATGTAAGGCAATTCACCAAGATAAACATGACTCCCGCTCAAGTCCTACCATATCTCCTGAAGTTGAATTTGGCCATGCTAAAAGAGGCCCCTAAAAATCCCAATACTGCATCTCCACACTACCATCTGAATGCCAGGTGTGCTTACCATTCAGAAAGTCCAGGGCACAACACCAACAACTGTTGGGCTCTGAAGAACAAGATTCAAGATCTGATTGACACAAAGGAAGTTGAATTTGAAGCTCCTGAAAAACCAAATGTTATCTCCGCTCCAATGCCTATGCATGGACACAATGCTAGTGTTGTGGAAGAAGATTTGTTTGTTTCTACTGTGGATGAACTGTTAACTCCTCTCTTAACCATCAAGTTGAATTTGTTGAAAGCTGGGGTGTTCCCAGGTTGTGACCAATATTTCCATGCTTGCTTGTCCTCATCATTTGACTGTCCTCTGTTGAAGAAAGGAATCCAACAATTGATTGATAACAAGGAAATTTTGTTTGAGAAAGCTCCCATTTCACCCATTCCAGTTCCAGAAGTTTCAATAATAACCATATACGCCAATCCTTCCAGGGTTCCTAAAAAACCCGTTAGAATTAAATCTGCTCCTATGACTACTCCGTTGAAGATAACAATGCCCGGGCCAGCCCCATACAAATCAGATAAAATGGTACCATGGAACTATGGTGGAGAAATCTACTACCATGGTGTCAAACAGATTGAACAGACTGCCGAAGGCGAGAGCTCTGAAGAAGACAATTTCGACATCAGTAACATTGCTGGAACAAGCAAAATTACTCGTAGGGGAAGAATTTTCTCTCCAGAGATTGCGCCACCAAAGGCAGTCTCTGGACCTGTGGCCATTCCGAAGATTACAATTGTACCAGTGATTACACCTGCAAGTGTACCCTCCAACAATGACAATGCAATTCCTATCCCTATTTCCGCTGCTGAGAATAAAGGAAAGAATGTTTAAGAGGAGCATGTCCTGATGAAGGCTCGGTCACTAGTTATTCCTGAGAAGTCAAAAAGGAAATGGAAGAAATCCTGAGGATCATTAAGAAAAGTGATTATGATATGGTAGAACAACTGGGGAAGACCCCCTCCAAATTCTCTATGTTAGCCTTGCTGTTGTGCTCTGAGGCACATGCTAAAGCTTTGGTAAGGTTCCTGAAGATGGCTCATGTCCCGCAAGAGACGTCTACAGATTAATTCCAAGAGTGTGTAGCCAGTTTGACAGCTGACAATGGCCTTGGTTTCTCTGATGCTGACTTGACCTCCAAAGGGAGAAAACATAACGATGCACTGCATGTCTCGGTGGAGTGTAGGGGGACCACCCTAGCTCATGTTTTGGTTTATACTGGATCATCTCTAAATGTCTTGCCAAAGAAAGCCTTGGATAGATTAGATTGTGAAGGCCTAACCCTGAAACCCAGCAATATCATTGTGAGAGCATTTGACGGCTCTAAAAGGATGGTCCGTGGAGAGGTGGACATCCCGATCAAGGTCGGTACCCATACGTTCAATTCAACATTCTACGTGATGGACATCCGTCCTTCTTACTCTTGCCTGTTGGGACGCCCCTAGATCCACAATGCCGGTGCGGTCACCTCAACTTTGCATCAGATGCTGAAGTACCCTGTCCAAGGGAAAATCATAACTGTCCATCGTGAAGAGGAATACATGATTAGTCATCTGAATTCTTTTCGATATGTAGAATTGGATGGAGAATTCATTGAGACCCCTTTCCAACATTTTAAAGAAGTTTCTCAAGAAATAGCGGCGACCAAGGCGGTATCCTCAACTCCTGTGATAACAAGACATGTACCTCGGATGTCTTCTCTGAAAGATGCAAGGGCAGTAGTGGAAGAAGGAGGATCCACTATCTGGGGGAAGCTTCCCGACTTTCCTTTCAAATAAGACAAGTTTGGCGTGGGATTTACCTCGACTGCTCAGAAGGCCGTGCACCGCGCCCGTGCCGGAGGGCCACCTGTGAAGATCAGCCACCAAGGGGTTAATGTACTAGAAGACAGTGAAGAAGATGGCAGCTTGGAAGATTGGATTTTTCCTACTGTTAGTGGAGGACTGTGCAACTGGGAAGCAAAGACTTTGTTCTGATTACTTTCATACCGCAATAATTTATCTTTTCCATTTTTGTTGGATCTGTAATAATTCACAAACAATTCATACTTTTTCAACCTTGTGTCTTACCCGAGGCACATAGGTCCATTTGTAAGGGTTCTTATTTAATTTTCATATGTCATTTTAATGAATCATGGACGCTTTTCATATATAAACCTTTTGTGCTCATTGTCTTCCCTTTACATTTCGTTGTTTTAAGATGGTTATGCCCTTACACACACACACACTCACAAATACAGGTACCCTTCCACTCCGGAACCCATGGGTAACGATACTGCTATAGCCTTCAGTGACTCTGAAGATCTGATCTACCAAGCCGAATACGAAGGTGAGGAAGATTGTGAGGTGCCAGGGGAATTGGCCAGACTATTACAGCAAGAGGAAAGAGCTATTCTGCCTCATGAGGAGCTGTTAGACACAATCAACTTGGGCACTGAGGAAGACAAGAAGGAAATCATAGTGGGTGCCAACCTAGAGCCGAGTGTCAAGGACCACCTAATTCAGTTGTTGCATGAATATGTTGAGATCTTTGCCTGTTCATATGAAGACATGTCGGGACTTAATACAGACATTGTGGTACACCGTCTACCCACAAGAGAAGACTGTCCACCAGTGAAACAAAAAGTCCGCCGCATGAGGCCTAACATGTCAGAAAAGATCAAAGCCGAAGTTATGAAACAGTTCAATGTTGGATTTCTTGTTGTTACTTCCTATCCACAATGGGTTTCTAACATTGTGCTTATGCCTAAAAAGGAAGGCAAAGTGAGAATGTGCATGGATTATAGAGATTTAAACAGGGCCAGTCCTAAAGATGACTTTCCACTTTCGCACATTGACATCCTGGTTGACAACACAACTCAGCACAAAGTATTTTCTTTCATGGACGGATTCTCAGGCTATAACCAGATCAAAATGGCACCTGAGGACATGGAGAAAACTACTTTTGTTACACAATGGGGTACGTTCTGCTACAAAGTGATGCCATTCGGACTGAAGAATTCCGGGGAAACCTATCAACGCGCCATGGTAGCTTTGTTCCATGATATGATACATCATGAGATAGAGGTCTACATAGATGACATGATATCCCGTTCACAAACTGAAGAAGAACACCTCGATCACTTGCAAAAGCTGTTTGTCAGGTTAAAGGAGTACAAGCTAAGGTTAAACCCTAATAAGTGCATGTTCGGAGTCAGATCCGATAAACTCTTGGGTTTCATTGTCAGCAACAAAGGCATCGAGGTTGATCCTGCCAAAGTCAAAGCTATACAAGAAATGCCTGCTCCTCGCACTGAGAAGGAGGTCAGAGGTTTCTTGGGACGCCTAAACTACATTGCTAGGTTCATTTCTCACGTAACATCTACTTGTGAGCCAATCTTCAAGTTGTTGAAGAAAGATCAGGTAGTTAAATGGAATGATGACTGTCAAATTGCTTTCGATAAAATCAAGGAGTATTTACAAGAACCTCCTGTCTTGATGCCACCCATCGAAGGAAGACTGCTAATCATGTATCTGACCGTTTTGGATAACTCAATGGGGTGCGTACTGGGCAGCATGACGAGTCTGGCCGAAAAGAGCATAACATTTATTACCTTAGCAAAAAGTTTACCGACTGTGAAACCAGATATTCATTGCTCGAGAAAACTTGTTGCGCTTTGGTATGGGTTGCTCGCCGGCTAAGGCAGTATATGTTGACTCATACCACTTTGCTGATATCTAAGATGGATCCGATAAAATACATCTTCGAGAAGCCTGCTTTGTCTGGAAGGATAGCTAGATGGCAGATGATCCTGACAGAATACGACATACAGTACACGACCCAAAAAGTTATAAAGGGGAGTGTGCTAGCTACCCATCTGGCTCATCAAGCTGTCGAAGATTACCAATCCATGAAGTTCGACTTCCCTGACGAAGACATCATGACATTGGACAATGTTGAAGATTTCAGACCATATGACGGACTTGAACAAGGATCCGGATGGACCCTGTACTTTGATGGGGCATCCAATGCGCTTGGTAACGGTATTGGTGTTGTGCTTATATCTCCAGAAGGTTGCCATACTCCTTTCACAGCCAGACTTTGCTTCAACTGTACGAACAACATGGTAGAATATGAAGCATGTATCTTTGGTCTCAAGGCTGCCATAGACTTGGGAATCAAATCTTTAATTGTGTTAGGGACTCATCTTTGGTCATCAGTCAGATCAAAGGAGAGTGGGACACTAAACATCCAAACCTCATCCCTTATAAAGAACATGTCTTGACATTGTTACCTTATTTCGAGCAGATTACCTTCGAGCACTACCCGCAAGAAGAAAATTAGCTAGCAGATGCTCTAGCTACAATGTCATCCATGTTTAAACTTAATTGGGATAATGAGGCTCCCCAGATCACCATTGAACGGATGGATGAACCTGCACACTTTCACGAGATTAATACCGAAGAAGTAGTGGACCAGCCATGGTTTCATGAAGTCAAAAGGTATCTCGAGGCCCAAGAATACCCTGAAGGAGCTACAGTCAATGACAAAAAGTTCTTAAGGAGATTCTCGGCTAAGTTCTTCCTAAGTAATGGAATCATGTACAAACGCAATCATGATTTTGTTCTGCTCCGTTGTGTGGACAAGATTGAAGCTGAAAAGATCATGGCTGAATTGCATGAAGGTACCTTTGGCACTCACTCTAGCGGGCATACGATGGCTAAGAAGATTCTAAGGGCATGCTATTATTGGTCTACCATGGAAGCTGACTGCTATCAACACTCCCGTACCTGCCATAAATGTCAAATCTATGCAGACAAGGTACACGTGCCCCCGGTTCCTCTAAATGTCTTAACAGCTCCTTGGCCATTCGCTATGTGGGGAATCGACATGATTGGAGAGATCAAGCCTACGGCCTCCAATGGACACCGCTTTATTCTAGTGGCCATTTATTTCACAAAGTGGGTCGAAGCAGCTTCCTTCGCATCCGTGACTAAGAATGTGGTTGCCCGCTTCATCAAACAGAACCTTATTTGTCGGTACGGTATCCCCGAAAGGATCATCACTGACAACGGTACAAACCTTAACAATACCATGATCACTGCCTTGTGCGAGCAGTTCAAGATTCAACATCACAATTCATCTCCCTATCGGTCAAAGATAAATGGTGTTGTCGAAGCTGCGAACAAAAATATCAAAAAGATCATACAAAAAATGATAGTCACCTACAAGGACTGACATGAGATGCTACCGTTTGCTCTCCACGGGTACCGTACCACGGCTCGTACATCAACTGGGGCAACACCCTATTCTTTAGTTTATGGCATGGAAGCTGTTTTACCTATTGAGGTTCAGATCCCCTCTTTGAGAATCATGAAGGACGCAGGTCTGAGTGAAGACGATTGGATCCAAACCCGACTTGATCAGTTAAACCTAATTGACAAAAAGAGACTTACCACTATTTGCCATGGTCAGACGTATCAAAAGCGGATGATCAAGGCTTTCAACAAGAAAGTCAGACGACAAGTGTATCAAGTCAAAGATCTAGTGATCAAGCGCATCATCTTGCCACAAAGTGATCCCAGGGGAAAATGGACTTCTACTTACGAAGGACCATTTGTAATCAAGAACATCTTTTCAGGTGGGGCAATGATCTTAACCACCATGGACAGCGACGACCTGCCGCACCCTGCGAACGCAGACATAGTCAAAAGATACTACGTATAAATGACCCGCTAGGTTGACACACCTAGGCAAAACAAGGGCATCCCGGTGAATCGAAAACCCGAAAGGCTGATTCAGGCAAAAATTAGGGATAAACAAAAAAAATTTGTACACCCGGCAAGTTGAAAACCCGAAAGGGCGACTTGGGAAAAAAAGGGTTTCCCGGTGGATCAAAAACCCGAAAGGGAGGTCCAGGCAAAAGTTAGGGAATTAAAGTGTATGACTATGTCTCGTCGGATCACTTTAAGAACAATCTCTTCACTGATAAACCTGGAGCTTCTGATCAATCCAATCATCTTCGGACGAAGCAGCGAATGGATAAGACATTCGGAGTTACGAAGGCTATAGCAGAATGGGGACCCCATGGAATTTTTTACACATAACTATCTTTCTTTGTATAAAAAATTTTCTCAATTTTTACGACACCATCCTCTTACTAGGATGACTGTCCCCTTTGTACAAAATACTTATTCAAAGTTAATACAAAGATATCTCTTTAAAGTGCATAAAACCACTTGGTCTTTTTCTTTTTTACACTTGTGTTTTATTTGCAAAAACGTCCAATGATTCATTAATGAACATATGTATTTGAACATAATTATTGTTTACAAATAAAAAGGATGAAAAAGAACAATTACTGACAGATTGAAAGGATAGGAAAACTCCTTTAGGCTATTCCATGAGCAATCCCTACAGTACATCATCTAGATCCCCAGCGGAGCTAAAATTCCAAACCCTTAATCCCCATCAGAGTTAAAACTTCAAACTCCCAATCCCCAGCGGAGTAAAAACTTTGAATTACTGATCCCCAGCGGAGATGAAACCTTCTTCCCCAATCGAGTCAAAACTTCAAACTCCCAATCCCCACTAGAGACCATCCAGTTTCTCCAAATTCCCCAGCAAGTTGTCTTGAAGTCTGAAAATCAACCAGATAACAGTTAACTTTTGTCTCTCCCCAACCTAGGATAATTCCCCAGTAGAGTGGCATACAACCCAAACTCCTGAACTTACTCCCCAGCAGTAAGCCTTCTTCCCTACAGAGTTTTTATTACTCCTCAGTGAAGTCACCAGAATGAAGATTCTCATTCTTAATTCCCCGCAGAAGTCATCGGAGCTTTCCTTATTCCCCAGCAGAATAAGGATTCCCATTGTGTAACCCCCAGTAGAAGTCATCTAAGTTCTCTGGATTCCCCAAGAAGATTATTCAAGCAGTTTGGCATTACTCTCACAATAGAACTTTTGTCAAATGCTCCAACTTCAAGACATGAAGGATCCTCATATCCCCACAGAAGTTATCAAGGATTTTAATCCCCAACAGTCGCCAAGGATTTCTCATCCTCAGCAATCAAAGATTTTGAATCTCCGGCAGCGGTCAAGGATTTATTTTCCCCGCGGCAGTCAAAGATTTTATTATCCCCAGCTGTCAAGGATTCATTTTCCTCAGCAATACAGCAAATCAGCTTACATGCGCATACATTACATTCATATATCATAAACATTGATAAAGAAAATTTATTGCATCATACATTTCATGCAACATAACTCTGTGTTTCAGCTAACATTTTGCCCTTTTTCAGGATAAGATTAAACAACTATCATTAACAATGTTCAAAGATTTCAAGATACAGTAAAGATACGCTCCAGACACGGAAGTCATTCTATTACTCATTCAGAATTCAAAGTCGAGATACAGTACGGATACACTCCAGACACGGATGCCATTCTGTCACTCATTCAGACTTCAACAATCATGATTCAAGTACGGATACACTCCAGATACAGAAGTCATTCTGTCACTTATTCAGATTCTCAGTACGGATACACTCCAGATACGGAAGTCATTCTGTCACTTATTCAGATTCTCAGTACGGATACACTCCAGACACGGAAGTTATTCTGCTACTTATTCAGATCCCAGTCCAGATATGCTCCAGATACGGATGCCATTCTGTCACTTATTCTGATTTCCCTCAGCTTAGATACGCTCCAGACACGGATGCCATTCTGTCGCTTATTCAGATTTCAGATTCAGATACAATGCAGATACACTCCAGACACGGAAGTCATTCTGTTATTCATTCATATTCAAGTACAGTTACAGCTCGGATACGCTCCAGACACGGCTGCTATTCCTTTGCTCATACAGATTTAGTCTTCGGATACAGTTCAGATACGTTCCAGATACAGACACCATCCTGATACTCATTCTTTTGACTTACAACCTACAGTTCAACAAACATTCTTGGATGGCATCTACAAACCCATCTCCAACAAGATTCTATCACCTCTCCAAATGGCATCTTTAATCCCATTCCCTCAACTACACTTTGACGAGTGCAAATTTACGGGCACTCTAGTGTCCAATCATCTTTTACCTTCGAGTCACAAACGACAAAACTCGCCAATCTAACTCTTCAGGTTCAAGAAGATTGAACAGGGGCAGCTTTTGTACCCCAAAAGTTTCCCTCTCATTTTATCAAGATTTTCCTCACAATACTTCTTGGACTCAAGACAAGATTAGGGTTTGCTCAGCTCAAGACATCTCCTTGCACTGATAACCTGAAATTAGGGTTTGAGTTTGCACAAGGATTTTTGGACTATCAATGCTTCATGTGACTTTCATACACCATCTTGGACCCCTAAGATTGTTCATACCAAGTTTCAAGCCTTGAATCACATTTTTGCCCAATCAATTGATCAGTTGACCTAAAAATCAGATGTATTGGGGAAAAAGTCAACTGTGGCCAATTTATAGTCAAACTTCATAATTTTTGATCCACAACAACATTTTAGACTCATCTGAACCATTTGATCAAGTTTGGATCACAACTCCTCAAGAAATTTGATCAGATCATCAAAAGGGCAAAATGGTCAAAATTAGGGTTTTGACTATGGAAGGGCAATTTCTTATTTTTAACCTAGCCAATGACCAATTGGGTTCAAAAATGATTTCAAGGACTCAATGGCATCATCTTGACCTAATCACATAGTTCAAAAGATCTCAAATGCATTGGGTTGACAAATGAATTTTGCAGTCAACTAATAAAAAGTCAACTGTACATTGAAAAGTCAAACTTTGACTTTTTGGTCAAAATCAAGTGCCCAAGGTCATAATTCATCAAGATATGTCAAAATGTGAAACTTGTTGACCAAGAAACCTAAAATTGCAAATTAGGGTTTTAATTTGAAATTTTTCATAACTTAGAATTTTTCTAAGTATGAAAAATTTCTTATTTTTTCCCAACTTTCCACAACTTTTACACCATGATGCAATTGGGTTAAAAGAAAACTTCGAACATGAAAGTTTTAGTCCTCCATGAAATATACAACTTTTATTCACAAAGTTTTCCCAAAATATGCTTGGATCTCAAGTTATGATTTTGTGAATAGGGGTCCATAAACTAAATAACTTAGTGAAATTTTGCCCTAGTTTAGGCAGGTTTTTGACCTAACTTCATGGCAACTTTTAACCTAGTTCCAAGAGGTATATCAAGTTGCATTTCAAAGATTGATTGTATAGCATGTTGCAAGATTTCCAAAATGTCCAAGAACTCTCCAAGATCATTTGTTGTTAGGGAGAATCGAAGAAGAGAAAATGGCATTTTGTCACTTTTGTGCAAGCCATTTTCACAATGCTTCAAGTTGAAAATCAGATCCTAGCATGCTTGTACCTTGAATTAAAGGTCCTAAATCTTTTCTACACTCCATAATTTAATGCTAACTTAGTGGTTAAAGCCTTTGTTTTCACCTTTGGAGCATTGCACAAGAGATTAATCCATAAATGGCATAAAGGGCACATTGCCATTTTCATAAAGCATGCTTTTTACAACTTTGCAATTCTTGAGCCATGGACCTGATCTTTTGTTGCAAGCAATATCCACAAATATCAGGCAATGTTTACCAACTCTCATCAGCCCTAGAACTAGCAAGTACAGCACTTTGGCATAGTCATTTCAAACTTTCTTCAAAAACAAGAAAAGTTGCAAAAGTGAAGAGAACTTGTGCATCTGATAAAGAGAAGACTTGGCCTCATTCTAAACAACTTCACAAACTTGTTGCAAGCCTAAGCACGAATAGACAACATTAAAAACTCTCCCAAACAGAAAAACCACATTTCTGCCCAAAACAGGGCAGCTTTTGCAAAATCCTTGCCAACTCCATTTTGGCTCGTGCGTTTTGCCTCTCAAGACTTCAATCACTTTACATACATCCTACCTAAACTATTCAAGCCTTTGTCCTGTTACTGTGAGCCCTGTTTCAGACATCACCATTTTCATTTTTGAAGGTTGCAGGTTGACTTCTACAGGGAGTTTCAAGCATCCTCAAGACCAGCTAAGCATTGGAAAAGGTTGAGGGAACTTCAAGGAAGCTCACACGATCTTCAGGCCTCACTCAAAGTCCCCACATTGCCATATCCAAACTCAACTGAACAAGGTATTTTTCAAATCTCTATCTCTTTATTTAGGCATCCTTAAGTCACGATTTGTGAAGCAAAAATGTAGTCTTTAACTTGTTGAAGCTGTACATATGCATAGTTGTCATTTATATTAACTGAGTAGTGAGAATTTGAAGCTTGAAGTTCATGAAAAAATTAGGTCAGGAATTAGGGCCACTGAAATTCTCCCTGGTCTTTTAGAGTTAGGTCATGAATTTTATATCACTGGAATCGTGAGGTCATAAGCTACATTTTTTGTGTTATGAGTTTTTGATTTTATGCAAGCTAGAGTAAGATACAGGTTTGAACTCAGAAACGCGTGCGCAGGAAGCCAAGGACAGGGATGAAGATGAAGTTCCTGGGCCTGGCGCCTTGGGCCTGTTGTTTTACTTCCCATACCCCCAGTTTACTATTTGCACCCCCCTTTTGCATATTTTTATATTTTTGCATATTTTCTCATATTTTTTATGTTTATTGACTTTATTATTTTTTTCTGAACATTAAAAAATCCCAAAAACATTTTCTTAATTTTTTGCATTTTATTTTATTTTTTTTATCTTATTTTTTTGCATAAAATATTGATTATTCAAATAAATAGAACTTTATTTTCTTAAATAAATAGTAAAAATATCATACATTTTTATTTTTATCATTCACACACATAAAATATTATTTGTATACATATTTTAATTTTTAATATTTATTAATAAAATTATTTATTATTTCTTGTATAAAAATAGACAAAATAAAATAAATATAGAATATATATTTCTTTTAATCAAAAACTAGGGTTTCACCCTTTCAAAAATAACAATATAATTTTTTCTTATTTTTTAGGACTTAAATAATTTATTTTTCTCATACATAAAATAAATACAAAAACATTTTGCATCCATACATTTTATTGCATATTTAAATAATTGTTTATTCATTTATTGTACAATAATTCAATTGGGTTGTAATAATTTTTAGGGTTTTATTTTTGTGCAAATATCCCCATTCAAAAACTTGTATCCCCCCTCCCATAATAATTATTGTAATAGTTTAGTTTACTTTTACGCAATTTATCGCATTTATACTATGCTAGTAAATTAGGGTTTTGCATGATAAGACAAAAATCAAACAAATAGAATGACCTAATTCAAGACAATCAAAAAGCATGTAAAATGTCACACATTGCACACAAGCACTCCTTAGGGTTTCACCCACTTTGTTGCCTTAAAATGGCCATGGTATGCATGCAAGGTATCTTGGCAAAATCAAACAAAACAAAAGATCATAGTCCCTCGATGACGCTATCAAAAAGGTTGCCTAAATAAATGATCTTGGTCCCTCAAACAAGCTAAGATACTTGGCAACATTGTTATCATGGTCATATGATGACCCATGCCCGTCCCGTTTAACATCCAAAGATAGGGTTATTTACCAAAGCAATGGTAAATCAACAATGTCAAAGGAATAAAAATGTATAGGAAAGACATTTGAGTAGGTAGATAGCTTCTAGTTACTTGATCAATTTGCAAACAATCCTTTCTAATTTTCAAACAATCACACACACATTTCAAAACATTTTCAAATAACTTTCAAAACATTGCAACATTTTTCAAAAGATAAACATCTTTGTATACATTCTTACAAACGAGAATCTTTACAAAGATTGCCCAAACGAGTGGCCTCTTTTCAAAATACTTTCAAAACCACAGAGCACCATTTCAAACAATTGGAAAATCAAAGCAAGTGATATAAGCAAGTAACTAAGAGCCCATGGATAACCATGGATGAAAAGGGTGCTAGCACCTTCCCTTTTCATAATCTACCCCCCGAACTCAAGAAAACATCTCAAAGGTCTTTCCTGTGCTTTTTTACCTTTCCTTTTGGATAAAATAAAAATCGGTGGCGACTCTTGTTAAACCGAAACATTTGCAATGAACCACAAAACCTCAAGTCAGTTCTCCCACCGTATCACAATGCCCTTTAGGGGAGTTTTGATTTGTTGAGTGTTTTTTGCAAGTTTTAAAATAAATTCAAGTAATGATTAAAGGTGTTTTTGGATTTCTGATTTGTGACTGTTGAGTTTTAATTACAAAAGAAAAACGTTAAGAGGGAAACTAAAAATCTAATTGTATGTTATGTACAAGCGGACTAAAAGTCTATTTCGACATAAGATGATCGAAACGGGGTTTAATTGCCTCATGGAGCTACCTAAGGTATAGTTTCAAGGTTTGAACAAATAAGGAAACTTAAATAAATTCTGAAGTAATAAAGTAAAAAATAAATGAATAAATAAAGAGAGAGAGGGTGGTGCTAAGTAGAACATGGGGAGGGGTAAGAATTTAAATCCTATTAAACTATTACAATCATATCGAAATGGATCAGAATGTGAAAGAAACATAAATTGCTTATTTACTTAAGAAAATAAATAAGGTTTGTTTAAGAAAATATTTTTTTGGTCTTTTATGATTGATGAAAAATAAAAGAGATGGCAAAAAATGATAGAAGGAAAGAAAACAAAATCAGCATAAATGTTGAAACAGAAGAGGTCGGAAGTTCCGACTCTGACGTGTTGCACAAACAGAAATAAACATTAATAGAAAGAGGGAAAGTCAGAAGTTATGGGTCTGCTGTGAACACAAAAGTCTTCAGAAGTTCTGATGCCAGCTGACAGAACTTCTTCTCCCTCTCCGTGCTAGTCAGAAAAACTGCAACTTTGTCATTTTTCAATAGATCATAAGTTGCACATATAACAGTTATGACATGTTTCACAGCATTTCAGAAACAAGAAATGTTAGAACTATAAATCAGAGGCAAGCGCGAATTTTCTAATCCTAATTCTGAGTTCTAATTTCTTCCAGAAGTTCTGAACTGATTTATTCCATACTTAGGCAGATAAATACGTGAAGCCTCAGAATATGTACAACATCAGAAACATGATGTCTACATTGTATTTTGAACATGCAAATCTGGTAATGCTTAAGTAACGTGATAAGAGTCAGCAGAAGCTTACCTTGCAGCTGGAAAGATTCTGTGAATTGGAGGTTGGTCCTGAACTCTGGTGATGTTCTGAGCCACTTCTTCACGTACTCAGTAGGATGGAAGTTTATAATTTTTAGAACAACCCAAGGGTGATGTTCTTACTTCTTTGATGTGGAGGTGAATGGAGAGTGTATGGTAGTATGAATACAGAAGTTAGAATAGCTTCTAATGTGTGAATTAGCAACTGTGGGGATGGTTTTAGTCAAGGAACAATGGAGTTTTGATGCTAGAATCAAATGATAAGGTTTTGTATTTTGGTGTTTACAGTTTTTTTGGATTCTTGGAATTTTTTAAGGGATTCAAGGCTTTTTCTTTCTTTTGGTGATTCTCTCTCTCCAAAAGTCAGCCCTTTGAACGTGTGATGGAACAAACTATTTATAGATGGATTTGTTGTGGTTTTGGGGGGGGGGGGAAACAAATGAGTTTCAAACACTTTTGGCATATTGTTTCTTTGCTTTTTAATCACAGTTTTGGTATGCTAATTTGATGCAAATATGGGGTCTGAGAAAGTGCAGGCGTGGACTGGGTCAGCAGTAATTTGGAGCATTGTGGCAGCTGGTTGCAGGACTATGCCATAGCAGGGCAGCAGGTTGGGTGGAACGAGGTTTTGGGGCTTGATGATGTTCTGAATGGAAAGTAGAACCTAGCCTTTATGTGCCGAAGAATGAAACTCTGAGGAGTCATGTTCTGATCAGAGAACAAAGCCTCCATATGTTCTGACTGAAGCGTGGAACGTAACCTCCATATGTTGAGGAGTTATGTTCAGACCAAAGAACACAGCCCCCATATGTTTTGACTGGAGAGCCATGTTCTGAACCATCCTTGCAAATTCTGACTGCACTTGCATAGAGGCTGAAGAGCCATGTTTTGATTGAAGGTTATGTTATGAACCAAAGAACACATCCCCCATATATTCTGACTGGAGAGCCATGTTCTGAACCATCCTTGCAAATTCTGATTGCAGTTACGTGGAATTTGGCCCAGAAGTTCTGAAATCTCTTACCACTTAGAAAATTTTCCAAGTATAAAAATTGATTTCTTTCTTTTCTCAAAGTAGTTTCTGATTTTTGACTTCTTGATGAACCAATTTCTTGTCATGATGAAATATAATTGTTGAAACTTGATTTTTTTACCAAAAGTCAAAGTTTAACTTTTCAGAGTGCATTTGACCATTTTGCCCTTGTGAATGACTTTCTTGGAAAATTGTGATTCAAGACTTGAAACTTGATGACAAAAACTTCATGATACCCCAAAAATCCATCCCACGATCCACTAATCGAGAACCAGATGTGTTTCCCTTTTACCTGATAGGAGAACTTCAAAACAAAATTAGACATAAAGAGGGCACAACTCTAATACCTCAAACCAAGGCGCTTGATTCCATGAGATGCGGGATATGCAAATGACTGAGTAAAAAATGGTGCAAATGGGATGCAAAGTTCAAAGCCAGACAAAAGTAAAAGAGATAGGGCAAATTTGGGGTACGACATGACCCACTTAACATGGTGAACTTGATTCTTCTAGAAGGACATTCATCAATACGAAGTTCTTCATTCAAAGTTGTGATCAAAGTTCAACCTATAACATTTTCTTGTGTTTACCCCGCGAGATCCTTGAAAACATTGCATCTACATACCATGCATCATATCATGATAGGTTTTTATCTTACAGGTTTTCTCATCTGCTTACTGTTTATTTCAAGTAGAGATGGCTCCAGAACTGACTATAAAGGATCTTTAGACCCAAAATGCTCAGCTTCAAGAAATGTTCTCAAACCTATCCCAGGGGCAAGAAGAAGTGAAAGCACTCCTCACTAGGAGCATGACCGAGAAGAATCCTGAAGTCAACAGGGACGACCAGTTAGAACGATTACAAACTGAATTGGCAACAATGAAAGTCCAGATGATGGGACAAATGGTTGGTCAGATGGCTCTTATCCAAAACTTAGCTTGGGGACAAGAAGAGCTGAGAGCCCTCATCAACAAGCTTCATCAAGATGGATGTAACTGCATGAAACAAACAGTTAAGATTAGGGATCAAGTCATTAATCAGCCCCCGACAAAACAAGAAGTGGTTTTGGACGAGAGAATACCTTTCAAAATGGCTATTACACCGCGGGTCCAACAACGACCTCGCCAACCACGACAGAGTGGTCAGCACAAGCAAGTATGCCCAAAAGATAATTTACCGAGATTAATATGTCCTTGGCTCAAGCATTGCCTCATATGTTGGAAGCCAAATTGGTTGCATTAAGGGAGCCTCCTCAAAAACCTAATACTTCTGCTCCTAGTTACCATCCCAATGAAAGTTGTGTATACCATTCCAACAGTCAGGGACACGACACTAACCACTGTTGTGCGTTGAAGAACAAAATTCAAGACCAGATTGACGAAGGAGTGTTGGAGTTTACACAAGACGGTCAACTGGAGTTTTTCTGTCACCCCTCAAATACACACCATCTGAAGTGAGAAATTTAGGCGGAGAAGCTTTCATTCATTCTAATTTTCAGTTGTAATTTCTTTGTTTGCTTAAACACTTATCTTTATGTCAGACTTTGGTTACTTTCATTAATGCATTGCATATGTTTGTATTGAATTGATCCATTCATTTTCACTATATTTAAACTGTGCTTTTATTCCCTTTTTTTCGTGATATCCAACTCTCTTTAAAAGTTGCAAGCCTTTAGAGGGAGGATGGCGAAAACAATACCATGATCTTATACAATATGCTTTTGGACAAACTTTGCTGACGATGTACATGCGTTCTTTCAATTTTTAAATAGTTGAGTTATAAGGAAGATAATCCCTAGTCAACCCCTTTGAGCAAAAGAAGTAGGAGTTTTCTTTTTCACACAAATTGAAACCTTTAATTAGAACCTGGGGCAGGGTAGCTTCTCATTTAATCCAAATGTGCGTTCAGTCGAAAGCTTTCACTTTGTATACAATGAATGACATCAAAAACATCCTTCTGAATCACAAGACGACGATGGTTCCCCGTAAAATAGGCAGTCATTATCGCTCAAAAGAAAAAGCCCACTAAGTCAAAACCTACGAAGGAGACTTAAGAAAAAAACCGGGGCATCCGGCTGACTGTAGTCTCAAAAACAAGAAAAATATTCAGGCAAAAAACAGGGATAATAAATCAAAAAGAGGTCACTACAAATCCTCGACAACATGAAAAATGTTACAAAAATGACTGTCTTCTCAAATAAACTTCCAAGTATCCGAACTATCACCAAAATATCATTCTAGATTCAATAGGAGTTCAAACGCACAACTAACTGAGTTTAGGACTGTAGAACATCATGAAGAACGGTGGGTACAAATAAAATTTGAGCCTTGTCCTTTTTTTTAAACCGTGAACTAGGCCATGTTACAACCCCTTAAAAGTCCTAATTGAAGCATGGGTTAATCCGAAAGCATATTATTTCAAAAGGTATCTTGACTCCTATGAGGCCTACTATAAATCCTGAGTTCATATCACATTCTTGCAAATTTTGTTTACTAAAAATGAATTTTCAAAAAACTTCAAGACAAACATAAACTTTGCATTATTTGAATATCGTTATTTGCATATGGCTAATTGTTTGACAATGGAGAAATTCACATGGAGAATATCCAATGAACGAAAATTCTCTTAGTAACAGAATCACTTCAAAGGGAAAGACGCTCCCAATGAAAAATCTTCCATAATCAAGGGCCATGACATGTCACTGTCCAACTCATCTGAGGCAGTCAAGTTAAGATTCCAAGAAATCTCTCATAAAGTCCTGAATAGCCAGGGGCAGGTCTCCATCCGAATCACTTGGGGCATTGAACATGAATTCGAGTAAAGGGTCACTTACAACCAAGCAAACATTTTCTGGAAGTGCTACAACGCTTACTATTATGGACAGTGACAAATCCTCATGAAGTCCCTTTCATAAGGTGATCCCCAGTGAAGTCACCAGAGCCACCTCTATAAGGTTATCCCCATAGAATAATCTTCACGGATAAGGGTCCAAGCCCCACAAGGCCAATTTCATGGATGTCCATATAGAGTTACTTTAATCAAAGTATCCCCATAGAGTTGGATTCATGCAATCCGCCAGCCAGAGTTCCAATCTCTCGAAAAGCCTCTCCCCAGCTGATTTGGTCTTAAAAAAGAGCCTTGTGGATTTCTCCCTAAAGGAAATTCCTCCCTCGCAGGTCATCAAATATTCTCTTCAACATGGCTTATTTCCCAGCAAACTACAAATTCTCCAGCTTGAGTTTGCCTTTCAGACTATTACAAATCAATGGAAAAAACCTCTTAACCTCCGATTAAGTCATTACAATCCCCAACGGAATCGTTACTATCACTAGAAGTTACTGTAAAGCATGGACCCAACCAGATACTAGTTCAACTTCATCTCTTTCAAAGCAAGTTACTATGAAGCCTGGACCCGACCAGATATTAGTTCAACTTCATCTCTTTCAAAGCAAGTTATTACGAAGCCTGGACCCAACTAGATACCAGTTAACCTCAAGATCAAATCGCTGAAACCTGGACCCGACCAGATAACAGTTCGAGTTGCTGAAACCTGGACCCGACCAAATACTAGTTAACCTTAAGATCAAATTGCTGAAACCTGGACCCGACTAGATAACAGTTCGAGTTACTACGAATCCTGGACCCGGCCAGATAATAGTTTAACTTCTTCAAATCACTAACAAAAATCCTCTTCCCCAGTAGAGTTTGCCACTATCCCTAGTGAGTTGCTGCAAAGCCTAGAATCCGACCAGATAACAGTTAACTTCTTTATCCCCAACAAGTTATTGTGAAGCCTGGATCCGACGAGATAACAACTAAACTTTCCTCCTCACCAATCAAGAGATAGCTCCCCGATAGAGCAATGTACAACTAAATCTCCTAAACTCTACGCCCTCAAACAGAAATCAACACTCTCCACAGAGTTTCCCTCAAGCAAAGTCAATATTCCCAGACGGAGTTCTCCTCAAACAACAAAACAGGAATCCCTAGTGGAAACATTCTAAAACAAGGTCTGAAGATGTGCATACTTTTCATCCCCAACAGTAGTCCAAGATTTAACTTCCCAAGGCTCCCCAGTATTTGTCAAGGATTTATTTTCCAAGACAAAGATACATTTCAATAACATTCATAGCATATGCATACGAAGCGCATATAGCACAACCTCATTTTTGAGAACATCATTACACAATGAATTTTATACATCATGACATTGCATACAACTAACTCTTTACCTTTTCGGGAAATATCAATCAACAAATAATTATCATCAAAAAATTTCAACAGGTCCAAGATTAGTTCCCGAAGAAAGACAGAGCAACTATTTATGTGACCAGATGCAACTTCACACGGGCTCATCGAGAAGCAGTCCTACACATGATCCTTCTCATAAATTTCTAGATGCAGCTTCACACGGGCTCATCATGAAGCAATCTTACACGGGTTCCTTCTAATTTCCAGATGCAGCTTCACACGGGCTCATCAAGAAGCAATTTTACACGGGTTCCTTCTAATTTCCAGATGCAGCTTCACACAGGCTCATCAAGAAGAAATCTTACATGGGTTCCTTCTAATTTCTAGATGCAGTTTCACACAGACTCATTCTGAATCAGTCCTACACAGGCCCCTTCTCGTATATTTCCAGATGCAGTTTCACATGGACTCATCCCGAAGCAGCCCTACACAGGCTCATTCTCATACATTTCCATATGTAGTTTCACACAGACTCATCACGAAGAAGCCCTACACAGGCTCATTCTCGTACATTTCCAGATGCAGTTTCACATGGACTCATCCTGAAGCAGCCCTACATAGGCTCATTCCCGTACATTTCCAGATGCATTTTCACACGGACTCATCCCGGAGCAGCCCTACACAGGCTCATTCTCGTACATTTCCAGATGCAGCTTTACACGGGCTTATCCTGAAGCAATCTTACGCGAGTTCCTTCCCATAATTTCCAGATGTAGCTTTACACGGGCTTATCCCGAAGCAATCTTACACGAATTCCTTCTCATAATTTCTAGATTCAGCTTCACACGGGCTCATCTTGAAGCAATCTTACACGGATTCCTTCTCATATATTTCCAAATGTAGCTTTACACGGTTTCATCCTGAAGCAATCTTACACAGATTCCTTCTCATATATTTCCAGATGTAGCTTCACACGGGTTCATCCTGAAGCAATCTTACACGAATTCCTTCTCATATATTTCTAGATGTAGTTTTACACGGGCTCATCTTGAAGCAATCTTACACGGATTCCTTCTCATATACTTCCAGATGCGGTTTCACACAGGCTCATCCTGAAGCAATCTTACACGGATTCCTTCTCATATACTTCCAGATACAGATTCACACAAGCTCATCCTGAAGCAATCTTACACAGATTCCTTCTCATATATTTCCAGATGTAGCTTCATACGGGATCATCTTGATGCAACCTTACACAGATTCCTTCTCGTATATCTCCCGATGCAACTTCACATGGGCTCATCCGGAAGCAATCCAATACGGGTTCCTTCTAATACATTTCCGGACACGGCTTAACTCGGGTCCATTCCAGCATATCATTCAGATGTAATCGACCAAAGATTTATTCTGATACTTATTCCAATTTCTACCAACAGTCACTCTAGATGGCATCTCTAAGCCCATCTCCGAAAATTCTTCATCCCTTCTCCAAATGCAATCTTCAAGCCCATTCTCGATACAATCAACATATCATCGAGTGCAAATTTCTGGGCACTCTAGTATTCAATCATCTTTCACCTTCAAGTCACGAATGGCGGACCCTCCAATCTAATTTTTCAGGATTAAGAAGATTGAACAGGGGAAGCTGTTGTACCCCAAAATTTTCCCTCTCATTTTTTCAAGACATTCAAAATATGAAATTTGATCATCAAAAAAAATCAAGAAGGTCAAAAATCAAACTTTGCAAGACTTGGAAAAAATTTCTAAGTATTTTCTATACATGACTAATTTCATTACCTCATGACATCTTTTTTCATTATAATTCAAATTAATTCAAGGTATTATAAATAATTCAAGTTATTACAAGGTTGCATTTTTGCAAGATTACAAACCCTAAGCTTTGTCTTGTTTGAATTTTTCCCTTTGACTCAATGTCCAAACTTTGCCACTATGCTGTCCACAAAACAGACTTGTATCATGCTACAACAACCAAGAAAGCCCAAAAACATGTCAAAAAACAGTCTGATGTATTGCTATAAAATAGATTTGCACCAAGCTACCACAACACTCCAAAACTGCTGCAAAATAGTCATGCTATACTACCACTAACCCAGTCCAAGCCAGCATTATCTCAGTCCCATATTTGCATAAAATTAGCACATAAGAGATGCATCAAAAAGCAATGGAACAACATACCCAAACAGTTCAAAGTTTATTTGTTTCACCCCAAAATCCTAGCCAAAGACTCGTCTACAAATAAACTGTTTCACAACACACAAAGTTGGCTTTTGGAGAAAAAGAGAGGCTGGTTTTTTTAGAGAGAGAATAGAGAGTTTTAAAAAATCAAACAAAACTTTTCTTGTAACTTCTGCTCATACCCATCTCTATTGTCATTTATAAAAGCAGAACCTCAACCCATTATCCCATCTTGCAAACACTCCTATAAACCAGCAAAACATTTCATATCACATAGAGATTGTTCAAGCATAAGAACAGTTTGTGTAATGCCCTTATCTTCACCTTCTAAACAAAAGACAGTATTATACAACTTGACAATTTCGAGTTTGGTTCAGCAACTTTCAATACAGAAGGAGGTTCAACAGCTTTTTGGAGGTTCATTTAAGTCCACACAACATCTTGAAAAGTGTTCAGACTCAAAACATAAAGTGCAGTTTCAAGGTGATTCTTCTTGACTTCGCATTTTCCATACATCATCTTTGGTTCATTTGTGAAGATAGAATGTAGTAATCACCTCCCTTTGAAGTTAACCATTTACTTTCTGTTCATTTTTACCAATTTTATGTTGAAAACTGACTAATACATGCAAAATAATGATGATAGAGGCAAAAAAATGCAGCATGAGTCGACACACCCACATGGATCAACTCATTCTAGTGACAAAACAGGGTATGAGTCGACATATGGCCTTATGCATCGACTCATACTGTTATCCAGGCCCTAAAACAGAAGGATGAAAGGTGCATGAGTCGATACAAAACGCGTATGTGTCGACACAAACAGGGTATGACTCGACACATGGCCTTATGCATCGGCTCATACTGTTATTCAGACCCCAAAATAGAAGGATGAAAGGTGCATGAGTCAATATAACACGCGTATGTATCGACACAAACAGGTGCCTGAGTCGACACATCCTATTATGCATCAACTCATCTGAGTTGATTTTGTTTTACAGGAGCAAGAAGAGTTATGTATCGATGCATAACAGCATTGTGTCGACATATAATAGTTCAAAATGCAATTTTTCTTTCTTTTACACTATCTTTAAATTTTTCACATATTTTCTTCATTATTGTCCAGCTATTCGATATGGTTGTAATAATTAGACATCTACTTCATCCCCATTTGTAAATTGTACCCTCACTCCCCTAATGATGTAATAGCGTAGGATTTTAATTTCCGTAAATTTATCGCATTTCATATAATTGTTAGTAATTAGGGTGTGTATGGCAAGATAAAATTAATCGTTAGAAAACCCTAATCTCAAAGACCATGCATGCAATCAAACACACTATTCACACGTGCACCTCTAGGGTAACCTCGCTTGTTGCCTCGGAAAATAGTCATGTCCCTCAAATATGGGCGTTTTAGCAAAGCCCTCGATAATAAAATATCGTAGTCCCTCGATGACCCTTCGATGTTGCCTTCAGTAAAAAGATCTTAGTCCATACGAAAATTGCTAAAGCGTCTCATAAGTTGCCTTCTATGACTATACAGTTGACTCATGCTCGTCCCTTCACATCCAATGATGGGACTTCTGACCAATCAATGGTAAGATAGAAACATCTAAAGGAGGGGGAAAAGAACAAAGACCTTTTGAGTAGGTAGTACACTTGTAGTTTATTGCTCATAAACTAAAACCATTTCCACACTTACACTTTCAAAACATCTTCAAAAACAAACATCTCTTTGAATTATTTTCAAAACCAACACTTTGTATGCATTCTTATAGAGACAAGAATCATTACAAAGTTTTCCGCAAAAAATACATTTTCAAAATATTTTCAAACTTACACCAATCACAAACACATTTCAAATAAAGCATTTTCAAAGTGATCAAGCAACTATGAGCCCGTAGATAACTACGAATGAAAAGGGTGCTAACACCTTCCCTTTTCCTAACCTACCCCCCGAACTCAAGAAAATATCTCAAAAGGTCTTTCTTGTTCTTTTCACCCTTTCCTTTATTGGATAAAAGAAAATTCGATGGCGGCTCTTGCTATCCGCAATAATTGCGATAAAAAGCAAAACAAACCAAGTCAGTTCTCCCACCGTATTACAATGACTCTCTTTCACGACATGATTCATAAACCGATCAAGGTGTATGTGGATGATATGATTTCAAAATTCCAAAATGGGGAAGAACATTTGGTCCATTTACAGAAGTTGTTTGATCGTCTATGAAATTCCAGGTTAAAGCTTAATCCCAATAAGTGCACCTTTGGGGTTCGATCGGGAAAGTTACTGGTTTTTGTCCTAAGTCAGTGAGAGATTGAAGTAGATCCAAACAAAGTAAGAGCAATACAAGATATTCCGGCACTAAAAAATGAAAAATAAGTATGTGGGTTCCTTGGAAGGTTGAATTACATATCCATGTTCATTTCTCACCTTACTGCTACCTGTGAACCCATCTTTAAACTGTTGTGCAAGAATCAAGATGTCCATTGGGATGAAAGTTGTCAAGAGGCCTTCGAAAAGATTAAGCAGTACCTTCAGGAACCACCAATACTCATACCTCCAGTTCCAGGGAGACCTCTTATTATGTATTTGATTATGCTTGAAGGATTTATGGGTTGTGTGCTCGGACAACATTATGATATTGGATGAAAATAACACGCCGTCTATTACTTGATCAAGAAGTTTACTGATTGTGAATCATGGTATTCATTACTTGAGAAGACTTGTTGCGCTCTTACGTGGGAAGCTCAACGTTTGAGGCAGTACATGTTGACGCATTCTACACTTCTGATATCTAAGATGGATCCGATAAAGTACATCTTTGAGAAACCAACACTTACAGGGAGATTGGCTCAATGGCAAATGCTTTTGTTTGAGTATGACATCCAGTACGTCACACAAAAGGCTATCAAAGGTAGCATTCTTACTGATCATCTCACCCACCAGCCATTGGAAGAGTATCATTCAATGAAGTTCGATTTTCCAGAGGAGGATGTTATGAAACTTGATGATAAAAAAGGAACGGAACCAGGGGAACGATGGACTCTCACGTTCGATGGAGCATCAAATTCCATGGGCCATGGTATTGGGGCAGTTCTGACTTCTCCACGTAATACTCACATACCCTTCACAACTAGGCTATGTTTTGATTGTACAAATAATGTCGTAGAATACGAAGCATGTGTAATGGGTCTTGAAGCAGCCATTGATTTGAAGATCAAGATTCTTGAAGTTTATGGGGATTATGCCTTAGTGATATATCAAGTACGAGGTGATTAGGATACACAACACCTTAATTTAGTTCCATACCGGGATTACATATTAGAGTTGTTTCCCGCTTTTGATGAGATCACCTTTGAGCACATTCCTAGAGAAGTAAATCAACTGGTAGATGCTCTGGCCACTTTAGTAGAAATGTTAAAAGTGGGTTATCCTAATCATGCACCCAATATAATAATCCTTCGTTACAAGGAGCCAGCACACATTTTCCATGCTCATTGTCTCACAATTGAAGATATGTCGGGCAAAAAGCCGTGGTATTTTGACACCAAAAGGTATCTTGAGAAGAAAGAATACCACGAGGGTGCTACAGAAGATTAACATCCAAGCTTTACTGTCAGGAGACATTCTGTACAAAAGAAACTATGATTCGGTTCTGCTCAGATGCGTGGATAGACACGAAGTAGAATCCATCATACGGGAAATTCACAATGGCTCTTTTGGGACTCATGCCAGCGGATATTCAATGGCCAAGAAAATCCTACAAGCAAGTTATTTCTGGATGGCGATGGAAAGTGACTGTTGTGTGTATGCAAAGATGTGCCACAAATGTCAAGTTTACGCAGACAGGATACATATTCCTCCCACTCCTTTGAATATGATGACTTCACCATGGCCCTTTGTAATGTGGGGCATTGATATGATTGGACGGATCGAGTCAAGCGCTTCAAATGGACACAGGTTCATTCTCGTTGCTATTGACTACTTCACCAAGTGGGTGGAAGCAGCTCCATACAAGAATGTGACCAAGCAAGTGGTTACCCTCTTCATCAAGAAAGAAATCATATGTCGGTATGGAACTCCTAACAAGATCATCATTGATAATGGGTTGAATCTGAACAAAAAAATTATGAAGGAAAAGTGTGAAGAATTCAAGACCGAGCACCACCAATTAATCACCTTATCGGCCAAAGATGAATGGGGCAGTCGAAGCCGCTAACAAGAACATAAAAAAGATTGTCCAAAATTGGTTAGAACATACAAAGATTGGCATGAGATGTTACCTTTTTCCCTGCATTGCTATCGAACTTTGGTGCGTACCTTCACTGGGGAAACTCCTTTTTCACTAGTATATGGTATGGATGCGGTGATCCCAGTCGAAGTGGAAATTCCTTTATTGAGGGTTCTGATGGAAACTAAGCTTGATGAAGCTGAATGGATTCAAACAAGGCTCGACCAACTCAATCTCATCAAAGAGAAACACCTAGAAGCCATTTGTCATGGTCAGTTATACCAACAACATCTCAACAGAGAATTCGACAAGAAGGTTCGACCTCGAGAGTTCCACACAGGTGACCTGGTTTTAAGGAAGATTCTCCCAATTCACTCTGATCTAAGAGGCAAGTGGACTCCCAACTATGAGGGGCCTTACATCATGAAGAAAGCTTTCTCAGGAGGTGCTTTAATCCTGACAAACATGGATGGGGAAGACTTTCTGCTTCCATTCAATTCAGACTTTGTCAAAAAATACTACACATAGAAAGACCCGCTAAGTCGAAAACCCGAAAGGGTGGCTTAGGAAAAAGTTAGGGCTAAAAAAAAGAAGAAAAGAATAACCTGCTAAGTCGAAAACCCGAAAGGGTGGCTTAGGCAAAAATGGGTATCCCGATGGATTGAAACCCCGAAAGCGCGATCCAGGCAAAAATTATGGACAAAAAGCGAGAGACTGCAGTCTGAAAACTCTTCACGAATAACAAGTACACCCTCCTAACATGGGATGGATCAATTCAACTATTATCCTTCAGAAGCACGTCACTAGGACGATCCAGGATATGGGAATTATAGCAATATCAGTTTTAATGGAAGTTCGAGATTTTCTTATTGCCATTTTACCTGTCGTATCTTATCTTTTCTTCACAACTTCCTCATTTAGGAGTTGTTTCCATGTACGAATTCCTATTCACATGCCAAGCTCATTAATAAAATTTTCCCTTCCACCAAAAATTCTTTGTTATGTCCTTTTCACTTTATTTTTCGTATGCGAATTCTGATTTAAGTTCTTTATTAAACATTACATTGAAAACAATAAGGCAATAATAAATCATAAGCTAATATGTGCAACATGACATTACATGGATATAAAGGCATCCCATGGGAATTCCATGGCGTTCAAGTGTTTATTTTTTCTGTGCAGGTAGCAAGTCGTAACGGTTACCTCAACCAAGATTTCATCCTTGTTACCTCCTTACAGACGACTGAGCACCCGATTCTCCAACGCTGAGAAACTTGGGGCATTTGATGAGATCCATATCTCTACTCAGTCAACCATAAGAAGTCCAGCATGTAAGAAAAGTCAGATCAAGCTACTCCTTCTCAACAAGATTTAATCCCCAGTGAAGTCGCCAAGGCTATAACTCAATTCTCGAAGTTCTCAAGCACCAATCCGTATTGGCACCTCAAGAAAACGGGCAACAGATCCCAATAATCCTAATATTTTGCAGTATGCATACAATAATCATCATTGCATATTACTTTTCATCCTTAAATGCATAACATATCCAGGAATCATCATGTCACACTTCAAAATGCATCTGAAGCATGAGCCAGATATGGTAGCTTACACGAAAGCCCCAAATCAACAAAACACCCCCACAAAGAATGTCATCCTCATAATTCCCAATTAACATCTGTCATTATACTACCAACCAAAGTAAGCCATGGTTCCAGTATATTGTACTCCCCAACTCTCAATACTCGCGTTGTCTTTTCTAGGGTCGTAGGTCGCTCGTTGGTCTTACCCTTATGTTATCTTTTCTAGGGTTGTAGGTCGCTCGTAGGTCTTACCCTCGCGTTATCTTTTATAGGGTCATAGGTCTCCCGTAGGTCTTACCCTCACGTTATCTTTTCTAGGGTTGTAGGTCGCTCGTAGGTCTTACCCTCGCGTTATCTTTTATATGGTCATAGGTCGCTCGTAGGTCTTACCCTCACATTATCTTTTCTAGGGTTGTAGGTCGCTCGTAGGTCTTACCCTCACATTATCTTTTTTAGGGTCGTAGGTTGCTCATAGGTCTTACCCTCACATTATATTTTCTAAGGTCGTAGGTCGCCCGTAGGTCTTACCCTCACGTTATCTTTTATAGGGTCATAGGTTGCTCGTAGGTCTTACCCTCATGTTATATTTTATAGGTTCATAGGTCACTCGTAGGTCTTATCCTAACATTATCTTTTCTAGGGTCGTAGGTCACTCGTAGGTCTTACCCTCATGTTATATTTTATAGGGTCGTAGGTCGCTCATAGGTCTTACCCTCACGTTATCTTTTCTAGGATCGTAGGTCGCCCGTAGGTTTTACCCTCACGTTATCTTTTCTAGGGTCGTAGGTCACTCGCAGGTCTTACCCTCATGTTATCTTTACTTGGGTCATAGATCATACACCGATCATTACCCGTTGTCTTTACCTTTCTCGTGGGTTATAAATCATACACCGATCTTCACCCATTGTCTTTACCTTTCTTTTTGGGTCGTGAATCCCACACGATGGATTCTCCAATGTCGTCGAGTTTACCCATTGTCTTTAAGTTATCATGTCGTCATTAATCCTACTTTTCGTCACCACGACATCATCAACCATATCTTTTCACTCACTTTAACACCCACTTCCTTGAGAACCTTGTATTGGCACCGTTACCCCAGCACAAGCCATCATTATTCAACCACCTTCATCCATCATGACCAGTTCACCTGAGAGTTCATTTTTCATCCCCAGCAGACATCACAAATAATAACCCTCACACCATCTCTCCAGGACAAATTCCAGGTCTTGGTATTTAATCATCTTCTACCTTGAACTTTCGAAAGGTTGACTCCCATCTCACCTTCAGGTTTAAGACGATTAAATAAGGGCAACTGTCATATCCCAAATTTGTCATACCTATTTTACTTTTGTTTGGCTTAGTCTTCACATTTCATCTACATCATCTTCACTAGTTCATTTGCATATCATGCTTTTCATCGAATAAAGGCACCTGAGGTCCAAGAGTTCAGTGGTTGTGCAATATTAAAGTTTCACAGTGTTTTTAGGGAATTAGGATTTTTTCTTCAAGGTCACATTGCGCTTTATCTCCTTCTACAAGTCAATTGCTTATCAAGAGGTTTAAAGGGTGAAACCCAAGAATTCTTCACACATCGGTTAAAGTTTGTTATTTGAGGAGTTTCTTGAGGGACTAAATTTTGAACTAAGATGACATCTATCATTTTCAAAGTGGTCTGAATTTATCATGAAGATTCGAAATTGGAAGAGAAATAAAACTTGGATTTGGATTGCACATTGGAAATAATGGAAATTGGTATTTCATACAATGTCTTTGGTTCACAAGTCACCAATTTCTTACATCACAAGTTACTATATTCAAGAATTAAGCCACTATTGATTATCTTGCAATTATTTTTAGGTTCATGCCATGACCACTTGAAATCACACAAAGGAATTTCTCATTACAAGTCCAAACTATCCAAATATAACAGGCCCAAAACCAGTCCAAACAATGTTGTCCAATTTACTGTTGTATAAAGCCTAAGGTTTTCACCAACCAGTCATAGCATATCAATCCAAAACCCGTTGTTCCTACACAAAAACAATCCATGCATAACAGTCCAAAAATATGTTGCAGCCCTGCATCAAACTGTCCACAAAACTGATGCACAAACCTGTTGTCCAGAACAGTCCAAGTATTGCAAAACCTTGCACACAAATCGGCTAAACCTAACCTGTATCAAGAAAGCAACAAACCAGCTTACAAAATTGTTCAAAACATATTAGATTCC
Organism: Vicia faba; assembly: GCA_948472305.1. Lineage (NCBI taxonomy): Eukaryota > Viridiplantae > Streptophyta > Magnoliopsida > Fabales > Fabaceae > Vicia > Vicia faba. Next base: position 1,017,357,988 of record OX451739.1, on the reverse strand, counting down.
CCCCCCCCCCCAAAAAAAAAAACTCACTAGATTCACCAAATAAAATAGTAGGATACAAGAGCAATGGGGAGAGGAGAGTTTTATGTGAAAAAAAGAGAGACAATAGCAATATTAAGAGAGAAAAAAAGACAGCATAGAAAAGAGAGAGAAAAACACTGTGAGAGGAAGAGAAGAAAAACTGTGAGAGGAAGAGAACAAAAACACTATAAAACCAGAAAAGAAAAACAACAGCAACCATGAAACTATGCTGAACCATGAAACTGTTTTGAACCATAAAACAGCAGCAACAAAAAAATAGTAGCAACCCAAAAGGAAAACAGAAACAGAAAAAACCTTCAACCCCCTGTACAACCTTGCAGCTCTTAATACAAAGTAAGGATTGGAGAAACTTGCTTGAGTTTCACTGAAGCCTTTCTGATCATCACAGCATCTTGAAAGGTGTTCAAACTCAAAACGCAAATTTTAGTTTCAAGGTAAGTCTTCTTGACTTTGAGCTCTTCATTTCAAGCATCATTAGTTATTCATTTTTGAAGATAAATGTAGATATCATACCCTTGAAGCTAACCACGTGTTTGCTTTTCATTTTTATCAATTATATGTTAAGAACTTACTTTTACATGTAGCGGAGCAGTGTTAGAAACAAAAAAACAGTAGTATGAGTCGACACATGTCTCTATGAGTCGATGCATATCAGGCACAAAACAGGTTATGAGTCGACACAAAATGTGTAGGTATCAATACAAAATAGAAATGAGTCAACACAAACCCTTATGTGTCAACTCATAATGTGTTATTTTTTATTTCCAAGGGTAACAAAGGTGTATGAGTCGACACAAAACATGAATGTGTCGACACAAACAAGAAATGAGTTGACACATACTAGTATGTATCGACTCATACTGAGCCGATTTTGATTTTTTTATAAACAGGAAGTGGCATGTGTCGATGCATAAGGATATGTGTCAATATATAAAGTTTGTTTTTATTTATTTGTACACTATTTTCATTGCTACTCATTTATTCAATATGGTTGTAATAATTTAATTAGGCTTGTATTTTGTCCCCATTTATAAACTTGTACCCCCCATCCACGTATGATTGTAATAGCTTAGGGTTTATTTTTTGTATGTTTTAATTGTTGCTTAATCATGAATATGTCATCCAATTAGAACACATGGCCTCCTCTTGGGCTCATCCTCAATGAAAAGGTATACACTTACAAATGCACACTTGCACATATTTCATAGCTTAGTCCTGGGCTTTCTTACGGTGACAACTATTTGATCGATTGTTTCAATTGGTTATTTATAATACTAGTGCCACGCTAGTCCCACTTTATAGGAGCATGCACATGGCCACCTTGTATGGGCCTTTGGTTTTCATCTTGTACATTGAAATAACTTTTCTCCCCTTGGTTTACATGCCAAGCATCTTCCTAAAGGGTCTCATAGTTGAGTTTGGGCATGACCATTCTCACGAGGTTAATCAAGTCTTGCCCTTGGTTAACCATAACTCGAATCAACCACTTTGGTCCATATACCAAGTGTTCCTATGCACAAAGGGTCTCATGGTTGAGGGCAGGAACACCTACTCTCACGAGATTAATCAAGTGCACCCCTTGGTTAATCATAACCCGATTCAATCCCCATACACTGAGCATTCCATTTACTCCTTTCATGATACTACTCATTTTGTCGTCACTTTTTGCTATGATCACCATGCACGATCACTCTTCACAAACACTTTCACTTTTACTTTGTGCTTATAAGCATGATCCCTTAGGATGATAGTTTCCTCTTCTTTAAGATGCGAACTAATTAGACCTTAGGTTGGAACTCATACATGACAACATTAGGGTAGACTTTCCCCTTTGACTTTTCTTTTGTAATTAAGGTTAAAACTTATCATTCATAAATAAAAAATCCAAAAAAATTTAATCATTACTTGAATTCATTCTAAAATTCACAAAACACTCAAACAATCAAAACTTCCCCCAAAGGGCATGTTATCTATGTTCTACCGCGATACCAACCGTGCCTATTGCTTGAATGCGTACATTAACGTCGCCCACTAAAAAACACCAACAAACCAATATTTTCTAGAGGAACTACGGTGTTCTGATTCCTTCACTGGATACATAGTCAAGGGGTTGCGAGACCCTCACGAACGCACTAATAAAAAAATCATTTATTTCCCCTTAGCAAGTATAGTTATAGATAAACACGCCATTAGAAGCAAACAAACAAAATGGATCACGTTGAGTACAACATATATGAGGGGTGATAATACCTTCCCTTTGCATAACCGACTCCCTTACCCTTTCCTTTGGTTGCAAGACCATCTTATCCATCCTCTTGTGGTTTTCTCGATATTTTCCCTTCCTTCGGGATAAATAAAGTTTGGTGGCGGCTCTGTTTTTTTTTTTTTGCCGGTAGCTTCACATGTTATGTTAATGCTGTCAAAACAGTACACATACTCAACTGGAGAAACAGAGAGTGATAGAAAACTTAACACTCTGTCAAATCTTGACTGGATAGAAACCATGCAACAAAGTTTGTATTCTTCAAAAAATCTCAAGGCAAAGCTGCTGCTTGAGGAGATAACTGGTAGGGAACACATGCATCCGAATGAGCAATTATCAAAGGAAAGCCAAAAAGGTCAGTCATTCTGAGGAAGAGACTTAAACTAAGCCTGCACCAATCCTACTGGGAATAACTTCTGCTTAGCTAGGAAACATGGGTTAACAATCATGTTATCACCAACAAACAATCAAAAAGCCCACACTTTGCATGGGAAACTGAGATGTGAAGCTATAGGGGATGTCAATAACTATTGGAGTTTGACTTATGGGAAAACAAATCTAATTTCTTACCACCTTCAGAATGCTTGGAGATATTTCATCATCTCACGTTGTTGGATAAGGAATCCTCACAAGGAATCTCCATAAGAAAAACTTTGTTGGAGGGTGATTCTCGGCTTGGTAAGAAGAAATCTTCTAGTAACTTCACTTGAAAAACAGAAGACCAAAAAACCCGTGTCTGGGAAGAGTCGTAGCAACTATCCTGACAAATATGAATTGACCATCGTAATGACCTTGGTGCTTCAAGTTTACTGTGCTGAAAAACTGAATAATGATTATCATGAGTGAATGACAGTTCTCACGAATTGATCAAGGTAACCTTTGATTCACAACTTTCCCCAGTGTATTCCAATTTTGAAATAGTTTCACTGATCAACGGATTCTTAGACAGATTTTTCAAATCTCGACGTAACTGCCCCAGACTGGCTGCACTTGGCACATTCTTTGCCCAACAAATTCTTCAAGCTTTGCCTCATAAGGGTAATCAGACTGCGAAAGCATCATAATGGAAAAGCAAATTGCTCATGCTCAACGAAGTCTCATGAAAACTTATCCTTAAAAGATTAGACTTTTTGTTGATGTTCATATGTAAGCTTCTTGATGTCAAACAAATATTTGCAAGCAAAAAATGTTTATTCTGAGAATGATAATTCTAATGCAACATTTATGTTAGTCTTGAAATTTTTATTGAAAAGATGTTGTAACACTTGTAATGAATCACAAGTTAAGATACGACATCGATTTTTTGTATGAAAGATAAACAAACATTTTAGACTTTAGGCAACGACAATACAGACAATGGTTGAAAATTTATTGCCTAAAGGTTAATTAACAACGGTTTTCTACCGTAGTCATATTTTTAGATTTACATTGCTATCTTGAGGAAATTCGTCATCTGTCTTGTGGCCGTAGAACAACCGTAGCCTATTCATTATAGACAACGGTTTTTTAACCATTGATGTTCAAACCGTACTTTCTAGCCGTGTTCTTTGCATGTTCAGGTTTTAAAACCAAGGAGTATTTATTTTTCCTTCCTTGGTTGTTTTTTTCTTATGAAAATATATTATTCTTTCCTTATGAAAAGAATGATAATTTGATTGGTTATTATTATTTAATAATGAAAAATTATATAGAAAAGATCAAATCTTTTTATTCCTAATTTAAAAAAAAAAATGTTACTGTATTTTGTTTTAAAATAACACAAAACGTAACAAAATAATTTTTGGCAATTAGACAACTAAAAGTTTATTTAATCACAAATTTTACAATTTAAATACAATTGAATTAAAATTGATAATATTTTAATTAATTTAATAAATTTAACGTCCATATTATAAGCCCATTCTTAAAACAATTATTAACACATATAAATAAAAATGATGTAGGTATTATTAAAATGAATTTATTTTGAATTAAATTTATTTGATTCGTGAGGTAACATATGAGACGGAAGAGTACAAGTTACTTTTTCTTAAAATAAATAGCCATTAAATTCAAAAAAAATTGCAAGAGAAAAAAGTTATTATTAAGATCTTTTTGTAATGTGTAGGCTAATTCTTAGAATTTTTTTTGTAATAATTAAGTTTTGAAAAAAAATCGTAAATAATTATGTTTCGGAGAAAATTATACAAATAATCATGTTTTAGAAAATCCCACAAAGGAGGAGCCAAGTGAGAAGGCGCATACACTGGTCCATTTTCCCTAGGCGCCATCTCACTTGGCGCATGCTCTCTCTTTAAGTCAAGTGAAATGGCGCATGCACTCTAAAAGTGAGAGGAGGCGCCATCTCACTTGCCTCCTAGGGCAAAATGCATTTTTTATAAATAAGTCCTCTGTTTCTCTGTCATTCTTCACACTTTCTCGCACTGCCTTCTTATTTATCTCTGTTATTTGCGTCATGACATCTCTCATGATTTTTACCAGAGATGGTTACATTATTTTCTCGGCTATCAAACCTCCGATGAAAATGAAATTTTGGCATATTTACTCCATAGAGCGTCTGAAGAGAGAGTTGATGCGATGGCTAGAGGGAGACATCGAGGATGGGAAACAAATTAGAAGGATTCAGCGAAGAAGAACAGTCACCTCACTTGCAACAGGAAGACCTAATTTTTGGTTGGAGGAAGTCAAAACAGACAGAGACGTAATATTGATGATGCATGGGTCAGATGAAATTGTTTTAACGGTTGTAATTTCTTAGACGTTTTATCGTGTTTTTATTTGTTGTTTGTGCAAGGTTTGTTGTAACAAATGCTCTTAATAAAAAAACCGTAATGTTTATAACTTAAAAAAGTAAAGATGTTTTGTAATACAATTTTTATGTGGTTGAGCTAGTAGCCCGAGTCGAATAATTTTTGCGATTGTGTCCGACCTGACGACATAAACCACACTTTCTTTCCAACTTGTCAAGGGGGTCCATTTCAGTTGTGATGCGCTTGCTTTTGGGATGACCCTTTTTATTCCTTCGCATTTGGTCATTGTGCCATACTATTTCGCCGTCGTATGCAGTCTAATAATCAGGTTTCGCTACCAAAGGGAAGTTATTGTTGTATACGTTGAGCAAGGTTTCAGACTTTTAAATGGGAGATAGAAGTTGTAATGCGTCTTGATGAGTATAGACACATACCACAATGAAATGAGAGCAAGACATACGAAAGGCTTGAAACTTACCACAATCGCACCAACGAGAAGGTAGTATAACCCTGTACTCTTGTCTTGGCAGCCCCTTGTTTTGGTAGATTGTCTCTTTGACAATGAAGTTGTAGTTGTGTCGGTCGAACCGTATAACCAGATGGGTGTTGGCTTTGGCACTTTCTGCTTAATATACTTCATGCAGCTTTCATTCCATAGTTGTCCCGATTACAATACAACATTCCATATTTCACCTATTTTGGCAAACAACGAAGCCATCCTAATATATGTTGATTTAACCAAAGCAGTTACTGGGAGGTTTCATATGCCTTTGAATACCCCGTTCATGGATTCAATCAAATTTGTTGTCATGTGGCCCCATCGTTGTCCATTGTTGTATGACCTAGTCCATTTCTCCACCGAAATTTTATCGATCCACCTACCTGCGTCCATATTTGAAAATATGATCTCGTTGCGATAATGTTTGAATGTAGGTTGTGTTAATGCATACCCTGCATTCATAAACACTTTCCTAAGAGCTTTGTATTTGATCTCCCTCGTGAAATTTTGGACGATATGTCTAATGCAATAGACATGCGTAGAAGAAGGGTTATGCCAACCATTTGCAGGATTATTACATGCACTCTCAATAGATGCATGTCTATCAGAGATCTGGTTGAGGAGCCACGTGTGTTCGGTGATTCTTAAGAAAGAAGCTCTAAGCACCACCAGTCTCTCCCTCGACTAGAGCAAAGCCAGTTGGGAAAATGTTGTTGTTGCCATCTTGTGCAACTGCCATCAATAGCGTGCCTTTATATTTCCCATACTACCAAGTCCCATAAATTTGAATAATAGGTTTGCATGATGCAAACCCTGTGATGCAAGTTTTAAAAGCCCAGAACACTCGACTGAATATTCCATTTCTGGTGACTTGACTACCATCTGGGGCGTACACCGGCAGTGTTTCCATAATGTAAATAGTACCCAGAGAATAAGTCTGAAGTGCATTCAGGTAGCGAGGAAGTTCTTTGTATGACTCCTCCCAGTTTCCATATACCTTTTCAATCGCCTTGGTATTTTCTAACCACGCCTTTCGGTATGATGGAGTATAGTTAAATATCGTAGTGATGTGAGAGATTATGGTTTTCACCTTCAATGATGGATCATTGTTGACGAGAGGTAGGATTTCTTGACATATGAGATCATAATTTAGTTTCCGATGATCTTGTGATTGAGTAGAATTGACGCATGTGTGGGTGGATATAGGACATATGACCCAACAATCACCTCTTAATATGTATGATGCAGTGAGCTTGAACATACAATCTAGGTGGACACACCTGAGCTTGTACCTTTCTGGATTTACACGATCTACCTTAAAATCGACCGAGTTGAGCATATGAAACTTTTTTATGGCTCAGATACAATCTTCTCTATTACGAAATTTGTCTTTCTCTTTTAAGTTTTCATCCGACTGCATATACGGATTGAAAAATAAATCAGATGACGGTTCATCTCCGCCCATGTTGAAGTTTGTCATGTGTGGAGGTGGTGTGTAGATCTCGTTCAGAGGTATACCAGGTATCCCATCATCTTCAGAATCATCATTGACCATGTCATCAAACTCTAACTCGCCATCTTCTTCTTCGTCAACGACATCTACTTCTGCTTGTTCGGCCTAGAGAGGATCCACCACTTGTGACAGTTGAGGATCTCCCAGCATAATGTACAACTCAATAGAGTCGTACCCATAATACTCATGACTGGAAAATATATTCTGAAGGTCCTCGTCATCTTGAACCTCAACCTTATAAAATATTATTTGCTTGTTACAAAAAAAACCGGATTCTGATAAAAGATTTGTGTCACGGGACCTCGTCCAAGTTTGGCCTTCAATCGTTTTTTGAAATACAAGAAATTGGCTTTCATGTTTAAACAAAATTGGATGTTCTCAGTGTCTCTAAACAAAAACCCAAAGATGGGACAAATGTATGTCTCACCGTTGAAATGTTCACTGATCACATATTGTGGTGAAGAGGCCATTGTGTTTGAATGTTTGAAGGTTTGGAGGTTTGAGTGTTTGGAGGTTTAAGTGTTTGAGTCTTTGAGTATTTGAGTGTTCGAGTGTTTGAGTGATTGAGTGTAGAAGTGTTTTGATAAATGTAGGATTAAATAGGTTATACTGAATTTGAATAAAACAATAGTAAGCAACCTTTAATTCACCAACCGGGATGTCCAATTGTATTACATGCATGCAGAGATGCCTTCCCCAAGGCTCTCAACTAGCCTGCACCTACATTGCAACACATACCACCTCTAATTCGCCAACTGGGATGGCGACACCTTTCAATTTTATACTCATTCGCCAAGTCCAATGGCGCCTCCCTACACGTTCAATCGTATTACATGCATGCAGATATGCCTTCCCCAAGGATGTCAACTAGCCTGCACCTACACTGCAACCCATGCCACCTCTAACTCCCCAACTGGAATGGCGACACCTTTCAATTTTGTACTCATTCGCCAAGTCCAATGGCGCCTCCCTACACGTCCAATCGTATTACATGCATGCAGATATGCCTTCCCCAAGACTTTCAACTAGCCTGCACCTACAGTGAAACCCATGCCACCTCTAATTCGCCAACTGGGATGACAACACCATTCAATTTTGTACTTATTCTCCAAGTCCAATGGCGCCTCCCTACATGTCTAATTGTATTACATGCATGCAGAGATGCCTTCCCCAAGGCTGCCACCTAGCCCGTACCTACACTGCAACCCATGCCACCTCTAATTCTCCAAATGGGATGGTGACACCTTTCAATTTTATACTCATTCGCCAAGTCCAATGGCGCCTCCCTACATGTCCAATCGTATTACATGCATGCATAGATTCCTTCTCCAAGGATGTCACCTAGCCTTCACCTACACTGCAACCCATGCCACCTCTAATTAGCCAATTGGGATGGCGACACCTTTCAATTTTGTACTCATTCACTAAGTCCAATGGCGCCTCCCTACACGTCCAATCGTATTACATTCATGCAGAGATGCCTTCCTCAAGGCTGCTACCTAGTTTGCACCTGCACTGCAAGAGTGACACTTATCATGCATCTATGCACCCACCAACCACCTCATTTAATCACTTTGTGGTAAAAAATTTCCTATAAATACAGAGCCTCACACACTTCTTTTGCATCAACAATCATCTCACTCTCTACTACAAACTCTTTCATAATCTCAGGAAATTTCAACTATGACTCTTCTCATAATGGGCGATTCTCACAGAGGCACAAGGGAGAACATTGCAGCATTTGTAAGTTTCTTGTATACTTATAAAAATTTATACTTCTATTAATGATTTATACATCTTATGGACTCTTACACTTTTTATATTTTGAATTTAGGATACTAAAAGATTCAGAATCCGGTCACACAACTACATTGCTCCCGACTCGTTGATCGTGCCCTATCTCGAATATGCAGGTTTCGGAAATGTTATAAAGATATCCAACTGCACGATTGATTCAAAGTTCATACTTGCAATATTGGAAATATGGAGACTAGAGACCCACACATTTCATCTACCAATAGGTGAATGTACTGTCACACTAGAGGATGTGTACATGTTATTGGGTCTCCCTATCGACGGCAAGGCGGTTAATGTAACACCCCAATTCTACCCTGAAATTATATATGCAAATTAGAGTTATAATCATTCATGCAAACGAATCAGGATGCCACAAATTCATCTTTCAAAACACATTGCATTCAACGTGGATACATAACACTTTAAAACTTCGGATGAACTATGAGTATAATAATTTAATCTCTTAATTCAACAAATTAAACATCTACGCAGCAGAATTCTTAGTAACATCTTTATCCATCATTTCAGTAACTTCAAAACAACACATACTTAATAACAATCAAATTAAAGTTCAACAACTTAAATAATCAACAATTAAAAGTAACAAGCGTTCATCCCCCAGAGTGTTACATATCAAAGCAATGACACTGACTCGAACTACTGAAGGTATACAACCTTCACTCTCGATTACCTGCATGTTACCAACATAAGGGTAACACTCAAACAGAAGGGGTGAGATATCTAACAATATAATAAAATGTGTGATAATTAATATATTAAATTAGATCATATAACATCACCACTTCTCATCTTATAAACAACAATAACCGAAACAGAAATACCAATAATATACACATTCACCGCATCAATACACAACTTCTTTATGCAATCATATCATGCGACTCAATACTATGCAAATGCATATGGTACCATTGGAGCAGAACTCCCATCTTAAAAATCTGCCAATAAATAGAGGCATCAACAAGGCATAAGCCTTCATCTTAATATTCGCCAATACATGCCATCTTAACGAGCATAAGCTCCATCTTGAAATGTGTGATACGGTGGGAGAGAACTGACTGTTTTTGGAATGCTGGTTCATGTTTTGCGTTTGTTTTCGTAAAATGTCGCGGTAAGCAAGAGTCACCACCGTCTTTTATTTTATCCAACAAGGAAAGGAAAAAAGCATAGAAAAATTCCTTTTCCGAGATGTTTCTCGGGTCCGGGGGGTAGATTATAGAAAGGGAAGGTGTTAGCACCCTTTCTATCCGTGGTTATCCACGGGCTCTTAGGTACTTGCTCAAAGTGTTTTCAAAATTTGCTTTTCTTTGTGTTTGTGGGTTTGAAAGAAGTTTTTGTTTTGTTTTTGAGAGAGCAAGTACTTAAGAACCATATACCTACTCGAAAAAGGAATCAATCTATATTAATGTCCTTTAGACAATGCTATCCCACTATTGATGAGTAGGTAGCATCGTCGTTGGAGTTTTAAGGGTCAATTCGATTAAGGGACGTGCGGTCACTAAAGCAATGTTAGGATGCCTTAGCGGTAACCCTAATATCTTAGATCATTTTTCCGAGGCAACTGTTTTGAGGCAACTATGATCTTTAGACAAGAGGGCGACCTCTAAAACTTCCTATACTCAATGACCGCGTTCAAAGGCAACCAAGTGAGGTGTACCTTAAGAGTGCGCATGTGCGAGTGTGTTGTTTTAGTTAATTTGTCTTTGTACATGTCATGGTTATCTATGTTGATTTTAGGTTTAAACATTTGATCTTGTCATGCATTCCCTATTATCAAACATCTAACAGTTTATAAGTTGCGGAAATTAAATTGCAGAAATTAAAACTAACTATTACAAAGCGTCGGGTATTTACATCGCCAAAAACAACCCTTGAAATTAAAATGCGGAAAGTAAATAAAGCGATAAAATACTTAAAGGTCCTATTAAACTATTACATTCCGCGAAACATATACAATATTGAAACAAAATAGATCGCGTGCGAGAAAATTAAATCGGGCGCATTCTAGGGTTTTGACCCTTTTTGAAAGAAAAGATTTTTTTGGTTATTTTGAATTAAAAAGAAATTAAACTAACTTAATAATTAAATTAATAAACAAATTAATTAATTAATAAAAAATGATATTTTGGATTTTTGATATTTAAAGAAATAAAAATAAATTAATCAAAGTTAATAAAACCTAATTATCTAAGTTGATTTTAATTATTGCAAAAAGATATTAAAGTTATTTCCTAATTAAACTAAATTAATTAAATTAATATTTATTAACAAAAATAAAATACTGAAATTAAATTTAATAAATAAAATATTTTTTGGGTTTTTTATTTTAATGAAGAAAAAGTTTTAATTGGTTAGTTAAAAATAATAATGAAAATAATTAAATAAAAACAAGAATAAAAAATAAATATAGAAGAGAGTGTTTGGGCCTGATTTTTGGAGGTTTGAATAGAAAATTCAAGGCCCATTTGTATGCAAGCCTGGTTGACTTTTGGAATTCCATGTGGCACGTTGGCTAGAGCATATGGTAGGCTTTCATTCTGGACCACCAGATCTGGCCTGGGGCCATCTGGCAGATGATTGGGTGATGGTGTATGGTGAACCACGCGTTGAAGCTTGCATTGGATTACCTGGAAACAAAATATAACAAATATATGGGGGACCTGGGACTCGAACCCAGGTCTTGTGAATCATTGTACACGCGCCTCTACCACTGCACCACTATGCTTTAGTTGTTAGTGTATTGGATAGCAATAATAATATTGGAAATCAAATAATATGCCAGAATTAAAAATAAAAATGCGCGAAGTTTGAAACATCCAATGGGAGGGGGGCACGTCTTCGTCTTCTTCGTGCAAACCTGGTTATTTACCTACGGATTTATATCCGCAGCTAAATCCGTATGACATTCCAAAAATCAAACCTAGGCCATGAAAACGAACCCCAAGACCATGGTTCTATTCGTCTGGGCATCCTGAGTACACCTATACCATTCTTGGACCTTGATTTCGCCTGTACAAGAAAACCCCAAAAAAACAATCCAAGAACCCTAGATTCGGCTATGGTGCTACAGGTCATATGAATGCAATCAAATAATGCAGAATGCTTCTAAATTGAACGATAAGCATGAATATACCAATAATTTGTCAAAAAAATGCAAGAACATAAGGATACGATTTCGAATACAGGGCGGTTTTTGGAGAGACTTACAGCGCGATTGAGAGGGTGTGAGAGCTTGTTTTTTATTGCAGGAGGTTCAGTGGATACCCAACAATGGATTGGTGTTGAGATTTGGTGTTGAAACTGCCTCTAAGCACGATTTCAGTTTCAAGCTTTTTGGAAATTTTTTCAAGTTTGCTTTTGGTGATTCTGCAGCCTCTAACCTCTAATTCGTGTGCCTTTAGCTTGTATATGTAATAAGTAATGCATTAGGTCAACAATTTTGGATTGAATCCTTGTGCATTATGGCTTGGAGATTTGATTTGATCCTCCATTGATAACCTTCCAATTTTGCCAAAAATCCAATCTTTTTGCACATGTAATGGTTGATACGAATTTGATTCACTTAATGATGATAATTAAGACCTATAACAACCAAAAAGATCCTATGTAATCAATATTTGGATTTTATTTGATTTAAATTGATTTAAAATGGAATAATTCAAATAAAAATCAAACAAAATAGAAAAATTGATAAATGGACACAAGGATGAAGCTAGGACACGTGTGTAGTGTGACAAGATCAAATCAAGTGGAAAAGAATGGGCCCATTTGACAAAATTTGACGTTTTGGGGATAGTTGACTTTTGGCAATTTTGCAAAAATGCCCAACTTCAACAATGCATAAATTATTCAATTTTGAACTTTTGGAGGTTTTATTGGAATTTTTGGAAAGCTTGAGATGTCCTATAACCAACCCTTTTGGTCTCATCTCATTTTGATATTCCATGCTCAAGTTATAAGCTTTGGCAAAAAAGGTGTTTTTGTTGACTTTCAAAAATGACCTATAATATCCAAATCTGTAACCTTTTGTGAGTGCATTTTCTGATCTTGGGGTGTGAATATGGATTGTAGGAAATTGCATCCTATTAAAAATGAGCTTTGGATGGGTCATTTCTCATAAATTATGAGAAAGTTATGCTAGGTCAAAGTTGAGTTGACTTTTCCTACAAAACCCTAATTTAGCAACTTTTGAGTCTTGATGAATTTTGAGCAATCCTTGATGAATCATGATCAACCCTTGATCAAATGATTAAATAAACTTCAAAATGATAATTTTGATAAAAAAATATTGAAGTTTGACTGTATGTGGGTCACAGTTGACTTTTGCCCTAGCATAATCAATTTTTGGACCCTTTGAGCAATTGACTGAGCAAACTTCCTCTGCAAGGCTTGAAATTTGACATGGATGATCTTGAGAACATATTAGGACATTGGGGAACACTTGAGGTCATTTGTATGTAAGGATATTTATGCAACACAAAACCCTAATTTGAGGTTGACTGCCTTAGGAGATAGCTTGACTGTCCAACTCTTGAGCAATCTTGAGCCACTTGGGGATTCTTCTTGACATGTCTTGGGAAATATGAGAGGGAAAATTTTGGGGTACAACAGCTGCTCCTGTTCAATTTTCTTAAACCTGAGGATATAGATTGGCTTTCGGGCCTTTCGTGATCCGGAGGTGGAAGATGATTGAACACTAGAGTGCCCAGAAATTTGCACTCGCATGCAGTGGTATCAGCTTTGTGATGTCGGGAATGGGCTTACAGATTCCATTTGGAGACTGTTGATAGGTGGTCCGGACTTCGGCTGGAATATGAATCAGGGAGATCTTATCGTCGATCTGACTGAACCAGAGGAGGTCTTGGATTAACTTTGACTGGATCGGTATCGAAAAGTCTTTAGGAATCGATTTAACTGAACCAGACAAGGTCTTGGAGTAACTTCAACTGGAATACGAATCAGGGAGATCTTATCGGCAATCTGACTGAACCAGAGGAGGTCTTGGATTAACTTTGACTGGATTGGCATCAGAAAAATCTTTAGGAATCGATTTAACTGGACTAGACAAGGTCTTGGAATAACTTAAACTGGAATACGAATCAGGGAGATCTTATCGGTGATCTGACTGAACCAGAGGAGGTCTTGGATTAACTTTGACTGGATCGGCATCAGAAAAATCTTTAGGAATCGATTTAACTGGACCAGACAAGGTCTTGGAATAACTTCAACTGGAATACGAATCAGGGAGATCTTCGCGGCGATCTAACTGAACCAGAGGAGGTCTTGGATTAACTTTGACTGGATCGGCATCAGAAAAATCTTTAGGAATCGATTTAACTGGACCAGACAAGATCTTGGAATAACTTCAACTGGAATATGAATCAGGGAGATCTTATCGGCAATCTGACTGAACCAGAGGAGGTCTTGGATTAACTTTGACTGGATCGGCATCAGAAAAATATTTAGGAATTGATTTAACTGGACCAGACAAGGTCTTAGAATAACTTCAACTGGAATACGAATCAGGGAGATCTTATCAGCGATCTGACTGAACCAGGGGAGGTCTTGGATTAACTTTGACTGGATCGGCATCAGAAAAATCTTTAGGAATCGATTTAACTGGACCAGACAAGGTCTTGGAATAACTTCAACTAGAATACGAATCAGGGAGATCTTCGCGGCGATCTAACTGAACCAGAGGAGGTCTTGGATTAACTTTGAATGGATCGGCATCAGAAAAATCTTTAGGAATCGATTTAACTGGACCAGACAAGGTCTTGGAGTAACTTCAACTAGAATACGAATCAGGGAGATCTTCGCGGCGATCTAACTGAACCAGAAGAGGTCTTGATATAGCTAAGAATTTAACTGCATCTTTCCTGAAAGTTAAGGTCAGTCATATGCAATGCATGATATGGATCAAGCAATGATGTTCTCAAAATAAATGAGATTGCGTGGTATGATGCGTATATGCATGCATCATGATGTATGGAAATGTAATGTTTTAGCTGGGGAAAATAAATCCCGGATAGCTGCTGGAGACAAGAGTTGAATTCTTCGTTTCCGCTGGGGATGACGAACGAAGATGATTGTGAGAATAAACCTGCAGGAGAGGACGACTCCGTTGAGGGATAAACTGATGATGAGATTACTATGTGGGGAATAGATGCTCTGTTGAGGACTCCACTGATAAGCTCTGCTGGGGATGGATTACCGTTGCTGGTGATGTTGAATCTGTTGAGGATTGAATTCCTGTTTGTGCAAGGAAAGGACTCTGCTGGGGATAATCTTTCAGTTGCAATTTTCTGGGGATAACCCTGTTAGGCTTTTGCGGGGATAATCCTCTGAATTCTGCTGGGAACGATCCTTGGAACTCGGCTGGGGAGATTTATTTTTGTACTCCGTTGGGGATAAACTTCCAGAGTCTACTGGGGATGATGTTTCAACTCCATTGGGGAAGCTTTTTAGACTGTGCTGGGGAAATATTGACTCCACTGAGGGTATCTTGTATTCTGTCGGGGAACATTCTCATACTCTGCTAGGGAATATTAAGATTGTCGGAGATATCAAGCCTTTTTAGTGCTGATGGTGGATAAACTCTGCTTGGGGAGAGCATTGTTGATTCGTTCATAGTTGCAAGTCCCAACTGGGGGAGAGCTACCATTACTGCCTTACTCTGCGGGGAGTGAAGGTATCTTAGCCATATTCTTCAGCTGAATCTACCTTTGTACCTGGTGGACAAAGTAACTATATAGTTCGGACAATTCTTATTGCCCCTGTTTCTGATATTACCCGTAATTGTCTTTTGTTTCGCATGTAAATATTCATGAGCAGCAATTAATGTCAAATGCATATATCAAAAATGAACATTGGACGTTCTTTGCAAAACAAAACAGATAAAGGAAAAATAGTTTGAAATTTCTTTGAAAATGAATTGTATTAATTTTGAAGTTTGGCCTGTAAATAGGCATTTTTGTACAAGAGACTGACGTCCTAGTAAGAGAACGCCACCGAATAGATAAAATTTACACAAATATTGAAAAACAAAATAGCTATGTGAACAATCCCACTGGGTTCCAACTCTGCTATTGCCTTTATATCCTCGAGCATCTCATCACTTTGCTACTGGTTGAAGGTGAATCAGATTGATTACTGTCGTCCGAGCCTGATAGTCGATACCAAAGTCTTGATGCAAGGTGATCCAATGAGACATAGTGTTACGCTTTGATCCCTAATTTTTGCCTGGACCGCCCTTTCGGGTTTTCAGTCCACCGGGATACCCTTTTTTGCCCAAGCCGCCTTTTTTGGTTTTCGACTTGCCAGGTGTACATATTTTTCATTTTCATCCCTTATTTTTGCCCGAACCCTTTTGGTTTGCTGGGAAGCCCTTATTTTTGCCTAGGCCAGTCAACCTAGCGGGTCTTTGCTTATGCGTAGTATCTTTTCACTATGTCTGCATTGACGGGGTGAGGAAGGTCGTCACCATCCATGGTGGTTAGAATCATAGCTCCTCCTGAGAAAATGTTCTTAACCACAAATGGCCCTTCGTAAGTAGGGGTCCATTTGCCCCTGGGATCACCTTGAGATAGAATAATGCGCTTGATTACCAGATCCACAACTTGATACTCTTGTCGTATGACTTTCTTGTTAAATGCCTTAATCATCCGTTTTTGATATGTTTGACCATGACAGATAGCAGTAAGTCTCTTTTTATCGATTAGGTTCAGCTGATCAAGCCGGGTCTGAATCCAGTCATCTTCACTCAAACCTGCAACCTTCATGATTCGGAGAGAGGGTATCTGAACTTCGATGGGCAAGACTGCCTCCATACCATATACCAAGGAATAGGGTGTTTCCCCTGTTGACGTTCGCGCTGAGGTACGGTACCCGTGAAGATCAAATGGTAACATCTCGTGCCAGTCTTTGTATGTCACTGTCATCTTCTGCACGATCTTCTTAATGTTCTTATTAGCCGCTTCGACAGCCCCATTCATCTTAGGCCGGTAGGGACAAGAGTTATGATGTTGTATCTTGAATTGCTCGCAGAGCTCAGTGATCATCTTGTTGTTGAGATTGGTACCATTGTCCGTTATGATTCTCTCTGGTACACCGTATCGACAAATCAGATTGTGCCGAATGAACCATGCCACGACGTTCTTGGTTATGGTAGCAAAGGAAGCTGCTTCAACCCACTTCATAAAATAATCAATTGCTACCAGGATGAAACGGTGCCCGTTGGATGTTGTAGGTCTGATCTCGCCGATCATATCAATGCCCCACATTGCAAAAGGCCAAGGTGCCTTCAAGACGTTTAGAGCAATTGGAGGTATGTGCACCTTATTAGCATAGAATTGGCACTTGTGACACGTCCGAGAATGCTGATAATAGTCGGCTTCCATTGTGGACCAATAATATCCTGCCCGAAGGATTTTCTTTGCCATGGTATGTCCACTGGAATGAGTTCCGAAAGTACCTTCATGTAACTCTACCATGATCTTTTCTGCTTCATTCTTATCCACACATCGCAGTAAGGTTGAATCATGGTTACGCTTGTAAAGAATGCCATTGCTGATAAAGAACTTCGCCGCAAACCTCCTCAGAAACTTCTTGTCATTAACAGATGCACCCTCGGGGTATTCCTGAGCTTCTAGATACCTCTTCACCTCATGATACCAAGGCTTTTCTGTTACCTCTTCAGTCTCAAGATCACAGCAATGTGCAGGTTCGTCCAATCTTTCGATGATAATCCGGGGAACTTCGTTGTCCCAATTGACTTTGAACATAGAAGACATTGTAGCTAGCGCGTCCGCCAACTGATTCTCCTCTCTAGGGAAGTGTTCAAAGGTTATCTCCTCGAAATGGGGAAGCAACGTCAATACATACTCTTTGTAAGGAATAAGATTAGGGTGTTTCGTATCCCACTCTCCTTTGATCTGACTGATCATGAGAGCGGAATCTCCGAAGACACTCAGAAACTTAATCCTTAGGTCAATTGCTGCTCGAAGACCCATGATGCATGCTTCATACTCCGCCATATTGTTGGTGCAGTTGAAACATAGTCGGGCGGTAAATGGAGTATGAGAGCCTTTAGGAGATATGATCACGGCGCCAATGCCATTGCCCAAAGCGTTTGAAGCTCCATCAAAGTACATAGACCATCGGGGTCCTTCCTCAGGTCCTTCATCCGGTCCAGGCTCCTCACAATCAGTTACCAACATGATATTCTCGTCCGGAAATTCAAAGTTCATAGAATGGTAATCATCCACTGCCTGATGTTCCAAATGGTCTGCCAAGACACTTCCCTTGATTGCCTTTTGAGTCGTATACTAGATGTCATACTCAGTCAAGATCATCTGCCATCTTGCTATTCTTCCGGACAAGGCAGGCTTCTCGCAGATATACTTGATCGGATCGACCTTTGATATCAATAGAGTAGTGTGAGTCAACATATACTGTCTCAGCTGGCGAGCAGCCCATGCCAAAGCGCGGCAAGTTTTCTCAAGCAGTGAGTATCAGGTCTCACAGTCGGTAAACTTTTTGCTAAGGTAAAAAATAGCATGCTCTTTTCGGCCAGACTCGTCATGCTGACCCAAAACACACCCCATTGAGTTGTCGAGTACTGTCAAGTATAGGATCAAAGGTCTCCCTTCAACTGGTGGCATCAGAATAGGTGGCTCTTGGAGATACATTTTTTATCCTTTCGAAAGCGGCCTGGCATTCATCGTTCCATCGTACTACTTGATCTTTCTTCAATAGCTTGAAGATTGGATCACAAGTAGCAGTCAGGTGCGAGATGAATCGGGCAATGTAGTTCAGACGTCCCAGGAAGCCTCTGACTTCTTTCTATGTTCTAGGAGCTGGCATCTGCTGTATGGCTTTCACCTTTGCAGGATCCACTTGAATACCGTTGTCACTTACGACGAAACTCAGTAGCTTACCAGATCTCACCCCAAAGGTGCACTTGTTCGGGTTTAACCTCAGCTTGTACAATTTCAACCTGTCAAACAGCTGCTGCAGATGGTCAAGATGTTCTTCCTCAGTTTGGGACCTTGCAATCATATCATCGACGTACACCTCAATCTCATGATGGATCATGTCATGAAACAAAGCAACCATGGCACGCTGATACGTCTCCCCAGCGTTCTTCAGTCTAAAAGGCATGACCTTGTAGCAAAAGGTACCCCACTGAGTAACAAAAGTTGTCTTCTCCATGTCTTCGGGAGCCATCTTAATCTGATTATAACCGGAGAAACCATCCATAAAGGAGAATACCTTGTGATGTGCGGTGTTGTCAACCAGAACGTCGATATGAGGTAGAGGGAAATCATCCTTGGGACTTGCCCTGTTCATTTCCCTATAGTCAACAGACATTCGAACCTTACCATCCTTCTTCGGTACCGAAACCACTTGGCCACCCACTGAGGGTAAGAAATAACTGCTAGAAAACTGGCGTCAAACTGTTTCATCACTTCAGCCTTGATTTTCTCATACATCTTTGGGCGCATTCGGCGGACCTTCTGTTTCACTGGAGGACAGTCTTCCTTGGTAGGCAGGCAGTGAACCACAATATCGGTATCCAACCCAGGCATATCTTCATAAGACCAGACAAAGATCTCAACAAAGTCACGCAGCATCTGAATCAACCGTTGCTTCACACTAGCTTCCAGATTGGCACCGATCTTGACCTCTCTTTTTTCTATCTCTGTACCCAGATTCACTGATTCCACCGGCTCTTCGTGCGGCTGAATAGCCCTCTCTTCCTGAAGTAACAGTCTTGCAAGTTCACCAGGCACTTCGCAATCATCTTCACCTTCATCTTTGGCTAAGTTGATCGGATTTTCGAAGTCATAACTGGCAGTAGCAGAGTCGTTACCAGTGAGATCCAGAGTGGATGTAGACCTGTATATGTGAGTGTGTGTAAAATAGCTGTTTTGAAATATATAATAAAAGAAAAACAAGGAGCGCAAGATTTGAAATACAAGAAACGTCCAATGCTTTTATTAATGATATATGAAAATGACACACATAAAGCCCTCACAAATGAAACCACGGTGCCCCGGGTAAGACACCGGGCCATAAAGTTTAAAACATTGTCTGTTACATATTCAAAACAAAGAATCATTACTGGGTAACAAAAGAAATAGGGATGAAGTCCTTTGTTGTCCAGTTGCTTGGTCCACCGTTGGTCGTAGGATAGATCCAACTGTCGAACTCAGACTCTTCCACATCGTCTTCAATGGCATTCACTCCCGAGTTGCTGATGAACACGGGAGGTCTTCCAATTCGTGCATTCCGAACAGCCCTTTGAGCTTCTGCAGTGAAACCCAAACCAAACTTGTTAGTCTTCTGTGTAAAATCAGGGAGTTGGCCCCAATTTGCACACCCACCTTTCTCGAAAATAGCCCGGGCATCCTTTAAGGAAGCCATCTTCATAGGGGAATCTTCAACAACAGTCTCAGCTGACGCCAGTGTCTGGGGAACCTCTTCAAAATGCTGAAATGGGGTCTCAATGAACTCCCCATCCATCTCTACGTATCGGAAAGAATTGAGGTGGCTAACCATGTACTCCTCTTCTCCTTGCACTGTTACAATCTTCCCTTTGACCGGGTACTTCAGCTTCTGGTGGAGTGTTGAGGTTACGGCCCCAGCTTTGTGGATCCATGGACGACCCAGCAAACAAGAATAAGATGGCCGAATGTCCATCACATAGAATGTAGAATTGAAAACTTGAGAACCAACCTTAATCGGGATATCAACTTCTCCGTGCACCATCCTCTTAGACCCATCAAAGGCCCTAACAACGATGTTGCTTGGTTTCAACTCCAATTCTTCACAGTCCAACCGGTCTAGAGCTTTCTTGGGCAAGACGTTCAATGAGGAACCAGTATCCACCAATACATGTGCAAGAGTAGTGCCCCTGTATTCAATAGAGACATGCAGGGCATCGTTGTGATTCTTCCCCTTAGCAGTCAAGTCGGCTTCAGAGAAACCCAAACCATTATCAGCAGTCAGATTGGCCATGCAATCTTTAAATTGATCAGCTGATGTCTCTTGTGGTACGTGTGCAGTCTTCAGAAATGTAATCAGAGCCTTGGCATGGGCCTCTGAGCATAGAAATAGTGACAACATGGAAATCTTGGACGGGGTTTGCCCCAGCTGTTCAACTACATTGTAGTCACTCTTTTTGATGATTTTCAGAATCTCTTCCATCTCTTGTTTAGAAGCTTCAACAGTAATCGTCTTTGGTGCCTCCGTCTGGGCAGACTCACTGGTGATCCCTTTGCCCCGAGTGTCAGATGACTCGGCGACAGGGGTAAGAATAGGAACTTGAACAGGAATAGTAGTGGGTACACTGACAGGTGTGATAACAACAGGTTTTCGGGCAGTTGGTGGAGAGATATCAGGTGAGAAAAGTCTTACACTGCGGGTGACTTTAGCAGGTCCAACAATATTGCTGACGTCAGTATCAACATCCAATTCTTGCTTAACTCCATGAAAATAAACATCGGCCTCGTAATGCCAAGGGACAGCTTTATCAGAGGTGTAGGGGATAGGCCCTGGAACAGTGATGATTAATGGTGCGGTTCTCGGAATAGATGTAATTCTAACAGGCTTCCTCGAGGGAGCCTTGGAAGAATTGTCGAAAATGGTAATGATGGCAACTTCTTCAGTATGAACTAAGGGAACAACAGTCTTCTCAAACAGAATCTCTTTACTATCCATCAGGCGTTGGACACCTGATTTCAGAAGATGGCAACCGGTAGGTAGAACAGAACACATACGGCAACCTTCGTCACAGCCCGGAAATAAATCGGCTAGCAAAAGGTTCTTCTTCACAGTCATCAAAGGGGTAACAATTTCGTTCACAGAAACCACAAACGAGTCTCCATCTATAGCATTTACTCCATGCTTGGGCATAGGAGCAGTCACAACATTAGGCCTCTCGGGCGCCTCGAACTCAATCTCCTTAGAATCAATTAAGTTTTGTATCTTATTCTTCAAAAACCAAAAATCATATTTATTATGCCCCGGGCTATCAGAGTGATAAGCACAGCGGGCATTAGGGTTGTACTTCGATGATGTGATATTTGGATTCTTCGGGGCTTCCCTTGGAATCAGTAGGTTGGTTTTCAGTAACTGTGGCAGAATCTGAGACAAAGTCATGCTGAGACGGTTGAATTACCTTCGAGGTCTCTCGTCTTTTGACTAATTATTGTGCTGAGGAGCACTAGCAGGTCTTGAAATAACAACCGCATTAACAGCTTGGCAGTGCTCAGGTCTATTCTGGCTTTTTGAACCGTAGACAGCACTGGGCTCTTTCTTAAAAGGCTTCTTCTCGGTGCTTGACGAAGCGCCCTTTTGTATCTTACCAGCCTTAATACCAGCCTCAATCCTCTCACCAGTCATAATTAGCTCTGTAAACCCAGACGAAGAGCTTCCAATCAGATGGTTGAAAAATAGACCAGACAGGGTCCCCAGAAACATATCCACAAGCTCCCGATCAGCCAAGGGTGGATGCACTCTTCCGACGAGGTCCCTCCACTTCTGAGCATAATCTTTGAATCCTTCACCCGTTCCCATTGACATATCCTGGAGTTGGGTACGCGTGGGAGCGAGGTCGGAGTTGTACTGGTACTGCCTGTAGAAAGCAGTAGCCAAATCTTCCCAACTACGGATACTGGCTCCGTCCAACTGGTAAAACCATTCAAGCTGAGTCCCCGAGAGACTGTCTTGAAAGAAGTGGATCCATAAGTTCTTATCAGCGGTGTACGGCTGAATCTTCCTTACATATGACCAGAGGTGCAGCTTCGGATAAGAAACTCTGTCATACTTAGCAAAGGCTGGCGCCTTGAATTTATGGGGAATCACTACCCTAGATGATAGACCCAGATCACCAAAGTCCAGACCAGGCACCTTCTGAACTTCCATCGCACTCAACCGGTCTTCCAGTTATTTGTATCTATCATCAGCAGGAGGATACTGGTCTTCGTCGAAGTCCGTCTCATTGTCGGAGACCACATGGCTAGGAGCCCTTCTTTCCTCTTGACTATCTTTCCCTCCAGATGAGGTGGTCAAATCAACTTCATCCCGTAGCTTGTTTCCAAACCTGTGACCTGTGTTTAACAGGACTGTCCTCTTCTTCTTCTTCTTCTTCTCTTTCAGAATCAGGGTCTTCATATCTTGCTGACCCTTAGCTAGATTCATGAACAGCTCTTGGAATTGGGAATTTTGAGCCTGTAGGGCCTTGATTGCTTGCTTAGTTGATGGTTCAGCAGACATGATGAGTGTTGAAATAAACAACAAAGAAGATAAGAGACCTGTAATGGGTACCTGTTATTAAATGCATGGGATGAAATGCGTATGACATGATTTCAAAGACAATCGGGAGATTCAAATTCGTAAACAAAAAAGGAAACACACTTTTATTAGATAACTTTGAAATTCAAATTGTTCAACAAATTGCCCTTAAGGAGTTACAAGAAATGAAATACTGAAAAGTAAATAAAAATTGGAAAGGAAATAATCAAAGGACAATTAGTGCTTCCATGGTCTCTTCTTGTCGGTGCGGACATAGTCATTGAGAATCCGCTCGTTCTCCAGCTACCTAGTCAACTTTTGGATCTTCTGCTCTTGCTCGTTAAACTTTTCTCAGTAAGCATCCCGTTCCTCTCTCAGCTGCATCCAAGACCTTTTCAGTGCCCCAATGTCAGTGGGCATGTAAGGGTGGAGGATGGTAGGCAGAACCCCCTCTTCATTAGCAACTTCAACAATGATAGGCAGGACGGCTTCATATGGCATACCCGGCTTTTGGGCACGGATACGGACCCATCTGAGATATGGCTCCATCGGGAGTGAAGTCTTTGGGCCCAGCTCGTATGGATCAGATCTGTGAACTCTATCCCAAGCCCTTATGAATTTGCGTCGTTGCTCGTCGCTATCCCCTTGAAAATCAAAGATGATATTAGGCATTAGCAGCTCATGAGGTCCTTCTCTTCTGGCTCGCCCAAACTGACGTAAGGCCAAGTATGGATTGTAAGAAATTCCTCCATGGGTTTTGTTGTACCCCAAAATTTGCCCTCCCATATTCTACAAAAATTGCAAAGAGCAAGCTTCAAAAATCCCCAAGGGTTGCACAGTTCAAGGGCCTCCTGAACAGTCAAAATTAGGGTTTTGGTTCTGACAAAGTAAATGAAGTTTCCAAGGGTCCAATCAAGTCCCACATGCCTACAAATATGGTCAATCATCCTCATACCAAGTTTCAAGACTTACAGCACAAGATTGCACAGTCAAAAACCCTAATTGCACTACAGTTAACTGTAGGGGCAAAATGGTCATTTGACAGTCAAAAGTCCAAATTTTTGGTCAACATCTCATTTTGAAGCCACAAACATCATTTGATCAATGCTTGATCATGATTCTCAAAGCTTGGCTCAAAAAGTCTCAAGATGCAAAAGTTTCCATATTTGGACAGTTGAAAAAGTCAATTGTAACTTGACCAGGGCATAACTTTCACATGGATTATCAGAAAAATTCCATCCAAAGCTCATTTTTAAGATAAAGACATTTCCTACAACACCTCTTCATACTTCAAGTCCAATAAATGCCCTCACAAAAAGTTATCAATTTCAACATTATAGGTCATTTTCAAAAGTCAACAAAAAGGGACTTTAAGTCAAAGGCCATAACTTGAGATTGGTAAATCAAAATGACATGGGACCAAAGACATTGGTTAGAGGACTCAAAGCCCTTTCCAAAATGTCCAAGAACATGAGCAAAGCTTAAAAATTGAGCAAGATATGCCTTGTGGAAGTCGGGAAATTTTTGGATATTTTGAAAAGTCAACATTGCTTCAAATGACCTAAAAATGCTAATGGGCCTCTTTTTCTTCCACAATTCATCATCCAAGGCATGTGCACGACCATGTGGCCCAAAGGGAAGTTTTTTATCATTTTTATTTATTTATTTGGATTTTTTATTATTAATAATTCATTTAATTAATTAAAATACATGAAAAATACCAAACCAATGCAATCAAATCTTTTTGTGCATGGAATAGGTTTAAAATTTCGTGCATGATCATATATGGAAGGAATTGAAGTGATTGGCCATGATTTGTACCAAATAGGCATGAAAAAATATTTGAAAAGATTCTTGAAAATCAAATCTTGAAAGTCATGAATGCAAAGGTTTTTGTGTGATTTCTTTGACCTAAATCACTCACACATACATATATAGTGCAACCCTAATGCCAAGAACCTCCCAGCTGCGCCATAGACCAAGAAGCACACTTGAGTTTTTTGCCTAAAAGTTGAAAACTGAAAACGAGGTTTTAGGGTTTTTCAAGATCAAACAACTATTCCATTGGCTTGCTGAGGCTTCAGGGAAGGAATTGGAATCAAAACCATAAGCTTCAACACCCAGAAACGTGAGAATGATCGCACCCTGTACAGAAAATTTCTTGCATTCTTATATCATGAATCATACGTTTTTAACAATTTTTAACATTTGATTTATGTTCATTGTTCAATTCTAAAGCTAACTGTGTGGTTTGATTAAGTTTTCGTGCACCATTGAAGGATTCACCATTAAAGACATCTAGGGTTACCAAGCTTTCAATTTAGGCGTTTCTTCATACTGTAAAATTAGAGGATCGTGATACCATGACCATACTCAGCGTGTTTGGACGATCTGGATAGCATCCTCGCGCCTAATTTATACTCAAAGATGGCCTATTCGCTATTATTGGATAGGGCATAATTTGGGGGGGTTCAAAACCCCCGCTAACCTTTTGTATATTTTCAGGAAAAAATGCATTAGGGAAGAAGACGATGATGTGTAGGCTGCTGATTGGAACATTCAAATTTTACGCGCTAATTTTCCACTAATGTTTGTTTTATATTATATTGTTTATTGGCCATAGAATAATCAAAAGGCGCGCTTGGTACAATTGGTTAGGCATGTGTATGGTAACCAACAGGACCTGGGTTCGATCCCAGGTCCCCCACCCTTTCCAATATATTTTTTCCAATTGTTATCCTATGCAGATTCAATACAAGGTTCCACCATGTGCTCCTCAATCCAATGCGCCACATGTCCCATTGCACTCAATCAAAGGCCATGATTCAAAGACTAGGATATGCCTCAGTCAACATCCATGCATGCCAGCGCAAAAGTCAAACAGGCCAAAGGCTTAATGGGCCTGATTACTGGACTTCACCCTCCATTTGGGGACAGACCCCCCTAGGTTTGCAATCTTTTATATTTTCTTCATTATTCTATTTATTTCAATAATTGTTTTTTTAATTAATTCCTTTAATTTAATATTTTCATAAAAAATATAAAAAACAATATAAAATCAGAAAAAGACAAAAAATAAATATTTTTATTTAACTAATATTTTTGTAAATAAATTGCATTAATTAAATTTAGTTTTTTTTAAATCTAGGATTAATCTTAATATTTTTTCAATAAAAAACCTAAAATTTGTAGAAATAGGGTTTGTATCAAGTTCTATCCTTTTTCTTTTCTTTTCACAATAATTAAGTATTAAATATTATTTTTGTAATTAAATTGCATGTAAATAATTAGGTTAATTTAGGTTTAACTTTAATACTTTCTTAATAAACTAAAAAACAATTAGAATTAGGGTTAACATTTTAATTTCAATTAATCTTTCTCATTAAAACCATAAAATGCAAAAAATCTCAAAAAAATAATTTCTTTTTTAATTTCATTAATTTAATAATCGTTTAATTTAATTCCGCAAAAAGGGTCCAACGCCCTCGTTTCTAATTTTAATTCGATTCGCGTATTTATTTCTTTTTCTTTTAATTATTTATGTACCTCTCCCAAAGCCATGTAAATACTTATCTTTCGCACTTTTACATTATTTCTTTATTTTTTCTGTCAAATCGGGTCCTGGAAATTTTGGCGATGTGGACCCGCGCCTTTGTAATAGTTTAGAACTTTTACCTTTCTCGCTCTTTTAACTGTTAAATAAATGCATGCAAGAATGAATGTCAAAATAAAAACAAACGCATAGATCACCTTGACATGAACAAGACAATAAATGAACATGACACACAAATCATACACCACCCCTAGGGTACGCCTCACTGTTGCCTTGCCTCGAAAGGTGATCGTCGAGTAGAGGATGTCTTAGTAAGTCCTCATGATCCGGGAACCTGGCATGAGGGTAGCTTCTAAGGTGTCTTCCCATTGCTCTGGTGATCACCATGTCCCGAACCTCGAATTGACTCGAACACCTCCAACGGTGGTGCTACCTACCTCTCAATGGTGGGATGGCACTACTTTAAAGGACATCTACACAGACGAATTCCTTAGGGTAGGTAGGTTCTCGTAGATACTTGCTCTAAATTTCAAAACAAATTCAAAAATACTTTTCACACCAACACATTTTCAAAAAGCTTTCGAAAGCAATTTTTCAAACACTCTTGAGGACCAATACAAGAGTCGAACTGGAATTTTCAAAGAAACTTTTTAAAACCCACAGTTGAAAAGCAAACAAACCATTTTTGAAAACACAAATGAGCAAGTATCTAAGAGCCCATGGATAACCATGGATAGAAAGGGTGCTAACACCTTCCCTTTCTATAAATCTACCTCCCGAACCGAGAGCAATCTCTATAAGGATTTTTTCTGTGCTTTTGTCCTTTCCATTTGGAGAAAATAAAAGACGGTGGCGACTCTTGCTTCCGCGACATTTCGTGAACCAGCGTTAAACAGTCAGTTCCAGATCCACCGATCACAGAACTGGCGACTCTGCTGGGGACCAATTTTTAAAGTGAGGTGTACCTTAGGGTTAGTTCATAACTGTATTTTCAATTGTATTGACTTGTCTGCTTTAAATTGTGGGTTGCATGGGAGTTACATAGATCCTAACCCGGATCTGGGGATACCCTGTTTAGGTAGCATAAGCTGTGAGGGACCTGTCCGGCGTAGACCGACACGGGTGAAACAGTGGCTACGTTGGTGTGGCACCTTGGTCTGTACCGATATCCCTTGTGTTGCAACGAGGAGAATATGGGTCTTCTGAGGATTCATTAAACACCAACAACCTTAGAACCTTAAATGACACAACTTGGCCATTAGAACAGTAGCAGTATGCTACGCCCATTGAGGCTAAACTCTTGTGATGGTTCTGGCCGCAAGAAAAGATTGTGATGCTGGAGTTATGACCGATTGAGGGTAGTCAATGATATTGGGATCCTCTAAGAACCCGGTTACTTTGATAGGACAGGTATGAACCAACAAACTGAAAGAGGGTAGTACTTAGACCTCATGCTGGCCTAAACTTTAGGGGCTTGCCTTGTGTGACTTGTGTGCCTTACCATGTTTGCCTTTGTATCTATTTGTGGTGTGCTTTATCATAACATCATAACATCATGAGCATTGCATGCATCCTGCATAAGGACTGACCATTTCAAAGACAAAAGGGGTTTCACCTTTGCTCTGTTTTGTAGGACATCATGATGCCTGTGCGAAGGAATACTATCCGGTTCAACTTTGTTCACTCACCTGAGTTGCTTGAAGAGTTGGTTAGCAGAATTCCAAATACCACTTCCTTCATTCAGAGGCATGGTTCTCTTCTCAGTTTAGTCACTGCAAAGCGGGATCAACAGTTGATGAGTGTTCTGACCCAGTTCTATGACCCTCTGTACCAGTGCTTCACCTTTCAAGACTTCCAGCTGGTCCCTACCCTGGAAGAGTTCTCTGATTTGCTTGGTATCCCTATCTTGGATCAAACTCCCTTTACTGGTTGGGAAAAGACCCTCAGGCTTGAGGATGTTGCTGCAGCTCTTCCCTTGACACATCAAGAGGTAACAGACAACTGGGTAACTAGAAGCGGAGTTAAGGGTTTCTTGGCCAAGTTTCTGATTGGTAAGGCTAACAGTTTCTGGAATGACCTGGACTTTAGGGCATATGAAGACATATTGGCTCTCTTAATCTATGGGTTAGTCTTGTTTCCTAATCCTGACAACTTCATCAATGTCACTGCCATAAGGATCTTTATGTCTCAGAATCCTGTGCCCACTCTCTTGGGTGACATCTTGCAACAACTTCATGCTCGTACTACCCGAAGACGAGGAACCCTATGGTGTTGTATCCCTTTGTTGGTGAGGTGGTTTATTTCGCACCTCCCTAAGTTCGTACTGAAGAACCAAGAAGGAAGAGGTTGGGCTCATAGGTTAATGTCTCTCATCGATAAAGACATCATTTGGACTTGCAGAGGTTTGGATGAGATAGCTATTATTGATCGATGCGGGGAATACCCTAATGTTCCTCTGATTGGTACCCAAGGAGGAATCTCTTACAATCCATGTCTAGCACTCCGTCAGTTTGGAAGAGCAAGAAGAGCAGGGCCTCATGAAATGTTGGTGCCTCACATCAGTTTTGAGTTTCAGGTGGATGGTGACGAGTTGCGTCGTAGGTTCATCAAGGCTTGGGACAAAGTTCATAAAGATGACCCACAAGAGTGGGGGCCAAAGACTTCTTTACCTATGGAAGCCTACTACAAATGGGTTCGCATCCATGCTCAGAAGTTAGGTATACCATACGAAGCCGTCAGACCTATCATTCTTGAGTCTCCTGACAAAGATGGTGTTCCTCCAACTGTCCTTCCTCCTCAGATACCTACTGATTATGAGACATTAAAGAGGTCTTGGTCGCAACTTCGAGAAGAACGGGATTCTTACCGGGAAAAGTTCAACGAGCAGGAATTGAAGATCCAAAAGCTGATGAAGCAGTTGGAGAATGAGCGAGCTCTGAATGACTACATCCGTACTGAGAAGAGGAGACCATGGGATCAATAAAGAGCTCTGGGTGTTCTTTTACAGTTTTACTTCCCTTTTCAGTATTTCCATTTATGTAACGCCTAAGGGCAACCTGTGGAATAATTTCAGTTTCAAAGTTGAATCTAATGAAGTGTGTTCCTTTTTGTTTACAAAGTTGATTCCCGATTGTCTTTGAAAACATAAATCATACGCATTCCATTCATCATGTGCATAGCAGGTTTTCCTCTTTTCAGGTTGCTTACCGTTCTTCGCTGTTTATTTCAGCATCATGAATCCTGACTCATCATCAACTGAGATGTCCATTAAGGCTCTTCAGGCGCAGAATGCGCAATTTCAGGAACTAATCATGGGTTTGGCTCAGGGCCAAAAAGAGCTGAAGGCTCTGCTACTGAAGAAGGAAAAGAAGAAGAAGAGAAGGACTGTTCTTTTCAACACGGGCCGAAGGTTTGGCAACACTCTGCAAAATGAAGAGGCTGGTTCTTCCATTGGCAAGGGTACTCCTCAAGCGGAAAAAGGTCCTAGTCCAGTAGTCTCTGACAACGAGACTGATTTTGATGAAGAGCAATATCCTCCTGCAGAAGACAGATACAAGCAGTTGGAAGACAGGTTGAATGCCATGGAGATCCAACAAGTGCCTGGGCTGGATTTCAGAGATTTGGGTTTGTCCACTGGTGTGATCATTCCTCGTAAATTCAAAGCACCATCCTTTACCAAGTACGATGGGGCGTCTTGTCCTAAGCTACACCTCAGGTCGTATGTGCGGAAGATTCAACCGTACTCGGTGGACAAGAATTTGTGGATCCACTTCTTCCAGGAGAGTCTTTCAGGGACTCATCTCGAATGGTTCTATCAGCTGGATGGGACCAAGGTTCGTAACTGGGAGGAGTTGGCTACTGCTTTCTATAAGCAGTATCAGTATAATGCTGACCTTGCCCCTACACGTACCCAACTCCAGGGTATGTCGTTAGGTTCAAGTGAAGGTTTTAAAGAGTACGCTCAGAAGTGGAGGGATCTGGCTGGCAGGGTGCAGCCTCCGTTGACTGATCGGGAGTTGGTAGACATGTTCTTGGGGACCCTATCTGGGCCATTTTTCAACCATCTTATCGGTAACTCGTCTGCAGGGTTCACTGATCTTATTCTAACCGGAGAGAGAATTGAGGCTGGGTTGAAGTCTGGTAAGATTCCGAAGGGTGCATCGTCTAGTTCTGAGAAGAAACCCTTCAAAAAGGAGGCTAGTGCTGTATATGGATCTAGAAGACAAGAGAAACCTGAGCGCCGCCAATCTGTCAGTGTGGTAATGATTGCTAAGCCTGCTGCCGCTCCTCAGCCAACCAATCCTCAGAGGGCTGAAAGACCCCGAAGAGAATTCACCCGTTTGAGCATGACTTTGTCGCAGATCTTGCCACAGTTGCTATCTACCAACCTAGTGACTGTCAGAGAGGCCCCAAAGGTTGTGAACACTGCCTCCCCGAAATACAATCCGAATGCTCGTTGTGCTTACCATTCTGATAGCCCGGGGCATTCCACTGATGACTGTTGGGCATTAAGGAACAAGCTGCAGGACCTTATTGACGCCAAGGAGGTACAGTTTGAGGCATCTGAGAAGCCTAATGTAGTGACAGCTCCCCTGCCTGCTCATGGAGTGAATGCTATTGGGGACGAAGATGAAGTGGATGAAGCTGAGTTTGACAGCTGGATTTACCAGGAAACCGACAGTGGACCTAACAATTGGAGTGCGAAGGACAATCTACCTGTTTCTCTTGTTACTGAGTAATGAATTCCTATGTTTTTGGCATTTGTAATAAACAATAAATGAACTCTATGGCCCGGTGTCTTACCCGAGGCACCGTGGCTTTATTTGTGAGGGCATATAAATTGTCATTTCATATATCATAAATAAAAATCTTGGACGTTTTCTCGCATTTCAAATCTTATGCTCCTTTTCTGTCTTTCCTTCCTTTATACATATTTCAAAACAGCTGTATTTACGCACACTCACTCATACAGGTTTCAATCCACTCTGGACCTCACTGGTAACGACTCTGCTACTGCCAATTATGACTTCGAAAATCCGATCAACTTAGCCGAAGATGAAGGTGAAGATGATTGCGAAGTGCCTGGCGAGCTTGCAAGACTGTTACTCCAGGAGGAGAGGGCAATTCAACCACATGAAGAGCCGGTACAAACAATAAACTTGGGTACTGAGGCAGACAGGAAAGAGGTAAAGATTGGTGCCAACCTAGAGCTCAGCGTGAAGCAACGGTTGACTAAGATGCTACATGATTATATGGAGATCTTTGCTTGGTCCTACGAAGACATGCCCGGGTTGGATACCGATATTGTGGTCCATCATTTGCCTACTAAGGAAGACTGTCCTCCGGTCAAGCAGAAGGTCCGTCGTATGCGTCCAGAGATGTCAGAGAAGATTAAAGCCGAGGTTATGAAACAGTTTGATGCCGGTTTTCTTGCAGTGACTTCTTACCCTCAGTGGGTTGCTAATGTGGTGCCGGTACCAAAGAAGGACGGAAAGGTCAGAATGTGCGTCGACTACAGGGATCTGAACAGGGCCAGCCCCAAGGATGACTTCCCCCTACCTCACATTGATGTGCTTCTTGACAATACAGCTCAGCATAAGGTATTCTCTTTCATGGATGGCTTTTCAGGTTATAATCAGATCAAGATGGCACCTGAAGACATGGAAAAGACTACATTTGTCACTCAGTGGGGCACCTTCTGCTACAAGGTCATGCCTTTTGGACTGAAGAACGCTGGGGAAACCTACCAACGTGCCATGGTTGCTTTATTTCATGATATGATCCATCATGAGATAGAAGTGTATGTTGACGACATGACCGCAAGGTCCCAGACTGAGGAAGAACACCTAGATCATCTGCAGAAGTTGTTTGACCGGTTGAAATTGTACAAGCTGAGGTTGAACCCGAACAAGTGCACCTTCGGGGTAAGATCTGGAAAGTTGCTAGGCTTCGTTGTAAGTGATAAGGGCATTCAAGTAGACCCTGCCAAGGTTAAAGCTATTCAAGAGATGCCAGTTCCTAAGACAGAGAAGGAAGTCAGAGGCTTTTTAGGACGCCTGAATTACATTGCTCGATTCATCTCACACCTGACTGCTACCTGTGAGCCAATCTTCAAGCTGCTGAAGAAAGATCAGGTAGTACATTGGAATGATGAATGTCAGGCTGCTTTTGACAGAATTAAAGAGTATCTCCAAGAACCACCCATCCTTATGCCACTGGTTGAAGGGAGACCTCTGATACTATACCTGACAGTACTTGATAATTCAATGGGGTGTATGTTGGGGCAGCATGACGAGTCTGGCCAAAAAGAGCATGCCATTTATTACCTTAGCAAAATGTTTACCGACTGTGAGACCCGATACTCACTGCTTGAGAAAACTTGCTGCGCTTTGGTATGGGCTGCTCGCCGGCTGAGACAGTATATGCTGACTCACACTACCTTGTTGATCTCAAAGATGGATCCTATAAAGAACATATTTGAAAAGCCTGCTCTGTCTGGGAGAATTGCAAGATGGCAAATGATCTTGACGGAATACGACATTCAGTACACAACCCAGAAAGCCATCAAGGGAAGTGTATTGGCAGACCACTTGGCACATCAGGCAGTAGACGACTATCAGTCAATGAACTTCGAGTTTCCGGATGAAAGCATCATGATAGTGACTGATTGTGAAGTACCTGGACCGGATGAAGGACCTGAGGAAGGATCCCGATGGTCTATGCACTTTGACGGAGCCTCTAATGCTCTGGGTAATGGTATCGGCGCCATAATCATGTCCCCTCAAGGTACTCATACTCCGCTCACTGCCCGGCTATGTTTCAACTGTACCAACAACATGGCGGAGTATGAGGCGTGCATCATGGGTCTTCAAGTTGCGGTCGACCTAAGGATCAAGTTTCTGAGTGTCTTCGGAGATTCCGCCCTCGTGATCAATCAGATCAAAGGAGAGTGGGATACGAAACATCTGAATCTTATTCCTTACAGAGAATGTGTGTTGACATTGATCCCCCACTTCACGAAGATATCCTTTGAACACTTTCCAAGAGAGGAGAATCAGCTGGCGGACGCGTTAGCTACAATGTCTTCTATGTTCAAGGTCAAATGGGATAATGAGGCTCCCCGGATCATCATCTGGAAACTGGATGAACTGGCATACTGTTGTGATCTTGAGACTGAATTGGTGACTGAGAAGCCTTGGTACCATGAGGTGAAGAGATATCTATAAGCTCAGGAATACCCTGAAGGTGCATCTGTCAATGATAAGAAGTTTCTGAGAAGGTTCGCAGCGAAGTTCTTCCTTAGCAACGACATCTTGTACAAGCGAAACCATGATTCGACCTTACTGCGTTGTGTGGATAAGAATGAAGCAGAAAGGATCATGGAAGAGCTACATGAAGGGACTTTTGGTACCCATTCCAGTGGGCACACTATGGCTAAGAAGATCCTTCGAGCAGGGTATTTTTGGTCCACCATGGAAGCTGACTGCTACCAATATTCCAGGACATGCCACAAGTGCCAGATTTATGCAGACAAGGTGCATGTTCCTCCAGTCCCTCTAAATGTTCTGACTGCGCCTTGGCCATTTGCAATGTGGGGCATAGATATGATCGGTGAGATTAAACCTACGGCATCCAATGGGCATCGCTTCATCCTGGTAGCGATTGATTATTTTACGAAGTGGGTCGAAGCAGCATCCTATGCTACGGTAACCAAGACTGTTGTGGCACGGTTCATTCGGCACAACCTGATCTGTCGATACGGCGTCCCAGAAAGAATCATTACAGACAACGGTACCAATCTCAATAACAAGATGATCACTGAGCTCTGCGAGCAGTTCAAGATACAGCACCATAACTCTTCTCCTTACAGACCGAAGATGAATGGAGCTGTGGAAGCAGCAAATAAGAATATTAAGAAAATCGTGCAGAAGATGACAGTGACTTATAAGGATTGGCACGAGATGTTACCGTTCGCTCTACATGGGTACCGTACCTCAGCTAGGACGTCAACCGGGGCAACTCCTTTCTCCTTGGTCTACGGCATGGAGGCAGTCTTACCGATCGAAGTGCAAATACCCTCTCTCCGGATAATGAAGGATGCAAATATAAACGAAGATGATTGGATCCAGACACGACTTGATCAACTAAACCTTATTGATGAAAAGAGACTTGCTGCTATCTGTCATGGTCAGACGTATCAGAAACGGATGATCAGGGCATTTAACAAAAAGGTCAGACCACAGGAATATCAAGTTGGGGATCTGGTAATCAAGCGAATCATCCTTCCTCAGAGTGATCCAAGGGGCAAATGGACCCCTACGTACGAAGGGCCATTTGTGGTTAAAAATGTGTTCTCAGGAGGAGCCATGATTCTAACCAACATGGATGGTGACGACCTTCCTCACCCCGCCAATACAGACATAGTAAAAAGATACTACGCATGAAAAAGACCCGCTAGGCTGACATGCCTAGGCAAAAATTAGGGCTTCCCGGCGAACCAAAAGGGTTCGGGCAAAATGAAGGGATGAAATAAAAAAATCTGTACACCCGGCAAGTCGAAAACCTGAAAAGGCGGCTTGGGCAAAAATGGGTATCCCGGTGGACTGAAAACCCGAAAGGGCGGTCCAGGCAAAAGTTAGGGATAAAGCGTAATACTATGTCTCATTGGATCACTTTGCATCCAGAATCCGGTATCTACATCAAGTTCGGACGGCATCGATCAGTCAGCTTCATCTTCAACCAAGGTCATCAAGTGATGAGACGCTCGGAGATATAAGGGCAATAGTAGAGTTGAAACCCAGTGGGATCATTCATTTCACACAGCTGTTTTATTTTCTCTTGTACAAAATTTGTATAAACTCTTTTGTTCGGCGGCGTTCTCTTACTAGGACGTCAGCCCCTTGTACATAAAACGCCTATTCACAGGCCATTCAAAAATCAATACAAATATACTTTTCAGTTAAAAGTGCCAATTGTTTTTCCTTTTCTGTTTTGCGAAGAACGTCCAAGGTTCAATTTGTGATATATGCATTGACAATAATTTGCTAACTCATGAATATTTGCATACGAAACAAAGGATTAATTGCAGGTAACATTAGAAACAGGGGCAATAAAAGAGTTGTCTAAGCAATCTAATTGTTCTGTCCTCCAAGGTATCAAGGTAGGTTCGGTTAAAGAACACAACCAGTATATCTTAATTCCCCAGAGAGTAAGCCAGCAAGTCAGTACACTCTCCTCAAGCGAAGCTACTATCAAACCCTAAGGAAGTTGGGTATCCTCCAGCAGATCGCAACATTCCCCAGCAGCATATATGCATTCTTAACAAGCATCCCCGGCAGTCTTGGTCTAAAGATTGTTCCCCGGCGGTATATCAAACATTCAGTGGAGTCACTTCCCCGATACCGCTCAAAACTTCCCCAGGAGAGTCCAATCCAGTTCCCAAGGAAAGTTGGAATCCAACTCCCCAAGCAGTAAACTTATCCCCAGTAGATTCTGGAAGCTTATCCTCGCAGAGCACGAACGCGTCTCCCGGCTTTATTCAAAGAGTTATTTCCTTACCAGGATATAACTGGGTTATCCTCAGCCAAAAGCCACGAAAATATCGTCCCCGACAAAGTCTCCTTATCCCCAGCGAAGTCTATTAACATTTCCAAAAGAACAGTGGTATCCCCAGCGAAGTTACCATCAACATTTCAGCAAAGTATCTATCTCCCCACAGAGTATTGCTCCCCAGCAAGATCATTAGAGTACTTTTCTCCCCGCAGAGTAATTTATTCGCCAAGTTTATTCCCCAACGGAGTCATCTTCTCCTACCGGTATTCTTGCAACTATCACCCAGCGGAAGCAAAATCTATTCTTCAACATCAGCCCAGGAGTGACTTCCCGGCACCCGTCAAGGATTTACTTTCCTAGACAAAAACATACATTCCTAAAACATCACATACATCATTATAGCATGCATATACACATCATATCTTACAAATCTCATTTATGTTGAGAACATCATTGCTTAATCCATATCATGCATTGCATATGACTGACCTTTACCTTTCAGGAAAGATTCAGTTAAGTTCTCAGCTATACTTCAAGACCTAGACCGGTTCAGTTAAATCGACTCCAAAGATTTCTCTGTTTCTTATCCAGTCCAAGGCCTTCTCTGGTTCAGTCAGATCGACCCTAAGATCTCCCTGTTTCTTATCCAGTTGAAGACATTTCAAGACCTAGACCGGTTCAGTTAATCGACCCTAAGATTTTCTGTTTCTTATCCAGCCCAAGGCCTTCTCTAGTCCAGCTAAATCGACCCCTAACAGATTTTCCTGATAAAGACTCAGTAGAAGTTATCCAAGATTCTCTCAATGATTGCTGTTGAGGTTGTAGTCGCCTATGGTTCTCTCCCCGATACTGCGGAGGTAGTAATCATCCCCAGATTCGCTCAATGATACTGTTGAAGTCGAAGTCGCCCAAGATTCTCTCAATGATTGCTGTTGAGGTTGTAGTCGCCTATGGTTCTCTTCCCGATACGGCGGAGGTAGTAATCATCCCCAGATTCGCTCAATGATACTGTTGAAGTCGAAGTCGCCCAAGATTCTCTCAATGATTGCTGTTGAGGTTGTAGTCGCCTATGGTTCTCTCCCCGATACTGCGGAGGTAGTAATCATCCCCAGATTCGCTCAATGATACTGTTGAAGTCGAAGTCGCCCAAGATTCTCTCAATGATTGCTGTTGAGGTTGTAGTCGCCTATGGTTCTCTCCCCGATACTGCGGAGGTAGTAATCATCCCAAGATTCTCTCAACGATTGCTGTTGAAGTGAAGATACCCAAGATTCTCTCAATGATTGCTGTTGAGGTTGTAGTCGCCTATGGTTCTCTCCCCGATCCTGCGGAGGTAGTAATCATCCCAAGATTTCGCTCAATGATTGCTGTTGAGGTTGAAGTTATCCAAGATTCTCTCAATGATTGCTGTTGAGGTTGTAGTCGCCTATGGTTCTCTCCCCGATACTGCGGAGATAGTAATCGTCCCAAGATTCTCTCAATGATACTGTTGAGGTTGAAGTCATCCAAGGTTCTCTCACCGTTCCTGTTGAGATAGTAACCATCCCTGGTTCATTCATCACCGTTTGAAGCTCCAGATCCAGCTCCTGGAACCAGTCAGGACACATCTATACGAAGAATCTGAAGACCAGCTCCTATAAACAGGCCAGGTAATCATTTTCTTTTTCAGGTACGCAAGTTCT
The DNA here is from genome assembly GCA_948472305.1 of Vicia faba. NCBI lineage: Eukaryota > Viridiplantae > Streptophyta > Magnoliopsida > Fabales > Fabaceae > Vicia > Vicia faba. The sequence continues at coordinate 1,017,320,021 of OX451739.1, read as the reverse complement.
CGCTAAGGAATCTCTTACGCGATCGACACCCAGATGGCATCTATAAGCCCATCCACATACCCATCATCTCTTAGCATGGCATCTATAAGCCCATCATCCTATCCATCAATCTCTAAATGGAATCTATAAGCCCATTCCCCCGTCATACTACTATGTGAGCGCAAATTTCTGGGCACTCTAGTGTTCAATCATCTTCCACCTTTGGATTACGAAAGGCACGTCAGCCGATCTGCATCCTCAGGTCTAAGAAGATTGAACAGGGGCAACTGTTGTACCCCAAAATTTTCCCTCCCATATTCTTCAAGAATTGCAAAGAGCAAGCTTCAAAAATCCCCAAGGGTTGCACAGTTCAAGGGCCTCCTGAACAGTCAAAATTAGGGTTTTGGTTCTGACAAAGTAAATGAAGTTTCCAAGGGTCCAATCAAGTCCCACATGCCTACAAATATGGTCAAGCATCCTCATACCAAGTTTCAAGACTTACAGCACAAGATTGCACAGTCAAAAACCCTAATTGCACTACAGTCAACTGTAGGGGCAAAATGGTCATTTGACAGTCAAAAGTCCAAATTTTTGGTCAACATCTCATTTTGAAGCCACAAACATTATTTTATCAATGCTTGATCATGATTCTCAAAGCTTGGCTCAAAAAGTCTCAAGATGCAAAAGTTTCCATATTTGGACAGTTGAAAAAGTCAACTGTAACTTGACCAGGGCATAACTTTCACATGGATTATCAGAAAAATTCCATCCAAAGCTCATTTTGAATATAAAGACATTTCCTACAACTCCTCTTCATACTTCAAGTCCAAGAAATGCCCTCACAAAAAGTTATCAATTTCAACATTATAGGTCATTTTCAAAAGTCAACAAAAAGGGACTTTAAGTCAAAGGCCATAACTTGAGATTGGTAAATCAAAATGACATGGGACCAAAGACATTGGTTAGAGGACTCAAAGACCTTTCCAAAATGTCCAAGAACATGAGCAAAGCTTAAAAATTGAGCAAGATATGCCTTGTGGAAGTTGGGAAATATTTGGATATTTTGAAAAGTCAACATTGCTTCAAATGACCTAAAAATGCTAATGGGCCTCTTTTTCTTCCACAATTCATCATCCAAGGCATGTGCACGACCATGTGGCCCAAAGGGAAGTTTTTTATCATTTTTATTTATTTATTTGGATTTTTTATTATTAATAATTCATTTAATTAATTAAAATACATGAAAAATACCAAACCAATGCAATCAAATCTTTTTGTGCATGGAATAGGTTTAAAATTTCGTGCATGATCATATATGGAAGGAATTGAAGTGATTGGCCATGATTTGTACCAAATAGGCATGAAAAAATATTTGAAAAGATTCTTGAAAATCAAATCTTGAAAGTCATGAATGCAAAGGTTTTTGTGTGATTTCTTTGACCTAAATCACTCACACATACATATATAGTGCAACCCTAATGCCAAGAACCTCCCAGCTGCGCCATAGACCAAGAAGCACACTTGAGTTTTTTGCCTAAAAGTTGAAAACTGAAAACGAGGTTTTAGGGTTTTTCAAGATCAAACAACTATTCCATTGGCTTGCTGAGGCTTAAGGGAAGGAATTGGAATCAAAACCATAAGATTCAACACCCAGAAACGTGAGAACGATCGCACCCTGTACAGAAAATTTCTTGCATTCTTATATCATTAATCATACGTTTTTAACAATTTTTAACATTTTATTTATGTTCATTGTTCAATTCTAAAGCTAACTGTGTGGTTTGATTAAGTTTTCGTGCACCATTGAAGGATTCACCATTAAAGACATCTAGGGTTACCAAGCTTTCAATTTAGGCGTTTCTTCATACTGTAAAATTAGAGGATCGTGATACCATGACCATACTCAGCGTGTTTGGACGATCTGGATAGCATCCTCGCGCCTAATTTATACTCAAAGATGGCCTATTCGCTATTATTGGATAGGGCATAATTTGGGGGGGTTCAAAACCCCCGCTAACCTTTTGTATATTTTCAGGAAAAAATGCATTAGGGAAGAAGACGATGATGTGTAGGCTGCTGATTGGAACATTCAAATTTTACGCGCTAATTTTCCACTAATGTTTGTTTTATATTATATTGTTTATTGGCCATAGAATAATCAAAAGGAGCGCTTGGTACAATTGGTTAGGCATGTGTATGGTAACCAACAGGACCTGGGTTCGATCCCAGGTCCCCCACCCTTTCCAATATATTTTTTCCAATTGTTATCCTATGCAGATTCAATACAAGGTTCCACCATGTGCTCCTCAATCCAATGCGCCACATGTCCCATTGCACTCAATCAAAGGCCATGATTCAAAGACTAGGATATGCCTCAGTCAACATCCATGCATGCCAGCGCAAAAGTCAAACAGGCCAAAGGCTTAATGGGCCTGATTACTGGACTTCACCCTCCATTTGGGGACAGACCCCCCTAGGTTTGCAATCTTTTATATTTTCTTCATTATTCTATTTATTTCAATAATTGTTTTTTTAATTAATTCCTTTAATTTAATATTTTCATAAAAAATATAAAAACAATATAAAATCAGAAAAAGACAAAAAATAAATATTTTTATTTAACTAATATTTTTGTAAATAAATTGCATTAATTAAATTTAGTTTTTTTTAAATCTAGGATTAATCTTAATATTTTTTCAATAAAAAACCTAAAATTTGTAGAATTAGGGTTTGTATCAAGTTCTATCCTTTTTCTTTTCTTTTCACAATAATTAAGTATTAAATATTATTTTTGTAATTAAATTGCATGTAAATAATTAGGTTAATTTAGGTTTAACTTTAATACTTTCTTAATAAACTAAAAAACAATTAGAATTAGGGTTAACATTTTAATTTCAATTAATCTTTCTCATTAAAACCATAAAATGCAAAAAATCTCAAAAAAATAATTTCTTTTTTAATTTCATTAATTTAATAATCGTTTAATTTAATTCCGCAAAAAGGGTCCAACGCCCTCGTTTCTAATTTTAATTCGATTCGCGTATTTATTTCTTTTTCTTTTAATTATTTATGTACCTCTCCCAAAGCCATGTAAATACTTATCTTTCGCACTTTTACTTTATTTCTTTATTTTTTCTGTCAAATCGGGTCCTGGAAATTTTGGCGATGTGGACCCGCGCCTTTGTAATAGTTTATAACTTTTACCTTTCTCGCTCTTTTAATTGTTAAATAAATGCATGCAAGAATGAATGTCAAAATAAAAACAAACGCATAGATCACCTTGACATGAACAAGACAAAATAAATGAACATGACACACAAATCATACACCACCCCTAGGGTACGCCTCACTGTTGCCTTGCCTCGAAAGGTGATCGTCGAGTAGAGGATGTCTTAGTAAGTCCTCATGATCCGGGAACCTGGCATGAGGGTAGCTTCTAAGGTGTCTTCCCATTGCTCTGGTGATCACCATGTCCCGAACCTCGAATTGACTCGAACACCTCCAACGGTGGTGCTACCTACCTCTCAATGGTGGGATGGCACTACTTTAAAGGACATCTACACAGACGAATTCCTTAGGGTAGGTAGGTTCTCGTAGATACTTGCTCTAAATTTCAAAACAAATTCAAAAATACTTTTCACACCAACACATTTTCAAAAAGCTTTCGAAAGCAATTTTTCAAACACTCTTGAGGACCGATACAAGAGTCGAACTGGAATTTTCAAAGAAACTTTTTAAAACCCACAGTTGAAAAGCAAACAAACCATTTTTGAAAACACAAATGAGCAAGTATCTAAGAGCCCATGGATAACCATGGATAGAAAGGGTGCTAACACCTTCCCTTTCTATAAATCTACCTCCCGAACCGAGAGCAATCTCTATAAGGATTTTTTCTGTGCTTTTGTCCTTTCCATTTGGAGAAAATAAAAGACGGTGGCGACTCTTGCTTCCGCGACATTTCGCGAACCAGCGTTAAACAGTCAATTCCAGATCCACCGATCACAGGTTCCTATCAATGGAACATTGGGGTACTCCCCACAATGATCAATAATAGCCACCTCATCCATACCCTTGAGAGTCCAAATGATGTCATTATGAGAGAGAGACATAACCCTATAAGCCCAGCCCATGCCTTCTTTGTTCTTCAGCACTGATTTGGGGAGGTGCGAAATAAACCACCTTGCCAATAATGGAGCACAGCACATCAAGGTTCCCCGCTTTCGGGCGGTACGGGCATAAAGCTGATGAAGAATGTCACCCAAGAGAGTGGGTACAGGATTACGAGAGATGAAGATTTTCACCGCATTCACATCAACAAAGGAGTCGGGATTTGGAAACAATACCAAACCATATATCAGAAGGGCCAGAATATCCTTGAATGCCTTAAAGTATAGACTATCCCAGAAATAATTAGCCTTACCAACCAAGAATTTAGTCAGAAAGCCCTTTGCTCCACTTCTAGTCTCCCAATTAGCCATTACCTCATCCTTTGTCAAATGAAGGGCTGAAGCAATCTCTTCTGGCCTAAGGGTCTTCTCCCAACCAGTAAACGGGATCTGCTCCAGAATAGAGATATCGAGCAGATCAGAGAACTCTTATAAGGTGGGAACCAACTGGTAGTCTTGGAAAGTAAAGCAATGGTATATCGGATCATAGAATTGGACCAAAACCCTCATCATTTGCTCGTCCAATTTGGAGGTGACCAAACTGAGAAGATACCCATGTCTTTTAATGAGGGAGGTAGTATCAGGCATCTTTGCAACCAATTCTTTAAGCATAGTGGGAACCTGGACAAAGTTGATCCGGATGGTATTCTTACGCATGGGCATCATGACCTACAAAACATAACAAAGATGAATCTATCCTGTCTTTGAAATAGGTTAGTCCAATGCAAAATGTATGCAATGTTATGATGTCATGATGTCATGATAGAAAGCACACCATAAGTATCCACAAATAGCAAACATGGTAAAGGCACACAAGTCACACAGAGAGCCCTTAGATTTCAGGCTAGCAAGGAGCTTAGGTACTACCCTTTTTCAGTTCAGTTGGTTTAAACCTGTCCTAAAAATAGTAACCGGGTTCTAGAGGATCTCAATATCACTAACTACCCTCAATCGGTCATAATTCCAGTTTAGCAACCTTTTCTTGCGGCCGGAATCATCGCGAGAGTTTAGTCTCAATGAGTGTAACATACTGCTACTGTTCTATGGCCAAGTTGGTCAATTTAAAGGTTCTAAGGTCAGTTGGTGCTTAATGACCCCTTAGATGACCCATATTCTCCCCGTTCCAACACAAGGGATATCGGTACAATCTAAAATGTCACACCAATGTAGCTACTGCTTCAACCGTATCGGTCTATGTCGTACAGTTCCCTCACAGTTTATTGCTACTTACCTAAAGGGTATCCCCAGATCCGGGTTAGGATTTATAGTAACTCTGATACAAGCCCACAAATATAAAGCATACAAAGCATACAATTGAAAACACAATGATCTAATCCTAAGGTACACCTCACTTATTAATTATCCCCAGCAGAGTCGCCAGTTCTGTGATACGGTGGGAGAGAACTGACTGTTTTTGGAATGCTGGTTCACGTTTTGCGTTTGTTTTTGCAAAATGTCACGGTAAGCAAGAGTCGCCACCGTCTTTTATTTTATCCAACAAGGAAAGGAAAAAAGCACAGAAAAATTCATTTTTCGAGATATTTCTCGGGTCCGGGGGGTAGATTATAGAAAGGGAAGGTGTTAGCACCCTTTCTATCCGTGGTTATCCATGGGCTCTTAGGTACTTGCTCAAAGTGTTTTCAAAATTTGCCTTTCTTTGTGTTTGTGGGTTTGAAAGAAGTTTTTGTTTTGTTTTTGAGAGAGCAAGTACTTAAGAACCATCTACCTACTCGAAAAAGGAATCAATCTGTATTAATGTCCTTTAGACAATGCTATCCCACTATTGATGAGTAGGTAGCGTCGTCGTTGGAGTTTTAAGGGTCAATTCGATTAAGGGACGTGCGGTCACTAAAGCAATGTTAGGATGCCTTAGCGGTAACCCTAATATCTTAGATCATTTTTCTGAGGCAACCGTTTCGAGGCAACTATGATCTTTGGACAAGAGGGCGACCTCTAAAACTTCCTATACTCAATGATCGCGTTAAAAGGCAACCAAGTGAGGTGTACCCTAAGAGTGCGCATGTGCGAGTGTGTTGTTTCAGTTAATTTGTCTTTGTACATGTCATGGTTATCTATGTTGATTTTAGGTTTAAACATTTGATCTTGTCATGCATTCCCTATTATCAAACATCTAACAGTTTATAAGTTGCGGAAATTAAATTGCGGAAATTAAAACTAACTATTACAAGGCGTTGGGTATTTACATCGCCAAAAACAACCCTTGAAATTAAAATGCGGAAAGTAAATAAAGCGATAAAATACTTAAAGGTCCTATTAAACTATTACAATCCAAGAAACAGATACAATATTGAAACAAAATAGATCACGTGCGAGAAAATTAAATCGGGCGTATTCTAGGGTTTTGACCCTTTTTGAAAGAAAAGATTTTTTTGGTTATTTTGAATTAAAAATAAATTAAACTAACTTAATAATTAAATTAATAAAAAAATTAATTAATTAATAAAAAAATGATATTTTTGGATTTTTGATATTTAAAGAAATAAAAATAAATTAATCAAAGTTAATAAAACCTAATTATCTAAGTTGATTTTAATTATTGCAAAAAGATATTAAAGTTATTTCCTAATTAAACTAAATTAATTAAATTAATATTTATTAACAAAAATAAAATACTGAAATTAAATTTAATATATAAAATATTTTTTGGGTTTTTTATTTTAATGAAGAAAAAGTTTTAATTGGTTAGTTAAAAATAATAATGAAAATAATTAAATAAAAACAAGAATAAAAAATAAATATAGAAGAGAGTGTTTGGGCCTGATTTTTGGAGGTTTGAATAGCAAATTCAAGGCCCATTTGTATGCAAGCCTGGCTGACTTTTGGAATTCCATGTGGCACATTGACTAGAGCATATGGTAGGCTTTCATTCTGGACCATCAGATCTGCCTGGGGCCATCTGGCAGATGATTGGGTGATGGTGTATGGTGAACCACGCGTTGAAGCTTGCATTGGATTACCTGGAAACAAAATATAACAAATATATAGGGGACCTGGGATTCGAACCCAGGTCCGGTGAGTCATTGTACACGCGCCTCTACCACTGCACCACTATGCTTTAGTTGTTAGTGTATTGGATAGCAATAATAATATTGGAAATCAAATAATATGCCAGAATTAAAAATAAAAACGCGTGAAGTTTGAAACATCCAATGGGAGGGGGGCACGTCTTCGTCTTCTTCGTGCAAATCTGGTTATTTACCTGTGGATTTATATCCGCAGCTAAATCCGTATGATATTCCAAAAATCAAACCTAGGCCATGAAAATGAACCCCAAGACCATGGTTCTATTCGTCTGGGCATCCTGAGTACACCTATACCATTCTTGGACCTTGATTTCGCCTGTACAAGAAAACCCCAAAAAAACAATCCAAGAACCCTAGATTCGGCTATGGTGCTACAGGTCATATGAATGCAATCAAATAATGCAGAATGCTTCTAAATTGAACGATAAGCATGAATATACCAATAATTTGTCAAAAAAATGCAAGAACATAAGGATACAATTTCGAATACAGGGCGGTTTTTGGAGAGACTTACAGCGCGATTGAGAGGGTGTGAGAGCTTGTTTTTTATTGCAGGAGGTTCAGTGGATACCCAACAATGGATTGGTGTTGAGATTTGGTGTTGAAACTGCCTCTAAGCACGATTTCAGTTTCAAGCTTTTTGGAAATTTTTTCAAGTTTGCTTTTGGTGATTCTGCAGCCTCTAACCTCTAATTCGTGTGCCTTTAGCTTGTATATGTAATAAGTAATGCATTAGGTCAACAATTTTGGACTGAATCCTTGTGCATTATGGCTTGGAGATTTGATTTGATCCTCCATTGATAACCTTCCAATTTTGCCAAAAATCCAATCTTTTTGCACATGTAATGGTTGATACGAATTTGATTCACTTAATGATGATAATTAAGACCTATAAGAACCAAAAAGATCCTATGTAATCAATATTTGGATTTTATTTGATTTAAATTGATTTAAAATGGAATAATTCAAATAAAAATCAAATAAAATAGAAAAATTGATAAATGGACACAAGGCTGAAGCTAGGACACGTGTGTAGTGTGACAAGATCAAATAAAGTGGAAAAGAATGGGCCTATTTGACAAAATTTGAAGTTTTGGGGATAGTTGACTTTTGGCAATTTTGCAAAAATTCCCAACTTCAACAATGCATAACTTCTTCAATTTTGAACTTTTGGAGGTGTTCTTGGACTTTTTAGAAAGCTTGAGATTTCCTCTAATCAACCCTTTTGGTCTCGTGGCATTATGATATTCCATTCTCAAGTTATAAGCTTTGGGAAAAAAGGTGTTTTTGTTGATTTTCAAAAATGACCTATAATGTCCAAATTTGTAACTTTTTGTGAGTGCATTTTCTGATCTTGGGGTGTGAAGATGGATTGTAGGAAATTTCATACTATTCAAAATGAGCTTTGGATGGGTCATTTCTCATAAAGTATGTGAAAGTTATGCTTGGTCAAAGTTGAGTTGACTTTTCCTACAAAACCCCAATTTAGCAACTTTTGAGTCTTGATGAATTTTGAGCAATCCTTGAGGAATCATGATCAACCCTTGATAAAATTATGAAATAACCTTAAAAATGAGAATGTTGATAAAAAATCTTGAAGTTTGACTGTATTTGGGTCACAGTTGACTTTTGCCCTAGCACGGTCGATTTTTGGACCCTTTGAGCAATTGACTGAGCAAACTTCCTCTGCAAGGCTTGAAATTTGACATGGATGATATTGAGAACATATTAGTACATTGGGTAACACTTGAGATCATTTGGATGTAAGGATATTGATGCAACACAAAACCCTAATTTGAGGTTGACTGCCTTAAGAGATAGCTTGACTGTCCAACTCTTGAGCAATCTTGAGCCACTTGGGGATTCTTCTTGACATGTGTTGGGAAATATGAGAGGGCAAATTTTGGGATACAAAAAATGCAATGTATGCGGCACAATCATGAATGTAATTACAACACCATAATTAACAACATCTCAACACCACATCATCGTTGGCCATAAGCCTACATCTTAATAGCTGCCAATTATCAGAGGCATCTCAACATATTTCATCAACATCATTCATCAACATCATTTATCATCATAATTCGTCAAACATCATCTATAAAACATAATTCATCAGACATCATTTATCATCAACAACTCAGCCATACAACAATATAACACTAAATCATCAATCTTGCAACGTTGGCCAAAGGCCTACAACATGATATTGCCTATAATTAATTAATCATCTAAGGCTTACTTCTAAATTTCCAAACCTCTACATATTATTAATTCTGTAATACTACATTATTATCCTCATTAATCCTATTTTTACAAACCAAACAATAGTCTATAATCATCTCATCATCATCATTCTTCACAAAAATCAACATAACGATCAACACAAGAACTAATTCAAATCCTAATTTAGATACTAGGATTATCCTTCCTATTCTTCATTTTAATACTTAAGAATGAAGTTCATCGCGTTAGCTATTCAACGATTCGAACGACCTCTCAAACGGAGTCGGAAAACTCAAGTTACAGCCTTTTCCAAATGATTCTGTCAAAAATCCGACAACATAGATCGACGCGTAATATCTTGGGTCGACGCATACTAGACTTAACACGCTACATGAGTCGACGCACACTCACTTTGTATTGACTCATACTGAATCTGCAACACTGCATGTATCGATACATGCTCCTTCGTATCGACTCATCCTGAGTCTAAAAGCCTTCATGTATCAACGCAGGACTCCTTCGTATCGACTCATCCTGAGTCTAAAAGCCTTTATGCATTGACGCATAGCGCTTGGGGTCGACACATACTGTTCTGTCATGGATATTTTCTGCAATTTCATTGCATTTTCACTATGATTTCCATACTTTAGGCCCTAAAAACATCCTCTAATCATAAATAATCATCAATTAAAATCATCCTATAATTCTACATCAAATATACAGCTTAAGGCATCATTATTCATCTTTCAATCAGCGATTCTCATCATAAAACAACATATAATTCAATCATGAATAAGACAACATTTTCAAATCTAATCCCATAAACCAATCATCATAAACCCTATTATAGAGTCAGAACCCCACCCTTACCTTGGATTGAAGGTTTCTATATAACTTCTCCAATTGATTTCCGTTCTGCCTCTTTTCCTCCTTTCCAACAACTTTCACGTTCTTCTCTTCCAACCCTTATTCTTTCTCTCTTACTGCTTCTTCTTTTCTCCTTATTATTTCTAACAATAATAAAATAACTCTATTATTTTCTTTATTCCTTAATGGGCTTAAGACTACTACACCCCCTTATTACTACTTCTATCCTTTAAAATAAGCCCACATCAAATAATATTATCCTTCTCATATTATTCCACAATTTAATAAAATAATTAAATTCAACTAATCACAACACAATATCTAACGTAAAAACACAACATTACAAATGTTACGAAAATAATTCAATTAAATAATTAATTAAATTACGGGCGTTACAACTCTCCCCCACTTAGAATATTTTCGTCCTCGAAAATTTACCTTAATCAAACAACTCAGGATAGGAGTTCCGCATCTTGCTCTCCAACTCTCAAGTCATGATTTCTCCGAAAGCCCCTAGCCAGACCACTTTAACCAAAGCAATCTCTTTGCCCCTCAGCGTCTTTATTTCACGATCCGTGATCCGTACAGGCATCGTCTCCACCGTAAGATTATCCCTTACTTGCACATCATCCATACGAATCACATGAGATGGATCTTAAATATACTTCCAAAGTTGTGACACATGAAACACATCATGAAAATTCGAAAGATTAGGCGGTAAAGCCACTCTATAGGCCATATTCCCCACTCTCTCCAAAATCTGATATGGTCCAATAAAATGAGAAGTGAGCTTCTTAGACTTTAATGCTCGCCCAACACCAGTCACAAGTGTAACTCTTAAAAATACATGGTCACCCGCTTGAAATTCTAAATCTTTCCTTCGCTTGTCATGATAACTCTTCTGTCTACTTTGGGAAGCTTTCATCTTTTCTCGAATCAACTTCACCTTCTCAGTAGTCTCACGAACAAGTTCATGTCTAAGTACTACACTTTCACCAGATTCATGCCAACATAAAGGAGTTCTACATCTTCGACCATACAACACTTCAAAAGGCGCCATCCCAATACTGGAATGGTAACTGTTATTATAAGTGAACTCTATCAATGGAGGATAAGTATCCCACGAACCTCCCTGCTCAAGAACACATGCCCTCAACAAGTCTTCCAATGATTAGATAGTCCGTTCAGTCTGACCATCTGTCTGAGGATGGTATGCTGAACTCAACCTCAACTTAGAACCCAACGCTTCTTGCGTTTTCCTCCAAAAATCAGAAGTAAATCTTGGATCTCTATCTGACACAATGCACAAAGGGACACCGTACAACTTCACAATCACACTAGTGTAAATCTCAGCCAACTTTGACATTGGAAAACTGATGTTAATAGGAATAAAATGAGCCGACTTCGTAAGCCTATCAACAATCACCCAAATCGAATCATGTCCTCTTAAAGTATTAGGTAACCCCGTCACAAAGTATATTGAAATTTTATCCCATTTCCATTCTGGAACTTCTAACACTTGCATCAACCCTGCTGGCTTCTGATGTTCAACTTTCAACTTCTGACAAGTCAAACATGCATACACAAACCGAGCCACATCACTCTTCATCCCAGGTCACCAAAACAAACCTTTCATATCTTGATACATCTTTGTAGCTCCTGGATGAATACTCAACTTACTTCTATGACTCTCTTCAAGTATCACTTTCTTCATCTTAACATCATCAGGAATACAAATCCGGTTACAAAATCTCAACACACCTTGCGCATCTAACTTAAAATCATTATTCTCAGACTGATCGATCCCAACCATCAAATCTACCAGTTTCACATCCAACTTCTGAGCTTCTCTAATACTGTCTAGAAATTCATTATTAATCTTCAACATACCCAACATAACACTCTGCGGTGTCACCTCGCAAACTTAGCTCATATCTCTGAATTGTTCAATTAGTTCCAACTCTTTAACCATCATTGCCGACATATGTAAAGTCTTTCGACTCAATGCATCAGCTACCACATTCGTTTTTCCTGGATGGTAATTCAAACCAAAATCATAATCCTTTAAAAATTCCAACCATCTTCGTTGCCTCATATTCAACTCCTTCTGGTCGAATAAATATTTTAAGCTCTTATGGTCACTAAACACTTCAAATCTAGAACCATAAAGATAATGCCTCCAAATCTTCAACACAAAGACAACTGCAGCAAGCTCTAAATCATGCGTAGGATAGTTCTTCTCATGAGTCCTTAACTGCCTTGACGCATAAGCAACTACCCTATCATTCTGCATAAGCACACCTCCTAAACCCATCTTAGAAGCATCAGAATACACCACAAAAGGCTCTCCCGGATTAGGCAATGTCAAAATCGGAGCCGACGTCAACCTCTTCTTCAATTCTATAAAACTTTCTTCGCACTCAACATCCCACATAAAAGTTCTACCTTTACAAGTCAACTTAGTCAACGGAAGTGCCAACTTAGAAAAACCTTCGATAAACCTTCTGTAATAACCAGCTAATCCCAAAAAGCTTCTAATCTCAGTAGCTGACTTCAGAGTTTCCCATTGCAACACAACATCAACCTTCGGTGGATCTACAGCAATGCCACTACCTGAAATCACATGACCAAGAAAACTAACCTCCTTTAACCAGAATTCACACTTGGAAAACTTTGCATACAACTCCTTCTCTTTCAAAACTTGCAATACTACTCTTAAGTGTTTTGCATGCTCTTCTTCTGACTTAGAGTAAATCAAAATATCATCAATGAACACCACTACAAACCGATCCAAATAAGTATGAAAGATACGATTCATATATTCCATGAATACTCCCGGCGCATTAGTAACTACGAAAGGCATCACCGAATACTCATAATGTCCATAATGCATTCTGAAAGCCGTCTTCTGGATATCTTCATCCTTCACTTTAATCTGATGGTAACCCGACCTCAAATAAATCTTACTAAACACACGAGCGTCCACCAATTGGTCCATCAAGTCATCTATTCTTGGAAGCGGATACTTGTTCTTAATCGTCACTTTATTCAACTGTCTATAATCAACACAAAGCCTCATACTTCCATCTTTCTTCTTTAATAACAACACTGGAGCTCCCCACGGCGATACACTTGGTCTTACAAACTTCTTTTCAAGTAACTCCTCCAATTGCTTCTTTAACTCTCACAATTCAGATGTAGACATCTTGTATGGTACCATAGATATAGGTCTGGTACCAGGTACAAGATCAATTGCAAATTTAACTTCCCTCTCCGGCGGTACATCAGGAATTTCATCAGGGAAAACTTCAGGAAATTCGCACACCACCTGCAATTCCTCAATTATAGATTGAGTCTCTACAGATAGTGATGCCATTAACGAGAACACCTGTGCTTCCTCTTGTATCAACTTCCTCAATTGTCTAGAAGACAACAGACTATCTTCCTCTTCTTCAAGAGTAGAAAACCTCACAGACTTGTCATAACAGTTAATATGAACATAGTTATGCTCTAACCATTTCATACCCAAAATCACATCTGAACCTCTTAATCGTAAACAAACCAAATCAATAGCAAAGTCTCTGTCGAAGATCGAAAAGGGACACTTTAAACACACAAAAGAAGTAGTCACCGACCCCTTGGCTAGAGTATCGAGGACCATTTCTCCATTCAAAGAAGACAACATAAGGCCCAATCTTTCAACACAATCAGCAGTAATAAAACAATGAGTAGCACCGGTATCAATAATATTAATTAAAGGAGACTATTAATGAAACATGTACTTTTGATAAGTCTGTCCTCAGCAGCTGTCTGATTCTCAACCAAAGCGAACACTTTACCACTTATTTGTTCCCTCTTCGGTTTCTGACACTGATTGTGCCCCTCTTCACTACAATTGAAACAAATCACATCCTTATGCTTGCATTCATATACAACATGTCCGTTCTTACCACAACGGAAACACCTCTTTACTTCAGCAGTACACACATTACTCTTATGCCCAGGTTTTCCATATTTAAAACAAACCACACCAGCAGGAGCATCTCCCCCACTAGTCCTTTGACCCTGAGCATCTTTCTGTTTACCTTTACTAGTTGGGGTATCATAAGGCTTACCATGATTTTGTTGGTGCTTACCCCTCTTCTCGCTGATATTCTTGTAATGATCATTATTATCCTCCTCATAAATCCTACAACTATCAATAAAATCAGCAAAGACACGGATCTTCTGGTATCCAGCTGCCTTCTTGATCTCTGGGCATAACCCATTCTCAAACTTGATACACTTCGAAAACTCAGCATCTGCCTCAGCGTAGTGCGGATAAAACTTAGCCAACTCCGAAAACTTTACAGCATACTCAACAAATGACATATTCCCTTGCTTCAGCTCAAGGAACTCAATTTTCTTCTTACCACGAACATCTCCAGGAAAGTACTTCCTCATAAATTCCCTACGGAACACAGCCCAAGTGACATTCTCACCTGCAACTTCCAATCTCTGACAAGTCTCTAGCCACCAGTCATGCCTCGACTTCTAGAATATGAGTACCATATTGAACCTTTTACGCTGGAGTGCAGTCCATCACACGGAAGATTCTCTCAATCTCTTTCAACCAATCAAATGCTCCGTCAGGATCATACTTTCCCTTGAAGGTAGGCGGATTCTCTCTCTGGAAAGTCTCCAAACTACGAGATCTAGCATTCCCGTCAGCATTCAGCTGATTCTCCATCGCATGAGCCATTGCTTCTAAAGTAGCAGTAAGTGCAACATCATTCCTTCCATCCATCTCAACTTATCACTACCACATAAACAACGGTTAGAACTCAAATTAACTATACTCAATTGTTAAACAACTACGACTCGACAACAAGGTCAGACCAACCTTTTGCTCTGATACCAACTTTGTAACACCCCATTCTACCCGGAAATTATATATGCAAATCAGAGTTATAATCATTCATGCAAACGAATCAGGATGCCACAAATTCATCTTTTAAAACACATTGCATTCAACATGGATACATAACATTTTAAAACTTCGGATGAACTATCTGTTTACCTAGGTATTTGGTAAACAACCGCTGATCCTCCAAATGGTTACTTATTTGGTTACTCGCAGGATCGATCAGATTGATCCTAGGATATAGGTTGATTTTGAAGTTTGATTAAATTGGATAAGGCTTTAAATAAAGAGGCTTTAAATAAAATAAAGAGGCTTTAAATGAAATTGCATGAAGAAAGGACTTGGTAAAATAAACAAGGCTTAAAGTAAAAGGCTTCGACAGGAATGTAAAGAGGAAAGCAAGTAAATTTCTGGAAAAGTAAATGACTTTGATTAATAAAGTTGGTGTTTCACACATACATTTCTCAACAATTCTTTCTCACACGTTGGGTACTCGAATCTATATGAGTGACTTTGTATAGAATTGTGAACACACACGAGAAATTACATGACTACTACTATTTATACTAAAACATCCCAAGTAACCGTCGGGCAGTTACACTGCTTCGAGATCATTCCACTTGGCACGTTCTCCATGTTCGACGCTCCAGATCTTCGCACGTCACACTTGGTAACCGCTGGAAACCGTTTTCCCTCCAAATGCTTGAATTTCAAACTGCTCCACTCTGAACCATCGAACAACTTCGTCGAGAAACATCTTCGACGAGAAATACCTTCAACGTCGAAGGCAACCAACTTCTCCCTTGGAAGAAATCTTCTAAGTACTTTGCCATCTTTCGATGGGCATTTCGACGGACCTAGCTAGTCGAAAACATCCTTCAGCTTTAATGGCTGACATTAATAAAACAAGGGTGTCGAATTTAGGAGCCAACAAATTGCCCCCCAAGAATGCCTTATTTCGACTCTGAAAGAAAAAGGCATTCTTTGAAACGCCATTCGACACCTGTCTTTTCACGCTCAGTCACAAATTAACTTGTGCACTTTTTGCTGTCTTCTACCAACTACTGGCAATCCCAAGAAAATCATCATTTATCCGTACCTAAGACGTCATGTCAGTACGGCGTGCAGTGCCAAACGTCATTTCAGAATTTGTCATTATGGCAATTCCAAAAAATGAGGACGCACGCTGCGTCTCTCTATTTCTGCAGAACGGCTAAAACAACAGGGGGATGCCACGCGTCCCACTATCTCCTGCAGCATTAAATGGCATTTAATGTCCTCGGTTTTGGGGATTTTCCCCCACTACTATAAATAGCAGTAAGTACCCCATTGTAGGACTTTTTACGCCATCTAGCTTTCAGACTTCTCTATCTTCATACAAACTTGTTATCTTTGCAGAAACTTTTCCTCCTTCACTTCGTCTTCAACCTCATTTCAACCTCAACACTAACAATGGCATCTGGTTCCACTTCTCCTAGTGCTACCGCACCAACTGGAAACGCCAAACCCAAGATTTTCGTCACCGCTCCAGTGGTAACTGCTACGGGCCAACGAAGGGTCCCTGGACCCTTGGACATCGCCGTGCGTGATGCTTACTCACACCACCTTATGATCCCGGTTGGATATTCCAACCAGATCTTTGCTATGTCTGGCCCCTTGTATCCCAGTATTGCTGAGGCCATGAAGATTAAGAGCTATTTTCCGGTAGTTGAGAAACTCAAACCGGTTGCATGCGCCAAGAAGGATGCTGAAGACAATGAAGAGCCTGCAAAAGAGAAAATCGACCTTCGTTTTTTCAACAAAGGTGTTAGGGCTTTCAGGTCTGGCCCTAGCCTGACTCCTGATTACGTTGCTTGGCTGGAAAAGATGGAGAAAAGCCAAGCTTCGATCTGGAAAAAGATGGGGATTTTCGACCTGGTGATGCTGTCGAAGACAGGTTTGAACTATTCTCCAGAGATGCTGATAGCTTCTCTACTTTTCTGGGACTACTCCCACTTTACTTTCCATCTTCCCTGTGGGATGCTGACTCCTACACTCTTCGATGTGGTCGCTATCACTGGCCTTCGACCCACCGGGGATTACTTCGATCCGGAGGAGATGTCGGAGGATCAAATTGGCTTCTCTGATACCAAACCAACCTATACCACTTTCATCAACCACTACCACGACAGGTCGACAGATGCTGTGTCGGATGTCGAACACATAGCGTTTCTAGCCTTATGGCTGACTCGCTTTGTATTTTGCTCGAAGTCCTTACAGGTGACCAAGAAGATGGTCACTCTCGCCACTCAACTCCATCATGGCCAGAATGTCTGTTTGGCAGAATTGATTCTGGCTAGCCTCTATGATTCGATTAGTAATGGGGCCACTCTTCTAAAAATTATCGAGAACAGGGCCAGTTTGCTACTTGCTGGGCCTTTTTGGCTGCTCCAACTGTGGCTCAATGCCACCTTCGAATCTTTCTTGCCTAAGAAGGTTCAAATAAATGAGCAGGCTCCAGAGATAGCGAACAGATGCGTCGAAGGAACCAGACTGGCTCTGTTGACACCTATGGAAGATGGACTGGAGTTTCAGCAAACCTTCACCAACTTCGTTCTGATGTTTGCTCGAAGGAAGGAGTTTGCTTCGACTATGGCTCCGTTTGCTCGACGGAAGGTAGGCCCAGCATGGTTCACAAGGCCACATCCAAGGACGTCGAGTGGTCCTAATGTTGACGAACATACAATAATATGGGAGGCGTTCCTTACACCAAGGATCATGCCTCTTCGATTCAGGAGCTCTAAGACTCACTTGAGTCTGATTGCATACCAACCAAACCTGGTATCTCGCCAGTTTGGTATTATTCAAACCCTACCTTCTCCAATTTTTCCAAGAGAGAAGGCTATGTTGTACTTCTGCAATGATTACACCGAAGAAGCCGCCATTAAGCATATCGGAAGATATGCTGGTCGAACAGTTCTCTCGTTGTTTGACTACCAGCTCAACTTCCTTTGCTCACCATCCTTCGAGGAGTGGTGGAAAAGTTATTATGCTGAGGAGTTTTTCGACGAGAAGGACTTTGTGGATGAGCTTCAAAAATCTTTTGTCCTTGTGTTGGACAAAATAAAGAAATGTAAGTTCATCCCTTCACATTACTTTGTCTTTCTCTTTCGACTGCTAGCCTGTTAACTATTCATTTGATTTCAGTTGTTCGAAAGCCTGTAGCCAAAAAGGCTACAGAAAGCCAACAGGGAGGAGGCCCCTCAACAAAACCTCGACCGCCGGCGAAGACTACAGCGCCGGCGAAGACTACCACCAACCAACAGGGGGAAGGCCCTTCGAAGAAGCCTTCTGTATCGGTAACCATTATTTTCTTCTGGCTTTCGATTTTCGACTTTCGATGCAATTGCTAAATCGAATTCCCATTGGTTTTTTAGGCACCTTCGCCCAAGAAACGGCCAGCACTGGTGGTCGAATCTGGGAGCGATGAAGAAGGTGATTCTCCTCCTGCTCCTCTAAAAAGGCGAAAGCTGACGAAGGACGCTCCTGTTCCTGCTCCTGCTCCTGAAGGTCGAACATTTAGAATAAAGGTTGCTGGGAGAAAGCCCAGGCCACCTCCAGTGATCATTGAGGAGCCAACGGAGGAGGAACTAAACGTTCTTCTCAACAAGCCTGTCGAAAGCGACAATTCCAGCCCTGGGGCTGAAGCTAACTTACAGGTAATCTCTTAGACCTTTTTATAACTTAGGTGTAGATACCTACATTCGATTATGTCTTTTTCGATTTCTGAAGATTCTTCCTCTTTCCTTTCTCAGGACACCACTGAAAGCTCACCACCAAGGACCTCTGAAACGCTGGAATCTGCTGAACTCAGCAGGCCACAAGAAAAAGGCTTGGGAAATGACGAAGCCCGTACTGAAATAAATGAGGCCAATGCTGAGACGGTAGAAAAACCAGCAGAGGAACTTCAAACGGAAGAACAACATCCAGAAGCGGTTCAGGTGGTGGATCTGTCGGAAGAGAATCGTGAAGAAGGGGACCAAGGCGATGCTGGCGAAGAAAACCAAGGTGCCGCTGGCGAAGAGAACCAAGGTGACACTGGTGAAGGGCACCAAGGTGGCGCTAGCGAAGAGCATCAAGATGACGCTGGTACTGCCCCAGTCCGAGTCGAAGGGAAACAAGTCGAGACACCTAACACTCAACAGCCTCAAACCCAAGACAATGTTGTTGCAAGGGCTGCTACCTCAACGAAGCACAGGTCGAAAGAGGACTTGGAACTCTTGAAAGAAACTGACCCTGTTAGCTATCTCAACGCAATCATCGAGAGCAAGAGTTCGTCTGACGCTAGTCAGGAGGTTCCTACCCTATCGGGGAAGTCCACTGAAACCTCTCCTCTTGATGAAGCTTTGGCGAAGGTTAAGGCCCAGTTTTTCAAGAAGGATTTGATGAAGGCTTTAGAGGGGGACCCCACTGCTCCATCATACTTGAGGGATGTTTTGAATGCTGTCGACTTGTTAGCTGTAGCTCCAGAAGTTTCAGGCTTGATCATGGAGTTACACTCTATGATTGATCAAGTCTCAGCAGATTATAGGCGCCAAAGGGGTTTTAATAGTCAGCTTGAGGTGTTATATGGCAAAAGCTCCTCTGCGTGGACTGCTGTTTCGGATATGACTTCTCGAATTGCGGAGTTGTCGAAGCAAAAAGCATCTACGCAGGAAGAAGTCGATGCCATCGATCGAGAGAATGCTTCCTTCAGGGCACAAATCTAAGAAATAGAGGCGAAGATAAATGCCAACACTATACGTAAGGAGGAACTTCTTTCGAGCGTCTCAGACACCGAGAGTCAAACTGAAATCAAACAAGGCCTGGAATTTGCTGAGAAGGCCCAAGGCTTCGACGCTCAAATTGCCAAACTGGTGCAGGAGAACGCCTGGTGTAAGAAAAGGTTGGAGCTGCAGCAAGCCAAGTACCTTCGACTCAAGGACTCTATTCCCTTTTGATTGATTCAGCTTTTGTAACTATATTTTGTAATCTATATTCGACAACATTGCCATCTTGGCTAAAATTTATAAAATTTCCATTTTGGCATTTTTATGGTTAATTTAGTCTTGTTCTTTTATTATTTTATTTTTATCTCTTGAAGTGTAGGTTTGTATTTTTTCAAATATTTACCATTTACTCTCAAGAGCCTTTTATCTTCACCTAACTCTTCGACTTCATAGGCTCCACCAGAAAAAATTTGGATAACTCTGAATGGTCCTTCCCATTTGGGTGACCATTTCCCCATGCTTCGATCCCTTCGATCCATGGGAAGAATTACCTTCCAAACTAGTTCTTCAGGCAAAAATACCTTAGGTTTTACCTTTTTATTATAAGAGTCTTCTACTCTTTTCTTCTGAAGCCTGAGTAGGTCAAGAGCGTGCAATCTCTCTTCGTCTAAATCCACCAGTTCGTCTAGCATCATGTTCCAATAAATTTCAGAGGGAATATCATAATGCCTCTGAACCCTTGCAGATTGAAGACAAATTTCTGCTGGCAACACTGCATCATGGCCAAAAGTTAGCCTATACGGTGTTGTACCAGTGGCTTCTTTTGGGGACGTTCGACAAGCCCACAGAATCTGGTCTAACGTCTTATGCCAATTCTTTGGTTTCTTCCCAACATGTTTCTTTATCAAGCCAATCACCACTTTGTTAGCTGCTTCGACTTGACCATTCGCTTGTGCATAATAAGGCGTTGATGTTAGGAGTTTGAAACCTGTTTCTTGAGCGAATTCCTGCATCTTTCGACCAGTGAAGACTGATCCTTGATCAGTTGTTATTGTCTCAGGGATTCCATACCTAAAGATAATGTTCTTTTGAATAAATTCAATGACATTTTCTTGGTCTACATTGACTAAAGGGATAGCTTCGATCCACTTAGTAAAGTAATCAATGCCTACCAGTATGTATTTCTGACTCTTTGATGATGCTGGTCGAATCTCTCCAATGAGGTCCAACGCCCATCCTCTAAAGGGCCAAGGCTTCACTATCGAGTGAAGTTCGCTTGCTGGTACATGTTGGATGCCTGTATGGACTTGACACTCTTGACAACCTTTGGCGAACTCAACACAATCTTTCAGCATAGTGGGCCAATATAGTCCTTGTCGAAACAACAACCATTTCATCTTATGGCCTGCTTGGTGAGCCCCACATGCCCCAGCATGCGTAGTCGAAAGGGCTATGTATGCTTCAGTTTCACTTAAGCATTTTAGCAATACCCCTTCAGGCGTTTTCTTGAATAACTCATTACCCATGAGTACATAACTCAACGCCCTGTACTTTGTTTTTCGTTCTGTCGAAGCTCCTGGATTTTGAAGATAGTCCACAATGGGTTTCCTCCAATCTTGCTCTGACAAATTATCTATGAACGAAATTTCGAAGTTACTTTGATCAGCATATCCTAGTCTCGTCGATTCCAAGTCTGTTGGTGATAGACAAGTTGCTTTTATCTTTTCTCGAACTTCGATTGCTCTTTGCAGTCTCGTTTTTGAAATCTTATACCCAGATGCAATCTGTGCCAAGTCGTTGGCTATTTGATTTTCGACTCTGGGTATGTGTCGAATATTGACTGTTTCAAATTTTTTCAATAAACGATTCGCTATCACAAAGTACATAATGAGATTCTCTCTTATGCATTTATATTCCTTTGTGACTTGCTTAATGACTAACTCTGAGTCTCCCATTATTTCGACTCGAGTTGCCCCCAATTCCAACAATATTTCAAGGCCAGTAATTAGAGCTTCATACTCAGCCTCATTGTTCGAACAAGAACCTGATATTTTGTACTTGAATGTTGTTGGAATTTTATCTGGAGAAATAATCAAGACTCCTACCCCTGTTCCATCTTTATGGCTGGAACCATCGAAGTAGAATTTCCAAGGCTCTATCTCCACATAATTAATATCCTCAACTTGAATTGAGTGGTCGACTATGAAGTCTGCAACCACTTGTCCTTTTACTGCCTTAAGAGGCATAAAGGTCAAGGAGTATTCAGTTAATGCTAATGCCCACTTGCCAATTCGACTGTGCAAGATAGGTTTCGACAACATATACTTGAAAACATCAAAATGAGACGAAACATACACATCAACTGGTTTTATATATTGCTTGAGTTTTGTACAAGAGAAATACAGACATAGACACAATTTTTCAACTTCACTATATCTAGTTTCTGCATCGTTCAAAACTCTACTGAGATAGTAAATGGGTCTTTCAACTCCATTCTCATCCTCTTGGGCTAACATGCTTCCCAGAGTTTTGTCGGATGCAGCTATGTACAATCTCATACTCTTATTGCTACAAGGAGGCACCAAAATAGGTGGCTTAGTGAGGTACCCTTTGATTTTGTCGAAGGCTTCTTGTTGCTCCTGCCCCCATTCGAACCCTTCCTTATTCAGTCGAAGTAAGGGTGAAAAGGCCTGAGCTTTCCCACTTAGATTAGATATGAATCTCCTTAAGAAATTTATCTTGCCTAACAGAGATTGCAGTTCCTTTTTATTCGATGGCGCTTTCGCTTCCAGAATTGCCTTCGTCTTGTTCTGGTTGATTTCGATTCCTTTCTTGTGGACAACGAAGCCCAAGAAATCTCCAGCTTTCACACAGAACGCACACTTCAGAGGGTTCATCTTCAGACCATGTTCTCTCATTCTTTCGAATGATTGTCGAAGGTGGTCAATATGATTCTTCCTGGAAACAGACTTTATAACAATGTCATCAATATATACTTGCATAAAAGTGTTAATAAAATCATGGAAGATAGTATTCGTTGCTCGCTGGTACGTTGCCCCAGCGTTCTTTAGGCCAAAAGGCATCACTACCCATTCGTAAGTGCCTAAGGCCCCAGGGCATCGAAAAGCTGTTTTCGACACATCCTCTTCAGCAATGAATATTTGATTATATCCTGAATAACCATCGAGCATACTCAGGTATTCATAGCCAGCGGCAGAATCGACTAACATTTCCGCCACAGGCATAGGATATTCATCTTTGGGTGTGGCAGCATTCAAGTCTCTGAAATCTATGCACACCCTTAACGTGCCATTTTTCTTAATTACTGGCACAATGTTTGCAATCCATTCGACATACCTTGTAACACGTATGAATTTGCATTTCAGCAGTCTTTCGACTTCCGTCTTGATCTTCGACAGTATTTCTGGAGCGAAGCGCCTTGGATTTTGCTTGATTGGCTTCTTCCCAGGTTTGATTGGCAACTGAAGTTCTACCAATCCTCTGTCGAGACCAGGCATTTCGTCATAATCCCATGCAAAACAGTCTTTGAACTCTTTCAGCAATTGGATTACTTCCAACCTAAGTTCTGGATCAATTTTGGCGCTGATGTAAGTTGGCCTTTTCTCCGACCCTTCGCCTAAGTTAATTTCTTCTAAAGGATCTTGTGCTAACATTTTAATGTTGTTCGCCAAGGGGTCCTTTTCGAAGCCCAAAGGCTCATCGTCATAGATGGCGTCGAGCCTCTGTTCCTGCATTTCTTCTGGCATGATATCAGGGGGTTTTGGATCGAAATCCTTTCCTGGACCTGCAGCAGATAACTGTTGATCATTGGCCTGTGTGGCCATGTACTTCACTTCGGCTTCGAGAGCCGTTATTATCTTAGTTTCGGCTACATAAGCCGAAATTCGCTTCAAAGATTGTGACTCAGTCATTATCACTGAATTCACTTCCCCAACCAGTTGGTTGGATATCAGTTAACCCACTGAAGTCTATGTGGGACAAGTCTTCTCTGTCCCATTGGAAACCATGCTCAGGATGCAGGTATAGGGAACAAAAAGTGTTTGGCGCTGGCGCCATGTCGAAGTCAGGTGTTGGACATGGCCCTATGTGAGCCAAGTTCTTGTCGAAATCTGCCAAACCCAAGTGATTCACTTTGCCCAGGTAGTAGCTTTGATCTGCCTCTATGTTTTCGACCATCCCATCTGGACGCCATAGGAGCAGCCTCTGGTGCATTGATGATGGCACAGCTCCAACACCATGAATCCATTCACGGCCCAACAAAAGATTGTAGTTAGGTTTGGCCGATATGACCATAAACATCGTTGGTCGAAGGATAGACCCTACTTTAATATCTAGCTGGATCACTCCCATAGTGGTCCCTATGCCGCCCTCATAGTTCGACAGGACCATGTTGTGAGGCTTAATGTCCTCATCCCTTTTGCCAATTTTCCTTAGCATAGAGTGAGGAATAATGTTGATGGTTGCCCCACAATCCACCAATATTTTATTCACAGTAGTTTCTTCGAGTTTAGCCCTTATGAATAAAGGCTTGAGGTGATTTTTCATCGCCTCTGTAGGTGGCTCGAAGAACCCATTTTGTTCCTCAGTGGTGCCATTGTCCATGACGAAATAGCACACTAGCCTGTGTTTGGCCATTTCTTGTTCCACTTCCCAGTCACTTGCTTCGACCTCTACCTGTCGATTGAATTCTCTGGGCAGCACTGAAACTATATTCACCATTATGTCCAAAGTATCATCAGACTCAGAACCGTCTTCGTCTTCGACTTCACTTTGGTTAGGCCAAACTAGCCTGTTGGTTACTGGCTCTCTTTCTAGAGGTTTCCTTTGCTTCCTTTTAGGAACATTCGAACTGGTTTCTGCCTTTGGTTCGTTGGCAGCCTCCCTTTCAGCTTTTCGTCTCCTTTGGTATCTCCTCCATTGAGATCGAGACATGGGATTTTTACCTTTGTAGTTGCTGGACACTTGTGCAACCTTAGGTGCAGCAACCTGAGGCTCTTTCTTTTGAGTCAAAGAGGAACCTCTTGGCACATCGAAAGAGTGCCATTTCTCCTCACTTGGCCTTTTTCGACCAGAGGTTTTGTACCAAGTGTCTACTGGCACATTTGTGGGAGGCCTAAAAGTCAATGGCCTCTTTTCTTGGTTTGAACCTCTTTGGGAGGCTCTTCTGGGATCATGTCGAAGATCAACATTTTCCCTTCTCTTATTCGCTGCTCTTACGCCTTGAATGTGCTCAGCAGCTTTTTTGTCAAAGATCGAACTGCATCTTGGACACAGCATCATCTCTGATTTCTTTTTCTGGCATCTTTGTAAAAAATCTGCCAAATTTTCATTTTCCCGAGGGAAAGCAGTCTTATTAGCTTGTTCTTGCCTCATGGCCTCTTCTGATGCTTTTGGGTCAGAAAGTTCGACCATGTTGATATTCATTGTATCTTTGTTAGCAAGAGTTAACTGCTTCATTTGTATCTCCAGATTCTCCGTCTGGCCTTGAACTGTGGCCAAGTGGGAACTGGATTTTGGTCCAGTTTTTTGTGCTTCAGCGGTCTCCAACTTCGGGTTTTCGACCGCTTTCTGAACAGCTTCAATTGTCTTCCTGGATAAATTTCCAGAAAAACTGCCAAAGATTGGCATGTTGATGTGGTCCTTTGAGACTTCGACCATGGTAATTCCTGGCTTCTTCGACTGGCTCCTGGTTGCCTCTATCACGTTCACCTCAGAGGGCTCAGCATAGTGGGCTTCAACCTGCAATGGATTTGAGTCGACAGCCATGGGGGATTTGTCCGCAAACTTCAATCTCCCTTCTTCGATAGCGTCTTGCACAAGATTCCTGAAAAGAAAACATTGAGAAGTTTTATGGCCCAAAAAATTATGATATTTGCAAAAACCTCTCTTCTTTCTTTGATCAAGAGGAGGCACTTTTACCCCTAGGGGTACTATCATTTGGCCATCTTTAACCAGCAAGTCGAATATTTCATCACATTTTGTGATGTCAAAACTATAAGTCTTTTTTGGGAACCTATCGTTGGTCCTTTCTGGACCAATGGGATTTTTCCCACTTGAGGGGACTAACAGTTTACAAGAGTATGGTGGCCCTTGTTTCAGTTCTGCTAAATCGACTTCTCCTTCTTCGACAGTTAAAGTATCGTCGAAGGATTCTGGATCTTCGTCATCCATCTCAACGTACGCTATCCTCTCTCGCTTGTGAGTTTTCGTTGCCTTTGCTTTTTCAGCTTTGAGGCGTTCTACCTGTCAAACTCTATCGGCCAGTTGGGCCATGTCTCTCAGGTATTGGGTGTCTAGCTTCTTCCTAATAGAATAATCTAAACCGCCTGCGGCTATTTCGACTAACTCATGTTCTGGCACTTGTGTAAAACATCTCGCCTTGAGCAGCCTAAACCTATTTAGATATTCGTCTATAGGTTCAGTGAAACGTCTCTTCACACTGGCCAATTCTTTCAGGCTTATCTTGGTTTGCCCCATGTAGAATTGTTCATGGAACAATCTTTCCAACTGGGTCCAATGATGGATCGAATTGGGGGGGAGAGTTGTAAACCAAGTAAAAGCGTTCTTTGTTAAAGAACTTGGGAAGTACTTGATCCTTAGGTTTTCGTTATTCGAAATGTCACCTGCTTCGATCAAGTATCTCGCCACGTGCTCGACAGTAGATTCTGTCGTGTCCCCAGAGAACTTAGTAAATTTGGGGACTTTGCATCTAGGAGGTAAGTCTGTCTGTAACACGTACTCTGACAATGGGGATGTAAAGTTGGGCCTTCGAAAGCCCATGTTCATCCCATTTTGAGTCATGATCCTTTCGATCATGGTTGCCAGATTATTTTCCAAACCCGTATTTTGGTATTGGATATGCTGGACTACTTCGTCAGCATTTTGGTTTCTGTTAACTAACCTTACCTCTGGGGTTATTACCCTAGGTTCCTCGATAGGTTGCTCCAATCGTGCCCTAAGGTTTTCTTCGACAGGCCGTCGAACCTGGTTAATGGTGGTTTCTTCCTCTAAAAATATCCCCTGGTTTCCTCTTATTTGCGCCCTTTGGGGCTGTCGAATAGGTTGGGGTACCCCAAAGAAATCAGCCAAACGCGTCATTTGCGCTGTCACTTGCTGATTCGATTGAGTAGTGTTTTGTATTAGAGGGTTTAGCACTGTACTCAAAGTTTGTGCCAACATTTGCACCATATCATGGTTGCTTTCGTCCATTTGTTGCCTCAAGACTGCTGTCGAGGCATTTGTAAGGCCATGGGCTACTTGGGACGTTCCTCCTAAGAGTTGGGTCCTATTTCTATTCGCCATGCCTACTCTAGAACCTTGGAGTGGCGAAGAGGCACTCACTAAAGGGTCTGAAAAAGTGGACGCAGCATTCGTCAGGCTAGCCACTTCAGAAGTTGGCATACCATAAAGTGGCATAAATCCTGGTGGCGCAAGAGGCCTTGTGCCTAAATTTCCCCTTGGTGGGGGAGTTCCCAAAGGCATCCTGGGGCCTGTGAACGAAAGTAATGGCCCCGTTGCTGTGACCGTTACTGCTGGTGTCGAACCAACAGTTGTCGCTTCACTTACGGTCGTACTAACCGTTGCTCCCACATTCGTTTGTGGGATTTCGTTATTGTTTGGCGGATTCGCCATCTCTTCCCTACCTTTGGCAGTATTGTTATTGTTAGTGTATATTCTACCACTTCTCAATAACATACAACACTCCTCGAAAAGATGAGATTATTTTCAACAATCAACACACAGTCCCACCGGGTGTGCCAATTTGTTTACCTAGGTATTTGGTAAACAACCACTGATCCTCCAAATGGTTACTTATTTGGTTACTCGCAGGATCGATCAGATTGATCCTAGGACATAGGTTGATTTTGAAGTTTGATTAAATTGGATAAGGCTTTAAATAAAGAGGCTTTAAATAAAATAAAGAGGCTTTAAATGAAATTGCATGAAGAAAGGACTTGGTAAAATAAACAAGGCTTAAAGTAAAAGGCTTCGACAGGAATGTAAAGAGGAAAGCAAGTAAATTTCTGGAAAAGTAAATGACTTTGATTAATAAAGTTGGTGTTTCACACATACATTTCTCAACAATTCTTTCTCACACGCTGGGTACTCGAATCTATATGAGTGACTTTGTATAGAATTGTGAACACACACGAGAAATTACATGACTACTACTATTTATACTAAAACATCCCAAGTAACCGTCGGGCAGTTACACTGCTTCGAGATCATTCCACTTGGCACATTCTCCATGTTCGACGCTCCAGATCTTCGCACGTCACACTTGGTAACCGCTGGAAACCGTTTTCCCTCCAAACGCTTGAATTTCAAACTGCTCCACTCTGAACCATCGAACAACTTCGTCGAGAAACATCTTCGACGAGAAATACCTTCGACGTCGAAGGCAACCAACTTCTCCCTTGGAAGAAATCTTCTAAGTACTTTGCCATCTTTCGATGGGCATTTCGACGGACCTAGCTAGTCGAAAACATCCTTCAGCTTTAATGGCTGACATTAATAAAACAAGGGTGTCGAATTTAGGAGCCAACACTATCAGCGTAATAATTTAATCTCTTAATTCAACAAATTAAACATCTATGCAGCAGAATTCTTAGTGAAATCTTTATCCATCGTTATAGCAACTTTAAAACAACACATACTTAATAACAATCAAATTAAAGTTCAACAACTGAAATAATAAACAATTAAAAGCAACAAGCGTTCATCCCCCCGAGTGTTACATATCAGAGAAATGGCACCAACTCGAACTACTGAAGGTACACATCCTTCACTCTCGATTACCTGCACGTTACCAACGTAAGGGTAACATTCAAACAGAAGGGGTGAGATATCTAATAATATAATAAAACGTATGATAATTAATATATTAAATTAGATCACATAACATCACCGCTTCTCATCTTATAAACAACAATAATCGAAACAGAAATACCAACAATATACACATTCACCGCATCAATATACAACTTCTTTATGCAATCATATCATGCGACTCAATACTATGCAAATGCGTGTGGTACCATTGGAGCAGAACTCCCATCTTAAAAATCTGCCAATAAATAGAGGCATCAACAAGGCATAAGCCTTCATCTTAATATTCGCCAATACAGGCCATCTTAACGAGCATAAGCTCCATCTTGAAATGCAATGTATGCGACACAATCATGAATGTAATGACAACACCATAATTAACAACATCTCAACATAACATCATCGTTGGCCAGAAGCCTACATCTTAATAGCTACCAATTATTAGAGGCATCTCAACATATTTCATCAACATCATTCATCAACATCATTTATCATCATAATTCATCAAACATCATTTATACATCATAATTCATCAGACATCATTTATCATCAATAACTCAGCCATACAACAATACAACAGTAAATCGTCAATCTTGCAACGTTGGTCATAGGCCTACAACATGATATTGCCTATAATTAATTAATCATCTAAGGATTACTTCTAAATTTCCAAACCTCTACATATTATTCATTCTGTAATACTACATTATTATATTCATTAATCCTACTGTTACAAACCAAACAGTAGTCTATAATCATCTCATCCTCATCATTCTTCACAAAAATCAACATAGAGATCAACACGGGAACTAATTCAAATCCTAATTCGGGTACTAGGATTATCCTTCCTATTCTTCATTTTAATCCTTAAGAATGAAGTTCATCGCTTTAGTTATTCAATGCTTTGAACGACACCTCAAACGGAGCCCGAAAACTCAAGTTACAGCCTTTTCCAAATGATTCTGTCAAAAACCAGACAACATAGATCGACGCGTAATGTCTTGGGTTGACACGTACTGGACTTAACACGCTACATGAGTCGATGCATACTCCCTTTGTATCGACTCATACTGAGTCTGCAACACTGCATGTATCGATACATGCTCCTTCGTATCGACTCATCCTGAGTCTAAAAGCCTTCATGTATCGATGCAGGACTCCTTCGTAACGACTTATCCTAAGTCTAGAAGCCTTCATGCATCGACGCATATCGCTTGGGGTCGACACATATTATTCTGTCATGGATATTTTCTGCGATTTCACTGTATTTTCACTACGGTTTCCATACTTTAGGCTCTAAAAACATCCTCTAATCATAGATAATCATCAGTTATAATTATCCTATAATTCTACATCAAATATACAGCGTTAGGGCATCATTATTCATCTTTCAATCATCGATTCTCATCATAAAACAACATATAATTCAATAGTGAACAAGACAAAATTTTAACATCTAATCCCATAAACCAATCATCATAAACCCTATTATAGAGTCAGAACCCCACCCTTACCTTGGATTGAAGGTTGCTCTATAACTTCTCCAATTGATTTTCGTTCTGCCTCTTTTCCTCCTTTCCAACAACTTTCACGTTCTTCTCTTCCAACCATTATTCTTTCTCTCTTACGGCTTCTTCTTTTCTCCTTATTATTTCTAACAATAATAAAATAACCCTATTATTCTCTTTATTCCTAAATGGGCTTAAGACTACTACACCCCCTTATTACTACTTCTATCCTTTAAAACAAGCCCACATCAAATAATATTATCCTTCTCATATTATTCCACAACTTAATAAAATAATTAAATCCAACTAATCACAACACAATATCTAACATAACAACACAACATCACAAATATTCCAAAAATAATTCAATTAAATAATTAATTAAATTACGGGCGTTACAGTTAACGGGTCGGTT
The DNA here is from genome assembly GCA_948472305.1 of Vicia faba. Taxonomy (NCBI): domain Eukaryota; kingdom Viridiplantae; phylum Streptophyta; class Magnoliopsida; order Fabales; family Fabaceae; genus Vicia; species Vicia faba. The sequence continues at coordinate 1,017,289,312 of OX451739.1, read as the reverse complement.
CAACAGCCTAATTCTCTGTGCAAGGAATTGCTGGGCAAGGATATGGTTGAAGGTGGTGGTGCTAGAGGTCAGGGTATACTACTTACTGAACTCAAAAATCATTATGTGACTCTGGAGTTGAACAAAAATTCCTCCGAGCTAGCTAAGGTAATAAAAGCTAGAAATTATATAATGATACTTTTTGGAACCTTTTTATTTTCCGAAAGTACGGGGAATAGTGTAAATTTCATGTATTTAAATTTACTTAGAAACATTGAAAAAACTAGAAACTGTAGTTGGGGTTCTGCTGTTTTAGCCCATCTATACAATTCCTTATGTAAAAATGCAACCAAGGAAAATTGTACTTTTTATGGATGCGCTTACTTACTTCTAGCCTGGGGTTGGTGGAGAATGGAGTCCCTAAACCCCGTCAACAACAATGCTTTCGTTTTCCCATACGCAACAAAGTAAGTCAATAACTTATATCATTTATTATTCATCTGTTCACCAAATATATGATAAAAATAAACTATTTTTCAATTCCTTTAGGTACTGCGTGACGGGTATGGATTACGGCAAGAATCCAAGATTCAATGTCGCTCTATATCACAATCTATTGGATCACCTTGACCCGGATGATGTACGTCATACCTTTGAACTTTTCTACTTTTAAATTATTTATTACGTTTTCATTAAGCTGATTTAATTTTATCCACGGTTTATCTGAAGACCATATTTGGGTTTGGACCATGAACCAAACTCCGAGGATGCAGTAATTTGGAGCGCAAAGACTGCAATCATACGGTTCAATATTATGGAGATGCACCACAACGACCGTATCAAGATGCAGTTTGGAATGCATCAAGAGATACCTTGCGATCCAACTTGTTTGTCCCTATGGAATCTCAAAAGGGTCGACGCCCAATGACGTCTTATCAACTGGAAAGATTTTTCTCCAGAATGGTGTAAGATGTGGCAGAGGCGTCACCGACATGTCTTGCAATTCTCAGTTTTCCTCAATCATGGTAATATGCGACACACAGATCAATATTTAGCTTGGTACAGATCGGTTAGTAACCCAGAAATACAGTGTCTCATCCAAGGTATTTGGTTGACCCACGAACACAATAGGCATAACCCTCATTTGCCCAACAACAAACACAACACACAGCAACCTCCTCGACGAAACAGATCTACAACCACCCAACCACAATCACCACCATAATACGAATACACCCACATGCCTGTTTCCAGTGATTTCTGGTAAACAACCGCTAGTCTTCCAAACTATCGAATAATCTTTATTAACGCTACTCAATCTCTCTGGTAACTCACAGGATCGACTAGATTGATCCTAGGACTCCTTGGATATTAAAGTTACTCTCACAATCGAACAATTATTCATGGTTGCTATTGTACAAGTGTTTGGTTTATTTCGATCCCTCTCTCTAGGAGTTTGAAAATGTGGTCAAAATGTATATGAAAACTAAGTTATACGAATAAATGCTAATTGTAATGCTGATTGAAGAGACATATAAAACTGTATGAAAAATGAAGTAAATGGTTTCGATTTGCAAAACATAAAAGGTTCCTGGAACGTAGAAGTTTTAAAATGTGAAGAAAGCGTTTAATGCAATTTTAAGTAAAGGATGCGTTTGAAAAAAAACAATACTTGGAAGTAAAGGTATTGAAAGCGTAACAGTTCTCTGAAATATAAAGTGCTCGAAATATAAAGAAAGCAATAAAAAGTAAAACTTTGAGGAAAAGACTTTGAAATGAAAAGACAGTAAATAAAGAAACTTGTAAATGTTATTCGATAAAAAGAAAAGAGGAAAGTACTGGAAATGGTAAAAAAGGCTTTCATTAAGTTAAAAATACATGGTGCTATCTGTTGTACCCCAAAATTTGCCCTCCCATATTCTTCAAGAAATTGCCAAGCTAAGTCACAAAATTCCCCAAGGGTTGTGCAGTTCAACTGTCTCCTATACAGTCAAAACTAGGGTTTGGGTTCTGATCAAAGAAAGGAAGTTTTCAAGGACCCAATCAAGTCTCATATGCCTACAAATGTGGTCAAGCATCCTCATATCAAGTTTCAAGGCATTCAGCTCAAAATTGCACAGTCAAAACCCTAGATTGCACTACAGTCAACTGTAGGGGCAAAATGGTCATTTGACAGTCAAAAGTTCAAATTTTTGGTTAACATATCATTTTGAAGCCACAAACATCATTTGATCAATGCTTGATCATGATTCTCAAAATTTGGCTCAGAAAATCATCAAGATGCAAAAGTTACTATATTTGGACAACTGAAAAAGTCAACTGAAATTGACCAGGGCATAACTTTCACATGGATTATCAGAAAAATTCCATCCAAAGCTCATTTTGAAGAGAAAGACATTTCCTACAACTCATCTTCATATTTCAAGTCCAAGAAATGCTCTCACAAAAAGTTATCAATTTCAACATTATAGGTCATTTTCAAAAGTCAACAAAAAGGGACTTTGAGTCAAAGGCCATAACTTGAGATTGGTAAATCAAAATGACATGGGACCAAAGGCATTGGTTAGAGGACTCAAAGACCTTTCCAAAATGTCCAAGAACATGTGAAAAGCTTAAAAATTGAGCAAGTTATGCCTTGTGGAAGTTGGGAAATTTTTGGGAATTTTGAAAAGTCAACTTTGATTCAAATGGTCTAAAATTGCCAATGGGCCTACTTTTCTTCCATGATTCATCATTCCAAGCCTATGCACGACTACTTGGCCCAAAGGGGAGTATTTCTCATTTTTTATTTATTTATTTGAATTTTTATTCATATTAATTCAATTAAATCAATTAAATATGTGGAAAATATCTAAATGAACCAAATGAATCTTTTTATACACATTCTAGGCTCAATATTTCGTGCATATGCCAATTAGGAAAGATTTGGTTAGAATTGATCATAAAATGCACAAAAACCATGTGAAAAAGATATGTAAAGATCTTAAGAAAATCAATTTGCAAAATCATTGAATGCCATGGATTTTATCCAATTTTGTTGACCTAAAAGCTTTACTACATATTCAGAATCACAATCCTAAGGCAAATAGACTAAAAGCTGCGCTCAAGAATACCATACAAACTTGAAAAATTGTCCAAAAAATTCAAATCTGATTTCAAGGTTGCAAGACGATTCAAGCCCTAATCTTGATCCCAATAGCTTCATTGTGTTTCTCTGAACGTGTGCCAATCACAAACAACAACCAAAGCTCCAGGAATTGGTAGATAAAACTCAGACTGTGTCTCAAAATTTTTGGAATCGTATATCATAATCCACGCATCTTTGTGCATTTTTATTTATTGATTCATGTTTGTTGTGAGTTTTTGAAGCTAACTAACACCTTTAATTGCGTTTTTCTGTGCTATACGAGATTATACCATGATTGAATATTAGGGTTTCCTGAGCTTCAAATTAGGGATTCTTAATAGAGGAAAAATTGGACATTCCCAGTACCACCATTGCAATCAACGCATCTGGACGAAGAGATCTTGACCTTCGCGATCAATTTATATACACCCTAGCGCTAGTCGCTATTTTTTCAAAAGCCTTCTACAGCAACGCTTAAAAACCGTTGCCTCATATTTGTGTTTTCAGGAAAATTGAAGAAGATGACCTCGTGTCCAACGGCCAGTGGTTCTTTTGAATCTCGCGCGTTTTTAACCCACTAACGTCATGTTTTATTTATTATGTTTATATGTTATTATATGTTAAATGCATAAGCGATGGTTCAGTGGCAAGGTGGTTGTGCTGGCAACGTTAAAGACCTGGGTTCAAGTCCCAGGTCTGAACAAATTCAATATTGTTTTTGTATACTAATTCCCATGCAGGTTCAGCCTTGAAGTACACCATGCACCAGCATAATCAAGCGTGCCACGTCCATTCCAACACTATATCAATGGTCATGAATTGAAGCCTATGGTGGATCCAGGTCAACGCCTCAACACGCTATGCAAAAAGTCAAAAGGGCCACTGCTTATTGGGCCTGATTTGCTGAACCAAAACCTCCAATTTGGGACTACACCCCCACCCTAGTTTGCAAGTGTTTTTTTTTATTTATTTTTTTTTCATATCTTTTTTTTATTGTTATTTTTATTTGTTTTATTGTTTTAATTCATTATTTTTACAAAATATAAAAACATCATAAAAATCCAGAAAAAGATAAAAAATGTAATAAATATTCTTATTTTAATTATTTTATAGATAAATTAACATATAATGAAGTTAGTTTTAATTAGGATTTTTGCAATTTTAATTCTTTTCATATTAAATATAAAAAATGTAGAATTAGGTTAATTGACAATTTTCATTCCTTTTAATTTTTCCTTTTGATCATAATATTATTATTTATTGATTTTCATAATTAATTGTATATAACAAACTTAGGTTTAATTTAGGTTAGATTTTAATATTTTCTTAATAACTTAAAAAATAATTAGAACTAGGTTTAACGTTCAATTTTAGTTTTTAATTAATTCTCTTTTTCCATTAAATCTTAAAAAACACCAAATACTAAAAAAAAACATTTAATTTTTAATTTTTATTTCTTATTAATTTTAATTTTGCAAAAGGGTCCAACGCCCATATTTTTAATTGTTAATTTCGCACATTTATTTTATGTCGCTTATTATAATTATGTAATTCTCCCAAAGCGTTGTAACGATTTTATTTCTCGCACTTTTACTTTGCTTTATTTACTTTCCGTCAAATCGGGTCCGGTTTAATTTTGGCGATGTGGACCCGCGCCATTTGTAATAGTTGTAGATTTATTTTTCCGCAACTTTTAACTGTTAAATAAGCATGAAAGAATGTATGGACTTAAAATAAAATCAAGCGTAGATCACAACAAACATAACAAGACAAATGCAAATGAAAACGACACACGAATTGCACACACCACCCCCAGGGTACGCCTCATTGTTGCCTTTCGAAAGGTGATCGTCGAGTAGAGGACGTCTTAGTAAGTCCTCATGATCCGGGAACCTGGCATGAGGGTAGCTTCTAAGGTGTCTTCCTATTGCTCTGGTGATCACCACGTCCCTACAAACTCGAATTGACCCGAACACCTCCAACGGTGGTGCTACCTACCTCTCAATGGTGGGATGGTACTACTTTTTAAGGACATTTACACAGACGAATTCCTTAGGGTAGGTAGGTTCTCAAGGATACTTGCTCTAATTTCAAACAAATCAAAACATCTTTTCACCAACACATTTTCAAAAGCTTTCAAAGCAAATTTTTCAAACACTCTGACGTATGAGTCGAACTGAAATTTTTCAAAGAAACTTTTTAAACCCACATTGAAAAGCAAACAAACAATTTTGAAAACACAATGAGCAAGTATCTAAGAGCCCATGGATAACCATGGATAGAAAGGGTGCTAACACCTTCCCTTTCTATAACCTACCTCCCGAACCGAGAGCGATCTCTTTAAGGAATTTTTCTGTGCTTTTGTCCTTTCCATTTGGAGAAAATAAAAGACGGTGGCGACTCTTGCTTCCGCGACATTTCGCGAACCAGCGTTAAACAGTCAGTTCCAGATCCACCGATCACAGAACTGGCGACTCTGCTGGGGATAGAACTATAAAGTGAGGTGTACCTTAGGGCTAGCTCATAACTATGTTTTCAATTGTCTTCTTTGCTTGCTTTATTATTGTGGGTTGCTTGGGAGATCCTAAACCCGGATCTGGGGGATACCTTCTTAGAAAGTAGCAACAAGGCTGTGAGGGAACTGTGCGGGGTATACCGACATGGTTGAAACAGTCTGCTACGTTGATGTGGCACTTTGGTGTGTACCGGTAACCCTTGAGTTTAGTCAAGGAGAGTACGGGGCCTCCGCGTGGTGTCATGAAGCATCAACAGACCTTAGGAACCTTAATTGAACTATCTTGGCCTCTTTAGGGTAGTGAGATAACTGACTTTGGTGCAGTCCGAGGTTGGTTGATACTCGATACTACACTCAATTGAGGGTTGCTTTCCTGGAATATTTCGGTCGCCAGTTCAGTGGCTAAATCGAAACGATGAACAATGAAAGCAACCCCGTGATATTGGGAACCTTAGAACCTGGTTACTTTGATTAGGACAGGTTGAACCCACCAACTTCAAGAGGGTACTACCCAGACCCCATGCTGGCCTTAAACCTTAAGGGCTTGTCTTGTGTGCCTTGTGTGCCTTACATGTTTGTCTTTGTAAATATCTGTGGTGTGTTTAATCATAGCATCATGACATCATCCAGCATCATATGCATTGACTAACCATTTCAGGGGTTCGAATTTTCATCTTTGTTCTTGTTTTGTAGGACATGGAAACTGTTCGTAGAAAGACAATTCAGGTCAGTCTTGTAAGGATCCCTCCTCAGCTTAAGGAGCTTATATCCAGGATTCCCGAGAACTCTTCATTCAGTGAAAGGCATGGAAGCCTCATCAGCTTGGTCAGCACCAACATTGAGGAAGACATGATAAAGGTCCTGTTCCAGTTCTTTGACCCTCTGCATCACTGTTTCACCTTCCTGGACTATCAGTTGGTACCTACATTGGAGGAGTTCTCCCGGCTCCTGAAGATCCCTATCCTTGATCAGCTACCCTTCAACGGTACAGAAAAGGAACCTAAGCTTGAAGAGATTGCTAAAGCCTTGCACCTACAGTCATCTGACCTCAAGGGACATTGGGAAGTTAGAAGTGGTATCAAAGGGTTCCTAGCCAGGTTTCTGTTTGAGAAGGCCCTTGAATGTTGGAACTCTCTTGACTTGCAAGCTTTTGAAGAGGTTGTGGCCCTCCTGGTCTATGGTTTGGTGTTGTTCCCTAACCCAGATCAGCTTATTGATATCAGTGGTGTTCAGATCTTTATGTCCAGAAATCCTATACCTACGTTGCTGGGGGACATCCTTCACTCATGTTACACTCGAACCATGAGAAAAAGAGGTGTCCTTATGTGTTGCACTCCTCTCTTGGGAAGGTGGTTTATTTCGCACCTTCCCCAATCTGTCTTGAAGAATGAGCGGGGTTTGAGATGGTCACAACGGTTGATGACTCTTACACATGCAGATATACATTGGTGTCCTAGATCCAGAGGAGATGTCACTATCATTGATCGTTGTGGGGAGTACCCTAATGTTCCTTTACTTGGAATCAGAGGAGGTATTACTTATAGTCCATGCCTGGCTTGGAGACAGTTTGGTTATGCTCGGAGGGATGGTCCTCATGACATGCTAATTCCTGACATAGTTTTTGACTTCGACAACGATACTCAAGGACTTCGCCAGAGATTTATCAGAGCTTGGAGGATGCCCAGTAGGATAGACAGCAAGACACTGGGGCACAGGAATTCCATCCCATTGGAACCCTATCTCAAGTGGGTACGCGCCCGCTCTCAGAAGTTAGTGATGCCTTATCCTCACATGATCCCGGTAATCAAAGAACCAGTCTTGGAAGGGGAAGTGTCCCACATTATTCAGCACCCTGATATGCCCACATCCTGGGAAGAGATGCAGAAGAGCTGGATCCAGCTTAAGGAAGAACGGAATTCTCTTGAGACTAGTCTGCATGCCAGTGAAAAGAAAGTCTTGGAGCTCACTCGCCTGTTGCATGAGGAGAGGAATCTCAACACCTACATAGCTCCAAAGAGGATGCGCAGTGTATTTTGGGATTGATTTGACTTTTGTACTTTTTGCCCATGAGGCTTTGATGTATTAAACAATGATTTCTTTAATGATAACGTGTGTTCCTTTTTGTCTACAACAAATTTGAACTTTCGAACCCTTGAATGCATTGCATACGCATTTCATACATCATGTGCATAGCAGGTTTTTCCTCTTTTCAGGTTGCTTACAGTTCTTCGCTGTTTATTTCAGCATCATGAATCCCGAATCTGCATCAACTGAGACCTCAATCAAGGCTCTTCAGGTGCAGAATGCATAATTCCAGGAACTAATCAAGGGTCTGGCTAAAGGCCAAGAAGAACTAAAGGCTATGCTCCTGAAGAAGGAGAAGAAGAAGAAGAGAAGAACTGTTCTGTTCAACTCGGGCCGAAGGTTTGACAATACTCTGCAACATGAAGAGGCTGGTTCTTCTGTTGGCAAGAGTCCTTCTCAGGCAGAAGTAAAGGTTCCTACTCCAGTAGTCTCCGACAACGAGACAGATTTTGATGAAGAGCAGTACCCTCCTGCAGATGACAGATACAAGCAACTGGAGGACAGGTTGAAGGCTATGGAGGTGCAACAGGCACCTGGGCTGGATTTCGGAGATCTGGGTTTGTCGACTGGTGTGATTATCCCGCATAAGTTCAAAGCACCATCCTTCTCCAAATATGACGGGGCGTCTTGTCCCAAGCTGCATTTAAGGTCCTATGTTCGGAAAATTCAGCCGTACTCTGCGGATAAGAATTTATGGATCCACTTCTTCCAGGAGAGTCTTTCAGGGACTCATCTCGAATGGTTCTATCAGCTGGATGGGACCAAGGTTCGTAACTGGGAGGAGTTGGCTACTGCTTTCTACAAGCAGTATCAATATAATGCCGACCTTGCCCCCACACGTACCCAACTCCAGGGTATGGCGTTAGGTGCAAGCGAAGGTTTTAAGGAGTACGCTCAGAAGTGGAGAGACCTGGCTGGTAGGGTGCAGCCACCATTGACTGATCGGGAGCTGGTAGACATGTTCTTGGGGACCCTATCTGGGCCATTTTTCAACCACCTCATTGGGAATTCTTCTGCTGGTTTCACTGATTTGATCTTGACTGGAGAGAGGATTGAAGCTGGATTAAAGTCTGGGAAGATTGCAAAGGGTGCATCATCTAGTTCGGAAAAGAAACCATTCAAAAAGGAGTCTAGTGCCGTATATGGTTCCCGGAAATCAGAGAGACCTGAGCACCGCCAATCTGTCAGTGCGGTGATGATTGCTAAGCCTGCTGCCACTCCTCGGCCAAACAATTCCCAAAGGGCTGAAAGACCCCGGAGGGAGTTTACCCGGTTAAACATGACCCTATCACAGATTCTGCCACAGTTGCTAGCCACCAATTTGGTGACTGTCAGGGAGGCGCCGAAATTCCCCAATACAACATCTCCCAAGTACAACCCGAACGCTCGCTGTGCTTACCATTCAGAAAGCCCGGGGCACTCTACCGATGACTGTTGGGCACTAAAGAACAAGCTGCAGGACCTCATTGACGCTAAGGAGGTACAGTTTGAGGCATCTGACAAGCCTAACGTAGTGACAGCTCCCCTGCCTGCTCATGGAGTTAATGCTATCGGGGATGAAGAGGAAGTTGATGAAGCTGAGTTTGATAGCTGGATTTACCCGGCAACTGATGGTGGACTCAACAATTGGAGTGCAAAGGACAATCTCCCTGTTTCTTTTGTTACTAAGTAATGAATTCCTATGTTTTGTTATTTTGTAATAAACAATGATAAACTCTATGGCCCGGTGTCTTACCCGAGACACCGTGGTTCTATTTGTGAGGGCATACGAACTGTCATTTCATATATCATGAATGAAAATCTTGGACGTATTTTTCGCATTGCAAATATTGTGTTCCTTTTCTGTCTTCCTTTCATTTACATAATTTTCAGAACAACTGTATTTACACACACACTCACTCATACAGGTTTCAATCCACTCTGGATCTTACTGATAACAACTCTGCTACTGCCAATTATGACCTCGAAAATCCGATCAACTTAGCCGAAGACGAAGGTGAAGATGATTGCGAAGTGCCTGGCGAGCTTGCTAGACTGTTGCTTCAGGAGGAGAGGGCAATTCAACCCCATGAAGAGCCAGTGGAAACCATAAACTTGGGTACTGAGGCAGACAGGAAAGAGGTAAAGATTGGCGCCAACCTAGAGCTCAGCGTGAAGCAACGGTTAACCAAGATGTTACATGATTATGTGGAGATCTTTGCCTGGTCCTACGAAGACATGCCAGGGTTGGATACCGATATTGTGGTCCATCACTTGCCGACCAAGGAAGACTGCCCTCCGGTTAAACAAAAGGTCCGTCGGATGCGTCCAGAGATGTCTGAGAAGATTAAAGCCGAGGTCATGAAACAGTTTGATGCCGGGTTTCTTGCAGTGACTTCTTATCCTCAGTGGGTTGCTAATGTGGTGCCGGTACCTAAAAAGGATGGAAAGGTCAGAATGTGTGTCGATTACAGGGATCTGAACAGGGCCAGCCCCAAGGATGACTTCCCCTTACCTCACATTGATGTCCTTGTTGATAATACGGCTCAGCACAAAGTGTTCTCTTTCATGGATGGTTTTTCAGGTTACAATCAGATCAAGATGGCACCTGAAGACATGGAAAAGACTACATTTGTCACTCAGTGGGGCACTTTCTGTTACAAGGTCATGCCATTCGGATTAAAGAATGCTGGGGCAACCTACCAACGTGCCATGGTTGCCTTATTTCATGACATGATCCATCACGAGATCGAAGTGTATGTGGACGACATGATCGCAAGGTCCCAGACTGAGGAAGAGCATCTAGATCATCTGCAAAAGTTGTTTGACCGGTTGAAACTGTACAAGCTGAGATTGAACCCGAACAAGTGTACCTTCGGGGTAAGATCTGGAAAGTTGCTAGGCTTCGTGGTCAGTGATAAAGGTATTCAAGTGGACCCTACTAAGGTCAAAGCTATTCAAGAGATGCCAGTTCCTAAGACAGAGAAGGAAGTCAGAGGATTTTTAGGACGCCTGAATTACATTGCTCGATTCATATCTCATCTGACTGCTACCTGTGAGCCCATCTTCAAGCTACTGAAGAAAGATCAGGTAGTACGTTGGAACGATGAATGTCAGGCTGCCTTCGACAGAATCAAAGAGTATCTCCAAGAACCACCCATCCTTATGCCACCGGTTGAAGGGAGACCTCTGATACTATACCTGACAGTGCTAGACAATTCAATGGGGTGTGTGCCGGGGCAGCATGACGAGTCTGGCCGAAAAGAGCATGCCATTTATTACCTTAGCAAAAAGTTTACCGACTGTGAGACCCGATACTCACTGCTTGAGAAAACTTGCTGCGCTTTGGTATGGGCTGCTCGCCGGCTGAGACAGTATATGCTGACTCACACTACCTTGTTGATCTTAAAAATGGATCCTATAAAATACATATTCGAAAAGCCTGCTCTGTCTGGGAGAATTGCAAGATGGCAAATGATCTTGACGGAATACGACATTCAGTACACAACCCAGAAAGCCATCAAGGGGAGTGTATTGGCAGACCACTTAGCTCATCAAGCTGTAGATGACTACCAATCAATGAACTTCGAGTTTCCGGATGAAAGCATTATGATAATAACTGACTGTGAAGTACCTGGGCCGGATGAAGGACCTGAGCCAGGATCCCGATGGTCTATGCACTTTGACGGAGCTTCCAACGCTTTGGGAAATGGTATCGGCGCCATCATCATATCACCTCAAGGTACTCATACTCCACTCACTGCCCGGCTATGTTTCAACTGTACCAACAACATGGCAGAGTATGAGGCGTGTATCATGGGTCTTCAAGCTGCGATCGACCTAAGGATCAAATTTCTAAGTGTTTTCGGAGATTCCGCTCTTGTGATCAATCAGATCAAAGGAGAGTGGGATACGAAACATCCAAACATGATTCCTTACAGAGAATGTGTGTTGACCCTGATTCCCCACTTCACAGAGATAACCTTTGGGCACTTTCCAAGAGAAGAGAATCAGTTAGCGGACGCGTTAGCTACAATGTCTTCAATGTTCAAGGTCAAATGGGATAATGAGGCTCCCCGGATCATCATCTGGAAACTGGACGAACCGGCATACTGTTGTGATCTCGAAACTGAATTGGTGACTGAGAAGCCTTGGTACCACGAAGTGAAGAGATATCTGGAAGCTCAGGAATACCCTGAAGGTGCCTCTATCAATGATAAGAAATTCCTGAGGAGGTTTGCAGCCAAGTTCTTCCTAAGCAACGGCATCTTGTACAAGCGAAACCATGATTCAACCTTACTGCGTTGTGTGGATAAGATTGAAGCGGAAAAAATCATGGAAGAGCTACATGAAGGGACCTTTGGTACACATTCCAGTGGACATACTATGGCTAAGAAAATCCTACGGGCAGGATATTACTGGTCCACAATGGAAGCTGACTGTTACCAACACTCCAGGACATGCCACAAGTGCCAGATCTATGCAGACAAGGTGCATGTTCCTCCGGTTCCCCTGAATGTTCTGACTGCGCCTTGGCCGTTTGCAATGTGGGGCATAGACATGATCGGCGAGATAAAACCTACGGCATCCAATGGACATCGCTTCATCCTAGTGGCGATCGACTATTTTACGAAGTGGGTCGAGGCAGCATCCTATGCTACGGTAACCAAGACTGTTGTGGCACGGTTCATTCGGCACAATTTGATCTGTCGGTACGGTGTCCCTGAGCGAATTATTACAGACAATGGTACCAATCTAAACAATAAGATGATCGCTGAGCTCTGCGAACAGTTCAAAATACAGCACCACAATTCTTCTCCTTACAGACCGAAGATGAATGGGGCTGTAGAAGCAGCAAATAAAAACATCAAGAAGATCGTGCAGAAGATGACAGTGACGTATAAAGATTGGCACGAGATGTTACCGTTCACTCTACATGGGTACCGTACCTCAGCTAGGACGTCAACCGGGGCAACTCCGTTCTCTCTGGTTTATGGCATGGAGGCAGTCTTACCGATCGAAGTGCAAATTCCCTCTCTCCGGATAATGAAGGATGCAAATCTGAACGAAGATGATTGGATCCAGACACGACTTGACCAACTCAACCTCATTGACGAAAAGAGACTTGCTGCTATCTGTCATGGTCAGACGTATCAGAAACGGATGATCAGGGCATTTAACAAAAAGGTCAGACCACAGGAATATCAAGTTGGGGATCTGGTAATCAAGAGAATCATCCTTCCTCAGAGTGATCCAAGGGGCAAATGGACCCCTACATACGAAGGGCCATTTGTGGTTAAGCATGTGTTCTCAGGAGGAGCCATGATATTGACCAACATGGATGGTGACGACCTTCCTCACCCCGCCAATGCAGACATAGTTAAAAAATACTACGCATGAAAAAAAAGACCCGCTAGGCTGACATGCCTAGGCAAAAATTAGGGCTTCCCGTCGAACCAAAAGGGTTCGGGCAAAATGAAGGGATGAAAATGAAAAAATCTGTACACCCGGCAAGTCGAAAACCTGAAAGGGCGGCTTGGGCAAAAATGGGTATCCCGGTGGACTGAAAACCCGAAAGGGCAGTCCAGGAAAAAATTAGGGATAAAAGCGTAATACTATGTCTCATTGATCACTGTGCATCCAGAATCCGGTATCTACATCAAGTTCAGACGGCATCAATCAGTCAGCTTCACCTTCAACCAAGGTCATCAAGTGATGAGACGCTCAGAGTTATAAAGACAATAGCAGGGTTGAAACCCAGTGGGATCATTCATTTCACACAGCTGTTTTATTTTCTCTTGTACAAAATTTGTATAAAACTCTTTTGTTCGGCAACGTTCCTCTTACTAGGACGTCAGCCTCTTGTATACAAAACGCCTATTCACAGGCTATTCAAAATCAATACAAATATATTTTCAGTTAAACTTGCCAAGCATTTTTCTTTTTCCTGTTTTGTTTTGCGAAGAACGTCCAAGGTTCAATTTGTGATATATGCATTGACAATAATTTGCTAACTCATAAATATTTGCATACGAAACAAAGGAATCAATTGCAGGTGACACTAGAAACAGGGGCAATAAAAGAGTTGTCTGAGCAGTCTAATTGTTCTATCCTCCAAGGTACCAAGGTAGGTTCAGCTGAAGAACAGGACCAATATACCTGAATTCCCCAGAGAGTGAGCCAACTAAAGTGCATTCTTCTCCAAGCAAAGCTATCAAATCCCAAGAAAATTGAGTATCCTCCCGTAGATCTCAATACTCCCCCAGCAGCATATATATATTCTTAACAAGCATCCCCGGCAGTCTTGGTCTAAAGATTGTTCCCCGGCGGTATCTCAATACTCAAAGGGATCACTTTCCCCAGCATATCAAAACTTCCCCAGAAAAGAGTCCCATCCAGTTCCCCAGGAAGGTTGGAATCCACATATCCCCAAGCAATAAGCTTATCCCCAGTATATTCTGGAAGCTTACCCCCTCGCAGAGCACGAACGCGTCATCCGGCTTGATTTAAAGAGTTATTTCCTTAACAGGATATAACTGGGTTATCCTCAGCCAAAAGCCACGGAAAGGTCGTCGTCAACGTAGTTCTTTCCTATCCCCGGCGAAGTCCATTAATACTTCCAACAACAAGGGTATCCTCAGCAAGTTATCAACAATTCAGCAAAGCATCTCTATCCCCACGGAGTATTGCTTCCCAGCATGGTCGCTAGAGTATCTTTTTCTCCCCGCAGAATCTTCCATTTGCCAAGTTTATTCCGCAACGGAGTCATCTTCTCCTACCGGTATTCTTGCAATTATCATCCCCAGCGGAAGTAAAAGCTTATTCTCCAACATCAGCCTAGGACACGACTTCCCGGCACTCGTCAAGGATTTACTTTCCTAGACGAAAAACACATCCATAAAACGTCACATACATCATTATAGCATGCATAGACGCATCATATCATACAAATCTCATTTATGTTGAGAACATCATTGCTGGATCCATGTCATGCATTGCATATGACTGATCTTTACCTTTCAGGAAGGATGCAGTTAAAATGCTCAAACATATTTCAAAGCCTTCTCTAGTCCAGCTAAATCGACTCCCAACAGATTTTTCTGATAAAGACTCAGCAGAAGTTATGGTCCCCTCTCCGGCAAGTGCGTGAGGTAGTAATCCCTTTTTCAGATGTTTCCCTCTCCGACGATGAGTGTGAGGTGATAATCTCTAATGGTCCCCTCTCCGGCAAGTGCGTGAGGTGGTAATTCCTTTTTTAAGACGTTTCCCTCTCCGACGATGAGTGTGAGGTGATAATCTCTAATGGTCCCCTCTCCGGCAAGTGCGTGAGGTGGTAATTCCTTTTTTAAGACGTTTCCCTCTCCGACGATGAGTGTGAGGTGATAATCTCTTATGGTCCCCTCTCCGGCAAGTGCGTGAGGTGGTAATTCCTTTTTTAAGATGTTTCCCTCTCCGACGATGAGTGTGAGGTGATAATCTCTTATGGTTCCCTCTCCGACGGTGTGTGAGGTGGTAAGTCCTTTTCAGATGATTCCCTCTCCGACGATGAGTGTGAGGTAATAGTCTCTTATGTTTCTCTCTCCGACGGTGTGTGAGGTGACAATTCCTTTTCCTATGATTCCCTCTCCGACGGCGAGTGAGGTGATTCCCTTTCAGATTATAATAGCCTATGGTTCTCGTTCCGATATTGCAAAGATGGTGATTCCCGCCAAGATTTTTCTCAACGAGCGTTGTTGAAGCTAAAGTCATCCAAGGTTCTCTTATCATTCATGCTAAGGTAGTAACCATCCCTGGTTCATTCATCGCGTTTGAAGCTCCAGATCCAGCTCCTGTAACCAGTCAGGACACATCTATATCAAGCATCTGAAACCAGCTCCTGCAACGTGTCAGGTACTCATATTTCTTTTGCAGGTATGCAGGTTCTCGCTAAGGAATCTCCCCCGCAATCAACATTCAGATGGCATCTATAAGCCCATCACCCTATCCAGCAATCACCAAATGGCATCTATAAGCCTATTCCCCCATCATCACTGCTACTATGTGAGCGCAAATTTCTGGGCACTCTAGTGTCCAATCATCTTCTACCCTCGGATTACGAAAGGCACGTCAGCCAATCTGCATCCTCAGGTCTAAGAAGATTGAACAGGGGCAACTGTTGTACCCCAAAATTTGCCCTCCCATATTCTTCAAGAAATTGCCAAGCTAAGTCACAAAATTCCCCAAGGGTTGTGCAGTTCAACTGTCTCCTATACAGTCAAAACTAGGGTTTGGGTTCTGATCAAAGAAAGGAAGTTTTCAAGGACCCAATCAAGTCTCATATGCCTACAAATGTGGTCAAGCATCCTCATATCAAGTTTCAAGGCATTCAGCTCAAAATTGCACAGTCAAAACCCTAGATTGCACTACAGTCAACTGTAGGGGCAAAATGGTCATTTGACAGTCAAAAGTTCAAATTTTTGGTCAACATATCATTTTGAAGCCACAAACATCATTTGATCAATGCTTGATCATGATTCTCAAAATTTGGCTCAGAAAATCATCAAGATGCAAAAGTTACTATATTTGGACAGCTGAAAAAGTCAACTGAAATTGACCAGGGCATAACTTTCACATGGATTATCAGAAAAATTCCATCCAAAGCTCATTTTGAAGAGAAAGACATTTCCTACAACTCATCTTCATATTTCAAGTCCAAGAAATGCTCTCACAAAAAGTTATCAATTTCAACATTATAGGTCATTTTCAAAAGTCAACAAAAAGGGACTTTGAGTCAAAGGCCATAACTTGAGATTTGTAAATCAAAATGACATGGGACCAAAGGCATTGGTTAGAGGACTCAAAGAACTTTCCAAAATGTCCAAGAACATGTGAAAAGCTTAAAAATTGAGCAAGTTATGCCTTGTGGAAGTTGGGAAATTTTTGGGAATTTTGAAAAGTCAACTTTGATTCAAATGGTCTAAAATTGCCAATGGGCCTACTTTTCTTCCATGATTCATCATTCCAAGCCTATGCACGACTACTTGGCCCAAAGGGGAGTATTTTCTCATTTTTTATTTATTTATTTGAATTTTTATTCATATTAATTCAATTAAATCAATTAAATATGTGGAAAATATCTAAATGAACCAAATGAATCTTTTTATACACATTCTAGGCTCAATATTTCGTGCATATGCCAATTAGGAAAGATTTGGTTAGAATTGATCATAAAATGCACAAAAACCATGTGAAAAAGATATGTAAAGATCTTAAGAAAATCAATTTGCAAAATCATTGAATGCCATGGATTTTATCCAATTTTGTTGACCTAAAAGCTTTACTACATATTCAGAATCACAATCCTAAGGCAAATAGACTAAAAGCTGCGCTCAAAAATACCATACAAACATGAAAAATTGTCCAAAAAATTCAAATCTGATTTCAAGGTTGCAAGACGATTCAAGCCCTAATCTTGATCCCAATAGCTTCATTGTGTTTCTCTGAACGTGTGCCAATCACAAACAACAACCAAAGCTCCAGGAATTGGTAGATAAAACTCAGACTGTGTCTCAAAATTTTTGGAATCGTATATCATAATCCACGCATCTTTGTGCATTTTTATTTATTGATTCATGTTTGTTGTGAGTTTTTGAAGCTAACTAACACCTTTAATTGCGTTTTTCTGTGCTATACGAGATTATACCATGATTGAATATTAGGGTTTCCTGAGCTTCAAATTAGGGATTCTTAATAGAGGAAAAATTGGACATTCCCAGTACCACCATTGCAATCAACGCATCTGGACGAAGAGATCTTGACCTTCGCGATCAATTTATATACACCCTAGCGCTAGTCGCTATTTTTTCAAAAGCCTTCTACAGCAACGCTTAAAAACCGTTGCCTCATATTTGTGTTTTCAGGAAAATTGAAGAAGATGACCTCGTGTCCAACGGCCAGTGGTTCTTTTGAATCTCGCGCGTTTTTAACCCACTAACGTCATGTTTTATTTATTATGTTTATATGTTATTATATGTTAAATGCATAAGCGATGGTTCAGTGGCAAGGTGGTTGTGCTGGCAACGCTAAAGACCTGGGTTCAAGTCCCAGGTCTGAACAAATTCAATATTGTTTTTGTATACTAATTCCCATGCAGGTTCAGCCTTGAAGTACACCATGCACCAGCATAATCAAGCGTGCCACGTCCATTCCAACACTATATCAATGGTCATGAATTGAAGCCTATGGTGGATCCAGGTCAACGCCTCAACACGCTATGCAAAAAGTCAAAAGGGCCACTGCTTATTGGGCCTGATTTGCTGAACCAAAATCTCCAATTTGGGACTACACCCCCACCCTGGTTTGCAAGTGTTTTTTTTTATTTATTTTTTTTTCATATCTTTTTTTTATTGTTATTTTTATTTGTTTTATTGTTTTAATTCATTATTTTTACAAAATATAAAAACATCATAAAAATCCAGAAAAAGATAAAAAATGTAATAAATATTCTTATTTTAATTATTTTATAGATAAATTAACATATAATGAAGTTAGTTTTAATTAGGATTTTTGCAATTTTAATTCTTTTCATATTAAATATAAAAAATGTAGAATTAGGTTAATTGACAATTTTCATTCCTTTTAATTTTTCCTTTTGATCATAATATTATTATTTATTGATTTTCATAATTAATTGTATATAACAAACTTAGGTTTAATTTAGGTTAGATTTTAATATTTTCTTAATAACTTAAAAAATAATTAGAACTAGGTTTAACGTTCAATTTTAGTTTTTAATTAATTCTCTTTTTCCATTAAATCTTAAAAAACACCAAATACTAAAAAAAACATTTAATTTTTAATTTTTATTTCTTATTAATTTTAATTTTGCAAAAGGGTCCAACGCCCATATTTTTAATTGTTAATTTCGCACATTTATTTTATGTCGCTTATTATAATTATGTAGTTCTCCCAAAGCGTTGTAACGATTTTATTTCTCGCACTTTTACTTTGCTTTATTTACTTTCCGTCAAATCGGGTCCGGTTTAATTTTGGCGATGTGGACCCGCGCCATTTGTAATAGTTGTAGATTTATTTTTCCGCAACTTTTAACTGTTAAATAAGCATGAAAGAATGTATGGACTTAAAATAAAATCAAGCGTAGATCACAACAAACATAACAAGACAAATGCAAATGAAAACGACACACGAATTGCACACACCACCCCCAGGGTACGCCTCATTGTTGCCTTTCGAAAGGTGATCGTCGAGTAGAGGACGTCTTAGTAAGTCCTCATGATCTGGGAACCTGGCATGAGGGTAGCTTCTAAGGTGTCTTCCTATTGCTCTGGTGATCACCACGTCCCTACAAACTCGAATTGACCCGAACACCTCCAACGGTGGTGCTACCTACCTCTCAATGGTGGGATGGTACTACTTTTTAAGGACATTTACACAGACGAATTCCTTAGGGTAGGTAGGTTCTCAAGGATACTTGCTCTAATTTCAAACAAATCAAAACATCTTTTCACCAACACATTTTCAAAAGCTTTCAAAGCAAATTTTTCAAACACTCTGACGTATGAGTCGAACTGAAATTTTTCAAAGAAACTTTTTAAACCCACATTGAAAAGCAAACAAACAATTTTGAAAACACAATGAGCAAGTATCTAAGAGCCCATGGATAACCATGGATAGAAAGGGTGCTAACACCTTCCCTTTCTATAACCTACCTCCCGAACCGAGAGCGATCTCTTTAAGGAATTTTTCTGTGCTTTTGTCCTTTCCATTTGGAGAAAATAAAAGACGGTGGCGACTCTTGCTTCCGCGACATTTCGCGAACCAGCGTTAAACAGTCAGTTCCAGATCCACCGATCACACTATCATACATACATCTCTCTTGCATTCGTTTCCCTTGCCATGTGGTAGTTTGAATGTTATTGAGTATTTTGTATAACAGATATGACACACTGAAATCCTAATACTAAGACTTCTATTTATACTAATTCGACCCTAACGGTCTCGCTATAGGATCATGCCACGTTTCGAACATGCAAGACAATGCTTCTTTCATCTTTCCACGTGTCCCCAAATGCTCCAACACATAACTTTCAAACTTTGAAAGTCCCGCTTCCATTTAAATTTTAAATGCTTTAGTGTTCTTCCGTTTCGAACGCTCTTCCCAAAACTAGCCTCGCTGTTGTTTCGAGACCCCTTTGGATATTTTCCCATGATCATCGTTCGAAGCTTCGAGCTTTGACACACTCATTCGAAACACTGCTTATGCAACTTCGAAATATGGTGTTTAATTCCATTTCGATCAGAGCTTTTAACTCTTTTGAATTCTAGATAACATTATCAAAATCTTCAGCCAACAAATTGCCCCTTTAAAATATGTATTTCGATCTCTTTGAGAAATACCTATTTTAAACATTTATACAAGATTTTGATAGGATTCTCGAATCATCATAACATTTAATGCTTTTGACTCCAGTCACATCAATCATAGCACCTTTTGGGTTCCTTAACCGCCCAGAGTCACTTCACAGCATGGTGCAGTTATAAGTAATAATTGTTTTTAAATCACGCCTATTACCTATATCAACTTCTCGCCACCTCTTCATCACACCAACCCATGATCTCCACGTATCACATTTTTACTCGGTGGATTGTTTAATCTTCTCATTATAAAACGTTAATTTACTCTTCCTTTTTCTTTTTTACACTCTAAATCTTTCAGACTCTGAATTTTCACTCTTCTTCTCTCATAAACAATCTAAGCTCTCAAACAACAAAAATGTCTTCTTCCACCTCTTCCCAACTCAAGAAAGTCTCAAAGAAGAAGGGAAAGACTACAGGAGCAACCATGGAGAGTAAAATCGTCACCGTTCAAGGCCAATCTGCTCTTGCTCCTCAAATGATTTCCAAAGAAAAAGAAATGTTGTACGCATCATAGGTACTCATCCCTACCCATGTTGCTGGTAAGAGGTTAGCCTTAAATGGTCCTCTTACAGTTTTTGAAATACTAAAGGACACCAGGACAATTTTTCCCGTATGTTATAACTTCAAACCTTTATTCAACAAAATGGATACCCCTAGGGTAGTAGAATCCCTCAGTTCGAATACCGCAGAAACCCCAATTGTTCCTCCCAAGGACCCATTTGTTTTGGATTATGTAAAAAGCAATTTTAAACCATTTAGATCTTGCCCTACTTCTGATGTTGCCTATCAAAATTGGTTCGCGAAAGTAGAAGCCAAAAAATCCCAGCAATGGGAAGAACTAGGCATTTATAACCTCATTAAGCTATCGAAACCTGGGTTCACCTATAGCCATCCTTTGCTGTTTGCGTCCCTTTATTTCTGGGATAGTACCTACAACACTTTCCATCTCCCAGGTGGAATGATTACCCCAACTTTCTTTGATATAGCGGCTATTACTGGGCTGTCGCCAGTGGGAGAAACTTATGTTCCTGACAACGAAGAACACTCCAGCATAATTGACTTCGAAGTCAAGTTAGCCAGCTTTTCCAAATTTATCAGCCATTATCATGCTGAAGGGGATAATGTGTCTGACATAGAGCATATTGCATTCTTAACCCTGTGGCTATCTAGGTACGTTTTCTGCAGTAGATCCCTGCAGGTAGCTAGTAGGTTCATTCCTCTAGCTAGGGATTTACACGAAAATCACAAGGTATGCCTAAGTGAATTACTCTTAGTTGACCTCTATGAGAGCCTGAGGTCAGCCGTTTCGAGTCTCAAATCCCACACCTCTAAAAACATTCTATTAGCTGGCCCATTTTGGTTACTCCAATTATGGCTAAATGCCATGTTTGAACCTTCTTTACCAACCGCTAACACTATAGATGAGCAAGATTCGGAAATAAGTGACAGGATAGTCGAAGGCACTAGGCTTCGAAGACTAACTCCTAATGATGACAAGGATGACTTCAAGGTTCAATTCTCGAAGTACATCATGATCCTCTCCAAAAGGCATAAGTTCGAAGAGAGCATGGCGCCTTTCGCTTCGAGGGCTCATGGACCCTCTTGGTTCACCATGGCTCTCTCAGAAGCCATCAAGAGCAAGGAGATCCAAGATGTATGGAGAGCTTTCTTGCTTCCTAGACTCATCTCTTCGAGGATAACCCCAGCTAAGAACCAAATCCTTCTCTTTGCCTACCAACCAAACTTCGTTTCGAGGCAGTTTGGCTTATGCCAACTGATTCCTGAACCTTTGTTCCAAACTGAGAGCGCCATTACATCTGGTCGAACTTTCAAGGCAAGGGAAGCCAAGATTCAACAAGAACAATATCAAGGCTTTGCCCAATTTGAGCTGATAGCCTTCGAACCTACCCATCTCGCGGCTAAAGGATTTCTGGAGTGGTGGATTAAGTTTTATCAAACTTGCATGTTCGATACACTTACAATTCGACAGAAACTAATTGATGCCTTCGATGTGCAGGTACCAGCAAAGAAAGGTATGTTTACTCATGCCAAAGAGATAAAAGCTTTTCAAAATTATTTTGAAACTACTTACGACCCCACGCGCTTGGACTCCACTGTGCATCAAGCAGCTGAGACCTTGAAGGAAAAATTTAAACAAAAAGTTTCTAAGCTAAAACTTCCTTCAGGGCTGTCACCTGAGGATAGGTATAGGTTGGCATTCGAAATGCATCCACCTAAATTTCCCAGATTACCTACCTCAGAACTGGCTCTGGCTTGGTTTCCCCCATATCCATGGTGGTTTACTTGCAAAGAGATGTTCAAATATCTTCAAAGGAAACCAAAGCCATCTGAGACTGTGACATGGGCTCGACACTGGCTTCATGATTTCCCAGGACATCTTCGATATGACCTTTCTGCCATGTCAATTAAATCTGATCAAGGCACAGGTGCGAATGCTTGGGAACAATCCCAAATGTCTTTTATTTTCCATATCTTTAACCTTTGCCTTAATTGTTTTGATTTTCAGCTATCAGGATAAAGACTGCTGCCTCGAAATCGAAGGAAGGGAGTGCCTCTCAGACCTCCATTGAAACCACTGAAAAAGCTAATCCACCCGAAACAACTGCTACTGCTGCAACTACAACAACAACAATAACGCCAACAACAAGTGCCCCAATTCCAACGGTAATCACTTAGTTTTTTGATGCTTCGAATTTACTCAAGCTTTTTATATCTAACTTTGTTAAAATTCGTTCAGACCAACAAGCTTCCTCCCACTACTCCTAAGAAGCGAAAACCAAGCACTACTGAGGAAGATCCCACTGCTGGAGGAAACTCAAACACTGCTTCGAAGAAGAAGCTAAAGAAAGCTACACCTAAAAGTACTGTTCCGACTAGTGTCTCTGGACTCGACTCCAGGGATGCTGCTCCCTTACAAAAATCCAAAAATCCACCTTCGACCTCCAACCCACAGTTGGAACGCATAGCTAGTAACCTCTCCTCTGAGGGCCCACAGGTAAATCGAACTACTTCTAACAATGTTTAACTTCTTATTATCTTGATGAATGTTTTCTTTAACATTTTGCTGCTCCTTGCAGAATATCTTGAATCCCACTTCTACCATTTCGACCTCACCGTCCAGGGCTGCTGCTCCGCTTAACTCCTCTCCTCAAGGAGATTCCAGCAATTTGGTCCAAAACAAAGGTTCTTCCAATGTGGCGGTTTTGGCTGGAACTTCTGAACAGCCAGATGACCAAGGTACCTCCATTCCTCTGAAAGAGGTGAACGAAACGATACTTCAAACGTCTGCAGAGGATTCACAAAGGGTTCTTCAAAAGTCTCCTCTTGAAACTCTTCAAGAGGACCCAAAAGATACTCAGACTGAAGAAGAAAAAGCTGATTCTGGGCGAGAATTCGAAGAATCTGCAGGCGAAGAGTCTGAGGAGGAAAACACCAATGAGGAAAACGTCAATGACGAGGATAACGCCAATGATGGTTCGACTGCCGGGACGGAGTCTAACGCACATAGCGGCGAAAGGGATGGTATCGAAGTGGTAGATTTGGACGAAGATGAAGAAGAGCAAGAGCACGAAGCAAATGAAGGGGGTGGTGATACAATCAACGAAACCCTAGAGGTTGAAACAAACGTGGTTCCCCTACGCGTGGAATTCCCCCAATCCTCTCCGTCTCGAATGACTGACGAGGAACTGGCACTTCTGAGGCGCAACGACCCCATTGGGTATATGAAGGCAAAGTTGGCTCAGAGGGATGTTCCAATCGCTAGGGCTGGCACAAGTTCAACCAGCTATCCTCTTCCCACAGATGAAAGAGTTGTTCTTCTTAACAAAATTAGGAGAACTATTCTCAATGTGGATATCTTCGAAGTGCTTAAGCAAGATAGTACTGCTTGCTATACCATGAAGGAGCTGCTCATAAAGGTTAATCTTTCCAACTGCTCTTTGCCAGTTAGTACTCTCTTGTTTGATCTTCAGAATTTGCTGGACAACGTAACTGGCTACCTTCTCCAAGACGAATCTGCTTCCAAGAAGGTTCATGAGAAACGCATTGCCATGGATGCCGCCTATGAACAAGCTTCGAAGCTTTCTCAAGAAGCTGAGGATCAGGCTATGCATCTGAAGCAGGCGAAAACTGAATATGAGGCTCGAGCTGAGTCCATTCTCATTTGGGAAAGGCAGATTCTGGAACTTCAGCAGAAAGTTAAGGAGGCTAAGGAACAACAACTAGCCTTCGAAACTAATCCTGCAGGTAACCAATTCGAAGAGCTTCTCAACCGGGGGCTTGCAGAAATGGAGACTGCAGAACAACTTAAAGGAGAAGTGGCAACCTTGGAAGGTGCCAGGCGGTTTGCTCAGCAGAGACTTGAAACATTTCGAAGCACCTTTAATCGATTGAAAAATAATGTTTATTTCTAGATTTTTATGTCTATCTGACCATAACTTTGGCTCTTTACATGTAATATTCGAACAACGCCATTTTGGCATTCTTATCTTGCCATCTTGGCTTTTTATAATATTTTGTTTATGTTGTTATTATTCGAATCTCCCGCAGGCTTGGCTTATATTTCTTTAAATATTTCCCATTAACCTTTAGGACTCGTTTATCATCCAAGAGTTCTTCGACTTCGTATGCATTGTTTGAGAATACTTTTAATATTCGAAAAGGTCCTTCCCAATGAGGTGACCATTTACCTAATGCTTTGTTCTTCTTATCCATAGGCAATATGACTCTCCAAACTAAGTCATTAATAACGAATACTTTTTTCTTCACCCTTTTATTGTATGTTCTGGCCACTCTTTCTTTTTGCCTCATCAGAATTTCCAACGCATGTAATCTGATTTCGTCCAACTCAACTAATTCATTCATCATCATTTCCCAATATAATGCAGCTGGGATTTCGTTTTGTTTCTGGATTCGAACTGATTGCAGATGAATTTCTACTGGTAACACTGCATCATGGCCGAATGTAAGTTGGAAAGGCGTAGTGTTAGTGGCTTCTTTAGGAGATGTTCTACAAGCCCACAACACTTGGTCCAAAGTTTTATGCCAATTTCTTGGCTTCTTGCCAATATGCTTCTTGATCAATCCTATTATTACTTTGTTTGCTGCTTCGACTTGTCCGTTTGCTTGAGCATAATATGGCGTTGATGTTAGCAATCTAAACCCCATTTCTTGGGCAAATCCTTGCATCTTTCTACCAGTAAATACAGAGCCTTGGTCTGTAGTTATACTTTCTGGCAATCCAAACCTATAGATAATGTGCTTTTGTATAAACTCGATAATTGCCTCTTGATCAGCAACTACCAAAGGTATAGCTTCGATCCATTTGGTGAAATAATCTACTCCTACCAAGATATATTTCTGACCTTTGGACGAAGCAGGATTTATCTCCCCTATCAGATCCAATGCCCATCCTCTGAATGGCCATGGTTTGATGATCGAATGCAACTCACTTGCAGGGGCGTGTTGAATTCCTGCATGTTTCTGACATTCCTCACATCCTTTAGCAAAGTCTATGCAATCTTTGAGCATGCTAGGCCAATACAAACCATATCGAAATAGCAACCATTTCATTTTATGGCCTGCTTGGTGTGCCCCACATGCCCCATTATGGACCTCAGACAATGCTAAATATGCCTCACTTTCTCCTAGGCATTTCAATAATACACCTTCTTGGGTCTTTTTGAACAATTCGTTCCCCATGAGGAGATATGACAATGCTCTATATTTTGTTTTTCTATCCACCTTTAAAGTTGGGTCTGCTAAATAACTCTTTAATGGACTTCGCCAGTCTGTATCTGACAAAGTATTTATGGCTAGAATTTCGAATCCTTGTTTCCCAGCATATCCCAATCTCATACTTTCCAGATCCGATGGTGTGAATCTAGTAGCCATAACTCTTCCCCTTATTTCGACCAAATCTTTAAGGTTCTTGGTAGATACTCTATAACCTGAAGCCAACTGCGCTAAGTCATTTGCTTCTTGGTTTTCTAATCTTGGTATGTGTTGAATGTCCATGTATTCAAACTTTCTTAATAGTCTATTGACTATGACGAAGTATACCATTAAATTTTCCTTTATGCACTTGTATTCTTTTGTGATTTGTTTGACCACCAATTCAGAGTCTCCTTTAATTTCGACTCTGGTTGCCCCCAATTCCAACAAAGCTTCAAGTCCAACAATGAGCGCTTCATATTCAGCTTCGTTGTTCGAACAACGAGGACCATCCAATTTATACTTGAATTTTGTTGGAATTCCTTCAGGAGAAATTAGAAGGACTCCAACACCACTTCCATTCCTGTGGGTTGAACCATCAAAGTACAATTTCCATGGTTGCATTTCGACGTAACTCATGCTTGTCTGCTCAACCAACGAATGATCCACAATAAAATCAGAAATCACTTGACCTTTCATAGCTTTTAAGGGCATAAAAGTCAATGAATATTCTGTTAAGGCCAGAGCCCACTTTCCAACTCTACTATGCATTATTGGCTTTGAAAGCATATGTTTAATGACATCGAAGTGAGACGAAACATAAACATCAACAGGTTTTATATAATACTTGAGTTTCATACAAGAGAAATATAAACAGAGACATAGCTTTTCTAAATTGCTATATCTGGTCTCTGCATCATTTAGCACTCTACTTAAATAGTATATGGCTCTTTCGACGCCATTGTTATCCTCTTGTGCTAACATACTACCTATGCTAACTTCAGAAGCAGATATGTACAATCTCATGGGCTTCCCCCATGATGGTGGAGACAAAATAGGAGGCTGGGAAAGATATTCTTTTATTTTGTCAAACGCCTCCTGGTGAGCTTCGTTCCATTCGAAGGCCTGACCTTGCTTCAGACGAAGTAACGGGGAGAAAGCTTGGGTCCTTCCACTCAGGTTCGAAATAAATCTTCTGAGGAAGTTAACTTTCCCTAGTAAAGATTGCAACTCCCTTTTTGACGCAGGTGCTTTCGTCTCCATTATGGCTTTGGTTTTGTTCTGGTTGATTTCAATTCCTTTCTTGTGGACCACAAAACCAAGAAAATCTCCAGCCTGCACAAAAAATGCACATTTCAAGGGATTCATTTTTAAGCCATGTTTTCTCATTCGTTCGAATGATTGGCTTAAATGATGCAAATGTGCTTCTGCAGATATAGATTTGATGACTATATCATCAATATACACCTGCATGAAGGTTTCGATGAAGTCATGAAAGATTGAATTCATCGCCCTTTGATAAGTTGCCCCAGCATTTTTTAAACCAAAAGGCATCACCACCCATTCGTAGGTGCCTAAGGCTCCTGGGCAACGAAATGTTGTTTTTGCAACATCTTCTTCAGCAATGAAAATCTGGTTATATCCAGAATATCCATCTAACATGCTCAAGTATTCGAATCCTGCAGCAGAATCTACTAGCATTTCTGCCACGGGCATGGAATATTCATCCTTAGGGGTTGCAGTATTTAAATCCCTAAAATCTATGCAAATTCTTAAAGAACCATTTTTCTTAATAACCGGTACTATGTTTGCTAACCATTCAACGTACCTTGTTGTTCTGATGAATTTGCAGCGCAGCAACCTTTCGATCTCAGCTTTAATTTTTGTGAGAACCGCTGGTGCGAATCTTCTGGGAGTTTGTTTGATGGGCCTCTTGCCATCTTTGATTGGCAGCCTATGTTCGACCAACTCCCTCTTTAAACCAGGCATCTCATCATAATCCCATGCGAAACAATCTTTGTTTTTCCTAAGGACTTCGATCACTTTTTCCTTGAGGCCTAGGCTAAGTTTAGCACTCACGTAAGTTACTCTTTTCGTTTCTTCATCCCCTAAGTTGACTTCTTCGAGCGGGTCCTGTGCCAACATTTTGACACCTGAGTTTATGGGGTCCCTTTCGAAGCCTAAGGGTTCTTTGTCATAGATGGCATCCAACCTTTGATCCATCTCCAATTCTTTGATGGGTGAGCATTTCGAACCCCCCCCCCCACTGACTTCATTCGTCTTTACAGTTGATTCATTTATTTCAGCCTCTAAGGCCGCTTTCGATTCATTCTCAGCCATATAGGCCAAAATCCTTTCGAAGAAGGTAGACTCAGTCATGGTTAAGGTTGTCGAAGTTCCAGCCTGCTGGCCGTTTTTGTATAGCACCTTCAACTTCCTCTTCTTCACTGATTATTATTCTATCCCAGTAAAGACCATCATGACGAAGTGTCATGTAGTAGTGGGCGTTTCTAGTTTCATTCATCTCATCGTTTGGGACACATGGAGCAATCTTTGCCAGATTTTTATCATAATCCCTTTTGTCAACTAAATTGACAGTTGACATAAAGTAACTCTGGTCTGCTTCGATGTTTTCCACGATTCCGTCATCTCTCCACAGAACTAGTCGTTGGTGCATTGACGAAGGAACTGCCCCCACGCCATGAATCCATTCTCTCCCTAGCAGTAAGTTATAGTTGGCCTTGGCTTCGATAACCATAAACATGGTGGGCCTGCAACTTGAGCCTATTGTCAATTCCAACTGGACCACCCCCAGTGTTTTGCCCACTTTTCCCTCATAATTGGATAGAACCATATTATGGGGCTTGATATCTCCTTCGCGGATCTCTAACCTTTTTAGCATGAAATGGGGAATCAGGTTGACTGCAGCACCCCCATCCACTAGAACTTTGTTCACACCATGGACACCTACTTTTGCCCGAATGAAAAGTGGCTTGAGATGATTCTTCATTGCAGGCTCTGGTCGTTCGAAGAACGCATTTTGTTCCTCAACAGCCCCATTGTCCATCACGTAGTAGCACACGGGCCTATGTTTCATTAAATCTGTGGTGTCTTCCTCCTCATATTCATTGATTTCGGTTTCCTGCCCAAATTCGCAGGGAAGCACGGACACCACGTTACAGTTCAGGTTGAATGAAGACTCCCCCTCCGATTCGAAGTTATCTGTTATCATATCTTCGTCCTCTTCCGGGCCTGGAGTGTATTCCTTTGGTTCGTCTCGTTGGTCTTCAGAAAAAAGCCTCCTGTTGACTGGAAGTTTCTCTTCAGTCTGATTTTTTGGTTTGTTGGTGCTTGATTCACCTTGTATCTTCGTTGAAGTATTCCCCTTGTTTGCCACAGCTTCTCTCTCAGCCTTTCGAATCCTTTGCTGTCTGCGCCACTGGGATCTTGACATGGGGTTCCTTCCTTTGTAATTCTCTAATCTTACTTCCTCCCTTTTTTGTGTGTTGAATTGCCTCCTGTATGTCACAGCATGGTGTGCATTTCGTTCAGCACTCCTCCATTTGTCTTTGCCTTTGTCATTTCTGACTTGTAGCCATCTATCGGTTGGCACTTCAGCAGGGAGTTTGAAAGTCACTCTTCGAGCAACTTTGGGGTGAGGGCTATCAGGTCTTCGCTTTTTGTATCTGCCGTCGAAACGCGGGCCCATCTGGGCAGTTTCTTGATGGTTCCAGCAAGGGGCGAAGGGGATCGTTTCGAAGGCCCTGGCCATGCTTTGGTCATACACAGCAGAACATCTTGGGCAAACCAAACACTTAGTTGCCCCTTTGTAGCAGCGAACAACAAACTCCAACAGACTCTCTCCAGCCTTGGGATAGCACCTAAAGAGTTGGTTATCCTGGCGCCAATTGTTGCCAGTTCGAGCCCTCTGTACCCTTTCGAAATTTGCAGCAATTCTTTGGTTGCAGAGGATGTTGCACCTAGGGCACAATATCATGCCTGGATCTCCTTTATGGCATGTCATGAGATAGTCTTTGAGAGTAGCATCTCCAGCGTGATTATCCCCCATTCTGTGCTTTTCTTTTTCTAAGTATTTTTCCACTTCCTCCATCTCAGAACGGGGTCCTTCCATATCCACCATATTTATTTCCACATCCCCCTCTTTAGTTTCGTCATCGCCCCACCCTGTGGGCTTTATATCTTCGATCTGGACCTTCGAACTTTCTGGGGCAGAATATTTGACCAGATAGTCGAACTTTCAATGGGTTCCCCCAGAGTGTCCCATATTTCCTTCTGAAGGGGAACTGGTTGCGTAATTTGGACTTTCTCCAATTCCAGCCTCAAGCCCTCAGTGACTTGTGTCAATCCTTCGTTTTGATTCCCTTGGCTTTCAGTAGCCTGGGTTTCTCCTGAAACAGCCACAGGTGCAACAATCGAAGTGTCTGGCGTTTTCTGGATGTCTTCAGTGACTTCCTCGCTGACTTCGACCATCACCCAGTTTTCGACTCCAGTGTCCTTCTCTCCTGTTGGGGCATCGCTTTGATCAGTTTCCACCATGTTGACCTCTCCAATGCATGCAGGCTCGGAGTAGTTGGTGTCTGCGACGTCCAACGGATCTTCGTCCACCTTCATCTTCACCTTATCAGCAAACTTTAGTCTGCCATCCTTGATCGCGTTTTGAATCAAGTCCCTGAAAAGAAAACATTGTGAGGTCTTGTGGCCTAGGAAACTATGATATTTGCAAAATCCCTTTTTCTTCCTCTGATCCAAGGGAGGTATTTTGACATTTGATGGCACAATTAGTTGGCCATCCTTGACAAGCAAGTCAAAAATTTCGTCACACTTAGTGACGTCGAAGGTATAAACCTTCTTTGGAAACTTGTCACTTTTCTCATTTTCGACAATATCTTTCCCTTTCGTGGGAACTAACATTTTGCAGGAGTAAGGTGGGGCCTGTTTTAATTCAGCGAGATCGATTTCGACCTCTTCGAATTCGAATTCAGGATATTCTTCTACTTCCTCAGTCCCAACATAGGAAACCCTTTCTTTCTTACTATTCTTAAAGACTCTGGCTTTTTCGGCTTTTAGTCTTTCGACCTGTCGAACCCTGTCGGCTAATTGAGCCATATCCCTCAAATACTGAGTATCTAATTTCTTTCGAATAGAATAATCCAAACCCCCAGCGGCCATTTCGACTAACTCATGTTCAGGCACTACTGTGTAACATCTGGATTTTAACAGCCTAAATCTATTCAAATAATCATCTATGGGTTCAGTGAACTTTCTCTTAACACTGGCCAATTCCTTCAAACTTATTTTCGTTTGTCCCATGTAAAATTGTTCATGGAATAATCTCTCTAAAAGGGGCCAAGTGTCAATAGATCCAGGAGGCAACGTGGTAAACCAAGTGAAGGCGTTTTTTGTCAAAGAACTTGGGAAGTATTTGATCCTGAGATCTTCATTATTGGCTATATCTCCTGCTTCAGTTAAATATCTCGCTATGTGTTCGACTGTTGACTCGTTGGTATCCCCAGCGAACTTTGTAAATTTAGGGACTTTGTATCCCCTTGGTAAATCAGTATGCATTATACAATCTAATATAGGAGAAGCGTAATTTGGCCTCCTCATTCCCGTATTGAGGCCATTCTGGGCCATGATCCTCTCTATCATGGTGGTTAGGTTATTTTCTGCCAAGATGTTATCGTTTCGAATCCTATGAACGACGGCATCGGCATCTTGATTTCGACCAACCAAAACAACTCCCCTAGGTTGTTCTTCTCGAAATTCTGGGGCTTCTGGCCTTTCGATCCTTGCCCCTGGTTCCATAACTTCCCTTTGTGGGCCTTGAATTACTGGGGCTTCTAACCTTGGTGCTCTGGCCCCTAAGTTAGCTTCTTCTCTGGGTAGTCTATGAATTGGGTCGTTAGCAATTCGTTCTATAACAGGCATGTTTGTTCGAAATCCTGCCTGGTTCTGCCTACGCCTTTCTGTGGGAGCAAAGAAGTCTGCTATTCGACTCATGTTGTCAGCGTTTTCCCTGTTCGTCACAGTCACATTTTGAACTATTGGGGCAAATATTTCCTGCATGGTTTGCGCTAACACCCCTATCATATTGTGGTTGCTGTCATCCATCAATTGCCTAAAAGCCAACTGGTTATCTGTGGTTAGGATAGGCAACGTGCTATAACCCACTGACCCTTGGTTACTTGTCATAAATTGGTTCGCCCCAGACCCAGATCCTAGTTGTGGGGATGAATTCGAAGTGGAATTGTGTAAACCTGCCATAAAAGATGTTGGCATTCCGTAAGAAGAACTTCTAATTCTATTCCCATCGAAGCCGGGTGGTCTAGTTAATGGTATAGCTAAATGGGATTGTGTTCCTGGTGGTGGAACGAATCCCCCAGGGTAGCCCATAGTTCCAGTATTTCCTAAGATCGAACTGTTAGTTGATATGCCACTTACTCCAGTGGTGGCTATGTTACTGGTTGAAGATGCAACAGACTGTGCATTCGAAGGGATTACATTAGATGTTCCGCTCGAAATGGACGCGTTAGTGCCTGTTGCATGTGGGTCACCTTGGTTTCCTTGTTGATTGTCTGAATTAGACATTTTGTCCAAACGTTTTCTTCTGGATAAAGGTTGGTTGCTGTTGGTTATCTTACCACTTCTTAGGTTCATAAAACAGCAAACTTCTTAGGTTCCTACGTTTTTGGGATGGCTATGTCTCGACAATCCTTAATTCTGATATCCAACTATTGGTCCCACTAGGTGTGCCAATTTGTTTCCAGTGATTTCTGGTAAACAACCGCTAGTCTTCCAAACTATCGAATAATCTTTATTAACGCTACTCAATCTCTCTGGTAACTCACAGGATCGACTAGATTGATCCTAGGACTCCTTGGATATTAAAGTTACTCTCACAATCGAACAATTATTCATGGTTGCTATTGTACAAGTGTTTGGTTTATTTCGATCCCTCTCTCTAGGAGTTTGAAAATGTGGTCAAAATGTATATGAAAACTAAGTTATACGAATAAATGCTAATTGTAATGCTGATTGAAGAGACATATAAAACTGTATGAAAAATGAAGTAAATGGTTTCGATTTGCAAAACATAAAAGGTTCCTGGAACGTAGAAGTTTTAAAATGTGAAGAAAGCGTTTAATGCAATTTTAAGTAAAGGATGCGTTTGAAAAAAAACAATACTTGGAAGTAAAGGTATTGAAAGCGTAACAGTTCTCTGAAATATAAAGTGCTCGAAATATAAAGAAAGCAATAAAAAGTAAAACTTTGAGGAAAAGACTTTGAAATGAAAAGACAGTAAATAAAGAAACTTGTAAATGTTATTCGATAAAAAGAAAAGAGGAAAGTACTGGAAATGGTAAAAAAGGCTTTCATTAAGTTAAAAATACATGGTGCTATCATACATACATCTCTCTTGCATTCGTTTCCCTTGCCATGTGGTAGTTTGAATGTTATTGAGTATTTTGTATAACAGATATGACACACTGAAATCCTAATACTAAGACTTCTATTTATACTAATTCGACCCTAACGGTCTCGCTATAGGATCATGCCACGTTTCGAACATGCAAGACAATGCTTCTTTCATCTTTCCACGTGTCCCCAAATGCTCCAACACATAACTTTCAAACTTTGAAAGTCCCGCTTCCATTTAAATTTTAAATGCTTTAGTGTTCTTCCGTTTCGAACGCTCTTCCCAAAACTAGCCTCGCTGTTGTTTCGAGACTCCTTTGGATATTTTCCCATGATCATCGTTCGAAGCTTCGAGCTTTGACACACTCATTCGAAACACTGCTTATGCAACTTCGAAATATGGTGTTTAATTCCATTTCGATCAGAGCTTTTAACTCTTTTGAATTCTAGATAACATTATCAAAATCTTCAGCCAACAAATCACCACCTCAATACTAATACCCCCATATGCCCCACACTTAACCATAATTTCAATCACAATATTAATACACCTGCATGCCCCACCCACAATTCCAGTGTTCTCCATATCCCAATATAGGCCCCTCAACATCTAACCTTAGTCTTGGTCTGGGATTTTTCAAAGAATATGACCCAACCGACCCAACTTACCATCAACCACCACATCACCAAAGCATCCAACATTCCCAACACCAAACACCCCAGGATTCATTTCCTTTCTACCCCACTTACTTAGATGACCAGTGCTATAGGCCAATCATGGAACCCCACCCACCACCAAGACGACCAAACTTTGAGGGTATGGGTAACCGATTGTATCAAAGCAGATCTTTTAGATATGAAGATTGGCCGATTTCATGGATCCAGAATGCATTGAATTCGCTGGGCCATCGATCCTGCCACAACAGGAAACACGACAAAACCCACCACGGGAAAGGCGAGGACGCGGATGCGGAACCGCGAGTCGTTACCGGGTTCCGGGAGACCACTAATTATTTTGTATCATTTTATGTAATCGTTTTGTGTGATCGTTTTGTGTAAATAAAAAGTCGAATTTTCGTGATCCTATATTATTTACGTAACGTCCCGCATTTAAAATAAAAAACGCAAAAAATCGTCTCCCATTTGCACTAAGGCGCCATCTCAGTTGGCTTATGACACACTTTTAACACCTAGGCGCCAAGTGAGATGGTGCATCCCCTTTAAAATAAGGTGTAGGCACCAATTGAGATGACTCCTCCTTGTAGAATTTTCTAAAACATGATTATTTACGTAATTTTCTCTGAAACATGGTTATTAAAAAAAATTATAATTCTTATTGATAAATAATTTAAAAACAAAAAACAAAATAATAAATACTACATTATTTTAATTGGGCCATAAACAAAAAAAGAGCCCTTCTTTTTAGTCATGTGTTGCTTAGCGCAGCCTCCTTTCCTTCTTTATTTCAAGTTGAGACTTCAATACTTTTTAATCCATAACTTCTCTTGTTTTCAATCACTTTAGGTCTCATATGGCAAAACAAAGACCATATCTCATCTCTTCTCACCATTCTCTTCTCTTCTATGCAATTAAAATTGCATAATAAGGTGTTTGAAAAATGGCCAGGCATAGATTATTCAGTCTGGAGCTACAGTGACTCTTACTATGTTAAAGATTTGTTCTTTGTCTTTCTCATGGTTTATTTCTTGCTTATCTACTCTAAGAACAATTAATTTTGTTATACCGCCCCACCACCATCTCCAGGCTTGTTTGTAAGCAATCTTTTTCTCTTATTTTTATTTTAAATTTTAAAATCATTTTTTATTTTTGTAAAGTAGTTTTTTAAACTACCGTTTTTGTTTAATTAGATTTAAAGTGATTAATGGTGTAACTATTCTTTTGTCTTGAAATGGCAGTGGAGAAGATTAGATAATCGAAGTTTTAAGGGATTGAAGTTTTTTTTTTAAAGCAAAAGAGGGCAAAGACCCGTGATATATAGAAAGCAAATTAAATACACAAAAATGAGGAGATCGAAATAAAACAAAAGTAAGAAAGTAAAGAAGATCTAAAACTTGTTCCTATCAAAATCTCTAATTACATGGAGTGTAAACTATCCTATCCCATCAAGTATAGTTAACAACTATTAAGCCTAAATTAACAAGCTTATCTGCACAATGATTGCTATATTTATAGATGTGAGTTGTCATGAAGTTGAAGTTGTTTAGACCTTGAATACAAAAATTCCACCTAATCCTTAACTTCCAAAGTACCACAGAAGCGTTGGTAAACACAAGAATCACCAATTTCGAATTAAATTCCAGTTACAAATTACTCCAATTCTAATTAAAAACATACTCCATGAATAAAATAACTTCCATAAACTCTACTAATAGAACATATTTTAGATCCAAAAAAATAAAACTGTCCAAATGATCTCCATTATGATTGAAAAAAGTACCACCACAAACTGAAGTTGAACCATTATGAAACATTAAAATATTATTATTCATCAACAATAATAATTAAATATCTGGAACTAAATAAAAAAGTAATTCCAAAAGTTAAAAAAATTATTTATTAAATATATACTAAGAACCTTGGAATACGTAACAGATTTACAAAAAAAATTAATGATTTCATTTAAATAAATTTAAAAATGGTTAATTGCATTGATTCAATTAGTCCATAGGAAGGCAACGGTTTACAAACGCGGCCACCGAAACACCCGTCGTTTATTCTCAAAGAAAAATGTAGTCCATTCATATACTTAGGCGACCGTTTTCTCAGTGTGGGTGTAAGTGAAAAAATCGCAGCCTAATAGCAACTGCGGCATATTCCACGCGGAAATCTGTTGCTTAAAGGTTTTTGCTATGATTTTTTAATATATTGTTACGATTTTAATTGTTGTTTAAAGTCATATGATACCAACTCAGATCTTTAGCATGTGTCGTACTTCAAAATTTGCTCTCTCAATTTCTCAAAGATTCTCTCACAAAAAATCTTCATTGCTCAAAATTGCATAAGGTTTGATCAGCTCAAGACATTTCTTCAACATTGATGACTCAAAATTAGAGTTTGAGTTTACACAAGTATAATTAGACTTTTAATGCTCAATATAGTTTCTATTGGATCATATTGGACTCTCAAGCATCAGGTCAAAGAAAGGAGGAAGAGAAAACTGTCGAAAGGGTAAAACAGATCAAAAGGAATGGTTACAGATAATCATGTCGAATTCAAAATCTGGTTCAATCCACAAGCTTCGACTGGACAATGGCTTCCTTCGAGCAAGCTTGCTTCAATCCACAAGCTTCGACTGGGAAATGGCTTCCTTCGAGCAACCTGCTTCGATCCACCTCTAAACCCTTCGGCACACATAGTTTCGACACTATGAATTATAAGTCTATCTTCATGCTTGCTTCGATCCCCAAGCTTCAACTGGGCAATGGCTTCCTTCGAGCAAGCTTGCTTCAATCCACAAGCTTCGACTGGGCAATGACTTCCTTCGAGCAACTTGCTTCGATCCACAAGGATAGTTGGTTGTGGCATTTGAAGTTTGGATATTTAAACTTCCGACCACTTAATCAACTAATTACTCAAGATATGATTATTGGTATTCCAAGTCTTGAGATGCTTGAAAAAACTTTGTGAAGTAGGAAAGCAATCCATAATTTATTTCGTTTCAATTATGCCAATGAGATCATCTTGCATACTCAAAGTGGTACATTCAAATGAATGTGTTCCATTCAAAGAACATACAATTGGTGGAAACAAATATTGTTTTGTCTGTTGATGAGTTTGGTCGAAGGTTGTGGATTTATGTGATCAAAACGAAAGGACAAAGTAAGTGGTACATTCAGATGAATGTGGTCCATTTGAAGAACATACAATTGTTGGAAACAAATATTGTTTTGTCTGTTGATGAGTTTGGTCGAAAGTTGTGGATCTATATGATCAAAACGAAAGGACGGAGTATTCGATTCAACGAATCATGTTGAAGACAGAATTTTGAAAAACATTGATCAAGTCCATAGGCCATGCTACATGATCTTGCTTTGCAGGCCTCAAACTTGTGTTTCACTCTATAATTAATTGTTTACACAATGAATTAAGCTCTTACACAAGTATTTAAAATATTGTCCAAACCAATTTTCCCTTAATGGCACAAAGTTACCATTGCCATTTTAAAAAAGCAACTTTTTTGCAAATTGTCAATGCATTGAGCCTTGTGACCTTTATCTCTGATTGCAAGCAATATCAAAAGCATGAATCAAGTCTCCTGCACTCAACAAACATCAGACCGTGCTTGTACTTGAACTTTGGAACCATGAAAATCCATTCAACTTGATTTTTTTCGTTTTCAACTAAACTATAACATGTTATCTCAAGATTCTGGTTACTACAAGATGTCAAACCTCTTCCCTATAAATAGAGACATTATTTGCAACATAGAGGGAGAGAGATTATGAGCCTTAGAACACTCTCAAAACTATTTGAACTCAGAATCTGCATCCAAAGCCACATTGCTTGCCATTTCTAACTTTGAAGAGCCAACTCCACAATCCTTCGAGCATTTTCCATTTTTTTCATTCGAACATCATCTATACACCACATAGACACTATCCCAGCCCTTAAACCACCTATGTAATTCCTTCTTCCGCACCCGCCATTTTCAAAAATCCACCATTATAGTTTGACTTGTCTAGAACAGTTGGGAAAGCTACAAGACATTCTACCAATTGGAGTAGCTTCAGGGAGGTCCAGGTAAGCTTAATCTATCATCAAACCATTTCTGTAATTCGTGTAGAAGTCCTTCGAATTTCACTCCAAGATGTAAGTTTTTCAAACTTGGAACTCTTCACTCAAGCATCATTTGTATATACATTGTGAAGAAAATATGTAGACATCATGTCTAGGAAGCTGACCATGCCCATAGTTTTAATTATCTTTGCTCATACATTGAGATTTTCTTCTCTGATCAGTTAGGTTTTAGTTTTAGTACTGAACAAAATTCATGCTAACCTTCGACCCATAACTTTTGAAAATTATGTGGTTAGATTCATATTCTAATTTTAGGCAGGTTTGATATTTACATCTTTCGATTTGGCTGAGAAATGAAGCTTTTAGAAGCTTGACAATGGAGTTATCATGGCCTGTGCGCGAAGGAAGAAGATGAAGCCAGGTTCAAATTTTCAAAAATGAGTTCATTTTATATTTAGTGCAAGTTGTATAACTAAGGATGAAACAGACCACCCCAGTGATACAAATAGCGTGCACTAAAGCCTTGCCATGTAGAAGATCCTGGATTCAAGCCCCAGCGAGACCTTTTGTCATTTTTTTCCAAATTTTCTCACTCTTTTTTTGTTTGCAGGAAGCGCGCCTGGGCCTCCATTGGCTGGGCCTTGACATTTCCATTTTCTGAACCCCCTGACATTAATGTTTTATCTTTATCTCATTTTCTTTACTTTATTATTGCTATTATTATAATTATTTATATTAATCAAAAACACTAAAAATATATTTAAATTATTTAATTTATTTTTATTTAACTTCTTACAATGAAAAAGACCCAAAAAAAATTCCTATTTATTTTCTTTTCTTTAACTTAATCTTAATTTTTCTTTAGTTTAATTAAATTTCTTTTTAATTATATAAGCCAAAATCTTTCTTAACAAAAATTCAAAATAAAATCCATTTCTTTTTGTATTCCTTGTACATTATATTCATGTCATTTCTTGTACAAATTCAATATGGTTGTAATACATAATTAGGGTTTAATTTCTTGCAATCCCCATTTGTAAATTTGTATCCCCCTCTCCAAATGATGTAATAGTATAGTAAATTTACTTTCCGCAATTTCTCGCTTTCATATCAATGCTAGTAAATTAGAGTTTGTATGGAAAGATAAAATCGATACTTAGAAAACCCTAATTCATGATAAAATCAAGCATGAAATACAAACACTTGAACACTTGCACCTCTAGGGTTAACTCCACTTGTTTCCTTATGAAAACTGGTCATGTTATACATGTGAGACGTCTTAGAAAAAACAATCAAAAATACAAGATCATAGTCCCTCGATGACGCTTCAAATGTTGCCTTATAAATGATCTTAGTCCCTCAAGAGAAATGCTAAGATATCTCACAACATTGCTATAAATGACTATACGATGACCCACGTTCGTTCCTTTACATCCAAAGATAAGGCTTCTTACCAATCAATGGTAATATAGCAATATCAAAGAAAGGAAGAAATGAACAAAAGACTTTTGAGTAGTTAGAACGTTCTTAGTTGCTTGCTCACAATCCATCTTCAAAACAAATATGTTTTCAAACACACCAAACACTTTCAAAACATGAAATATTTTCAAAAAGTCCAAAACTTTGTATGCATTCTTATAGAGACGAGAATCATTACAAAGTTTGCCTAAACGAAGGCGCTTTTCAAAAAAAAACTTTCAAAACCCACCACAAACACATTTCAAACAAAGCAATTTCAAAAGCGATCTAGCAAGAAACTAAGAGCTCATAGATAACTATGGAGAAAAAGGGTGCTAACACCTTCCCTTTTCATAACCTACTCCCCAGACTCAAGAAAATATCTCAAAGGTCTTTCCTGTTCTTTTCACCCTTTCCTTATTGCATAAAAGAAAAGTCGGTGGTGACTCTTGCTATCCGCAACAATTGCAATCAAACGCAAAACAACTAAGTCAGTTCTCCCACCGTATTATAGAACTGGCGACTCTGCTGGGGAGATAAAAAGTGGGGTTACCATAGAGTTAGATCATATTTACTTGCTTTCATTATTTTGTTTGCTTTACATTTATGGGTCCCTGTTTGGGCTTGTATTGATCCTCTACCCGAATCAGGGAACACCATTAGGTAAGTAGAAATAGATTATGGAAACTGTATGGCGTAGACCGATATGGTTGAAGCAATAGCTACGTTAGTGTGACACATTTGTTGGTACCGGTATCCCTTGTGTTGAATCGAGAAGAATACGGGGCCGCTGAGTGGTGTCATGAAGCACTACCTGACCTTAGAACCTTTAATTGAACAACTTGGCCATTAGGAAGTAGTGAGATAGCCGGTTTTGGTGGAAAGCTAAAAATTGGTTGATACTCGATACTACGCTCATTGAGATCAGACTATTGGGATATCTCGACAGCAAGAAAAGATTGATTATGCTGAGACAATGCCCAATGAAGAAAGTTCAATGATATTGAGATTCCTTAGAACTCGATTACTTTCTAGGACAGGTTGATCCAACTAAACTTCAAAAGAGTACTTACCTATAAACTCCATGCAAGCCTAAACCTAAGGACTTGTTTGCTTTGCTTATATATGATTACTTGTATATAAACATCATGACATCATACCATGGAATTTTCAATAACCGTTTCAAGGATCTCAAGGGTCTGTGTTGCAGGGATATATTAAACCAGACGTCTATCAAGGGGCAAGAGGATTTATTCTCCTATAACCAAATCTTGTCAAAGACCAAAGCACGATAACTTAAGTCAAGGGCTATGACCCACTTGACATGGTGAACTTGATTCTCATAGAAGGGCATTCAACGATACGAAGTTCTCCAATCAAAGTTGTAACCAAAGTTCAACCACTAATATCTTCTTGTGTTTACCCTGCGAGATCCTTGAAAACATCGCATCCACATAACGTGCATGTCATCATAACAGGTTTTCCCCATACAGGTTTTCTCATCTGCTTACTGTTTATTTCAGTAGAGATGGCTCTAGAGTAAATAATTAAAGATCTCCAAGCTCAGAATGCCCAATTCCAACAAGTGCTCCTGAACTTAGCCAAGGGGTAGGAAGATCTGAAAGCACTCTTCACCAAAGAGAGTAAGAAGAAGACTAAGAAGAAGGTTGTCATCCTCAACATGGGGAAGAAGTTCAAGGTCCCCATTCAACAAGTCCAAGTTGAAGAGGATTCCTTCAAAGAGGATGAAAATCAAGAGAAAGATGCTATAAGCACCCATGCTATCAATCCTCAATAAAGGTCGTCCAATTTTCTCAGGATTCCCCAATAGATTTCACAAGCAACACACGGCGTTTCCATTACAATAGAGTTTATTTCTCTAACAAATAGGAGCTCGTCAACTCATCAGCACTTCAAAACATGAAGACTTACAATCCACGTCCCCAACAGCAGTCAGGGATTTATTTTCCCTAATCCAGCAATGTTACAGCAACATAGCTTATATGCCTATACATCGCATCCATACGATATGACATTGACAACACGAATACATACAACATAATCTCACTCATTTTATCAAGAACATCATTATACAATGCATTTCATACATCATGACATTGCATACAACTAATCTTTCATATTTTCAGGAAAGATCAATCAACAGATGGTTATCATCATCAATTTACAAAAGGTCAGAGATTGATACCGGCAACCCTCCAGGACAATTATCTACACAAACATTTAAAGTTGATACTACACAGGTTTTCTCTCATTTAACTCTCAGATACAATACAGATACGCTCCAGACACAGACGTTATTCTGATACTCATTCAGATTCAGCTTTCAGATACAGTTCAGATACGCTCCAGATACGGATGCCATTCTGATACTCATTCAAATTCTCTCTCAGATACAGTACAGATACGCTCCAGACACTGACGCCATTCTGATACTCATTCAGATTAAGCTTTCAGATACAGTACAGATACGCTCCAGATACGGATGTCATTCTGATACTCATTCAGATTCTCCCTCAGATACAGTTCAGATACGCTCCAAATACGGGCATCATTCTGATACTCATTCAGATTCAGCTTTTAGATACAGTTCAGATACGCTCCATACACGGATGCCATTCTGATACTCATTCAGATTCAACTTTCAGATACAGTTCAGATACGCTCCTGATACGGATTCCATTCTGATACTCATTCAGATTCTCTTTCAGATACAGTACAAATATGCTCCAGATACGGATGACATTCTGATACTCATTCGTATTCAGCTTTCAGATACAGTACGGATATGCTCCAGATATGGATGCCATTCTGATACTTATTCAGATTCTCTTTCAGACACAGTACAGATACGCTCCAGATACGGACGCCATTCTGATACTCACTCAGATTCAGCTTGCAGATATGGTTCAGCAGTCATTTTTGGATGGCATCTACAAGCCCATCTCCAACAACTTTCCATCACCTCTCCAAATGGCATCTTTAAGCCCATTCCCTATACCATCAACCATCACATCCTCGAGTGCAAATTTCTGGGCACTCTAGTGTCCAATCATCTTCCACCTTCAAGTCACGAATGGCAAATCCGCCAATCTAACTCTTCAGGTTTAAGAAGATTGAACAGGGGTAGCTCTTGTACCCCAAAATTTTCACTCTCATTTATCAAATATTTTCTCACAAAGATCTCTCTTGGTTCAAGACTGCACTAGGGTTGATCAACTCAAGACACCTCCTTAAGCATTGATGACCAAAATTAGGGTTTGAGATTGCACAAGGATATTTGAACTTTTAATGCCTCATGTGACTTTCATGGATCATTATGGACCCCCAAGGTTACTCATGTCAAGTTTCAAGCCTTCGGTCATACTTTTGCTCAGTCAATTGAGCAGTTGACCTAAAAATCAATTGTATTGGGGGAAAAGTCAACTATGGCCAATTTACAGTCAAACTTCATAATTTTTTATCCACATCAATATTATAAAATCATATGTATCATTTGATAAAGTTTGGACCATAATTCCTCAAGAAATTTGATCAAATCATCAAAAGGGCAAAATGGTCAAAATTAGGGTTTTGATTGAGGAAAAGCAATTTCTGATTTTTGACCTAGAAAATGGTCAATTGGTTTGAAGCATGATTTCAAGAGTTAAATTGCATCATTTTTACCTAATTGCATGGCCCAAAACATTGCTCAAGATCAATTGGATTGATAGTGAATTTTCAGTCAATTGATCAAAAGTCAATTGTACACTGAAAAGTCAAACTTTGACTCTTTGGTCAAAATCCAATGTCAAAGATCATAATTCATCAAAACATGTCAAAGTATGAAACTTATTCATCAATAAATCAAAAAGTCGAGATTTCATTTTGGAAAAGTCAAAGTTTTCTAACTTAGAAATTTTTCTAAGTGTTTAAAACTTCATGTTTTTTCATAACTTTGAGCCAATTTTTCACCATGATGCAAGATGATTCAAAAGAAACTTTCAAAATGAAAGTTGTAGATATCCATGATATATACAACATTGCTTTACACAACTTCTTCTAAAAATGCTTTGATCTCAAGTTATTAATTTATAAAGTCATGGTCATGAATTTGAACACTTAGTGAAATTTTGCCCTAGTTTTGGTCAGGATTTTGACCTAACTTCATGGAACTTTTTCATATAGTTCCAAGGGGAATTTCCAAAATTTATTCAAAGAAGTGTTGTAGATCACATTACAAGCTTTCCAAAATGTCCAATAACTCCTTGAGATCATTCTTGAGCAGGGAGAATCGAAGAGAGAAAGTTAGGATTTTCAAACTTGAATTACAAGTCATTTCTTGATGAACACATGAACCAAACCCATGCTAGGCTGCATAATCTTTGCTTTGCAGGCCTCAAACTTTTTTATCACTCCATAATTAAATGTTTACACAGCTGTTAGATCTTTGATCCAAGCAATTGAGCTATTATCCTAGTTGCATTTCTATTAATGGCACAAAGTTAACATTGCCATTCTTGTAAAACAAGCTTTTTGCATAAAGTCGATTCTTGAGCCTCTAACTTGTTCCCTCTGATCACACTCCATCCACAAAGTCAGAAGCAAGCTTGTTTAAATCATAGCCACTCTATCTTAGCAAGTACACAAAGCTTTGAAACTTGAATTTCTCAAAAATCACATGTTATGCATAAACTTGTGATTTTGAATTCTGATCAACAAGAGGTCTCCAAACTTGTTTCTTATAAATAGAGTCACTATTTGTGAGCTAAGGGACGAGTTTTAGCACCCTGAAACACTCCCAAATTCCCTCTAGCCATAAATTGCACAAAAAACT
Organism: Vicia faba; assembly: GCA_948472305.1. Lineage (NCBI taxonomy): Eukaryota > Viridiplantae > Streptophyta > Magnoliopsida > Fabales > Fabaceae > Vicia > Vicia faba. The sequence goes on along the minus strand of OX451739.1, from coordinate 1,017,244,990 downwards.
CCATTGATACACAGTTCTGACCTTAAACTTGTATCTCAAATTTCCCTCGTGCGTTTTCCCTCAAATTCATTCCTAAAGTTTCCTTACATCAAATATAGTCCACCCTGAAAGAACAAGATTAGTTCTGACCTATCCCAAGTGTTTTGATGATAACTAAATTATATTTAATATAATTTATGCTCTAATGAATGTGTTTTGAATGTCTTAGTTAATGTTCTGACAAGAAACATTCCAAAGTGCTAAGCAAAGATTATGAATAAGTTCTTTGATAAAAGAACCTCTTATTCAAATGCATCTGGTGACTCTGGAAAGAACATTCATTTGTTAAATGTATATTCTAACTTCTAGCAGGCTTCTTGATTCTGAAGATAACTTGAAAGCAAGCGTTGTTTAAAGATCTTAGCAAGCAACGCTCTGACCAGAAGTTGAATGAAGCATGTTCTGAGTTAAAGCAACAATGTCTTAATCAACGTGTCTTGTCAAAGCAAATGAAAACACGTTCTTACATTCTGACGTATGCTAATTAATGCAAAGACGGCTGAAAGCACTCAAGTGCCTACAACTTGTTTCTTGGAGAATGGAATTTTGCAAGGATACACGCAAAGCATTTAATGCTCTCCATTTCCTCTGAAGGAAGCAATGGTCTTATTACTCCTACTATAAATAGAAGGACATTTATTGCAAGCAAAAATAAAGAGGAACATCGTTCAAACAAGAAACTACGTGAAATATTCAAAAGCTTACAAACTCATAGTTCATACATTTTTGTATATTACTTTCTAAGAAAAATAACAGTTATGATATAGCTTGATTAGAAGAAAACTCAATTTCAATTATCTGTAAAGATTATACTTTTGTATTTGTTCCTTGAGAGACCAAGTTTGGTCAAATTTCTCAAGCAGACTAGGACTAGATTTAAGTCTTAGTGGTGTTAGTCACTTGTAAGTTTACTTGTTCATTGTTAGTCACAACAGTTGTTGTGTGATTGTAATCAGTTGATTATAGTGGATTAAGTCCTTGTTGAGAAAGGCGAAATCACCTTGGCGGGTGGACTGGAGTAGTTTGAGTTCAAACGAACCAGGATAAAAATAATTGTGTTATCCCATTATTGTTTTGAGCGTTGCTTTGAAAGAAAGAAAAAAAGAGTCACTTATTCAACCCCCCCCCCCCTTCTAAGTGTTTTCTTACTCCTTCAATTGGTATCAGAGCTTGACTATGAGTTCAACACTTAACCGTGTCAGGAAAAGATCCAGAAGAAAACACAATGGCCGCTGAACAAAACAATAATAGTTATAACAAACCTCCAGTGTTTGATGGAGAAGATTTTGAGTACTGGAAAGATAGACTAGAAAGTTTCTTTCTAGGTCATGATAGTGATCTTTGGGATATAGTCTTGGATGGTTACAAACATCCTACAGATTCAGAAGGAAACAAAGTGGATAGAAAAAATATGGATAGACAACAAAAAGCTGATTTTAAAAATCATCACAAAGCTAGAAATATTTTTTTAAATGCTATCTCTAAAGTAGAATATGAAAAAATCACTAATAGAGATACAACGCATGATATGTTTGAGTCTCTCAAAATGACTCATGAAGGAAACGCTCAAGTTAAGGAGTCTAAAGCTCTGGCTTTAGTTCAGAAGTATGAAGCCTTCAAAGTAGAGGAAAGTGAGTCTATAGAAGCAATGTTCTCTAGGTTTCAAACTCTGATTGCTGGTCTGAGAGTTTTGAACAAAGGGTATACTAAAGCAAATCACGTGAAAAAGATCATCAGAAGCTTACCCAGAAGATGGGCACCAATGGTCATTGCTTTCAAGGTGTCAAAGGATCTGAACAATGTGTCTCTAGAGGAACTCATCAGCGCTCTCAGAAGTCATGAGATTGAACTGGATGAGCATGAGCCTCAGAAAAAAGGTAAGTCTTTAGCCCTTAAATAAATTAAGAAATTTGATACTAACGCTTTTCAGGCTGAAGAAGAAAACTCTGAAGAATCAGCTTCAGAAGAAGACGAACTATCTTTACTCTCCAAAAGGATCAATCATCTGTGGAAGCACAGACAAAAGAAGTTCAGGAACTTCAAGAAGTCAGAAGATAAACCAGAATCTTCAGGACACAAAAAGTCAAACAGAAGAGAGATCATTTGTTATGAATGCAAAGAACCTGGTCACTTCAAAAGTGATTGTCTAAAGCTTCAAAAAGAAAGACCAAAGAAGAGATTTGGAAAGAAGAAAGGAATGGTGGAAACCTGGGATGACTCAGATTCTTCTGAAGATGAATCTGGTTCTGAAGATGAAAATGCCAACCTAGCTTTAATGGTTATCAGAAAAGATGACTCAGACTGTGAGTCAGAACAAAGAGAGGTATTTTCTGAATTTTCTAGAGAAGAACTTGCTGATAGTTTATCAGAACTTCTGGAAAATTATAGTAAGCTCAAAATCAAATACAAGAAACTCAAGAAGAGTCTTGCATCTGATTTTAAGAAACTTGAAACAGAAAAATCTGAACTTTTAGAAAACAATCTTAAACTTGAAAAGGAAATTCAAATTGTTCAAAAGAATTTTATTTCAGAGTATGTATCTAGTTCAAAAGATATTCAGAAAGAATATGACTATAGCTTTCAAACTTTTCTTGCTAAAAGCATAGACAGAAGCAAAATGGCTTCAATGATCTATGGAGTTAGTGGGAAAAACAGAAGAGGAATTGGATATGAACCTCCCAAAGGGAAGGAGACATACATTCCAAAACCTGTTGCTAAAATGACCTTCACTTACAAACCTCTGAATAAGCAATTCAAGTTTGGACACTCACATGATATAAAATATACATCACATTCTGGAAACTCTAATGCTAACCCAAAAGGACCCAAAAAGATATGGGTACCTAAGGATAAAATAATATTTGTTGCATATGTCCTTAACAGCTCAATTGAAACACCAGTCATGGTACCTGGACTCTGGATGCTCGCGACACATGACGGGAAAAAGGTCTATGTTCCAAAGCCTGGAACTTAAAGCTGGAGGAGATGTGAAGTTTGGAGGTAATCAGAAAGGGAAGATTATTGGTTCTGGAACCATAGGAAACGATAACCTTCCTTCTATCTCTAATGTTTTACTAGTAGAAGGATTAGCTCATAATCTATTGTCCATAAGTCAATTAAGTGACAATGGCTATGACATTATCTTCAATCAAAACTCATGTAAAGCTGTAAATCAAAAGGATGGATCAATCCTCTTTTCTGGTAAGAGAAAGAATAACATTTACAAAATTGATTTATCAGATCTTAAATCTCAAAACGTAAAATGCCTTTTGTCTGTTAGCAATGAGCAATGGGTATGGCACAGAAGATTGGGACATGTCAGTATTAGAAAAATCTCTCAACTAAATAAATTAAATTTAGTCAGAGGACTTCCCAATCTAAAATACAACTCAGATGCTTTGTGCGAAGCATGTCAAAAAGGAAAATTTTCAAAACCTTCCTTTAAATCTAAAATTTTTGTCTCTTCCTCTAAGCCATTAGAGTTACTTCATATTGATCTGTTTGGGCCAGTTAAAACTGCATCCATCAGAGGCAAGAAGTATGGATTGGTCATCGTTGATGATTTCAGCAGATGGACATGGGTAAAGTTTTTAAAACACAAGGATGAGTCACATTCTGTATTCATTGACTTTTGTACTCAAGTGCAAAATGAAAAAGATTTTAAAATCACAAAAGTTAGAAGTGATCATGGTGGTGAATTTGAAAATCATTATTTTGAAAAATATTTTAAAGAAAATGGTATTGTTCATAATTTTTATTGTCCTAGAACTCCCCAGCAAAATGGAGTTGTAGAAAGAAAGAATAGAACATTACAAGAAATGGCCAGAACCATGATCAATGAAACAAATATGGCTAAGCACTTTTGGGCAGAAGCTGTGAATACAGTGTGTTATATTTAGAATAGAATCTCTATAAGACCTATTCTTGAAAAGACTCCCTATGAATTGTGGAAAATCAGAAAGCCTAACATTTCTTATTTCAATCCTTTTGGATGTACTTGTTTTATACTAAACACCAAAGAAACTTTGAATAAGTTTGATTCCAAAGCACAAAAGTGTTTCCTACTTGGATACTCTGAATGCTCAAAAGGCTATAGAGTATACAACACATAAACTCTGATTGTTGAAGAATCAATCAAAGTCAGGTTTGATGATAAGCTTGGCCAACAACAGCCAAAGCAAATTGATTTTTCTGTAGGTACAGAAGATCATCACTCAAACTCTGAAAGTTTAGAAGCAAAAGAAGACGTAGTAGATCATCCTCTTGACAATGCTCTGAACAATCTCATAATCTCTGACCAACCAACACAGAAAAGGTTTCCTAGATTATCTTCAGCTCACAAAGAAGACGTAATCATTGGAAGAAAATAAGATCCCATCAGAACAAGATCATCTCTCAGAATCAATGAAGAATCTTTGTTTGGTTTAGTCTCTCTGATTGAGCCAACTACCATTGATGAAGCTCTGGAAGATAGTGATTGGATCTTTGTAATGCAATAAGAACTAAATCAATTCTCAAAGAATGATGTATGGAATCTTGTTCCAAGACCCAAAGGATTCAATGTTATAGGAACCAAATGGGTCTTCAGAAACAAATTGAATGAACAAGGTGAAGTAATCAGAAACAAAGCACGACTGGTTGCACAGGGTTATAGTCAACAAGAAGGAATTGATTATAATGAAACCTTTGCCCCAGTCACCAGGTTAGAATCTATAAGATTATTAATTTCTTTTGCTATACAAAATAACATTTCATTGTATCAAATGGATGTTAAGAGTGCATTTCTAAATGTTTATATTGAAGAAGAAGTATATGTCCATCAACCTCCTGGATTTAATAATTTAAAGCATCCAGAACATGTTTTTAAATTGAAAAAGTCTTTATACGGTTTAAAACAAGCTCCCAGAGCTTGGTATGATCGTTTGAGTAATTTTCTATTAGAAAAAGATTTTACCAGAGGAAAAGTGGACACAACTCTCTTCAGAAAAACATTTAAAAATGATATTTTAATCTGTCAAATTTACGTTGATGATATAATATTTGGAACCTATAATATATCCCTTGGAAAATAATTTGCTAAGACAATGCAGGAAGAATTTGAAATGAGCATGATGGGTGAATTGAAATTCTTTCTTGGAATTCAAATCAACCAGACTCAAGAAGGTACTTTCATACATCAGACGAAGTATGTTAAAGAACTTCTGAAGAAATTTTAAATGTTAGAAAGCAAAGATGCCAAAACACCTATGCATCCAACCTGCATTCTAGGTAAAGATGAGGTAAGTATGAAAGTAGATCAGAAGCTCTACAGAGGTATGATTGGATCCCTTCTCTATCTGACTGCATCTAGACCTGATATATTATTTAACGTGTGCTTGTGTGCTAGATTCCAATCAGATCCTAGAGAATCTCATTTAACAGTTGTTAAGAGAATTCTTAGGTATCTGAAAGGTACTGCTAATTTTGGTCTGTGTTACAGAAGATCACAAGATTACAAACTAGCAGGTTATTGTGATGCTGACTTTGCTGGAGATAGAATTGAAAGAAAAATCACCTCTGGAAGCTGCCAGTTTTTGGGTGACAATCTTATCTCATGGTACAGCAAGAAGTAAGCAACAATTGCTCTATCAACCACAGAAGCTGAATATATATTTGCTGCTGGATGTAGCTCTCAGATGATTTGGATGAAAAGTCAACTAGAAGATTTCAACCTTTATGAAAGTAAGATTCCTATCTTCTGTGACAATACTTCTGCTATTTGTCTTTCTAAAAATCCAATCTTACATTCTAAAGCCAAACATATATAAATTAAATATCATTTCATAAGGAACTATATTCAGAAGGGGATTTTAAACTTGATTTTTGTAAAAACAGACCATCAATGGGCTGACATTTTTACTAAACCCCTTTCAGAAGATAGATTTAATTTCATTCTGAAAAATATTTGTATGGAATTATGTCTTGAATAAAATAATATTTATTTTCTGTGTCTGGCTTCAGAACTTTCTGAAACGAATGCTCTGATCAACAACTCTTCAGAAATTTAGAAGAAAAGTTGTAACAGAAGCTATATGAATCATTCTAACGCTTCATGTCCAAGTGTAGTTCAGAAATTCATTAGAACAAACAGCTGTTACATGCATCCTTCAGGAGATGAACACGTGGTGTGTTTCTGAAAGTTCAAGCGTGCAAAAGCTACTGATGACGTTCTAGGTAACTGTTGATGATTAGCCATAATCTCATGTTTTCCCTCATTTTTAGCAAATCATTAAATGCAAGTAATGATGAGAATCTTTTTTTTAATCCGTTTTAATCTTTATTTTAATTTGTCTTAAATACTTCTAATTTAATTCTTAACCTATTCTCTGAAATTAATGCATATAAATACTCTTTGAAAAACCCTTTTCATTCTTTACTGTCTCTTTCAACTCAAGTTTTTATTTGAAAGTTTCTCTTAAAACCCTTTTCGAAAATTTCTCTTTTCATAGAACTTCAATGGCTTCGTCTTCCTCTACCCACTCTGAGCAATACTGTATACCTGAAAGGACAACACTCGTTCCGGTAGAAAGTTTGGAAGTTTTGAGTAAGCTAATGGTAGACTTTGAGAACCTCAGAGAAAATGGATTTGACTTGTTCCCTGCTGTGAAGTTTCAAGGTTGGGAAAGCTACTTTGATCGTCTTAATGGTCCAGTCTTTCCTCATTTGGTAAAAGAATTCTGGATTCACGCTATTGCAACTCCCAAGGTTATTCTCTCCTTTGTAATGGGCAAGGAAATATCCATTACAGAAAATCTAATCAGAAGGTTGCTGGGATTTAAAGGACTTAGAGTTACAGGAATGCCCACTGGAAGAATGGAGATGTCTAGGGTATACACAGAGATTTTTACCAATGGTCAAGGTTCCTCCAAAGTTAGGGATTTGAAAGACAAGTATAAGATTTGGGCAAGGATTATTCATGGATGTATTCACCACAAGAAATACACCAATTCTCCTGATTACATCAACGCTGATCAACAATATTTGTTGTTTTTCCTGAGAACCAATGTCAAAATTGATTTGCCCTACTTGCTTTTTGAACACCTCTGGAACCATGTCAAAGAAACCAGAGAAGCTGAAAGGATGAAGAATCCCAAATCAAAGAGGAATTGGATTCCCATGGGAAGGTTATTATCAGACATTCTGATTGAGAATGGTCTGATTGCTCACCTAAGAGAAGCAAATCTTCAGGGGGAGCTTGAACCTATATGTGGTAAGACAATGACTGGAAAGAACTTGCTGAAGAGGAAAATTATTGACAAACTGCTGGTGGAACCCTCTCCATGTATGTCAACTATTGTGAAGAAGAGAAGAATTCTTATTGCTGACTTTCCTATGTTCAACTTGTTGGAACATTCTCGTATGGTTTTGCACTATCTTGAGACCTGCAGAGAAACAGGATCACCTATTGATCCAGCTTGGCTTCAAGGAAGAAATCAAGTTGTTGTTGATGTTGTTCTCCAAGGATCTGTGAAGAGAAAAGCTGTAGAAGGACCTTCTGACACTCCTCAGAAGAAAAAGAAGACAGGTAATCATGCTGAAACTATACCTGTTTATAATTCTGAAAATATATCTGCATCTGCTGAATCCTCTCAAACCTCACCATCTGAACCCCTTGCTGACAACCTTAGTAAAAATCAGTTCTCAACAGATTTAAGTGATTCTGACTCTGATGAACATTCTGATAGCCAATCAGAACCCTCTCATTCAGAACCCCCTGAACCATCTGTTTTTCAACCTATTCCTACTGAACGTTTCTCAAGACCCCATCCCAGACCTTTATCACCCAGACCCACTGAATGGTATGATGCTGGATCTTAGAGAATTCCTGGGATTAATGAACCTCTAGAAACCATAAAACCTCCTTTCAATCTTCCAGCTGAAAACATTTTTGCTATGAACCAACCACAACCTCAAAATCCCATTCCCACTCCCGTTTATACAATAATAATTTCGCCTGATATCACTCCACCCACCTCACCACAACATACAACACCTATCTCAACTCCTCAAATTCCAGAACAACAAATTTTTGAACAAACTGAAATTGCTGAACCATCTGTACCTCATGATATATCAGAACCTCCTATTTGTGTTAACTAACCTGAACCTGAACCTACAAATACTCCTGAAACCAATAGCTTTTTAAGAATTGTAGTGGACTCTCAATCTCTACAATTCTTGAAAAACAAATCTTACAGAACGGCTGTCCCTAAACCCATTCAGCCAGATGTAAATATCTTGTTTCAGAATTTTATAACAAATATTCAAGCATGGTTACCGCTGAAAGAAGATTGCCTCAGAAGTGTGAACACAGCAGCAACAGATCTTCTATGGGAAACTTTCAGAAGAACCTTGGTTGCTGAATCACGGAAGTTACAGAGTTTGTGCCACTCTCAAGTGCTGGACAACTTTTCTAAACTTCTGCATGTTTTCAAGACAGAAGCTGTTGATACTTGGAATAAGAAGTCTTCGCTGTTGATTGCTGATACACCAACTGATAAGATGGACATATCAGAAGATGAATCTGAAGAATACTCTGAAGATTCAAATCCTCTGGCTATTGTTCTATTGAATCAACCTTCAGTTAAGGATGGACCTGAACCTGTGCCAACTTTTGCAATGGATCTGGGCACTCTGCTCTCCACCTTTGTAAAGTCTAATTCATCAGTTGCTGCTTCTGACCCTGTTTCTACTGAAGCTTCATTATCTTCTGCCCATACCTCACTCATTATGGACACTCTGAAAGAGCTAAAGAGGGAGAATGAAGTCTTGAATAGACGCATGGATAAGCAAGATCAACCAAATCTAGAGTTCAAGAACTGGATGGCAATGCAAACTGAATCTGCCTCTGAGATCAAGAACCTTCTGATGGCTCTTGTCTCTAAGAAATCCTAGTTTCTTTTTGTCTCTTATTTGGATGTTTTGTTTGTACTTCTGGATATCTATTTTTAACTTTTTATGAAATCTTTCAAAATTTCTCATTTTATTACACATTTTGATTATGCCAAAAAGGGGGAGAAAATGTGAACTAATCACTGTTTAACAGTTATGGGACTATGTCTCAGACATTCTAACAAAATTGCAAGAATTCCTTCTGTGAAAAAGATTTTTGCAGGTATCATTTAACTCTGAAAGAATATTCCAGCTAAGATTTATCTTCTTGAAGAAGTTATGAAGAAATTCAAAGAAGGCTGTGTATCACTCTGACTAAATAATCTCAGGATGTCTTATGCAAAGAAATATTCATTTCAGGGGGAGCTTCTTATCTCTTAATCTGTTTCTTTTCTTTATCTAAAATAATTTTTTGTCATCATCAAAAAGGGGGAGATTGAAAGAACAAGATTAGTTCTGACCTATCCCAAGTGTTTTGATGATAACTAAATTATATTTAAGATAATTTATGCTCTAATGAATGTGTTTTGAATGTCTTAGTTAATGTTCTGACAAGAAACATTCCAAAGTGCTAAGCAAAGATTATAAAGAAGTTCTTTGATAAAAGAACCTCTTATTCAAACGCATCTGCTGACTCTGGTAAGAACATTCATTTGTTAAATGTATCTTCTAACTTCTAGCAGGCTTCTTGATTCTGAAGATAACTTGAAAGCAAGCGCTGTTCAAAGATCTTAGCAAGCAACGCTCTGACCAGAAGTTGAATGAAGCATGTTCTGAGTTAAAGCAACAACTTCTTAATCAACGTGTCTTATCAAAGCAAAGGAAAATATGTTCTTACATTCTGACGTATACTAATTAATGCAAAGACGGCTGAAAGCACTCAAGTGCCTACAACTTGTTTCTTGGAGAATGTAATTTTGCAAGGATACACGCAAATCATTTAATGCTCTCCATTTCCTCTGAAGGCAGCAACAGTCTTATTACTCCTACTATAAATAGAAGGACATTTATTGCAAGCAAAAATAAAGAGGAACATCGTTCAAACAAGAAACTACGTGAAATATTCAAAAGCTTACAAACTCATAGTTCATACATTTTTGTGTATTACTTTCTAAGAAAAATCGCAGTTGTGATATAGCTTGATTAGAAGTAAACTCAACTTCAATTATCTGTAAAGATTATACTTCTGTATTTGTTCCTTGAGAGACCAAGTTTAGTCAGATTTCTCAAGCAGACTAGGACTAGATTTAAGTCTTAGTGGTGTTAGTCACTTGTAAGTTTACTTGTGCATTGTTAGTCACAACAGTTGTTATGTGATTGTAATTAGTTGATTATAATGGATTAAGTCCTTGTTGAGAAAGGCGAAATCACCTTGGCGGATGGACTGGAGTAGTTTGAGTTCAAACGAACCAGGATAATAATAACTGTGTTATCCCATTATTGTTTTGAGCGTTGCTTTGAAAGAAAGAAAAAAAGAGTCACTTATTCAACCCCCCCCCCCCCTTTTCTAAGTGTTTTCTTACTCCTTCACACCCCTGTCCTTGGTTTGAAACTGTAACTCCATCTTTATCATCCTCCATAACCAAAAATAGAGGTATGCAACTTGACTTCTCCAGACCATTCTAGCCATCCATTGCTCAAGCAAACCATTGCATTAGCTTCCTGGGGACTTGAGGAAGCTAGCGTGATCATCACCACTGTCTGAAACAAGCTCAAATCCATTTCACGATTTCCAGTTTTGAGGTATTTTTCTTGAACTTCTACCTTCATATTTAGGCATTGTTAGGCTTGCATTTGTGAAGATAAAATGTAGACATCATTGCCGTGAAACTATACATGTCCATAGATTTCATTTATTTTGATTAAGCTAGGAGAATTTTGAGTTTGAACTTTCTGAAATATTTAGGTCAGAATTTGGTACTTTCAGAAGTTCTCATTCATCTTTGATTTATAGCTTATGATATTTATATGGTTGGATTCGTGTGACAAAATGGAGCAATTTTCATGTTTACATTTTTGCAAATGGTTGAGAAATGAGCAAGTTACAGATCATTTGGCTGGAGGTTGAAGATGAAGTGTAATCAGGGCGCGTTTTGTGTTATGTATTTATCCTTTTACACAAGTTAACGGATGTATCACCACCCCAGTGGTTAAAGCGCGCGCATGTCACCCTTAGATCTTGGGTTCAAGCCCCAACGTGACCTTTTGCTTTTTTTTTCACTATTTTTTGACATTTTTGTGCTTTTTTTGCAGCGCTTGGGCTTCCATTTGGGCCTGATCTTTTTTTTTCTCACAACACCCCCTGCATTACTAATCCACCTCCCTGGCTTATTTCCATTTTATTTTATTTTTTTACTTTTTTTTTATCTTTTATTTATTATTATTAATACTATTATTATTATTATTATTATTATTATTATTATTATTATTATTATTATTATTATTATTATTTTCATTAATCATAGAAAATCCAAAAATATTTTATTTATTATTTACAAATATTTATTTTATTTTCTTATAAAACAAAAAAGACTAAAAAGCATTTTCTTAAACAAATTAATTTTTTTCTCTTAAATAATTAATATTTAGACTTAGGCTTAATTTTTATTTTATTTTTTTTATTCAAAATTAATTTAGAACTTAGGTTTATTTTAATTAATTAATTTTCATATTATGTTTATTAAGTTAAAACCTTTTCAAAAAAAAAAACCTGAACTACATTTTTAACTTAATTTCCTTCTCATTTAATTTAGGTTTAAATTTTGTTTATTTTTCATTAATCATCTCACTTAATTAGGATAAAACTCCTTTCATAAAAACAACAAAAAAAATCCTTTATTTTTCCATTTATATTCTTGCATTTTATTTTCAATTTTGTACAATATTCAATATGGTTGTAATAGGTGATTATTAGGTTTAATTTTCTTGCAATCCTCATTTGTAAATTTGTACACCCCCTCCCATGAGTATTGTAATAGCGTAGTAATTTTAAATTCTGTAATTTATCGCTTTATATAAATGCTAGTAATTAGGGTTTGTATGGAAAGATAAAATCAACAAGTAGCAAACCCTAATTCAAGACAAAAACCAAGCATGAAAATCAATAAACTTGCGCACAAGCACCCCTAGGATAAATCCACTTGGTTGCCTTACAAAAATGACCATATTACGCATGTAAGGTATCTTAGCAAAGACAAGCTAAATACAAGATCATAGTCCATCGACGACGCTATCAAAGTTGCCTTTCAAAATGATCTTAGTCCCTAAAGAAAAATACTAAGATACTTTGCAACATTGTTAATCATGGTTATACGATGACCCACGCATGTCCCGTTTACATCCAAAGATAGGGTTACTTACCAAATCAATGGTAAGATAACAATGTCAAAGGAAAAAGGAAATCAACATGAAAAACTTTTGAGTAGGTAGAATGTTCCTAGTTACTTGCTCTATTTCAAAACAAAAACATCCTTGCTATTTTCAAAAACAAACACCAACACTTTCAAAACATCTTCCAAAACTTGAAAACATTTTCAAAAGATCAAACACTTTATATATGTTCTTACGAACGAGAATCATTACAAAGTTTTCCTAAACAATGGTCTCTTTTCAAAACTACTTTCAAAAAACCACACAAAGCACAATTTCAAACAAAAACAAGTGATCTAGCAAGTAACTAAGAGCCCATGGAAAACCATGGATGAAAAGGGTGCTAATACCTTCCCTTTTCATAATCTACCCCCTGAACTCAAGAAATAATCTCAAAGGTCTTTCCTGTGCTTTTTCACCTTTCCTTTTGGATAAAAGAAAATTTGGTGGCGACTCTTGCTAACCGCAACATTTGCGATCAAATACAAAACACCCAAGTCAGTTCTCCCACCGCATCACAACTGAAAATGGAATATTTCATTGATTGTTTTGGGCGTATGAACCATGCATCAAAGGTTTTGCATTTTGCAAACCTATTATACAAGTTTATGGAACTTGGTTATATGGAAAGTATAAAGGAACGTTACTCATGGCAGTGGCACAAGATGGCAACAATAATATTTTTCCGATTGCCTTCGCTCTTGTTGAAGGTGAGACATGTGGTGCATGGAATTTCTTTCTGAAGAATCTCTGATTACATGTTGCTCCTCAACCCAACCTTTGTTTGATTTCAGACATACATCCATCGATTATGAGTGCATACAATAACCCTGATAACGGTTGGTAGGATCCCCTTTCAACACATGTCTATTGCATTAGACATATGACACATAACTTCATGCACCATATCAAAGACAAGAAACTTTGAAATAAAGTTGTTAATGCAAGATACGCCTTAACAGAACCATTATTCTAACACTACCGCGAAGAAATCCGGCTGACAAACTCAGAAGCATTAAGGTGGATCGATAACATTCCAGTGGAGAAGTGGACTCGGGAATTTGATAATGGTCAATGATGGGGCCACATGACAAAAAATTTGGTGGAATCATTGAACTCTGTCTTCAAAGACATCTGAAACCTACCAATTACTGTTTTAGTTAGAGCAACATATTTTAGGATGGGGTCATTGTTCGACACAAGAAGTTCAAAAGGGAGGGCAGTGTTACAATCAGGGAAGTTTTTTAGTGAATGCATAATGAAATCATTTAACGAGGAGGCTTCCAAAGAAAACATATATAGTGTCATCGTGTTTGACCGTATTAAAGGTTGCTTCAGTGTACAAGAGACAATGGATCATAATGAGGGGAGGCCAATGAGATATTATCGGGTCAAACTAGATAGATGTTGATGTGATTACGGAAAGTTTCAATCATTTCGTATGCCTTGCTCTCATGTTATAGCGGCATGATCGCATCTTCGCTTGGACCCAATACGACATATATATCTCGTTTACACAATAAAGAGTGTTTTAAGTGTGTACATCAGTACCTTCTCCGTGTTGGCAAAGGAGGATTATTGGCCAGCTTATCAAGGGAACATTGTTTGGCGTAATGAACAAATGCGACAGGAGAAAAAGGGGCGCGCCAATAGCACTCATATTAGAACTGAAATGGATACGACCAACAAAATAATAATATTATGCAGTACATGTTGTCTTCCTGGACACAATCGAAAAACTTGTCTAAATATTGGGTTTAGCTCTGCAACCTAATTTTTTTATAACAAACTTTTCAGAGTAATTAATTTGTTGTAAGTAAGAAATTTCAGTTTAAATTCGGGTTTTCATTGCGTGTTCAATTTATCATTCGTTTACAACAACCTTCAGATAATGACCCAAAAAACTACAACGCAACAAACTCATAAGAACAACACAACAACATGATAAGCAGACAAAACAACTAAACACATCATAATATATAAGAGATAAAAACCATCAACACAATATCGTCTGGTCCAAGCATCATCATCATGACATCAGCGTCGTATCTCACCTTTTTCCATGATCGGCTTACTCCACTTTCGTTCCTCATTGTAATTTGTCTTTTAATTTTTCTGATTTGTTCACCTTCAGAAATGTCTTCTTCCAACCAGCGAATCAAGTGTCTCTGAAAATGCTCGAATGTCTGCATATTCCAGAATTTGATCTTCATGGGAGGCTTTGTCGCTGAAAAAATAACATGCGCATCTCTTTTGATCAATAAAAACTTTGGCAAGGGAGTGGAAGACATTTTCTAAGAGTAATGTGAGAAATGGTGTGAAAAATGAAGAAGATGAGTGGTTGTATTTATAGAAAACCATATACAATTGTCACGCCACACAAGGTGGTGCCTCCTCTATAATTATACATGCATGCGCCACACTGCATGACATTACATAGGAGGACAAGCCATGCAGTGCAGCGCCTCCTCTCTATTTTGTATGTATGTGTCACACAAAGTGGCATCTCCTCTATGTGGCGAATTTTTGTTTTGTTTGAAAAGTGATTACTTTGGTAAATATTTTGAAAATGTGGTTATTTGGATTTTTTTTAGAAAAAAAATGGTTATTTAAAAAAAATTAAATATTTTTCTTATAAAAAATGGAGATCTAAAATGATTAAAAACGATAAAAAATAGATATTAAACTATCCGGAAAAAATGAAATGAACACATTAAAATAAACTACAGATCAATATAATTAATAGAAAATAAATGAAATGATCAAAATCAAAATAAAATAAGAATAAAAATATCATGGCGAATAAACGTTTACGATTAAGAACGAGACTTTAAACTGTATCAAAAAAATAAAGTGAGCAGGCCAACATGACCTACGCGAAACGCAAATTCATAAAACAGTCAGTTAAAGGTGAAAATATGAAATATTTTCTCGCTAATTTTTCGCACAGTATCGAATCACTTTTAACGGTCTGTCTGTAAAACCGAAATATCAATATTATCAACATATAAACAAGTTAATACAATGCAAGAAACGAGTAAAAAGATAAAAATATATGAAGTTAAATATTAGGTGTTTTTCAACTATAAAATGATACAAATATCGATTAAAACTAACTTTTTAACAACTTAAATACGACTAACGATATAAAACGTGATAAATAAAAATATTTATTGATGAATGTGATTAAATAACTGTGGGATATTGGATCGAACTCTAGTATGATCGAAGTACATGCTGTAGTCGAAGAAGGGTCTAGCATGTATTTGTCGAAAATGCTTATTAAATTAGGTTTTAGTGTTTAAACCCTAATTTGTTAAGTTAGCTTGTTTATTAAGTTAGCTTGTATAATGGGCCTTGTGGAAAAAGCCCATTAGTTAGTATGTTAGGTTTTATTATAAATAGCATACTAGTCTCTCATCATTGCAACACACAGCAAATCCTAATTTAGGGTGAGAGGGTTATTTGTTATTCTTGTAAACTTGTAATCTTGTTTTCTAAGAGAAAGTAAAGAATAGCAGTTATAACCAATTCTTGTGTTCTTCTTCTTCCTTATTCATTATTCCTCCCTTTATTCTATACTTTGTTATTGGCATTGAATTCACAACAAATTGGTGCGGTGAGCATGGAGAAGATGCCTTCAACAAAGTATGAGATTGAAAAGTTCACCGGAGTGAATGATTTCGGTCTATGGCGCTTGAAGATGAAAGCCCTACTGGTTCAGCAGGGTTGTTTGGAAGCGTTGAAGGGAGCGACGGCGATGGACGCTGCGTTAATAGAAAGAGAGAAGACGACCATGATCGAGAAAGCACACAGCGCAATTTTGTTGAGCCTTGGTGATAAGGTTCTTCGACAGGTATCAAAGGAGACGACGGCATCAGGGTTATGGGTGAAACTTGAAAGTTTGTATATGACCAAATCTCTGGTAAATCGACTCTACCTGAAGCAAGCTTTGTATTCATTCAAGATGATTGAAGACAAAGTGTTGGCTGAGCAGTTGGATATGTTCAACAAACTGATTCTTGATCTTGAAAATATTGATGTAAAGATTGATGATGAAGATCAAGCGCTGTTATTGCTGTGCGCTTTGCCCAGATCACATGCTCACTTCAAAGAAACCCTCTTGTATGGAAGAGAGTCCCTGACCTTTGAAGAAGTTCAATCAGCTTTGTACTCTAAGGACTTGAACGAACGTAAGGAGCATAAACCTTCGACGGTTGGTGAAGGTTTGGCTGTTAAAGGAAAATTCGACAAGAGGAAAGGTAAAAATCAGTCGAAGTCTTATAGTGGTGACGCATCTGGTATTAGATGCTATCACTGTAAGAAAGTAGGTCACACAAGAAAGGTGTGCCCTGAACGCCTGAAAGATCATGGAGGTAAGGATAATGGAAACGCAGCTATTGTCCAAGATGATTTCGAATCATCTGATGTTCTTGTGGTTTCAAGCAACAACTCATCGAAGGAGTGGATTATGGATTCTGGATGCACTTGGCACATGACTCCAAACAAAGACTTGTTCGAGGAATTATGTGATCAAGATGGTGGATCTGTATTGCTGGGAAACAACAAAGCTTGCAAGATTGCAGGCGTTGGATCTGTGAGATTCAAGCTCCATGATGAGTCAATAAGATTGTTGACTAAAGTCAGGTATGTACCTGATTTGAAGAGAAATTTGATTTCTCTTGGTGAATTCGACAAGAAAGGATATGTGTTTCAAGGAGAGAAAAGTATCCTGAGAGTCATGAAAGGGTCGAAGGAAGTCTTGAGAGGCGTGAAGAAACAAGGCTTGTATACCCTTGAGGCTGAAGTTGTAAGTGGTTCGACAAATGTTGCATCCACGAAACCTTTGTCGAAGACAGAAATTTGGCACATGAGATTGGGCCATGTCAGTGAAAGGGGTCTGGTTGAATTAGGGAAACAAAATCTGCTTGGTGGAGATAAAGTCGAAAAGCTGAAGTTTTGTGAACCCTGTGTACTTGGAAAGTCCTGTAGAATGAAGTTCAACAAAGGCAAACAAAGAACACATGGATCCCTTGATTACATCCATGCTGATCTTTGGGGGCCTGCAAGGTGTCCATCACATTCAGGAGCAAAGTATTTTCTATCCATAGTAGATGACTATTCCAGAAAGTTATGGGTATTCATCTAGAAGACTAAGGATGAAACTTTTGAGAATTTCAAAAGTTGGAAGACTCTTGTCGAAAATCAAACTGGCAGAAAGGTAAAGAGGTTGAGAACCGACAATGGCCTTGAGTTTTGCAATGAGGCGTTCGACAGTTTTTGTGTTGCCTCTGGTATTGCAAGGCACAGAACTACCGCAGGTACTCCACAACAAAATGGTTTGGCTGAAAGGTTTAATCGAACTATTTTGGAGAGAGTTAGATGCATGTTGACTAGTGCGGGATTAAAGAAGGTGTTTTGGGCTGAGGCTGTTTCGACAGCAGCATATCTGATAAACAGATGCCCTTCGACAGCGTTAGATATGAAGACACCTGAAGAAGTTTGGTCGGGACATCCACCAGATCTCGACAAACTAAGAGTATTTGGCTGTGTAGCCTATGCTCACATTAGGCAAGACAAGGTCGAACCTAGAGCTCTGAAATGCATGTTTATGGGATACCCTGAAGGAGTGAAAGCTTATAGGCTATGGTGCCTAGAGCCAGGTCACAGGAGGTGTATCACCAGTCGAGATGTAGTTTTCAATGAAACTGAAATGGCTTTCAAGAAAACTGATGATGTTGACGAAGAGCTGGAACAGGTAGAGATTCCTGTTGAGGTGGAGCATGTTGATGCTGAAATGCGTATCCCAGATGAAGTCGAAGAAGAAACAGAAGATTCTGATGATGTTGAGGAAACTGTTGATGACTACCTATTGTCGAGAGATAGGCAAAGAAGAGTCATAAAACCACCTCAGAGACTTGGATATGCAGATCTTGTAGCTTATGCCTTAATCTCTGCAAGTGAAGTTCTAGACGAAGAACCTAGAGATTATAAGGAAGTTATAAGGAGTCGAATGAAGACTGAATGGCTAAAGGCCATGCATGATGAGATGAAATCTCTTCATGACAATCACACTTGGGAACTAATCAAGAAACCTGTTGGGGCAAGGTTAGTCAGCTGTAAGTGGATTTTCAAAGTTAAGGAAGGAATTGAAGGAGTAATGTCGAAGAGGTACAAGGCAAGACTAGTCGCAAGGGGTTTCACTCAGAAAGAAGGTGTCGACTTCAATGCTGTATTTTCCCCTGTTGTGAAGCACAGATCCATCCGAATGTTGCTTGCCATGGTGGCTCAGTTCGACCTTGAACTGGAACAAATGGATGTGAAGACTGCGTTCTTGTATGGTGACTTAGATGAAACAATCCTAATGAGGCAACCTGAAGGGTATGTCGAAAAGGGGAAAGAAGATTATGTGTGCAAACTGAAGAGATCTTTATATGGACTTAAACAATCTCCTCGACAGTGGAATAAGAGATTCGACAAGTTCATGGAACACATAGGTTTCATTAGAAGTCAGTTCGACCATTGTGTTTACTCCAGATTTCGACCTGAAAATTCATTTGTTATTTTGTTGCTTTATGTTGATGATATTCTGATAGCAAGCAACAATGTCGAAGATGTAATGAGGGTGAAGGCTGAACTCAATAAGGAGTTTGACATGAAGGATATGGGAGCTGCATCTAGGATTCTTGGAATTGACATTCGAAGAGATAGAAAGCAGTCGAAATTATGCTTATCTCAAGAGGCATACCTACGAAAGATTCTTGACAAGTTTGGTATGTCGAATTCAAAGCCTGTTGTGACTCCAACAAACCCTCAATTCAAGCTGAGCATTGATCAATGTCCCAGTACTGATGGTGAAAGAACCTATATGAACAGCATCCCATATGCTAATATAGTTGGTTCTTTGATGTATGCTATGGTCTGTACTAGACCCGACATAGCATATGCAGTAAGTCTTGTAAGCAGGTACATGGCGAATCCTGGAAAGGCTCACTGGCAAGCGTTAAAGTGGATTCTAAGGTACATAAATGGGTCTCTGAACAGAGTCTTAATTTATGGTGGAGCCTTGGGTGAAGATAGTAAAGCAGCAGTCGAAGGCTATGTTGACTCTGATTATGCAGGTTGTATGGATTCCAGAAAATCTATCTCTGGATATGTTTTCACTATGTTTGGTACAGCAATTAGTTGGAAAGCAACTCTTCAGAAGGTTGTTGCCTTATCAACTACTGAAGCAGAATATATTTCCCTAACTGAAGCTGTGAAAGAAGCATTGTGGCTTGAAGGTTTTGCAAAGGAGCTGAAACTTCAAGGTCAAGGTATCACTGTTAAATGTGATAGTCAAAGTGCAATACACTTGTCGAAGAACTCAGCCTATCATGAGCGAACCAAGCACATAGATGTGAGACTGCATTTCGTCAGAGGGGTAATCGAGCGTGGAGAAGTCCAAGTGCTGAAGGTCTCGACAGATCACAATGCCGCTGATATGATCACCAAAACATTGCCAAGTTGCAAGTTCTTCCACTGTATGCAGTTGATAAAGCTGCATGAAGAAAGCTAGTTAGTGTCTCTTGATGCTGTAGAGTTAGGTCCAAGGTGGAGATTTGTGGGATATTGGATCGAACTCTAGTATGATCGAAGTACATGCTGTAGTCGAAGAAGGGTCTAGCATGTATTTGTCGAAAATGCTTATTAAATTAGGTTTTAGTGTTTAAACCCTAATTTGTTAAGTTAGCTTGTTTATTAAGTTAGCTTGTATAATGGGCCTTGTGGAAAAAGCCCATTAGTTAGTATGTTAGGTTTTATTATAAATAGCATACTAGTCTCTCATCATTGCAACACACAGCAAATCCTAATTTAGGGTGAGAGGGTTATTTGTTATTCTTGTAAACTTGTAATCTTGTTTTCTAAGAGAAAGTAAAGAATAGCAGTTATAACCAATTCTTGTGTTCTTCTTCTTCCTTATTCATTATTCCTCCCTTTATTCTATACTTTGTTATTGGCATTGAATTCACAACAATAACAAAATATAATATAATAATTCGACTAATAAAATTTAGGAGCGAAATTTAAATTAGAACAATAATTATTCAACTTCCAAGCAAAGCAACTAAACACGCCTTTTCTAACTTTTGCATCGTAGTAAATAGTCTCTCCTATGTATATCCATTTGGTTTTGTCCTTGTGTGATGGTTTGAACTTTTTGTCTCAAGCTTCTGCGTTTTGTTACCCACTTTTTGTCGGGTATTATTACTCTTTGAACATCATTAGTCATGCTATATACAGTACTAGTATAGTATATTAAAGAAAAGAAAAACTCTGGCACCAAAAAACACATTACTCATATATAATAAAAACATAAAAGAAAATCCTGATACGAATGCAACCAAGCCTAAACGAATTGATCCCACAACCATCGGCACACACACAAACTCTCTAGCTAGCCATCATCACTGTGATGCATGCTATGTGCTAGACACATTTTCCTATTCCATAATAGGTAGTAAATAAACTACTCTGATTGGTGTATAGGATTAGGAAAGAAAGAAAAAAAGAGTAATCATATCATATATAGAGAGGCTTGAGTGGCGTAAAAATAGGATGCATGGTCACTGAGTGGAGGAAATATTGGAGAAGGATTCTTCCTCACGTTGCCCACGTCTCCACCAAAGCATAACGTTCCTCTTTACGCGCGTGACGGTCGTCACAGGTGGGTGACGGTCGTAATGCGCTTAAATAGCGCATTACACTCGTCAACAATGTGTTACGAGCGTTATTTCTAGTTGGGGAGGCGTGACGGTCGTCACAGGGTGTGACGGTCGTCACAGGGTGTGACGGTCGTCACAGGTGCAAAAATCCAAACTTTGTATTTTTAGTTCTTTTTCTCTTTGTCTATTGTCTAGCCTTCTTCATGTTGTCCTTTTCCATTGGTTTGAGTTGACAAATGTTATACCTGTAAAAAGACAAATAAACTCGGAATAATCGGGGGTTAGACGACTTAATGTAATATAAAATCGGTAAAAAGTGTAGTAATTATACGATACGTTTTCTCGTTATCAATTCTTCAAAAATGTCCAACATGAAAGTTGTAGAGGATGTCCCAAGCTTTTCAAAATGTCCAATAACTTGAAGAGATCATTTTTGAGCTAGGAGATTCGAAGACTTGAAGTTGGCATGATAAACTTGAATTATAAGTCATTTTTGTGATGAACTCATAATCAAATCTCTTAACCTGATCATTCAATCTCACTTTTTAGACCATGTTGCTTCTAAATCTCTCCATAATTAATTAATTACACAGACCCTAAGTGTATTACACAAGGATTTGATGTTTTGTCTAAGTCTTGATACCATTTATGGTTGAAATTGCAAAAAGTAACATATCCATTCTTGTAAAGCAAGCTTTTTCACAATGTCAACCCTTTCTTGAGCCTCTCAATAACTCCATCTGTACACCCTAGCAACTCAGAAGAAACATGTTTAAAGTGATTCAACCACTCTACATAGCTTGTACCACACATTGGGATTTTGGTTTTCTACTTTGCTTCAAAAATAAGCAAAAATTTCATAACATGTGATCTTGGTAATCTGATCATCTCAAGTCTCCAAACATTTTCCTATATATCAAGACACTCTTATGCAAATGAGGGGACGATTTTACAAACCCTTAAACCCTCTCATACACTCTCAAACCCGAATTGGCCAAAAATCACCATTTTTAAGGTTTTGAAACCTTAACTTCAAAAATCATTACTCTTGCAACTATTGTCCAAACAAATCATCCAAACACTTCATATATATCATATAGAAACTATCCATACCCATGTTTCCTCACTGTAACATCATTTTCATCATCCACCATTTTCAAAACCCACCATTGCAACTTGACTTGAGTAGACCAATCCAGACACTTTCAAGGCAAAGTAAAAGTTGCAACATACTCAATAAGGTCCCAGGAAGCTAAAGCAATCATCATATTTCTTTTGGAAGTCGTGCAGAGGCCATTGAATTTTTGCATCAAGAGGTAAGTTTTTTCAACTTTGAAATCTTAATACAAACATCATTTGCACTTACTTTCAAAATATAAAATGTAGATATCATGTCTATGAAGCTAACCATCTCCTTAAATTTCATTTTAATTGAGTGTGGGATGAGAATTTTGAAATTGATTTTTTTGGACATTTCGGTTTTCAGTTTGGTACAGGCCGAATTCGTGAGTTATAGTGGGAATAAATAAAAACTAATTACATATTTGGAATCCTTGCGAAATTCTAAGCAAGTTTCATTTTTACATTTTTGAACTTGGTTGAGAAATGAGGAAGTTAGAATTTTTTGAAAAAAATGGAAATATATTGTTACAGCAACAGTAATGATAGATGCAGGGAAGAAGAAGAAGAGAAAAATCAAATTTTGAAAACGAGTTTATTTTATATTTAATGATTGTTGTTTTATCACCGGATGTAACAGACACCCCAGTGGCAAGCAACGCGCGTTTCATGTCACTTTCACCTTAAGGGCGCGGGTTTGAACCATAGTGAACCCCCCTTTTGCATATTTTGTGTTATTTTGTGATTTTGTGATTTCAGGAAGCAATGTTCTGATATAATATTACGCAAGCGCATGGTTGACAAGGAAACATGCCTGGCCTAGTGGTATTATTTTGAGCTAGCAACCTGAATGTCTTGAGTTCAAGCCTTGGCAGGACCAAAAATCTTATTTTTATCACTTAACTCATTTTACATTTTTAACAAACTTCAACAATTTATTTAACCCATCAAATTAACTCCTTTTGAATCAATTTTTTTCATACTACTAGTTTATTAGGTCTATTTTATGAATATATAAAAATATTACCAAAAATATTTTTATTTTCATTATTTGTGATTTATTCAAAGTAGCATCTTTTAGGTTTTTTTTTCTTTATTAAAAACTAAAGAAAAAAACATTTTTCTTAACAAATTTCTTTTCTTGATTAAATTAATTTTTAACTTAGTTTTTGCTTTGAATTTCTTTTCTAATTAAATCAAATTATAATTTAGGGATTTTAATTAATTAAATTCTTTCCTTTTATTAGTTTAATTAAATCAAGACTTTTCATAAACAAAAAAAAAAACAATTTTCTTTTCCTTTCACATTGTTTTTATATTCTTGCATATTTTATCTTGCAATATTCAATATGGTTGTAATAGTATAATTATAACTTTATTGCTTCCATCTCCCATTTGTAAATTTGTATACCCCCTCCCCAAATATTGTAATAGCGTAATAACTTTAAATTTCGCAATTTATCGCTTTTACATAATATGCTAGTAATTATGGTTTGTATGGAAAGAATAAAATCAATCAAATAGAAAACCCTAATCCAAGACAAAAACAAGCATGAAAACAACACACTTGCACACAAGCACCCCTAGGGTAAAATCCACTTGGGTGCCTTACAAAATGGTCATATTACGCATGTAAGGTATCTTAGCAAAAACAAGCAAATACAAGATCATAGTCCCTCGATGACGCTATCTAAAGTTGCCTTACAAATGATCTTAGTCCCTCAAAAAAGAATGCTAAGATATCTTGCAATATTGCTAATCATGGTTACACGATGATCCATGCCCGTCCCGCTTACATCCAAAGATAGGGTTGCTTACCAAATCAATGGTAAGACAACAATGTCAAAGGAAAAGGAAATGAACAAGAAAGACATTTGAGTAGGTAGATTACCCCTAGTTACTTGCTCAGTTTCAAAACAAAACATCCTTGCTATTTTCAAAAACAAACAAAAAAACACTTACACTTTCAAAACATCTTACAAAACTTGAAAACATTTTCAAAAGATCAAACATCTTTGTATACATTCTTACGAACAAGAATCATTACAAAGATTGACTGAACAAGGACCTCTTTACAGAATACTTTAAAAAACCACACAAAGCACAATTTCAAACAAAAGCAAGTGATCTAGCAAGTAACTAAAAGCCCATGGAAAACCATGGATAAAAAGGGTACTAGTACCTTCCCTTTTTATAATCTACCCCCCAAACCCAAGAAACAATCTCAAAGGTCTTTCCTGTGCTTTTTCACCTTTCCTTTTGGATAAAAAAAAAGCCGGTGGCGACTCTTGTTAACCGCAACATTTGCGATAAAACACAAAACCCTCAAGTCAGTTCTCCCATCGTATCACAATGAAGAATTAACAAAGAAAATGGATTGAAGAAGGCTTTAAAACCAAATTCGAAGTTGCAGAATTGTGAGTTATTGAGAGAGTTTCGCAGGGTGATTTTGGTTGTTCAAGCTTGCAAAAATGAGTGGAATAGAGCCTGTATTTATAAGAGAAGTGAATGAGATCAAGAGGAGGGGTGAATGATGAAAATTTAAATGAATTCATGCACACTTGTGATCATGAAGAAAGCGTGACAACATGTGCATCAAAACTCATCCAAATGATGCGTTTTGACACTCTAAATGATTCAAACATTTTTGCTAATCATGTTTAAGGTGAAAACGCGTGGTAATTTGGTGATTAGAAGTCACATTATGGAAAATGCAATCTGACTGCAAGTGAAACTTCAATTCCAAGGTACCAACTTTGAATCCATGGTGTTCACAGCTAAAAAGGTCTTAGGGCATAATTATTGAAGCATTTGAAAGACAAGGTCACAATGTTTACAATATGAAAAGATTGACATCATTTGAATGCTTGAGCTAGAAGTTGTGTTTGGTCAAAAACATGAAAAACGCGCTGACTTTTTGTACTTAGAAAAATTCTAAGTTTTTCTCAAAAAATATCCTATAATGTTTTGACTCCAAACAAGGTCTTTCTTCAAAATTGAGCTTTGATCATTGATTCTAGATTGAAGTTGACTCCTTAAAGAGTATTGTGAAACTTGTTTCACTCAAAATTACAAATATTGAACAAGTTATGATCCTCTGAATTTGGTGAAAATCCACGAGGTGACCTATAATCTTTTGAGTTCTTGAGGCATCTTCCAATTGTTTTCAAGCCTTGCACATAAAAGAAGAGTTGAAGTTCACATCCTTAAGATCAATATGGAAAAATAATAGGCTCAAAGGGATACAAATTGATCAAGTTATGACTTTTTGAAGTCACGTAAGGGAATTTGATGGCCTATCTAGAGGACTTATAATCTTTCTCGATCATTAGGAATCCTCCACAGAAAATTTACTTGAAACTTTTGAAGTAATTGGTTGATAACCATTTAAATAGAAGTATATCTTTGGAATCACTCAAAAATCCCAAAATATGAACAAGATATAGCCCTTAGAAGTTCAAAACCCTAGCCCCTAGAGCACCAAAATGACTTGGAAACCCCTTTCAATTTTGACAATATTTCTTGCACAATCACTTTTTCCATGTGAATAAAAGTTGTTGTGGATGATAATAAGAATCCATAACAACAATAACCACTTCCAAATATTAAGAATTGAGGGAGTTATGCACTTGTGATCAAGGAATCAAGAACTTTTCCAATTAGGTCAAACTTCTTCAATCAATTATTGTATCCTTTGACTTCATTTGACAAATTGAGGCATGATGAATCATAGTAGACCTTTTCATGATATTAATTTAAATCACTCTCAATGATAAAGCTTAAATTTCAATGAAGCTTTATTGAAGAAGGCATGGAAATAAACTCATGAACCTATGAATTAACCTGATGAAATATGTTGTACCCTCATCATAGCATCATCATTTAGAGCAAACATTCATTGTATTTGTTAGTTAAAATTTAATCAACACAAGACATATATGACCATTATATATAAATTAAAGTGCTTGGTGATCCCTCAAGAGCAAACCTAGAGATAGGGAGAAGAACCAAACTCAAGTGTAATCTTGATATGATTGAGTTGATATGAGATGATAGAGGAATCTTAGGGGCAAAAATTGGGGGTACAACAGTAAGTACGGTTCAATTTGTACATCGTAATGGATATACTCATGAACACGACAATAAAATCTTTTAACATCCTATTAAAAACATGAATTACGTATAAGAAATATAAGATTTATGTATTAACAAGTATTGAAGAAAATAAACTTACAAAGGTTTAAATGTTGTGGAGAGTTCCTCTATGTTGATAACCCATGGCCAATAAAGAGATATTTTTTATTGGTTACTCTTGTGTTCTTGTTGATGTTTCAAGAAAGAAATAGTATTTGAGTTATGATTGTAATGAACATATAGGGTGAATGTTATATGTATTTATAAGAAAATATGGATGAACACTATGCATTCATGTGAGAATATTCTGCATGCAAGTAACACATAGGCGCCACACTAAGTGGCACATACTTTTATTTTTTGCACTAAGGCGCCATTCAACATGGCTTGCTACTTTTTGCATGCATGCAAAGCTGCAGTGTGGCAGTGATCAGATGGCATGCATGCAAGTTTGTCGTTCACGTGACAAGCCAGCCTAGGTGGTACATGCTTACAAAAATTAGAGGACAAGCCACCCTAGGTGGCGCATGTGTTATATTTTTAAAAGAGAAGCCATCTTGGATGGTGCATTAGTGGTATACACCTCATACTTTCATCAGTCTATTTATGCGTCTGTTTAGGGTGCATTATTGGTATATATCCATAACTCATAAAAAACATACATCAACATATGGATCATTCACAATATTATAGTATTGTTGTTCATATTAATGGTGAGACATTCAACTGTGATAAATTCAGTTTTAATTTTCGTAATATCAATTTTATCTGCTTTTGGACAAACAAGAAATCAAGTTTTGCACGCTTCAAAGATGGACTAGAAGTAAAATTGCAGTGTGGTCCAGTTTACCAAATTCTTTACAAGTCTCCATTTCTATTTGACAACAACCAAGTCATATTTTATCAACTAAAGTTGTGTGACGATGATGGTGTTAGAAACATGTTTCTATCTCATGAACAATCCGGGTTCAATGAGATTGTATGTTTTATTACAACAACCTGATCAATCTCAGGTGGTAGATCCTTCTCAAGATTTTGAAGAAGAAGATTAATATGACGAGGACAACCACCCCGAAGTCGATGTTATTGACCAAGAAGAATAAGATAATGAAGCAATGATTGATTTTATGGTCAATAATATCGATGAAGATCAAGAGCACGAACCTCTAGCTACGAGTCATGCGTACGACCCTCCGTTTTCACATGACGAACTTGAATTTAGGGGAAGAAGAACCAACCTAAGATATCTTTCACAATCCTTATATGCGAACGAAGGGGCCTTGAAAGTTGGAGACAGATTTCGTACAAAAGAAGAGTGTGTTAGAGCTATCAAAAAATACCACATGGAAATTTTAGCTGATTTTAGTATAGATCGAACTAATTCAGTGAGATACATTATTTTATGTCGTCAAAAACCAATTTTCCCTTTTTGTTAAACTGCATCTTACAAGAAGAGAAGTGATTCATGGGAAATATGTATCATTCATCCACCCCACACTTGTATCACCATCGTTCCGACGCAGGATCATCGGAAACTTAGTTCTCAACTAATATGTCAAGAAATCTTGCCTCTTATTAGCAAGGATCCATCATTAAAAGTGAGTACAATTATTTCTCATATCGTTATAAGATTCAATTATACTCCTTCTTACAAGAAGGCATGGATCGTGAGGACTAAGGCAGTTGAACTTGTGGACGGTAATTGGGAGGAGCGTACAAAGAACTTCCAAGATTTTTGGTGGCACTCAAATATTATGCTCCGGAAACTGTTATAATTTTGGAGACACTCCCGACATTTACCCCAGACATAACTCGTATCACTAGAAATGGAATATTTTATCGATTGTTCTGGGCGTATGAACCATACGTCAAAGGTTTTGCACTTTGCATACCTACAATACAAATTTATGGAACTTGGTTATACATAAAGTATAAAGGAACATTACTCATGGCAGTGGCATAAGATGGCAACAATAATCTTTTTTGGATTGCCTTCGCTCTTGTTGAAGGTGAGACATGTGGTGCATGGAATTTCTTTCTAAAGAATCTCCGATTACACGTTGCTCCTCAAGCCAACCTTTGTTTGATTTTAGACAGACATCCATTAATTATGAGTGCATAGAATAATCCTGATAACGGTTGGCAGGATCCCCCTTCAACACATGTCTATTGCATTAGACATATGACACAAAACTTCATGCTCCATATCAAAGACAAGACACTTCGAAAGAAAGTTGTTAATGCAAGATACGCCTTAACAGAACCATCATTCTAACACTACCGCAGAGAAATTCGGCTAACAAACTCAGAAGCATTAAGGTGGATCGATAATATTCCAATGGAGAAGTGGACTCGGGCATTTGATAATGGTCAATAATGGGGCTACATGACAACAAATTTGGTGGAATTATTGAACTATGTCTTCAAAGACATCTGAAACCTACCAATTACTGCTTTGGTTAGAGCAACATATTTTAGGATGGGGTCATTGTTCGACACAAGAAGTTCAAAAGGGAGGGCAGTGTTACAATCAGGGCAGTTGTTCAGTGAATGCACAATAAAATCATTTAAGGAGGAGGTTGCCAAATAAAACATCTATAGTGTAATCATGTTTGACCGTATTAAAGGTTGGTTCAGTATACAAAAGACAATGGATCATAATAAGGAGAGGCCAATGGGATATTATCGGGTCGAACTAGATAGAAGTCGGTGTGATTGCAGAAAGTTTCAAGCATTTCGCATGTCTTGCTCTCATGTCATAGTGGCATGATCACATGTTCTCTTGGACCCAATACGACATATATACCTCGTTTATACAGTAAAGAGCATTTTAAGTGTGCACATCAGTACCTTCTTCGTGTTGGCAAAGGAGGATTATTGGCCTGCTTATCAAGGGGATATTGTTTGGCACAATGAACAATGCGACGAAAGAAAAAGGGGCGCCCCAATAGCACTCATATTAAAACTGAAATGGATACGACCAACAAAATAATAAGATTATGCAGTACATGTCGTCTTCCCGGACACAATCGAAAAACTTGTTTGAATATTCGGTTTAGCTCTGCAACCTAATTTTTTTATAGCAACCTTTCCGGAGTAATTAATTTGTTGTAAGCAAGAAATTTCAATTTCAATTCGGGTTTTCATTTCATGTTCAATTTATCATTCGTTTACAAGAACCTTCAGATAATGACCCAAAAAACTACAACACAACAAACTCAGGACAACAACACAACAATATGATAAGCAGACAAAAGAACTAAACACATCATAATATCTAAGAGATAAAAACCATCAACACAATATCGTTTGGTCCAAGCATCATCATCATGACATCAACGTCACATCTCACATTTTTCCATGATTGGCTTACTCCATTTTTGTTCCTCATTGTAATTTGTCTTTTAATTTTTCTGATATGTTCACCTTCAGAAATGTCTTCTTCCAACCAGCGAATCAAGTATCTCTGAAAATGCTCAAATGTCTGCATGTTCCAGAGTTTGATCTTCATCGGAGGCTTTGTCGCTGAAAAAATAACATGTGCATCTCTTTTGATCAGTGAAAACCTTGGCAAGGGAGTGGAAGACATTTTCTAAAAATGATGTGAGAAATGGTGTGAAAAAATGAAGAAGATGAGCGATTGTATTTATAGAAAACCATATACAACTGTCACGTCACACAAGGTGGCGCCTCCTCTATTATTATACATGCATGCACCATACTGCATGACATTACATAGGAGAACAAGCCATGCAGTGTGGCGCCTCCTCTCTATTTTGTATGCATGTGCCACACAGAGTGGCGTCTCCTCTGTGTGGCAAATTGTTATTTAAAAAAAATTCTAAAATATTTTTCTTTTATAAAAAATGGAGATCTAAAATGATTAAAAACGATAAAAAATGAATATTAAACTATCCGGAAAAAAAATGAAATGAACACATTAAAATAAACTACAGATCACTAAGATTAATAGAAAATAACTCAAATGATCAAAATCTAAATAAAATAAGAATAAAAATATCAGGCCGAACAAACGTTTACGATTAAGAACAAGACTTTAAACTGTATCGAAAAAATAAAGTGAGCAGACCGTCATGACCTACGCGAAACGCAGATTCATAAAACAGTCAGTTAAATGTGAAAACTTGAAATATTTTCTCGCTAATTTTCCGCACAGTATCGAATCACTTTTGACGATCTGTCTGTAAAACTAAAATATCAATATTATCGACATATAAACAAGTTAATACAATGCAAGAAGCGAGTAAAGAGATAAAAATGTATGAAGTCAAATATTAGGTGTTTTTCAACTATAAAATGATATAAATGTCGATTAAAACTGACTTTTAGACAACTTAAATACGATTAACGATATAAAAAATGATGAATAAAAATATTTATTGATAATTGTGACCAAATAATAAAATATAATATAATATAATAGGACTAATAAAATTTAGAGACAAAATTTAAGTTACAACAATAATTATTCATCATCCAAGCAAAGCAACCAAACACGCCTTTTCTAACTTTTGCATCGTAGTAAATAGTCTCTCCTATGTATATCCATTTGGTTTTGTCCTTGTGTGATGGTTTGAACTTTTTGTCTCAAGCTTCTGCGTTTTGTCACCCACTTTTTGTCGGGTATTATTACTCTTTGAATATCATTAGTCATGCTATATAGTACTAGTATAGTATATTAAAGAAAAGAAAAACTCTGGCACCAAAAAACACATTACTCATATATAATAAAAACATAAAAGAAAATCCTGATACGAATGCAACCAAGCCTAAACGAATTGATCCCACAACCATCGGCACACACAAACTCTCTAGCTAGCCATGATCACTGTGATGCATGCTATGCGCTAGATACATTTTCCTATTCCATAATAGGTAGTAAATAAACTACTCTGATTGGTGTATAGGATTAGGAAAGAAAGAAAAAAAGAGTAATCATATCATATATAGAGAGGGAGAGTGTGGTAAATCAAAAATGGTTCCACAAACTTTGTCCCATAGTGTAATATTGATCATGCGAGTAATCAGAGGGTGGTGGATTCATTCTGGGAGGTGAAAGCATCATCCCCTCCGCCATTGCTACCATCAAACTTGGCATGGAGAATATAGCTTCCTCATCAAGAAACTGATGAGCTTGATACGAAGGATTAACTTCAAAACCAGCATCATTGCGGTATTCAGCATTCATGAATTCAGCTGCAGCAGTGGCAGCTTTACGTATGTCATCGGCAGAATTGGAAGGCGGGACTGGATACATGCAAGCTCTGTCAGGAAAGTTGAGCACTGCGTCGGGACCTTTGAGAGCCAAAGCGGCAACGTCGTAAGCTGCGGCAGCCATGTCAGGAGTGGAGAATGTGCCTAGCCATATGCGGTTGGTTTTGCGAGGCTCACGGATTTCAGTGACCCATTTTCCTCCACGGCTTCGAATTCCGCGGTATGTTGGGTGTCTTTTGGAAGTAGAAGAAGAAGACATAGTTGTTTGAAATGATGAAAACTTGTAGCAAAAAGAGTTAACTATATTGATTTATGTAAGAATGATGGAAATGATTGGATGAAGTAAGAAGAAGAGAATGGTTTGAGTTAAGGTATTGAATATTGTAGGAGTAGATATATGCATGAGGCTGAGTAGTAGAATGCGAGCAATAAAAGTGAAACCGTGGCGAGTTCGCGGAGCAACTGAGTGGTGCTTTTGTTTGGGTGTAATTCAAAATGGGAACTGTTTCAGGTATAATATTATTTTCAACGACCAATAGACAACTCATTAAAAGAAAATGTACAATTTCTGTGATGGATAATGCAATTGATTGATGTAGATGATAGCCACAGGCCACAGCTAGTAACTCGTTCATTTCACTTTCATCATTAATATTGATTAGTATTTTTTTTAAAAAATTAATTACACTCGGGCAATTTTGATCTTTGTTATTTTAATTTCTTAAAACATCTCAAATGGTTAATTCATCTTTGATTATTTTATGGATCTCATTTAACCATATAATTTTGAAGTAATTCAAACAATTTTTAGTTTAATGACTATAAAGAACTAGTAATATAATTTCTGTATATATTAATATTTTTACAAATTTAATTTTTTTTCATCTTAATATATCAAATTAAATGTTTTTAAATAATATTAGTATGAATTAAAATTAAAATATTAAGATATTCTTAAATGGAGATTTATGAGATAAATTTGTGAAATTTAAATTATATTAATAATGTATTTGAGTGTAAAAATTGTTGGAAATCAACCAAAATTTATGATGAATTTCTACCACAATGACAATTTAATTATGAGACAAACAAAGAAAAGAAGACAAGATAAATAATTTCTGCAGAGTTTCTCTCTGCTCACAAACTGTGAAAACTTTCTTATTCACTTTGCAACTGCAAAATACTGTGAATGACTTACTTGACTTGCTTACAAAAATATGGGTTACTCCCTCTATTTATAACTGAGCTTACACCCTAAGTCCAAAGCCCAAAATATCTATTTTGTTACTAAATCAAATCAAATCTATTCTAGACTTAAATCAAATCTATTTAAATCTAAAACAAATCAAATCTTTTCGACACATAGTTTCGACACATTAGATTACAATTTAATACACCACCTAATTCATTGTGTCTAAACTATCTATGTTCATCATGGCTCTTAGCTTTCTGAATACTTCGACTTGCACTACCTTCGTCATGATGTCTGCAATCTGATTCTCAGTTTTACAGTGTTCCAAATTCATTTTTCCATCTGCTACCTGCTCTCGAAGATAATGGAACCTCATTTCGATGTGCTTACTTCGACCATGTGCTATTGGGTTCTTCGCCAGATTAATAGCTGACATGTTGTCTATCTTCATGGTAATTGCTCCATGATTTTCCCCTGTTATCTCTTCGACCAAGTTGCTTGACATTCACAAAGAGAAGCAGCTATGTATTCTGCTTCGCATGATGATAATGCCACTACTGGTTTCTTTCTTGAATTCCAAGCAACTGGTGCACCACCTAGCATAAACACATATCCTGCTGTTGACTTTCGATCTTCAACATCACTACACCAACTCGAATCAGTGTATCCCACTAACTTGTATTCTTTTTCTTTATCAATTGCAGGAAACAAAATGCCATAATCGAAAGTTCCTTTGAGATACCTTAGTATCCTCTTCACTGCTGCTAGATGTGATACCTTTGGCTTCTGCATGAATCTACTTACCATACCTACACTATATACTAAGTCAGGCCTTGTATGACAAAGGTATCTCAATGATCCAATAAGTCTTCTGTATTAGGTTAGATCAACATCATCTTCATCTGCATCTTTCGACAGTTGCAGTCTTGATTCTGCAGGTGTCGAAGTTGAGTTGCATTCTTCCATCTCAAACCTCTTGAGAATTTCTCCTGCATATCTTCTTTGATGCATCATCAAACCTCTACTGCTCTTGTAGAATTCGATACCAAGGAAATATGAAATCTCACCCAAATCAGACATTTCGAATTCCTTGCTGAGATCACCTTTGAAGTCTTCGATCTCACTTTTATAGCTACCTGTTATCAACAAATCATCTACATAGAGACATAGTATAAGCAATTTACTCTTGCTTCTTCTTACATATACTCCATGTTCAGTTGTACACTTCACAAATTTCTTCTCCCTTAGAAAACTATCAATTTTCTTATTCCAATCCCTTAGAGCTTGTTTCAATCCATACAGGGCTTTATGTAGCCTGTACACCTTTCTTTCTTCGTCATGTTTCACAAACCCAACTGGTTGTTTAACATAGACTTCTTCATCTAAGGGTCCATTTAGGAATGCACACTTCACGTCCATCTGACATATGTGCCAACTGTTTATTTCTGCTAGACCAACAACCAACCTGATTGTTTTGATCCTAGCAACAGGTGTAAAAACTTCATCGAAGTCTATTCCTTCTTTCTGTAGAAATCCTTTCGCCACAAGTCTTGCTTTGTGTCGAGTTACTTCACCTTTCGAATTCATTTTCACTTTGTATACCCACTTGACATCAATTGCCTTCTTTCCTTGAGGAAATTCGACAAGTGACCAAGTGTTGTTGTCTTCGATAGACTTTACTTCTTCGTTCATTACTTTCACCCACTTCGAATCCTTTAATGCTTCAGATGCATTAACGGATTTGACATCTGCATAGAAAGCATAATGTACCAGCTCACCTTCATTATTTATTACATCATCTGATGTAATCACACAATCTTGCAATCTTGCAGGCATGCGTCTTGTTCTTTGAGGCCTGCTTGTACTTGGTATATCTGCTGGTTCCTCTTGTCGAACTTCTCTTTCGACTTGAGTTTCTGGCTCTTCAAGAAGGATTCCCACTGAATATTTCTTGATATTTTCAGTCCAATCCCATTCTTTAAACTCATCTATGATCACAATCTGTTTTTTCACTGGATCGAACAACTTGTAGCCTCTTGTCGAATAATATCCAACTAGAATCATTTAACTTGACTTATCATCATGTTTTCTTCTCAACTGATCTGGCACATGTCTATGTGCAATAGATCCAAATACCTTCAGATGACTCAAGCTAAGCTTCACACCAGACCAACATTCTTATGGAGCAATTCCTTCTAGCTTCTTTGTAGGACATCTGTTCAAAATGTATGTTGCAGTCGAAACAGCTTCACCCCAAAACTCTTTAGGTAAATTCTTGCCTTTCAACATACTTCTCACCATATTCATGATGGTTCGATTCTTCCTTTCTGCAATTCCATTTTGTTGTGGAGTATAGGGTGGCACCACCTCATGCACAATCCCTTCCTTTTCACATAATCTGACGAAGTCTTTCGACACATATTCTCCACCACCATCAGTTCTCAAAACTTTGAGTTTTCGACCACTTTGTCTTTCGACCATAGACTTAAACTTGGTAAATACTTCGATCACTTCACTTTTCTTCTTGATCAGGTAAGTCTATAGCTTTCGACTGAAATCATCTATGAATGTAACAAAGTATTTGTTACCTCCCATCGAATCCACCTGGATTGGTCCACATACATCAGAGTATATGACTTCAAGACTAGCCTTCGATCGGTTTCCTGCATCCTTGCTGAAGCTATTCTTCTGTTGTTTCGCCTGCACATATTCCTCACATACCTTGTTTGGAATATCAATTTCTGGCAATCCTGAAACCATATTTCTTCTCTTCAAATCTCTGATGTCTCTGAAGTTGAGATGGCCTAGTCTATAATGTCATATCCATTCATCTCTGCTAACTGCAGTCAAAAGGCACTTGTGCTCCATCACATTTAGTTCAATCTTGAAGGTTCGATTCTTAGACATAGGAGCCTTCAAGATTAATCTCCCATTTACATCAACGACTCTCATCATCTTATCTTCGATTGACACTTTATAATTCTTTTCGACCAACTGCCCTATACTGAGCAAATTGCTCTTCATGCCTGGTATGTACAACACATTGGAGATTACTGACCTTTTGCCATCTTTCCTCATAATCATAACATCACCAATACCTTCAGCTGCTAGGGTATTGTCATTTTCAAATTTTACCATATTTTTCATTGAGGGCTTTATATTGACGAACCAGTCTTTCCTTCCAGACATATGTGATGAACATCCTGAATCCAAGTACCATTGGTCCTTGAATCTATCTTCATCTCTTGTTGTAACCATCAGCATCATCTCTTCTTCTTCTTCATGTTTTGCAAGCTTTGCATCACTTTCTTTATTCTTTCGTTTTTCTGGACAATCACTCGAATAGTGACCATACTTCTGACAATTGTAACATTGAATGTGACTCTTATCAGGTTTTCGACCACCACCTCTTCCTCTATTTGCAACACCACTTCTTTGGTTGCCTTGGTATGGTCTTCTTTGATTCGACATGTTTCCTTCAATCTGATTTCCTCTACCATTCGATTTGTTGTAGCCACCTCTACCTCTGTCGAAACACTTTCCTTTGCCTTTGGTCTCTTTTGCTGAATGTGCCTGCAAGGCCACATCACTCTTCGATTTTCCTGCAGCTCTTTCGTTCATTCTTTGTTCATGAGATTTAAGCGTCCCTTGAAGCTCTTCCTTTTTCAATTTCGACAAGTCTTTCCCCTCTTTTATCGCCACCACTATGTGGTCTAACTTAGGAGCTAAAGATCTCAAGATCTTCGACACAACAGCTCTTGTTGTTAACGCTTCTCCATATATCTTGATTTGATTTACTAGTTTTGTAACTCTAGTGAAGAAATCAGATATGCTTTCACTGTCTTCCATCTGAAGCAGTTCATAGGTCCTTTTGTGAGTTTGTAACCTCACTTGTTTCACTTTCTCAGCGCCTCCAAAAGACTTCTCAAGGATTTCCCAAGCTTCTTTTGCAAATTCTGAATCACTAACCTTTTCGAAATTGTTTGGGCTGACACATTGATGAATTATAAATAATGTTTTATAACTCAGCTTCTCAGATTCTATGTATTTCTTCTTTTCTTCTTCTGAAGCGTTTTCTCTAAGCGCTTCGACTCCATCTTTTACAAGGTCCCAAAGACGTTGACACTTGAATAAGACTTTCATCTGTTTGCACCAATTCTCATAGTTATCAACTTTCAGAATTGATAGGGTTGCTGGATAATTTGCATTCCCATAACTTGTCATCGTGAATTCTTCAATCGTTCTTGGTTGACACTTCCCTTGAATCGAAACAAAGCTCTTGATACCAGATGTTGGAAATCCACCAAAGTCTATGATGAATTTCTACCACAATGACAATTTAATTATGAGACAAACAAAGAAAAGAAGACAAGACAAATAATTTCTGCAGAGTTTCTCTCTACTCACAAACTGTGAAAACTTTCTTATTCACTTTGCAACTGCAAAATATTGTGAATGACTTGCTTGACTTGCTTACAAAAATAGGGGTTACTCCCTCTATTTATAACAGAGCTTACACCCTAAGCCCAAAGCCCAAAATATCTATTTTGTTACTAAATCAAATCTAATCTATTCTAGACTTAAATCAAATCTATTTAAATCTAAAACAAATCAAATCTTTTCGACACATAGTTTCGACACATTAGATTACAATTTAACAAAAATAAATATAAAAAGAGGAAATTGTGAAAGTGGATTGAATGTAATATTTTTAATTACACAATTTATAAACTAATTAATTTTTAAAATAATTAAAACATGGTAAAAAAAAAGTAAAATGTTAATTTAATAGAAATTATTCACTATCATTTATAGTATTATAGGAAGAAACGTTGCTTCTTGAATCAACAACAATTCCACCTTGGCAAACCAACCAATCAACTATCTTACCAAATAAAATTAACTACTACCATTAACCTTATAAAACCCTTTTCTAATTTAAGATTTACAATAACAAATGTCCATTTCAGTAAATAGCTTATTCATATATTCTTTCTGTAATAATTTATAAATAAATTTGATTTTTTTAATATATTTGAAAATTAATGTATTTAATCTATATATAAAATAAATATATTAATTATCAAAAATAAAATTTACGAAAAGAGTAGTTATTTCACCTTTTCCACTCATTTGTTTTTATTTGTTTAACTGGTTCCTTTAAAAATGAATTTAATTTTCATCTTTCCCTCTCTCATCAAAAAGTGCTCCCATCTCTCTCTTCATTTTCTTATATCTCCTTCCATCACTTCCCTCTCCTCTTCCTTCTTTTCCCTCCCTCCTTCACATCTATTCAGAGAAAAGGTAAGTTATGGAATTTTATATCTTTTTTTGTGTTTTCATTCTTTCTTGGTGTTTATGTTTTTCAGTAATACAAATTTGTCCTAGCTTATTCAAGAGCTTTATGAACAACTGTTGTCAAATTTATTTCTTGGAAGTTACCAATCTATTCAAAATCAAAGTTGGATTTGTGTACAAGTTAGTATGGGCGCGTGCGTTGTTGTGTCTACCCTTCAAGCAATTATTTTCCCCTAACTTACTGTAATATGTATTTTGTTTCTGACATAAAGATTATGAATATCTAAGTGGCCATCAGGTGTTCTTCAGTATTAGAGGGTAATTTAGTATTTGTCATTTGTAAATATTTTTGATTAGGGCCCATGTGGCATTCTTATTTGTGTATAAATAGCTGTACTAGGTTTACATTTATAACAATCAATTCCTTCAATCATTAGTGGCAGCTTTTAGCATTTATTCCTTTTCTCTCTTCTTCCTCAAATTCATCACCTTGCACTAACAAATTGGTATCTAGAGCTTCTTGGTTTGTTCTGAAATTCTGGGAAACACGAGTGATAGTGAGCTGTGTGTTTGATTTTTGAATCTTGAACAAAAATCTGAAACAGAATCACACTGATTCTGTGGGTTTGGGAAACACTGAGTGAGAAAATATGAGATCTGAGTTCTTTGTGCAAGGTTTAAGATGAATGGAGGCAGTAGTTTGAACACTAAACTTCCAGTTTTTGATGGCAAAAATTGGAACAGGTGGAAGATACAAATGCGTGTGCTGTTTGGTGCTCAGGATGTTCTGGATCTTGTTTCTGAAGGTTATGTTCCAGCTGCAGCAGGTGCTACTGAAGAACAAAAATCAGAAGAAAGAGCTACGAGGAAGAGGGATCAGAAAGCTCTGTTCTTTATCCATCAGTGTGTGGATGAAAATGTATTTGAGAAGATTGTTGATTCGACGACGTCGAAAGGGGCATGGGATATACTGACCAGATGTTATGGTGGTGACGTGTCAGTAAAAAAGGTAAAGCTTCAGTCCCTGTGAAAACAATATGAAAATCTCAGCATGAAGAACAGTGAGAAAGTTTCTGAGTACATCTCCAGAATGATTCTGATCACTAATGAGATGAAGGCTTGTGGAGAAACAATTTCTGAACAGGTAATCATAGAAAAGATTCTGAGGTCACTTACTCCTCAGTTTGATTACATTGTTGTTTCTATTTAACATTCTAAAAATATGGAAACCATGAGAATAGAAGAGTTGCAAAGCAGTCTAGAAGCGTAAGAGTTGCGTCTGACTGAAAGAACTTCTGAGAGGGATGTGGAGCAAGCTCTGAAGGCTTCTTTTGTCAAGAAGGACCAGAAGCAGAATAGATATGGTGATAAATTCCAGAAGTCAGAAACCTCAACTTCTGATGAAAAGAAATATCAGAAGGGAAAGGAAAGGTATGACAAGAAGAAGGTTCAATGTTACTGCTGTAAACAGTTTGGCCATTTTGCCAGAGACTGTAGAAACAGAGGAAGGAAATCAGAAGAAGCAAATATAGCCAGAGAAGACTCTGATGATGAACCTGTGCTACCGATGGCTTCTGATTCTGATGAAAATTGTTCAGGAGATTGCTGGTATATGGACACTGGCTGTTCAAACCACTTGACTGGGAACAAACAATGGCTGATAGACTTTGACTCCAGAAGGAGAACAAAGATCAGATGTGCTGATGATAAGTACCTTAATGCAAAAGGTATGTGAAATGTTAGAGTCAGAGTGAAGAATGGAAGAAACATTCTGATCAAAGATATTTGGTATGTTCCTGGAATTAAAAGCAATCTGATGAGTGTGGGTCAACTTATTGAGAAAGGTTTCTCAGTGGTTATGAAGGAAAATCTCTTGACGTTGTATGATTCTAATCAGAAGTTGATTATGAAGTCTGAGCAGGGAAGCAACAGAACATTCAAGGTGAATGTAGAAACCTCTGAAGCGGAGTGTCTTAGTGCAGAAGGCGTTGAAGCTGACAGTAAACTGTGGCACAAGAGGTTGGGGCACTTGAACTATAAAAGCTTAGGGCATCTAAGTTCTAAGAAGCTCGTACATGGCATTTCGAAGATTGTGAAGCCTCAGAAGTCATGTGAGATATGCATAAAAGGCAAGCAACCCAGATTGTCATTTGCATCAGAAGTAGCCCCCAGAGCAAAACATGCTCTGGGAGTAGTACATTCTGATGTGTGTGGACCATTTCCAGTACCTTCACTTGGAGGAAACAAATATTTTGTGTCTTTTGTGGATGAGTTCACAAGAATGACATGGGTAACACTCATCAAGTTCAAGCATGAAGTGTTTACTGAGTTCCATAAGTTCAAGGTGAAGGCTGAGAAGCAGAGTGGTCAGAAGCTGAAGATTATGAGAACAGATGGTGGAGGTGAGTATAACTCTACAGAGTTCCAGAAGTTCTGTGAGGAGAATGGAATAGAACATGAGGTTACTGCTCCATATACTCCTCAGCACAACGACCTTGCTGAAAGAAGAAACAGAACTTTGCTTGATATGACCAGAAGTATGCTGAAAGAGAAGAAGTTACCTCACATGTTATGGGGAGAAGCTGTTGCCACATTAACATATGTTCTGAATAGGTGTCCAAAAAAGAAGTTGATGGAAACTGTTCCTTTAGAAAAATGGACTGGAGACAAGCAAAGTGTTAGTCATCTGAAGGTGTTTGGCTCTGTATGCTACAAACACGTTCCAAATGCTAGAAGACGAAAACTGGATGATAGAAGCAAAATAATGTTACTAGTGGGGTACCACAGTACATGTGCCTATAAGCTTTATTGTCCAGAAACCAACAAAGTTGAAATCAGCAGAGACGTCATTGTGAAAGATTCAGAAACATGGGATTGGAACAAGCTTCAATCAGATTCTGGTGTAGTACCAACACCAGGGTTAGTTTCTGAAAGTTCTGAAGACGAGTCAGAGTCAGAAGATGAAGACTCT
Organism: Vicia faba; assembly: GCA_948472305.1. Classification (NCBI taxonomy): domain Eukaryota; kingdom Viridiplantae; phylum Streptophyta; class Magnoliopsida; order Fabales; family Fabaceae; genus Vicia; species Vicia faba. The sequence goes on along the minus strand of OX451739.1, from coordinate 1,017,203,997 downwards.
GAAGATGAGTCAGAATCTCAGGGAGATTCTGATAGTGGATCTGATTCTGATCCAGATTCTGATGATGATCCAGAATCTGGTGGTGATTATACTTCTGGAAGGGAAAACTCTGAAGACATGGTGTTTGGAGAACAAGTTTCCAGAAGTAACTCTGAAGGTGGTAATTCTGAAGGAAATAATTCTGGACAAAGTCCAGAAGCCAGCACAGTTCCGAGTTCTGGAGAAGCTTCAGAACAAGATCAGAGGCCACAGAGAATCAGACGAATACCAAGTAGGTTTGCAGATTTTAGCATATTGCATGATACTGAAGTAGATTCTGAAGGAGAAATCATTCAGTGTGCCATGCTAGTAGATTCTGAACCAGTGGGTATTGAAGAAGCACTCAAGAAGAAAGTATGGCTGAATGCCATGAAAGAAGAACTTGAGGCTATTGAAAGAAACAAGACTTGGAAGCTGACACAACTTCCAAAAGGCAAGAAAACCATCAGCGTCAGATGGGTTTTCAAGCAGAAGCTAAAACCAGATGGATCAATTGGCAAACACAAAGTGAGACTAGTGGCCAGAGGTTTTCTTTAGAAACCTGGACTAGATTACTTTGAGGTGTTTGCGCCTGTAGCTAGACACGAAACAATCAGACTGGTGATTGCTTTAGCTGCAAACAGAAATTGGCCTTTTATACATCTGGATGTGAAGTCTGCATTTCTGAACGGTCTATTACAAGAAGAAGTTTATGTGTCACAACCTCCTGGATTTATGAAAAAGAATCAGGAAGGGATGGTATACAGGTTAAATAAAGCTCTGTATGGACTGAAGCAAGCGCCCAGATCTTGGAATTTGAAGATTGATTCGTTTTTCAAGGAACAAGGGTTTCATAAGTGTGAGATGGAGTATGGTGTTTATGTTCAGCATACTTCAGAAGGTAATATAATTCTGGTCTGTTTGTATGTTGATGACATATTACTCACAGGAAGTTCTGAACAAGAAACAGTTGAGTTCAAGAAAGTTCTGATGAATGCGTTTGAGATGAAAAATCTTGGAAAAATGAGTTTCTTTCTAGGGATGGAATTTATATACTCTGAGAAAGGAATCATCTTACATCAGAAGAAGTATGAACTGGAGCTTCTGAAGATATTTGAGCTAGTAAATTGCAAAGTTGCTATCACACCTGCTGATACGAATCAGAAGTTGGATTCTGATTCTGATGGAGAGGATGTGGATGCTACAACCTTCAAACAGATAGTTGGTTCTCTGAGGTATTTGTGTAATACCAGACCTGATATTTGTTATGCAGTTGGAATGGTCAGCAGATACATGAGCAAACCAAAATGGTCTCGTTACCAAGCTGCTGTCAGGATTCTGAGGTATATAAAAGGAACTCTGAAATATGGAGTGTTATTTCCTTCTGGAGGAAAGATAAAATCAGAACTTCTGAGTTATTCTGATTCTGATTGGTGTGGAGATATAGTTGACAGAAGAAGTACTTCTGGGTACTTGTTCAAGTTTCTAGGAGGTCCAATTTCTTAGAGTTCCAAGAAACAGTCGGTTGTGGCTCTGTCAACATGTGAAGCAGAATACATTGCAGGTGCTGTAGCTGCGTGTCAAGCAGTTTGGCTTCTGAATCTGCTGCATGATCTGAAGGTTGAAGTTGAGGAACCTCTGAAGTTAATGATTGATAATAAGTCTGCAGTTAATCTTGCAAAGAATCCAATGCTACATGGAAGAAGCAAGCACATTGAGACGAAGTATCACTTTCTCAGAAGTCAAGTGCAGAAAGGAGTGTTAGAAGTTCTGCACTGTAGCACTCAGAAGCAGCTGGCAGATGTTCTGACAAAGGCGATAAAAACAGACCAATTTCTTCGTTTGAGAGATGAAATTGGTGTTGTTAACTTCTGATAAGTTACTAAATTACGGGATGGTATTAGAGGGTAATTTAGTATTTGTCATTTGTAAATATTTTTGATTAGGGCCTATGTGGCATTCTTATTTGTGTATAAATAAGTGTACTAGGTTTACATTTATAACAATCAATTCCTTCAATCATTAGTGGCAACTTTTAGCATTTATTCATTTTCTCTCTTCTTCCTCAAATTCATCACCTTGCACTAACACTCAGGCGTGTTGCCTTTGCCTTCGACAACTTTGTGGAATCTATGAAAAATCATGTCGTGAAAAGTTAACCATCACTTGCTCTCTATCGCATATTTTCTTTCCACATATCGAAAAAATCACGAGCCTTTTTTTAAAAACAAAATTCTGAAAATAAAACAACAAAACAAAAACATTCATTATTGAGCCTGAACAAGTGGACTGAAAATGATGTTGAAAATGATGCTGAAAATTTATGGAAAATTCCTTGCATATCTCAATTTTGTAGAATCAAATCTGGATTTGGAAAAGAAATAAAATGCACGTTTTTCTTTTAAAAGAAAACATTATTGTAATATTATTAGTTTATTACATTTTAATATCTTCACAATTATTCTGTTTTGATATTAGGGGCTATATCACCCTTGATTTTACAAAATCAACACAGTTTCTGGTAGAATACATTTGTCCTAGTCTAGAATAGTTGTCATAGCTTATGTTTGTTCATAGATTATGCTCAAAATGCTTAACTTGGCTGAAGGACAAAAACATTTGATTCAGATGATGGTGCATGTTAAGAACAAGAAACAAACATCATCTTCAACAATAAAAGTGGTGAAGTGCATTCATGTTCTCCTTTTCCTATTTTTACCAGCTAAGAAAATGAAGGGATAGAGACATTGATTTAAGATTCTTTTTGTTTTCCTTTATAAAGATTGATCTACAAATCTTAAAAGAAAATAAAGGGATAGAGAGGTTTAAGACTTTATTTTATTTCACTAAGTATTTTATGTATACTTCCTTTTCCAATTTCTATTTTTCTTCTCTTTCTGATTCTTAACTTTTTTAATGAATTTTTATGGGTCTTTGTTGTGTAAATTATTTTGATCTAGAGACTTAGAACTTTGCATTTCAGAGGAGCAATATTGAAAGAGATGAAGAAGTCAATTATGGGCGATAGATGCAGCCTATTCAAATTGAGAATTAGACAAGGTGGATGATTTTAATTTGGTAGTTGAGATTTAGGACTTTTGAATTAAAGTTATGAGATTTATGGTTTATTAAGGTTTCATTTCTGCAGCAAAGACATTTTTGTGCATTTTGAGTTGTATTTGTGGTTTTCTTTGCTTTTTTGTGTCATGTTTCTTGATAAAAATGCATAGTTATGACATGATAATGGTTGTATTTTTCTTGGGGATCCTTGGCCTAGAGTTATTCAAGCGAAAAGAATTAAGTTTTTGGGGGAGTATGAGGGGGTGTATTTTCTAACCTTGTGCTTCATTTCAATCATAGTCTTTAATGTGGTTTAAATAACTAAATCCTTTCTTAAGGTAAAAAATATTAAATCAATTCAAACCTTTTGCCTCTGGGCTTTTATTTTAAGAAATTTTTTTCATAAAAAGGATGTGTTATTTCGATTCTGCATAAATGAAGCATAAGTCCCTAAAGGTCGGGCGACACTATGTCTAATGCTAGAGTCTAAATGTAACACTATCCGCTAAAAACACAAAACAAACAAAAAAATTTAAGCCGAACTACGGCGCTCTGATTCCTTAGAAGGGATATGTAGGCATTGAGTTGAAGGGGCTAAGCGAGTACAATTATTTAAAACCTTTGTTTTCCTCATATTTTTTCTTTTGCATTCATGCATTTCCTTAGCTTGTAAGTTTAGATAGACACATCATTTAATTAGAACAACAAGAGTGGATCCCGTGGAGTACCATGAACGTGAGGGGTGCTAATATCTTCCCCTTGCGTAATCGACTCTCGTACTTATATCTTGGTTGCAAGACCTTGTTTTCTCTCAGATTTACTCGATATTTTCCTTTTCCTTCTTTGGGATAAATAACATTTGATGGCGACTTCATTGTTTATTTTCCTAGTTGCCTCAGCTGGCGACTTCACTGGGGAAACCTAAGTGAGTCATTCCTAGCTCTTGTTTATTGTGTCTTTGGGTGTTTATTTATTTATGCTTTTATAAGCTTATTCATTTGTATATATGTTTATCTGTACATATGTTTGCACATATTGCATTTTATTGCTTTCCATATTCTGTATACTGTTGTGTTATTATTTCTTTGGTGGGTGGGATGATATTATAAGGTAAAAGGCCCAATACACAGACCAAAGTGATACATTTAAGAACACATGGGACTATAATGGATAGTCATGACGCCCACTGGGTGCAGACCCTACTAGCGTGATCATGAGCAGATTGCAGAAGCTCTTTATTTGAGCGTTCAAGAGATCAAAGATAATTGGAAACGTAAGGATGATACTCATACCATCTCGTTGAAGTTCTTGATAAGTAAGGCCAGGTCCTTCATATAAAAAAAAGGAATTGGTTGCTTTCAACGCCTTGCTAGCCGTTATGATCTACGGAGTGGTTCTTTTCCCTAACATAGAGAACCATGTTGATCTTGTAGCCATTTATGACTTTATAAACAAAAATCATGTGCCTGTAAGTATGAAGTGCGCCTAAGAGAGGGGGGGGGGGTGAATTAGGTACTTTAAAAATTCTGGATTTTAGTGATGATGCTTCTTATTTTTCTGGTTAAAAGTGAGTTTGGGAAAGCTTAAAAATGCAGAAAAATAAAGAGACACGAGCGATATATCCTGGTTCCCCTCACAGTCCGAGAGTACTTCAGTCCCCTTTCAACATGAAAGAGATTTCCTTATTGTGGCAAACTTAAACAAGAACTACCAAGTAACCAAGAACAATCCTCTTGGACCAAGAACAATCCTCTTGGATTTTCACTAAGTTATCTATGAGAACAATCCTCTCGAAGTAACTACACTTGTATCCAACAACTTTGGAAAGACAAGATTTCAAAAATACTTAAGCTTATTTCCAACAATCCTGGAAAAATAAGTAAGTAAATATCAATTTATGAGTTTGAGTGAGTAGAGTAATATTGATCACTTGGAGTGATTTAACAATGTATGATCTTCTCTTCCAACAATATTATTATACAATGACTCAAGATATATTTGCTCAAAGTTTTCTGTTTGTTAATGTATGAAAATGTGCAGAAAACTTATGCATGAAAGTGAAGGAATGCTTGAGTTTGTATTTTGAAATTTCAGAAAATAATTATGGAAGAGGTGTTGAAATAGATTTTGAAATTGAATATTTATATGTTCATAATACCCTTTTGAAACAACATGAAGATCTGAAAATGTATCATGAATAAATGCCAAGTTTGAGTGAAAAGATTCAATGAAAAGGCATGATGAACAGGCATGTACAAAGTTGCTGTTTTTCAAAATCGTGCAGCATACAATCGATTGCACCCTTTGTGTAAATCGATTGCACAAGGTTTCAACAGCTATTTTTTCAAAACTTTTAAGAGTGCAATCGATTGCAATATCAATGCAAATCGATTGCATGCAAAGTCAGTAGCAAAAAGTAATAGAGTGCAATCGATTGCACTAGCAATGTAAATCGATTGCACTGAGAAACAGAAGCAAACATTTTGAAAATTTAAGTATGCAATCGATTGCACAAGCAATGTAAATCGATTGCACTGAGAAACAGAAGCAAAAGATCTGAAAATTTTAAGTATGCAATCGATTGCACAAGCAATATAAATCGATTGCACAGAGAAACAAAAGCAAAAGATCTGAAAATTTGAAGTGTGCAATCGATTGCACTAAAATGTAAATCGATTGCATGCAAGAGAAAAATGAAATTTTAACTTGAAAAACTTGAGTAATGATTTTTAAACATTTATTTTTCATTTTTGAGCATCTATATATTAAGATCAAAGTAGATAATATTATTATACCTTTAAAGTTTTTGAGAGCTTTGAATAAAGATATTATTCTTAGATGCTTTGAGCTTGATCAAAAAATCTTTGCCTTCTTTGTTAGCCATGGTTTGTCTTCATCAAAACAAAAGCTCATTTGTGAAGCTTGATTTTACATTCTCCCCCTTTTTGATGATGATAAACAATCTTGCTTTATGCGATGTACTTTCCGAAGAGCTTCTCCCCCTAAGATGAAAAACTCCCCCTATGTAGGAGAGGGTTGGAATCCTATGTGTTTCTTCATCTTGATTGGAGAGTACCTTAAAATTAAGACACAGAAAATCAAGCATAAAGTACCACACATATTTCTCCCCCTTTGGCATTATAAAAAATAAGGGAAAGATGCATAAAGCAAATAATAACAGAGCAATATAGAGAAAATTTCTAGAATTAAAACAGTAACACAAGTTGTTTAAGGATTATATGGAAATTTTAACAAACAAAACATTGAATAGCAAGACAAGAATATAGCAGAAAAACAGTTAGCCAGAACATTAAGGGTTATGCATGTCTGGATAGTTATAAGACCATGAGCCTTGATTCGGGAATTATTGTTGAAGTGGGGGTTCTGTATAGTGTTGAGGAGGTGCAACTGGATTGTTTGGATCGTACGGTGGAATATGAAGATGAGAGTACAGGTACGAGAATTGTTGATTCACATCCGTGCGGAAGTCATTAATCTGGGTTGTAGTGGAATCGTTGATCGCACTCCATTGATTGTTGATGTTGGTGTTCATGGAAGCAAACTGTTGAGACATGTAGTCCATAAGCTCTTGATTGCTTGGACCATAGGAAGAAGTAGGAGGAGGATGCACAACTTCACCGCCTTCGACTTCTTGGTCATTTCCTTCATCGCCAACAACATCTTCACCAATGTAGGTGATGGTCTTTGTCTCCGAATTGTAATGCACGCCTATTCTGGAGTCAACATTCTTAATGGAAATTTTGTTTAGATTAGGATCCATATTCACCTTTTCAAAACCAGCAAAATCCACATCAAATTCCTCCATAATTAAAGTGAAAAAAATAAGAATATGGAAGGAATTTAGATTTTTCATCCACTCTCGTCATATGCACCATGATAAGCCTTGCCCAGTTTACACTTACCCCTTTCTTTCTTGCATAAATTAGCTGCATTTCCAAGTCGATAACTGTGCAGTGGTTTCCAGCTCTTGGAAACATAATATAGACCAGAAAATAATGATATAAGCGATCGTCTATATGGAGGTTACCTGCACTCCAGGAGTCTCTGGATGGAATTACTCCGCCAAGACCACGAATCCGTTTGGCGCGAAACTCAGCTTCACTTAACCGCTCAATGCTGTAAAAGAACTCCTTTTTCCGGTAGTCATCCCATATCTCGTTTTCAGGATCATATAGGGAACTTCCAGTGAAAGGAATATGAAGGATCTCACCAAAAACCTGAGGAGTTAGAGAGATACGAGTGCCCAACACATATGTGACCAATTTGCCTTTGTGGGGTGTGAGATTGCTGAAAAACATTCTTACCAAATCCGGGTAATATGGACCGAACGAGGAAATCAAGGGTTCTAGACCATAAGCAGTATTTTCCTTTGAAAGTCTTGGATAAATCTGGCTTCTTGCTCTTTGGTGAGAGTTGAAAGCAGTGGATTGGATGTTGAATCAACCTTCTTTTTCCCTTTTTCTGAAACTGAAGCCTTTCTCTTTTGTCTTGAAGCCATGGATATGGAGTTTTTAGGGTTTTGGGGTTTTTAGGTTTTGTGAGAGAGAAAGGTGTTTGTGAGCTGAGATTTGGAAATGATTTGGATAGGTAGGGAATGCGTTATTTGAAATTAAGTATATTTGGCTTGGGAATATGAGAGAGGAATTCTGACCAACATAATTTTTCTGTCACTAAAGTAAGTTGCAGTACGTGCAATCGATTGACATACCAGGTGCAATCGATTTGCATACAAACAGAATCAAAATAAAACATAAACATACATAGTGCAATCCATTGGCATGGAAGGTGCAATCGATTTGCACACAAATAGAATGGACAGAATTGAAAAAACTCAGTAAGCAATCGATTGACACTCTTTGTGCAATCGATTTGCATCAACAAAAAATGTCCAAAACCAAATTTTTCTTAAAAAATTAAATACCATATAGCATAGATTATCATATAGCATGTACAAAACATATATAAGAGTTATATCAAGGGTAGAATGCACCTTATAAGTCGCGTTCGTCAAGTATGCCGAGCTCTCGACGAATTTTGTAGAAAGGTTCTTTTGCCAAAGGTTTGGTGAAGATATCGGCAAGCTGATTATGTGTATCTACAAAGGTTACCTCGGCATCTTCTTGAAGAACATGATCACGGAGAAAATGATGTCGTATGTCTATGTGTTTAGTTCTTGAATGCATGACGGGATTCTTTGTAATGTTAATTGCACTGGTGTTGTTGCATCTTAGAGGAATGCACCCTAGATCGAGTCCGTAGTCACGAAGTTGTTGTTTTAGACACAAAATTTGAGCGCAACTACTACCTGTTGCTATATATTCAGCTTCGGCCATGCTTAGAGCAACACATGGTTGTTTCTTACAGGCCCATGATACTAATGCATTACCAAGAATGTGACAAGTACCACTTGTGCTCTTTCTATCCGTTTTGCAACCTGCATAATCCGCGTCAGAATAACCAATTAAGTTGCAGACACTACCTTTAGGATACCATAATCCGACATTTGTTGTCCCTTTGAGATACTTCATGATCCTCTTTACCGCCGTGAGATGAGATTCCTTTGGGTTAGCTTGAAAGCGGGCACAAAGACAAACACTAAACATTATGTCAGGACGACTTGCCGTCAAATATAATAAGGAGCCAATCATACCTCGATATTTAGTGATGTCGATGGAAACACCTAGTTCATCTTGATCAATATAAGAACCAAAACCCATTGGTGTAGACATTTCCTTACAGTTATCCATGTCAAACCTTTTCAAGAGTTCCTTGCAATATTAAGATTGGTTGATGAAGATGCCATCTTTTAGTTGTTTGATTTGAAGTCCAAGAAAATAGTTCATTTTACCCATCATGGACATTTCAAATTCTCCTTGCTTCATTGATGAGAATTCTTCACACATTTCTTGATTTGAAGAACCGAAGATGATGTCATCAACATAGACTTGTGCTAGAAAAGTGTCGTTTTTGATTTTCTTGATAAATAGAGTCTTGTCAACTTTTCCTTTTTCAAAACCTTTTTCGCATAAGAAGTTGCTTAAACGATCATACCATGCCCTTGGTGCTTGTTTCATTCCATAGAGAGCTTTTCTCAATTTAAATACATGAGATGGATTCTTGAAATCTTCAAACCCCGGGGGTTGCTTAACTTAGACTTCTTCAGTGATATATCCATTCAAGAATGCGCTTTTGACATCCATTTGGAAAAGCTGAAAATTTAAAGAACAAGCATAGGCAAGTAAGAGATGAATAGCTTCTAACCTTGCAACCGGAGTGAAAGTTTATTCAAAGTCTATTCCTTCTTCTTGATTATAGCCTTGTGCTACCAATCTTTCTTTGTTGCGAACAATTATTCCATTCTCGTCAAGTTTGTTTTTGAACACCCATCTTGTTCCAATGATGTGTTTGTTGCTTGGCCTAGGGACGAGTTCCCAAACTTGATTCCTTTCAAATTGATTCAATTCTTCTTGCATATATATGATCCATTGGTCATCTCCTAAGGCTTCATCAACTTTGGAAGGTTCAATTTGAGAGACAAACGCCATGTTTAGGCAAGCACCCTTGAGATTTAATCTTGTAGACACACATTGACTTATATCACCAATTACTTTATCAATAGGATGATCTCTATGAGTTCTCCATTCTTTTAGTAGATCATTGAGATTCGATTCTTGTTGAGGTGATTCTTCGAGTTAAATGGGTTGATCCTTGGAAGAATTTTCTCGAGGACTTTCTAAAATTTCATCATCATTATCACAAACAATATTATCCTCCTTGGAGGGGTTAGTTTCATCAAAAGAAACATGCATAGATTCTTCAATAGTCAAAGTTCTTTTGTTGTATATTCTATATGCTTTACTAGAGAGTGAGTAACCAAGAAAAATACCTTCGTCGGATTTCTCATCAAACTTACCCAGATTATCTTTGTCATTGTTTAGGACAAAGCATTTGCAACCGAAGATATGAAAGAAAGCAATGTTTGGTTTTCTCCCTTTGAAGAGTTCATATGGAGTTTTCTTTAAGATTGGTCTAATGTTAACTCTATTTCTAACAAAACATGCCGTGCTCACCGCATCCGCCCAAAAGTATTTTGGAAGATTTGAGTCGCTTAGCATTGTTCTAGCAAGTTCCATAAGAGACCTATTCTTTATTTCAACCACTCCATTTTGTTGAGGATTCCTTGGTGCTGAGAAGTTGTGAGATATTCCATGTTCTCCACAGAATTCTTCAAATAGATCATTTTGGAATTCTCTGCCATGATCACTCCTTATTGAGGCAATTGTTAGAGACTTCTCATTCTGGATTTGTTTAGCATACTTCTTGAATGCCTTGAATGCATCACTTTTTTGCACTAAAAAGAATGTCCAAGTATATCTAGAAAAATCATCAACAATAACCAAAGCATATACATTACCTCTGAAACTCGTTCTTGATGGACCAAATAAGTCCATATGTAACAATTGTAGTGGCCTTGTAGTGGACACCACATTCTTACATTTGAAAGTTGATCTAGTTTGTTTCCCTTTTTGACAAGCATCGCATAGTCTATCTTTGACGAAATTTCTCTTAGGTAAACCAATGACAAGATCATGCTTGATTAATTTATTCAAGTGTTCCATATGAATATGAGAAATTCTTTTGTGCCAAAGCCATGAATCATCATTGTTCGCCATGAGACATTTAACCTTCAAAGATGGATCAACAAGGGAAATCATGAATATATTATTGATTCTTTTACCTTTAAGTATAACCTCATGAGTGACTTCGTCTTCTATCAAACATTCATCCTTGGTGAACTTGATTTTGAAGCCTTTGTCACAAAGTTGGCTAATACTTAGAAGATTGTGCTTTAGTCCTTCAACATAAAGAACATCTTCCCTTATTATTGTCTCCATAAGTGACAAAACCCTTGGCCTTTAGCGCTAGATATGAAAATTGGTTTATATCTCTTGTCATATGCTTTGATCAACCACTATCAAGATACCAAAGATTGCATGTGGTCTTCAAGCATACCTGCAAAACAAATTAGGTTTTGTTAGGTACCCAAGTTGCTTTGGGTCCTTCATAATTAGTGCCTTTCTTTATCCATACATAATGCCCACTTGCCACACTGAAGTTTCTAACATAGCAAGCATTAGGTGTATGGCCTTTAATACCATAATAAAAACAAGTAGGTTCAAAGTTACTTCTATATCTAGAAGGATAAGATTTCTTCTTAGAAAATGTTTTCTTTTTAGGATAGTGACGAACTATTTTAGGTTTGTTCACTTTCTCTTTGGATGATTGTTCACTAGCCTTAACAAAGATAGTTTTGTTAGAACTTGGTTTTGAAAACTTAATATCCAAGTCCACTTTTACCATTGGAGTATCTTTGTTGGCTAAGAACACCTTCCAATCCAATTTGGACTTTTTCATATCTTTCAATGACTCTTTTTAATTGGACAATTTGGAAAGAGAGTGAATCACAATTTTTGCATACAAAATTCTGTTTTTGTTCATCACTTGATTTTTGTTTTCTTCTTTGAAATCTTTTTCCATTGAAACATATTTTTCTTCTAAGGATGAAATTTGTTTCTTTTGTGATGAAATGGTTTTATACAGAATTTTGCATTCATTCAATAGTTCATCTATAACACCTTGTGCATCACTATCAAAAAGAGAGAATTCATTACTAACCTCATTGTCTTCATCATCGGAATGGTGTGAGGCCATCGATGCTAGATTTGCACTTTCATCACTATCAGAATTGGATGAGGAACTTATTTCATTGTCCTCCCATGCGACATAAGCCTTTTTGTTCTCGAAACCCTTCTTGCTTTTGAAGCCACCTTTCTTGGAGAGTTTTGGACAATCCGGCTTAATATGACCTTGCTTACCACATTCATAACATGTGATTTCTTGTGTTGATGTGGAGACTTCCTTTTTCTTAAATTGTTTCTTTCCTTTTGAATGAGAAAAAGGTTTGTCATTTCTACCGAAGAACTTACCAAGCCTTTTAACAAGAAGCATGAATTTTTCATCTTCTTCCGGATTGTCTTCCCTTTCAACTTCATTGGAGTCTATCTTCAAAGCAATATTCTTGGATTTCTTCTCTTGATTTTCATGCTTTTCAAGTCTTCCGAGTTCCGTTTCGTATTCTTGAAGTTTTCCAAATAATGTCGCAGATGTCATGTTGGAGAGACTTTTCTTTTCTGAAATTGCCGCTACCTTTGGTTGCCATTCCCTAGTTAAGGACCTAAATACTTTCAGATTTAGTTCATCATTCGTCAAAGTTTTACCAAGAGCACTTAGATGATTTGTCAAGTGCACAAATCTCTTTTGTAAGTCAAGAATGGTTTCTCCGGGCTGCATTCAAAATAATTCGTATTCTTGACTTAGGGTATTTAGTCTTGATCTTTTTACTTCAACAGTTCCTTCATGAGTTTGTACCAAGATATCCCATATTTCTTTTGCTGTTTTGCATGCCGAGACACGGAAGAATTCGTCCATGCTAAGTGCACCTTGAAAAAGGTTTATTGCCTTTTTGTCATGGAGAACTTTCTACTTATCATCATCGTCCCATGCAGTTTTAGGATTTGATGAGCCAACACCATTGATTACCGTTATAGGGATAAATGGACCATTTTCGACGGCATCCCATATTTCTTCTCCTTGTGCTTCCAGATGTGCCTTCATACGTATTTTCCAGAAGTCAAAATATTCACCACAAAATAGAGGAGGCTTGTTGTTACTACCACCATCTCTGAAAACGGGATTTTGATTTGCGTAAGCCATTCTGGATCTTTTAGGAGTAGGTTACCTATAACCTGCTCTGATACCAATTGTAAGTACGAAGTGCGCCTAAGAGAGGGGGGAGGGGGGTGAATTAGGTACTTTAAAAATTCTGGTTTTTAGTGATGATGGTTCTTATTTTTCTGGTTAAAAGTGAGTTTGGGAAAGCTTAAAAATGCAGAAAAATAAAGAGACACGGGCGATATATCCTGGTTCCCCGCACAGTCCGAGAGTACTCCAGTCCCCTTTCAACATGAAAGAGATTTCCTTATTGTGGCAAACTTAAACAAGAACTACCAAGTAACCAAGAACAATCCTCTTGGGCCAAGAACAATCCTCTTATATTTTCACTGAGTTATCTATGAGAACAATCCTCTCAAAATAACTACACTTGTATCCAACAACTTTGGAAAGACAAGATTTCAAAAACACTTAAACTTATTTCCAACAATCCATGAAAAATAAGTAAGTAAATATCAATTTATGAGTTTGAGTGAGTAGAGTAATATTGATCACTTAGAGTGATTTAACAATGTATGATCTTCTCTTCCAACAATATTATTGTACAATGACTCAAGATATATTTGCTCAAAGTTTTCTGTTTGTTAATGTATGAAAATGTGCAGAAAACTTATCCATGAAAGTGAAGGAATGCTTGAGTTTGTATTTTGAAATTTCAGAAAATAATTACGGAAGAGGTGTTGAAATAGATTTTGAAATTGAATATTTATATGTTCATAATACCCTTTTGAAACAACATGAAGATCTGAAAATGTATCATGAACAAATGCCAAGTTTGACTGAAAAGATTCAACGAAAAGGCATGATGAACATGCATGTACAAAGCTGTTGTTTTTCAAAATTGTGCAGCATGCAATCAATTACACCCTTTGTGTAAATCGATTGCACAAGGTTTCAACAGCTATTTTTTCAAAACTTTTAAGAGTGCAATCGATTGCACTATCAATGCAAATCGATTACATGCAAAGTCAGTAGCAAAAAGTAAGAGAGTGCAATCGATTGCACTAGCAATGTAAATTGATTGCACTGAGAAACAGAAGCAAACGTTTTGAAAATTTAAGTATGCAATCAATTGCACAAGCAATGTAAATCGATTGCACTGAGAAACAGAAGCAAAAGATCTGAAAATTTTAAGTATGCAATCGATTGCACAAGCAATGTAAATCGATTGCACAGAGAAACAGAAGCAAAAGATCTGAAAATTTGAAGTGTGCAATCGATTGCACTAAAATGTAAATCGATTGCATGCAAGAGAAAAATGAAATTTTAACTTGAAAAACTTGAGTAATGATTTTTAAACATTTCTTTTTCATTTTTGAGTATCTACATCTTAAGATCAAAGTAGATAATATTATTATACCTTTAAAGTTGTTGAGAGCTTTGAATGAAGATATTATCCTTAGATGCCTTGAGCTTGATCAAAAAATCTTCGCCTTCTTTGTTAGCCATGGTTTGTCTTCATCAAAACAAAAGCTCATTTGTGAAGCTTGATTTTACAGTGCCTACGTTGTTGGCTGACGTGTATCATTCATTCATTCCAGGTACGGAAAGGGGGTACTATTATTTGTTGTTTCCCTTTGTTGTATAAGTGGTTTAAGTCCCATCTACCTACCAAGGGAGCTTTTGTTGATGCAAAGAATCCTCCTAAGTGGTCTAAGTAGCTCATGGAACTTACCTCCTATGACTCGGTGTGGTATAATCGATTAGGTAATGGTACGCCAATTATTTGGAGTTACAGGGAGTTCCCTAATGTCCCTCTCATGGGGACAAAAGGGACAATCAACTATAATCTTATTTTATCTTTACGCTAGTTGGGGTATGCGATACAAAATCCACCAAAAGATGATTGGATCAGAGAATATGTTTTCTTCAATAAGGGAGAAAATCCAGAGTTGTTACGGAAGGTAGAGAAGTCCTGAAATGAAATTTACCGCAAGGGGAAGCTCTTCTTGGGTAGAAGGGATGGGATAGCTGAAGCTCCTTACACCAGATGGGTTAAAAATAGAGCTAAGACCAACTTGTTGTCTTTTCCCATGGTGGTACCTATGTATCTACAACCTCCTGAGAGACAATATTCGCCACCTTCATTTTCGGTTAAAGATCTCAACAAGGCTATGGCCATGCAAAGACAACTCCGTGCTGCGAAGGAAGATTTGGTTAGACAGCTTTATGAAGTTAACCATGACAAGAAAAAGCTGATCCATGAAGCCAAAGTGAAAGACCAATTGTTGAAGAACAGTGGTGTGTCCATAGACAACAGAACCCTCAAGAGACCAAGGGTTGAAACCTCTCGAATTGTTGATAGTCAAAGCAAAGCTTTGGTAAGGTTGAAAATAGTCTTCAAGAGAAGAACCAAGAAAATGAAAGTCTCTAGGTGTCCAAAGACCAGACGGAAGCCAATTACAAGGAAAATATCAAAACTTTAAAGAAGCAATTGTGACTTCAAGAGACTAGAAACAATGAACTTTTTGGTCAGAAGAAAAGGGCAGAGCTCTAACTTAAGGGAAGGCAGTCCCAGCTAGAGAGGGCTGAAAAAGAAAATCTGGATCTCCAGACTCAAGTTGAAGGCAGGGGCAAGGCTCCTGTGGTAGGGAAAACTGAAGAGTGTGAAGAGTGTGACAAGTTGATGGTGCACTGTCGTAATCTAGAGACCATGCTATACATAAAGGATGTCCTCATCCAGGGCTTTAATCCAAAAGCGTGAGAATTCAAACACAAAAATGATGTTTGAAGAATCCAAGATTTGGAGTAAGCTGAATTTGGGGGCGGACCTTTGGAGTATGTGGAAATGGAAGACCATCTCTAGGAGTTGTTTTCTGTTTGTTATAAGTTTTACTTGCTATTGTGGCCACCACCAGACTTGTTGGTTGGGGTCACTTTTTATTTGTAATCTGACTCAAGCATTTTATATTCAGATTTCAGTGGGGGTCATTTGACCACTCTTAATAAAAGAAGAAATTTATTTATGTCTCGCCTCTATTTTATTTACTTGCTTACCTTATCTTGTTGTTATGCTGAAATGATTGACAAAATTGCAGGTCCTTTGGAAATGGTAAAACATTTGCTTACACATCATGAACACATGCACTTCATACATAACAAGTGTTCAAACTGGTCTTCTTATCTGCTCAGGTTTTCTTATCAACAGAGATTGCAAATCCATATCTGTATCGTTATTCCACTTGCCACAATGAACAATAAATAATTGAGCAAATTCAAGCCGAATTGACCGCCATGGGTACCCGTATAGATACCCGCGTGGCTCAGCTAATGGATGTCATACAAAATATGGCCAGGGGCCAAGAGGAGCTTAGGGCTATGGTGCAGAGGCCTGCTACAGAAGTTGAACAAGAGATCAACTAATAGAATCCTTGTGGTAATAATCAGGGGAACCCTCCTGGAGGGGCTAATCTGCAACAAGGTATTCCAACTGGAAATCCTCCTCATCCTCCTCATGCTTATCTGACACATAAGCGTATTCTTGCTCAACAGCAACAATAACCCAGAAAAACAGTTCATATCCCTACTCAACAGTTGGAGGAAGACAACTATGATGATTTGTATTCTATGAATGAGGAACCAATAAAAGTTGACCGTAAGCTCCTCATGCTTGAAGAATGCATGAGGGCTATGAAAACTCAAGGCGCCATGGGTTTGGACATAGACGCCAAATATAAGGGCACAACTTGTCCTAGGAGACATATAAAGTCTTATTACAGGACAATGTTTGCATACTCCAATGATGAGAAGCTGCTTATGTATTTCTTCCAGGATAGTCTGGATGGTGCTCCTTTAGAATGGTATATGCAATTGGAAAGGGCACATATCCGCAGTTGGAGGGATCTTGCAGAAGCTTTTTTCAAACACTGCCAGTATAATACTGATCTCGCTCCCAATCCTACACAGCTACAAAACCTGGTCCAGGGGCATAATGAGTCCTTTAAAGAATAGCGCAAAGGTGGAATGAACTAGCAGTAAGAGTTCAACCTCCTATGATGGAGGGGGAACTTATTGATATGTTCACTAGCACCTTGAAAGGATCATTCTTCACAGCAGGAAGCACTCCGGGTAACTTCTCTGATTTGGTTCTGATTGGTGAAATAATTGAGATGAGACTCAAAATGGGCAAGATCGAAGCCGCTGCATCTGGTAGTTCATCTGGTGGAGGTAAGAAGCTGTTTAACGGATATCCAAAAAAGGGAAGGTGAAACTAGTACTCTGTACGGACGAAAGGGGAAAGGCCGAACCCATAAGGAGTCGTACCAACATGTTGTAGCTGTGACAATTCCTACCACAAGTCCTCAGCAACAACCTCAACAATATCAGCAAGCATATGCTCCTAGACAAGGAAATCAGCAGTAAAAGCCCAAACTTTCGCCAAGGAAGGTTGATGCAATACCCATGTCATATGCCCAATTTCTCTCTCATCTTTTTCAATTGAAGCTAATTGAGTTGAGAACTTTGAACATTGACCCCAACAGATTGCCTACAAATTTTGATCCTAATGCTCATTGTGAATTCCATTCAGGTGCTCCCGGCCATCGGTTGAAAACTATATAACACTGAAGCACAAGGTGCAAGACCTTCTCGATTCACAAACCATCAACTTCGCGCCAGATAATGGCCCTATTGTCATTCAGAACCCCATGTCACCTCATGGTGGGGTGCTGTCAATGCCATCTTTGGGGAGGAAGAATTGAATTTGGTTATGGATGTCAACCAGTTGCAAACCTCGTTTCCTTTCGTGAAAGAACAGTTATTGAACAAAGGTGTCTGTTTGGGTTGTCTGATAGATTGCGAAGAATGTTCAGTACTACCAAATGGTTGTGACAAGTTGAAATCTGAGGTATAGAGATTTATCAATGAGGGTGTTCTTCAGTTTGACTGAATGTCTAGTGGCAAAAGAGCTGATGATGAAGAGATGTATGTAGTTACTATCCCTTTACTCCGACAAAAATTCATGCTCAAGCCAAGAGAGCTCCTTTGAATATCACTTTGCCAGTGCCAGTCCCTTATTAGAATGATAAAGATGTACCTTGGTGCTATGGGGTGAAATCATATACCAAGGTCAGAAATATGAAGTCGGGTTGTCAATTGCACGTACTTCTGATATAAACTAGTAGGATACTCGTGCGTCCGCACGAGTACTGGTGTGGACCGCAAAATTGTCACCATTTTAGTTATGAAATTCAAATAAAATAGAAAATAAATAAATTTAATTGTAAAAAAGGAAAAATAATAAAAGTAGTCAAAGATAAATATATAAATTAAACAAAATATCATAAAAGTGTAAATAAGAAAAACATAATAGTTTTACCAAAGTAATTTATTATTTCTAAAAGAAAGACATGTTTTTAAAATAAAATCAAAATTGCATCAAATTTTCAAATTTTAAAAGAAATTAAAAACAACACATTTTTCTCGTGTTTGAATTCATACATTATTTTAAAAATATTTACTTTTATTTTGTTTAATTATACAAAAAATATAGTAAATCATGCATTCACACGAATTTTGGCCTGGTTACCCGTGCGTTCACACACTACAAATGTGTTACCTGTGTGTTCAGATTTTGGCCTGGTTACTCATACATTCAAACGGGCACTGATTTATCATCCGTGCGTTTAAATTTTAACCTGATTACCCATACCTTCGTTAGAGTACTGATGTGGTGCGCACTTGTTTTTAAAATGTAATAAAAGTGAAATAAAAGAAAGACAAAATTATTTAATCAACTAAAGTTATTATTATTTTTAAAAAATTATAAATGATTGGATATTAATTTGTTTTTCATATAACAATATGAGTAAATGATATAAATTTTTCGTATATAACTATTATTTTTCGTTTTGGCATTATTTTTAGAATCAAAAGTAAACTTGTTTTTGTTATTGTATATATAAATATAAAATTTCTTGATAAATAATTTATAATTTATAATTTATAATTATAGTAATGTCTAAATAGTCGATTTAATACAATATTAATCATTTATAATTAATTGAATCAACAATAAAAACTTTCCCATATATAAAAATTATTTATATTTAGGTAAATTCATCTAAATTTATCTTTTATAATTCAATTAAAATATTATATTTAATTCGAAAATATTATTTCTTTAAATAAAATATTTCTACTGAACATCACATAATAGTTAATTTGTTAATAAGATAGTTGTAGAATAATTTACCTTTAATTAGTAGAAATAATTCTTAAATTGAAAAATAACTATGTTTCTATTATAAAAGTATCATTTAAACTTAATGAGACAGTAGTACATAATAATCTTAAGAAAAAACTCGCTCATTGCACAAATCAACCTATTAGAGTCGTAGCGGAAATTTGGCTTCTAATAACAATATGAAATACAACCCTTACTAAAGTTGAACACGAAATAATGTAGTTAGAATAATAAATTTATATGAAGAAATGAAATGTCTAAGAAGAAAGATGAACTTATTGAAAAACTAATAATTTGTTACAATATATATTGATAATATCTGTTGTGACAAAACATGCTTCATTTTATAGTAATCCATATGCTATAAAATGAGTGAATTACATTACAGACAAGTATAAATCGTTGCCTACCTATTATTACTCCATATTTTTACTAGAGTGTATTGTATTGCATTAACCACATGTAATCTTTCCATATTTAGCTTTGCTAAATATTCCTTTAATTCCACAATTCTTCACCTCGTTTATAATTTGAAATATTCAAATTTTGGACGAATATGAGATAATGTTTAACAAGTTCAAGCAGTGTTGGAACTTGCGACCTGACACAATCTTGGTTAACATGTCAGCTGGGTTCTCATCAGTATGTACCTTCGTAATAGAAATATGACCTTCCTCTACGACATCCCGTACAAAGTGATACCTTATATCGATATGCTTGGTTCGAGCATGATGAACCTGATTCTTAGCCAAATGAATTGCACTTTGACTATCACACATCAGTCTCACACATTCTTGCTTAACACACAAATCACCTAGAAGACCCCTCAACCACAATGTTTCCTTTACTCCTTTTGCTACTGCCATGTACTCGGCTTCCGTAGTAGAGAGTGCCATTGTAGACTGTAACATCGATCGCGAACTAACTAGAGCACCGTGTATTTGAAACACATAACCAGTTGTAGACCGTCGTCTATCAAGATCACCAGCATAATCCGAATAAACAAACCCTCTTATTTGACATGTATCTCCACCAAAACACAAACATGTGTCAATGGTACCCTTTAAGTACCTCAAAATCCATTTCACCGCTTCCCAGTGTGCCTTTCCCGAATTCGCCATGAATCTACTAACAAAACTTACCGCTTGTGAAATATCCGGACGTGTACACACCATAGCGTACATCAAACTGCCAACTGCACTAGCATAAGGTACATTTTCCATGTTTGACTTATCTTCTGCAGTAGTGGGAGATTGATTACCATAAAGCCTAAAATGTGAAGCTAATGGAGTAACCACCGACTTAGCACCTTTCATTCCAAACCTTTCAACAACTCGCTCTAAATAGCCCTTTTGACTCAAAAACAGTTTTCGGTTTGTCCGCTCTCTTCTAATCTCCATACCCAATATTTTCTTTACAGCGCCCAAATCCTTCGTCTCAAACTCTTTACCAAGTTTAGACTTCAGCTTATCTATCTCCACCTTGCTTTTTGAAGAAATAAGCATGTCATCGACATTCAATAATAGATAGATATAATCTCCCCCACGAAGCTTCTGAATATAGACACAACTGTCATAACTACTTCTAGAGAAACCTTGTTTTATCATGAAAGAATCAAATCGCTTGTACCATTGTCTAGGAGATTGTTTCAACCCGTAAAGTGATTTTCTCAAGCGAGATACCCGACTCTCTTTACCCTCAACCTTGTAACCCTCAGTTTGATACTTATATATTTCTTCATCTAAGTCTCCATGCAAGAAGGTTGTCTTCACGTCTAGTTGTTCCAGCTCAAGATCACCATGAGCTACTAAACTTAATAGCACCCGGATAGAAGTATGTTTCACCACCGGAGAAAATATCTCATTGTAATCAACTCCTTCCTTTTGTTCAAACCCCTTGGCCACTAGCCTAGCCTTATATCTTGTACCGCATGACTTAGTATGATCTTCTTTTCTTTTATGCACCCATTTACAACCAATAGCAGTCTTTCCCACGGGCAATGGGACCACCTCCCATGTCTTGTTCTTGTGAATAGATTGCATCTCTTCCTCCATAGCAACCAACCAACTCTCTCCATATTTTTCTTTGATAGCTTGCTTGAAGGTTACCGACTCATCATCTTCAATTGAGAGTGCATATTCCACCAAGTTAACCTGCCCATAATGCCTCAGAGGTTTGTCTGACCGAAACTTCTGAACTAGTTTATAATTTCTCTTTGGCCTAGTGGTATCCAAAGATTCCTGCTGTTGTTGTTGTAACACATGTGTATTTTCCTGATGAACCTCCTCATGATCAAGTTCATCCTCTTCCTCGTCTTCACTAGCGATAGGATTCTCCACCTGACCACGACTAGAATCTGGTTGGTCTTCAGACTCTATCTCAATAACTTGCTTATTTGATATCGTCACATCACCATCGTTAGGATTTATAGCTTTTGACAAAGCTACCATATATTTTTCGTCAAATGTAACATCCCTGCTAATCACAATGTTGTACCCCAAAATTTGCCCTCCCATTTCCTCAACATTTTCTCATCACAAGACCCTTGGAGCTCAAGATCCAGTTAGGGTTTCCTCTGCTCAAGACTTCTCCTTGCACTGTTGACCCAAATTAGGGTTTGTGTTTGCACAAAGATATTTTGACCCAAAATGCCTAAGATGACTTTCATGCTTCATGTTGGACTCCCAAGTTTATCCATACCAAGTTTCAAGTCTTGATTCCAAATCTTGCCCAGTCAATTGGACAGTTGACCTAGAAATCAACTGTATTGGGGAAAAAGTCAACTGTGGCCAATTGACAGTCAAATCTCATGAAAATTGACCCACATCAACATTATGAACTCATATGGACCATTTGATCAAGTTTGGATCACAATTCCACAAGAAATTTGATCAGATAACCAAAAGGGCAAAATGGTCATTTTTAGGGTTTTGGCTGCACAAAGGCAATTTTTGACTGTTTGACCTAGCCAATGGCAAACCAAACTCACATATGGACTCAAGGACCCCATGGAATTATCTTGACATGCTCAACAAGTTCAAAAGATCCCAAGTGCACAAGATTGACAGTTGAATTTCCCAGTCAATTGATCAATTTTGACTGTATACTGAAAAGTCAAACTTTGACTTTTTGGTCAAAATCAAGTGTCAAGATTAATTTTTCATCAAAACATGCCAAATCATGAAACTTGTTCATCAAGAAATCAAGAATTGCAAATTAGGGTTTGAAATGAAGATTTTTCATAACTTAGAATTTTTCTAAGTTATGAAAAACCCTAATTTTTTCCTAACTTTGCCCCACTTTCTCACCAAGATTCATTTGGATTCAAGAAAAAGTCAAAACATGAAAGTTGTAGCCTATTGAAAAATCTACAACTTTTATTCACAAAGTTTTCCCAAAAGAAGCTTGTAGCTAAAGTTACAATTTTTGGAACAAGGGTACCAAACCATTCTTAACTTAGAGAAAATTTGACCTATTTTAGGCAAGGTTTTTACCTAACTTCAAGACCATTTTTCACATACTTCCACTTGGAATTTCAATTTGCATTTCAAAGATGGATTGTAGTACACATTCCAAGCTTTCCAAAATGTCCAAGAACTCATCAAACAACCTCATGGTTAGAGAGAATCGAATTTGGCAAGTTGGGAAAAACTCACTTTTGATTTGGCCAATTTACATGTTTATACATTTGTGACATTTTGAATTCAGCATGCTTTCCTTGATTACAAGTCTTTTATCTAATCTACACTCCATAATTTAATGCCAATCCTTTGTGCCAAAGTGTTGTTCTATGAGTTTGGACATTGTATGCAAGATTAGGCCATAAATGGAAAAAGCAAATTAGCTATTCTTGAAAAGTAGGACTTTATGTCAAATGCAAATCCAAGCAAGTACAGTTCAAATCTCCTTGGCACAAGTTTATGGGCTAATTGCACTGATCAAGGCCAAGGTTTGCAGCATATTAGGGGGGCCTCTACCTGTCTAAAAACTCAAGTGGCTATCTCTTGCTTAAGTGTGAAGAAAGCTAGCATAACACAACACAACTTTCATCTCAGTTAACACAAGCTTAAGAAAAGACTTTGTACACATTCTAAACATCCATTCTGAGCTAGAACACGAGCCAACCATCTCCATTGCCTTCCCATTCACAGAATCACCATTGAACTGCCCAAAACAGGGCATCCCTGCAGTTTGAGTTCCATAGCTCAAACCTTCCATGCATTCTTGCTAAAAACACTTCAAACACATCCCACAACATCCCTTGAAGCTATTCCAAACCTCAAACACGACCTATAACACTCCCAAGCAACATCACCATTTTCATTTTCTTGTTTTTCAGTTGAAGATCCATAGCACGATTCACTTGGTTTCAAGACAAAGTAAAGCTTGGAATAGCATCCCTGGACATCAAGGAAGCTGTACCAATCATCACCTTGCATTGAAGACACCTCCATCACCAGATACAACTTCAACTGAACAGGTAAGTTCATGAACTCGTATCTCTCTATCCAGGCATTGTTAGCTTTAGGTTTGTGAAGAAAACATGTCACATTCATAGCCCTGAACATGCCCATGTAATTAGATTTCATTTATATTATGTATGCTTAGAGAATTTTAAGTCTGAACATTGAATAAAAACTAGGTCAGGAATTGGGGGAGAAGAAATTCTCTCTCATTTCTGAGAGTTAGGATGAGTTCTTTATATGTCTGGATTCGTGGTTCAATGCTTGACATTTTTCATGTTGTAAGTTTGTGCTAAAAGTCCAGGAATCAGGAGTTATGGTTGAGGCGTCATAGGCGCGCGTTTTTTCAAATGGTTGTCTGAAGGTTGAAGACAACCTTTCTTGGGCTGGGCCTGAGATCTCATTTCTGTTTACACCTCATTTTCACACACACACACACCCTAGGCCCATTTTGCTTATTTTTATGACTTTTTGACTTTTTCTTTTTTGTTCTGACTTATTTATTTTTTCTTATAATATTAAAAATAAAAAAAATATTTTTTACACCATTTTCATATTTATTAGGTATTTATTTGTTTAGATTAATATTTGTACATAAATAAATATATAAACATACTTTTATTTGAAAAATACTAAAATAATACAAACACATTTTATTTTCCATTTTTATTTTATTTTACCTCCTGAAAATATTTTATATAAAATATACTTTTTTTATAAATATTAAATATTATTATTTTGTATATATAATATATATTTAGTAAATAATACAAATATTTATATATATATATATATATATATATATATATATATATATATATATATATATATATATATATATATATATATATATATATATATATATATATATATATATATATATATATATATATATATATATATATATATATATATATATATATATATATATATATATATATATATATATATATATATATATATATATATATATTAGTATATTTAGGTTAAAAATACAAAATATATACATTTTATTTTTTATTAATATTTAACATTAAAAAAATACCTTTTTGACAAATATACTTCATTTTTATTTTATTTTTGTATATAATAAATAAATATTGTACATATTAAATAATTAATACTTTTATTTAATGAATTAGGGTTTTGCCCTAAATACATAAAAAATCCAAAAATTAACACTTTATATTTTGTTTATTTGACATAAAAAATACCTTTTTTCATACACATAAAAAACAATTTTGCATCTTGCATATTTATTCCATTTTATTTAATTGTTGTATACTAAATATCTTGTAAATAATTCAATTTTGATGTAATAGTCTAGGTTTAAATTCCTTGTCAAAATACCCCCACTTGAACATTTGTACCCCCCTTCCCACATATTGTGTTGTAATAGTTTGAATTTTTTTTATTAATAACCAGGTATTAAAAAAATATTTCACAAATAACCGGGTTTCGGAAAAAATTACGCAAATAACCATGTTTCAGATGGCTCCACAAAGGAGGAGCCATCTCAATTGGCGCATGCACCTAGGATTTTGCCCTAGGCGCCATCTCACTTGGCGCCTCCCTTGTCTTTTAGCCAAGTGAGATGGCGCATGCTCCTTAAAAAGGAGAGGAGGCGCCATCTCACTTGGCGCCTGTGATCGGTGGATCTGGAACTGACTGTTTAACGTTGGATCGCGAAATGTCGCGGAAGCAAGAGTCGCCACCGTCTTTTATTTTCTCCAAATGGAAAGGACAAAAGCACAGAAAAATTCCTTAAAGAGATTGCTCTCGGTTCGGGAGGTAGGTTATAGAAAGGGAAGGTGTTAGCACCCTTTCTATCCATGGTTACCCATGGGCTCTTAGATACTTGCTCATTGTGTTTTCAAAAGTGGTTTGTTTGCTTTTCAATTGTGGGTTTTAAAAAAGTTTCTTTGAAAATTTCAGTTCAACTCTTGTATCGGTCCTCAAGAGTGTTTGAAAAATGCTTTCGAAAGCTTTTTGAAAATGTGTTGGTGTGAAAAGTATTTTTGAATTTTGTTTTGAAATTTAGAGCAAGTATCTACGAGAACCTACCTACCCTAAGGAATTCGTCTGTGTAAATGTCCTTTAAAGTAGTGCCATCCCACCATTGAGAGGTAGGTAGCACCACCGTTGGAGGTGTTTGGGTCAATTCGAGGTTCGGGACATGGTGATCACCAGAGCAATGGGAAGACACCTTAGAAGCTACCCTCATGCCAGGTTCCCGGATCATGAGGACTTACTAAGACATCCTCTACTCGACGATCACCTTTCGAGGCAAGGCAACAGTGAGGCGTACCCTAGGGATGGTGTGTGATTCGTGTGTCGTTTTCAGATATTTTGTCTTTTGTCATGTTATTGGTGATCTAGCGCTTGATTTTATTTTTGTCCATACATTCTTTCATGCCTTGGTTAACAGTTAAAAATTGCGAAAAAAATAAAAGTTCTAAGCTATTACAAAAGGCGCGGGTCCACATCGCCAAAATTTCTCGAACCCGATTTGACAGAAAAATAAAGAAAGTAAAGAAAATAAAGTGCAAGAAAATTAAAATGTTACATGGCTTTGGGAGAGGTACATAAATATTAAAAAGAATAAAAATAAATATGCGAATTAAATAAGAATTAAACGAGGGTGTTGGACCCTTTTTGCAAAATTAAATTAATGATGAAATTAATTGATAAAAAAGAAAAGAAATTGTTTTTGGTATTTTATGATTTTAATGGGGAAAAATTAATTGAAATTAAATGCTAACCCTAATTCTATTTGTTTTTTTTAGTTTATTAAGAAAAGATTAAATTTTAACCTAATATTTAACCCTAATTAATTTACATGCAATTTAATTACAAAAATAAATATTTAATATTTTAATTATTATGGAAGAAAAATAAAAAAGGAATAAAAATTATCATAAACCCTAATTCTATATTTTTTAGATTTTTATTAAAAGAGTTAAAATTAAAACCTAATTTAAAACTAGTTAATTTATGAATTTATTTACAAAATACTATTAAATAAAATATTTATTATTTTATTTTTATCTTTTCTGATTTTTTTATTGTTTTGTGTTTTTATGAAAAAAAATAATTAATTAAAAAAGAACAATAATTAAAAGAAAGAAAAAAACAAAGAAAAGAAAGAATGTAAAAAATGCAAACCTAGGGGGGTTGCTGTCCCCAAAGTGGAGGTTAGTCTTTAGAAATCTGGCCCATTTGAATTTCTGGCCTCTTTGACTTTTCAGGACGCGTGTACACGCGTTGACTAGGGTGTATCATGTTCCACAAATCCTGGCCCTTGAATTGATGAGATTAAACGCATGGACGGCTTGATGGAAGGACGTATGATGGTCTTCAGCATATGAAACTACATGGAAACATTTATTGAAAAATAATATGGCAATAGTGAGGACCTGGGGCTCGAACCCAGGTCCTGAACGTTACCACTCAGGCGCTTCACCACTGCTCCACTTTGTTTATCTGTGAATTAATATAACAAATAAATATAATAAAGCAAAACGCGTTGATGCTTGGTTTTCCGCGCGAAAATTTAAACAGGACAATCGTTGGTGGCCACCTAGTCATCCTCTTCCTTGGCTTATATTTTTTTTTCCTGAAACAAGAACAATTTAGCAACGGTTTTCAAACGTTGCTATAGATGCTATATTAGAAAATAGCGAATAGGCCATAAGGCCTCATAAATTGAGCGCGAGGGTGGGTTTCTTTTCGTCTGAGTATGCTTGATTCAATGGTGATATTCATGTGTCCTAATTTTACCATATTAAGAAACGCCTAAATTAGAGCTTGCAAAACCCTAATACTCATCCATGGCAAATCTTCATACGATGCACAAAAACAAAATTAAACTGTTTGGTTAACATTAGAATTGAACAAGGAATATGAATCAAACATTAAAAAGTGCTAAATGCGCATGAATTGAGATGCAAGAGTACGAAATTTTTTCTGTACAGGTGAGATCGTTCTCACGTTTCTGGGCACGAAAGCTTGCAGTTTTTGATCCAGGAAGGTTGCTTGATATCCTTGGAAGGCAATAGGATGAGTTTTGTAGCTTGAAACGACCTCCAACCCTGTTTTCAGTTTTGAGTTTTTAAGCAAAATTTTCAAGTTTGTGTCTTGGTCTCTTGCGCAGCTTAGTGGTCCCTGGCATTAGGTCTTGCTTGCAGCTTATGTATGGAGTGAATTAGGTCAAAAAATTTGATCAAAATCCTTGAATTAATGAATGCAATATTTGATTTTTTCACCATGATTTTCAAATCTTTTTTCACATGCTTTTGCTACCAAATCATGACCAATCCAATTGATTCTTTCCATATTTAGCTAGGCACGAAATCTTGAGGATATAATGTGCACAAAAAGATTGAAAAACTAGGTTTAGCATTTTTTCATGTATTTATTTTAATTTAAATGAATTATTATTAATAAAAATCCAAATAAATAAATAAAAAATGAATAAAAACTTCCCTTTGGGCCAAGTGGTCGTGCACATGCCTTGGATAATGAATTGTGGAAGAAAAATAGGCCCATTAGCAATTTTAGGTCATTTGACTCAATGTTGACTTTTCAAAATATCCAAAAATTTCCCAACTTCCACAAGGCATAACTTGCTCAATTTTTAAGCTTTGCTCATGTTCTTGGACATTTTGGAAAGGTCTTTGAGTCCTATAACCAATGCCTTTGGTCCCATGTCATTTGGATTTACCAATATCAAGTTATGGCCTTTGACTTAAAGTCCCTTTTTGTTGACTTTTGAAAATGACCTATAATGTTGAAATTGATAACTTTTTGTGAGAGCATTTCTTGGACTTGAAGTGTGAAGAGGAGTTGTTGGAAATTTCTTTCTCTTAAAAATGAGCTTTGGATGTAATTTTTCTGATAATCCATGTGAAAGTTATGCCCTGGTCAATTTACAGTTGACTTTTTCAGCTGTCCAAATAAGGAAACTTTTGCATTTTGATGATTTTTGAGCCAAGCTTTGAGAATCATGATCAAGCATTGATCAAATGATGTTTGTGGCTTCAAAATGAGATGTTGACCAAAAATTTGAACTTTTGACTGTCAAATGACCATTTTGCCCCTATAGTTGACTGTAGTGCAATTAGGGTTTTTGACTGTGCAATTTTGTGCTGAAAGTCTTGAAACTTGGTATGAGGATGCTTGACCATGTTTATAGGCATGTGAGACTTGATTGGACCTTTGGAAACTTCATTTTCTTGATCAGGACCAAAACCCTAATTTTGACTGTTTAGGAGGCCCTTGAACTGTGCAACCCTTGGGGAATTTTGAAGCTTGTCTGGCATTTCTTTGAAGAATATGGGAGGGCAAATTTTGGGGTATAACAGTTTCCCCTGTTCAATCTTCTTAGACCTGAGGATGCAGATTGGCTGACGTGCCTTTCGTAATCCGAAGATGGAAGATGATTGAACACTAGAGTGCCCAGAAATTTGCGCTCACATAGTAGCAGTGTGATGGAAATGGGCTTATAGATGCCATTTAGAGATTGGTGAATAGGATGATTGGCTTATATATGCCATCTGGATGTTGATCGCATAAGAGATTCCTCAGCGAGAACTTGCGTACCTGCAAAAGAAAAATGAGTACCTGACGTGTTGTAGGAGTTAGTCTTCAGATGCTTGGTATGGATGTGTCCTGACTGGTTATAGGAGCTGAGTCTGGAGTTTCAAAAGGTGATGAATGAACCAGGGATGGTTACTACCTCAACAGGAACGGTGAGAGAATCTTGGATAACTTCAGCTTCAACAGCAGTTGTTGAGAGAATCTTGGTGGGAATTACCATCTCCGCAGGATCGGGGAGAGAACCATAGGAAATTATAATCTCAAAAGAGGACATTTGAGAAAAACCTGGAATGGAATTATCATCTCCGCAGGATTGGGGAGAGAACCATAGGAAATTATAATCTCAAAAGCGGACGTTTGAGAAAAACCTGGAATGGAATTATCATCTCCGCAACATTGGGGAGAGAACCATAGGAAATTATAATCTCAAAAGCGGACGTTTGAGAAAAACCTGGGATGGAATTATCATCTCCGCAACATTGGGGAGAGAACCATAGGAAATTATAATCTCAACAGCGGACGTTTGAGAAAAACCTGGAATGGAATTATCATTTCCGCAACATTGGGGAGAGAACCATAGGAAATTATAATCTCAAAAGCGGACGTTTGAGAAAAACCTGGAATGGAATTATCATCTCCGCAACATTGGGGAGAGAACCATAGGAAATTATAATCTCAAAAGCGGACGTTTGAGAAAAACCTGGGATGGAATTATCGTCTCCGCAGCATCGGGGAGAGAACCATAGGAAATTATAATCTCAAAAGCGGACGTTTGAGAAAAACCTGGGATGGAATTATCATCTCCGCAGCATCGGGGAGAGAACCATAGGAAATTATAATCTCAAAAGCGGACGTTTGAGAAAAACCTGGGATGGAATTATCATCTCCGCAACATTGGGGAGAGAACCATAGGAAATTATAATCTCAAAAGCGGACGTTTGAGAAAAACCTGGGATGGAATTATCATCTCCGCAGCATTGGGGAGAGAACCATAGGAAATTATAATCTCAAAAGCGGACGTTTGAGAAAAACCTGGGATGGAATTATCATCTCCGCAACATTGGGGAGAGAACCATAGGAAATTATAATCTCAAAAGCGGATGTTTGAGAAAAACCTGGGATGGAATTATCATCTCCGCAGCATTGGGGAGAGAACCATAGGAAATTATAATCTCAAAAGCGGACGTTTGAGAAAAACCTGGAATGGAATTATCATCTCCACAGCATTGGGGAGAGAACCATAGGAAATTATAATCTTAAAAGCGGACGTTTGAGAAAAACCTTTGATAACTTCTACTGAGTCTTCATCAGAAAAATCTGTTTGGGGTCGATTTAGCTGGACTAGAGAAGGCCTTGGACTGGATAAGAAATCTTTGGAGTCGATTAACAGAACCGGTCTAGGTCTTGAAATATGATTGAGAATTTAACTGCATCTTTCCTGAAAGGTAAAGGTCAGTCATATGCAATGCATGATATGAACCAAGCAATGATGTTCTCCACGTAAGTGAGATTTGTAAGATATGATGCGTAGATGCATGCTATAATGATGTATGTGATGTTTATGTATGTTTTAGTCTAGGAAAGTAAATCCTTGACGGGTGCCGGGAAGTCACTCCTGGGCTGATATTGAAGAATAAGCTTTTACTTCCGCTGGGGATGATAATTGCAAGAATACCGGTAGGAGAAGATAACTCCGTTGGGGAATAAACTTGGCGAATGGATTACTCTGCGGGGAGAAAAGTACTCTAATGATCTTGCTGGGGAGCAATACTCTGTGGGAAGAGGGGTACTTTGCTGAAATGTTGATAATAACTTGTTGGGGATACCCTTGTTGTGTTGGAAGTGTTGATAGACTTCGCTGAGGATAAGAAGACTTCGTCGAGGACGCTCTTTCCGTGGATTTTTGGCTGAGGATAACCCAGTTATATCTTGGTAAGGAAATAACTCTTTGAATAAAGTCGGGAGACGCGTTCGTGCTCTGCAAGGGTAAGCTTCCAGAATCTACTGGGGATAAGCTTATTGCTTGGGGAGATGGATTCCAACTTTCTTGGGGAAACTGGATTGGACTCTCTTGGGGAAGTTTGAACTGTATTGGGGAAGTGACTCCATTGAATGTTTGATAGACCGCCGGGAAACAATCTTTTAGGTCAAGACTGTCGGGGATGCTTGTTAAGAATATATGCCGCTGGGGAATGTTGAGGTCTGCTGGAGGATACCCAACTTCTTTAAGGTTGATAACTGCTTTGCTTGAGGAGAGTATACTGCTTGCTGGCTCACTCTCTGGGGAATTAAGATACCTGGTTGTGTTCTTTAGCTAAACCTACCTTGGTACCTTGGAGGATAGAACAATTAGATTGCTTAGACCGACCGTTATTGCCCCTGTTTCTGATATGGGAGAGGGAGACCTGTGAGACGCTGATAGTGGTTTATGGACAAACCTTCTTCTGGTAGGCCAGTGACAAGATGCCGGGACATAGTCGTACGCTTTTGATCCCTAACTTTTGCCTGGACCGTTTTGGTTCGCCGGGAAGCCCTTATTTTTGCCTAGGTATGTCAACCTAGCGGGTCTTTGATTTTGCGTAGTATTTTTTCGACTATGTCCACGCTCTCAGAATGCAGGGAGTTGCCCCTGTTAGAAGTGTTTTGTCGTGCCACCAGAAGGTGTTTGATCAGGCAAGATTCGTTGCTGGGGTTCCCCAAGTGACTCAGGCGGAGATTTGCCCCAGGCTATTTGGCCTTTGAGAGATTCTCCGAATCTCGATTGGACTGCCCCAGATAATGGACCATGGTCATGTCTGCTCCTTGATTGGAGGTACTTCTGTTCATTAAGCATTCGTCGTACGAATTTCTATGCTGTTCAAACAAAAAGTCATATGCGAACAAAGTTATGTTAAAAATGCAAAGCCTATGTCTGTCTTGAAAATTTTGAAAATGCATTCTTTTTTTTCTTCATAAAACAAGTGCATGTCTGTAAAACGTGATGTCAATTCCGTATTTACCGTAGGCCTTAAGGAGTCAGGATACCTTTCGTAACAGTATGCTTTCGAACTAACCCATGCTTCAGCTAGGACTTTTAAGGGTTATAACATGGCTTGGTTCACGGTTTAAGAAACAAAGGATAAAGGCTCAAATTATTTGTACCCACCCGCTCTCCGTGATGTTCTCCAAACCTAAACTCAGTTGATCATACGTTAGACCTTGTTTGAGTCTTTGCTCTGATTTTCCAGTGATGGTTCAGATATTGACGATTTATTTTGAATAGGCAGTCATTCATTTTTTTTGTTGAGGGTTTGTATGACCTCTTTTTCTTTCTTGATTTTGTTACCCCTTTATTTTTTTGCCTGAACTGTTTCCTTTTTTGGAATTACAGTTAGCGGGATGCCCCAGTTTTGTAAGTCTCCTTCATGGGTTTTGACTTAATGGGTTTTTATTTTGAGAAGTAATGACTGCCTGTCTGTAAGATTGTTCGGAACCATCACTGTCTTTTGCTTTGTACGGACTTTTTGGTGCCATTCGTTATGCACTTGGATCAACTGAGAGAACTACCCTGCCCCAGGTTATGATTAAGGGTTTTAATTTTCGAAAAGAAAAACTCCTACTTCTTTGGCTCAGAGGGGTTGACGAGGGATTATCTTCCTTATAACTCCAGTGTTTAGGAATTGAAACAATGCCTGTACCTCATCAGCGGGGTCTGTTCAAAAGCATACTGTAAAGATCGTGGTATCGTTTTCGTCATCCTCCCTCAAGAGGCTTAGAATTATTAATTAAGAGTTGATCATCAGAAAAAATATGAAAATAATTTGCGTATAGTGAATACGAATATATTGCTTCAAAACGGACATATGCGATGCATTAATGAAATAACAATGTTTAACAATGAGTAAATGTTTGAACAAAAGAAAATTGCAACTTGAACATTCGAATGAACAAAAATTTCTCAATCCTAGCCATGATTTGGCAAGGGAGCAGTGATCACGTGGGGAGTCTTGGGTACTTTAAACTGAATCTCTCCAGCGTCGATCATGTCTTGGATCTTATTTTTCAAGCTCCAACAATCATCTGTAGCATGCCCCGGGCTGTCAGAGTGATAAGCGCAGCGGGCATTGGGGTTGTATTTCGGTGACGTTGTATTTTGGTTCTTTGGAGCTTCTTTTAGAGTTACCAGCTTGGTCTCCAGCAACTGTGGCAATATCTGGGATAAGGTCATGCTGAGTCGAGTGAACTGCCTTCTCTCGCTCTTTTGTTGGTTGTGATGTTGAGTCTGTGATACTGGAGCCATTTGAGGAGCTCTCCCCTTACCTCCTTGTCTCAAAGGTGGTTGAACAATGACTGGCTTTTTACCCTTAGACTTTTGCCCCAGTTGGTTGCCCTGAAGCAGTTGGTTGACGAGAAACCAGAGCTCATCTTGTCTTTGAGCTAAACCTTGAATGACAGTCACCTGCCCCAGCATCTGGACTTTTAATGCATCCACCTCAGCTTGTAGGTGTTTCAGCCTTTCATCCTCAGCACTGTTCCTGACAAAGGTCTCCATGAGAAGCGTCCTTAGCTCTTCCTGCCCCTTGGATAGGCTTAGAAAGATCTCCCTGAACTGAGTCTCCTGAGCATGAAGACCCTGGTTATCTTGTTGGGAAGCCATTGCTGAAATAAACAGCGAACAAGGGTAAGTGACCTGCAACAAGGGTACCTGTTATGCAATGATGTGTATGCTATGCATGCAATGTTTTCAAGGACCTCGTGGGATAAACAAGAAAATTTGTTAGAACTTGGGTCCGGTAGCTTGATTGAAGGAACTTCGTGTTGCTGAGAGTCCTTCTTCAAGGGTCAAAGGCTCACCATATCCAGTGGGTCATAGCCCCTGACTTTAGTCATCATGTCTGGTTTTGGTTTCCAAACAAACTTGGTTAGGGGAACCTTCTTCAAGAGTCAGAGCTCACCATATCAAGTGGGTCATAGCCCCTGACAACTTTGGCTAGAGGAAAATAAATCCTCTTTGCCCCTTGCTAGACGTTTGATTCATCATGACCTGCATCACAAGCCCTTGAGATCCTTGAAATGGGTTAAGATGTATGCAATGGTATGATGTTATGGTATGCATGGGGTAATGTGAGTAAACCCTGTTATGAGTCCCCATCAAGGACTATAAACAAAACCTGCAAGAAACTAGTCTGCAAGAAACTCAGTACACTCTGTTATGAGCCCTAATTAAGGATTATAAACAAAACCTGCAAGAAACTCAATACACTCTGTTATGAGTCCTAATTAAGGACTATAAACAAAACCTGCAAGAAACTCAATACACTCTGTTATGAGTCCTAATTAAGGACTATAAACAAAACCTGCAAGAAACATAGTAAGCCCTGTCATGGGTCCCAATTAAGGACTAAAACAAAACCTGCAAGTAGTTCATGTGTCAGATAAAGCATGCAAATAGTCAAGTATGAAGGCACACAAGTCACACAAGAGAAACCCTTAGAGTTTAGGCCAACATGGGGTCTGGGTATTACCCTCTTGAAGTTGGTGGGCTCAATCTGTCCTATTAGAAGTAACCGGGTTCTAAGGGTCCCAATATCACGGGATTGCTTTCATTGTTCATCGTTTCGATTTAGCCACTGAACTGGCGACCGAAATATTCCAGGAAAGCAACCCTCAATTGAGTGTAGTATCGAGTATCAACCAACCTCGGACTGCACCAAAGTCAGTTATCTCACTACCCTAAAGAGGCCAAGATAGTTCAATTAAGGTTCCTAAGGTCTGTTGATGCTTCACGACACCACGCGGAGGCCCTGTACTCTCCTTGACTGAACTCAAGGGTTACCGGTACACACCAAAGTGCCACATCAACATAGCAAACTGTTTCAACCATGTCGGTATACCCCGCACAGTTCCCTCACAGCCTTGTTGCTACTTTCTAAGAAGGTATCCCCAGATCCGGGTTAGGATCTATAGAACTCCCAAGACAGTCCCACAATTTAAAGCAAGCAAAGCAATACAATTGAAAACACAGTTATGAACTAGCCCTAAGGTACACCTCACTTTAAGTTTAAGTCCCCAGCAGAGTCGCCAGTTCTGTGATCGGTGGATCTGGAACTGACTGTTTAACGCTGGATCACGAAATGTCGCGGAAGCAAGAGTCGCCACCGTCTTTTATTTTCTCCAAATGGAAAGGACAAAAGCACAGAAAAATTCCTTAAAGAGATTGCTCTCGGTTCGGGAGGTAGGTTATAGAAAGGGAAGGTGTTAGCACCCTTTCTATCCATGGTTACCCATGGGCTCTTAGATACTTGCTCATTGTGTTTTCAAAAGTGGTTTGTTTGCTTTTCAATTGTGGGTTTTAAAAAAGTTTCTTTGAAAATTTCAGTTTGACTCTTGTATCGGTCCTCAAGAGTGTTTGAAAAATTCTTTCGAAAGCTTTTTGAAAATGTGTTGGTGTGAAAAGTATTTTTGAATTTTGTTTTGAAATTTAGAGCAAGTATCTACGAGAACCTACCTACCCTAAGGAATTCGTCTGTGTAAATGTCCTTTAAAGTAGTGCCATCCCACCATTGAGAGGTAGGTAGCACCACCGTTGGAGGTGTTTGGGTCAATTCGAGGTTCGGGACATGGTGATCACCAGAGCAATGGGAAGACACCTTAGAAGCTACCCTCATGCCAGGTTCCCGGATCATGAGGACTTACTAAGACATCCTCTACTCGACGATCACCTTTCGAGACAAGGCAACAGTGAGGCGTACCCTAGGGGTGGTGTGTGATTCGTGTGTCGTTTTCAGATATTTTGTCTTTTGTCATGTTATTGGTGATCTAGCGCTTGTTTTTATTTTTGTCCATACATTCTTTCATGCCTTGGTTAACAGTTAAAAATTGCGAAAAAAATAAAAGTTCTAAGCTATTACAAAAGGCGCGGGTCCACATCGCCAAAATTTCTCGAACCCGATTTGACAGAAAAATAAAGAAAGTAAAGAAAATAAAGTGCAAGAAAATTAAAATGTTAAATGGCTTTGGGAGAGGTACATAAATATTAAAAAGAATAAAAATAAATATGCGAATTAAATAAGAATTAAACGAGGGTGTTGGACCCTTTTTGCAAAATTAAATTAATGATGAAATTAATTGATAAAAAAGAAAAGAAATTGTTTTTGGTATTTTATGATTTTAATGGGGAAAAATTAATTGAAATTAAATGCTAACCCTAATTCTATTTGTTTTTTTTAGTTTATTAAGAAAAGATTAAATTTTAACCTAATATTTAACCCTAATTAATTTACATGCAATTTAATTACAAAAATAAATATTTAATATTTTAATTATTATGGAAGAAAAATAAAAAAGGAATAAAAATTATCATAAACCCTAATTCTATAGTTTTTAGATTTTTATTAAAAGAGTTAAAATTAAAACCTAATTTAAAACTAGTTAATTTATGAATTTATTTACAAAATACTATTAAATAAAATATTTATTATTTTATTTTTATCTTTTCTGATTTTTTTTATTGTTTTGTGTTTTTATGAAAAAAATAATTAATTAAAAAAGAACAATAATTAAAAGAAAGAAAAAACAAAGAAAAGAAAGAATGTAAAAAATGCAAACCTAGGGGGGTTGCTGTCCCCAAAGTGGAGGTTAGTCTTTAGAAATCTGGCCCATTTGAATTTCTGGCCTCTTTGACTTTTCAGGACGCGTGTACACGCGTTGACTAGGGTGTATCATGTTCCACAAATCTTGGCCCTTGAATTGATGAGATTAAACGCATGGACGGCTTGATGGAAGGACGTATGATGGTCTTCAGCATATGAAACTACATGGAAACATTTATTGAAAAATAATATGGCAATAGTGAGGACCTGGGGCTCGAACCCAGGTCTTGAACGTTACCACTCAGGCGCTTCACCACTGCTCCACTTTGTTTATCTGTGAATTAATATAACAAATAAATATAATAAAGCAAAACGCGTTGATGCTTGGTTTTCCGCACGAAAATTTAAACAGGACAATCGTTGGTGGCCACCTAGTCATCCTCTTCCTTGGCTTATATTTTTTTTCCTGAAACAAGAACAATTTAGCAACGGTTTTCAAACGTTGCTATAGATGCTATATTAGAAAATAGCGAATAGGCCATAAGGCCTCATAAATTGAGCGCGAGGGTGGGTTTCTTTTCGTCTGAGTATGCTTGATTCAATGGTGATATTCATGTGTCCTAATTTTGCCATATTAAGAAACGCCTAAATTAGAGCTTGCAAAACCCTAATACTCATCCATGGCAAATCTTCATACGATGCACAAAAACAAAATTAAACTGTTTGGTTAGCATTAGAATTGAACAAGGAATATGAATCAAACATTAAAAAGTGCTAAATGCGCATGAATTGAGATGCAAGAGTACGGAATTTTTTCTGTACAGGTGAGATCATTCTCACGTTTCTGGGCACGAAAGCTTGCAGTTTTTGATCCAGGAAGGTTGCTTGATGTCCTTGGAAGGCAATAGGATGAGTTTTGTAGCTTGAAACGACCTTCAACCTTGTTTTCAGTTTTGAGTTTTTAAGCAAAATTTTCAAGTTTGTGTCTTGGTCTCTTGTGCAGCTTAGTGGTCCCTGGCATTAGGTCTTGCTTGCAGCTTATGTATGGAGTGAATTATGTCAAAAAATTTGATCAAAATCCTTGAATTAATGAATGCAATATTTGATTTTTTCACCATGATTTTCAAATCTTTTTTCACATGCTTTTGCTACCAAATCATGACCAATCCAATTGATTCTTTCCATATTTAGCTAGGCATGAAATCTTGAGGATATAATGTGCACAAAAAGATTGAAAAACTAGGTTTAGCATTTTTTCATGTATTTATTTTAATTTAAATGAATTATTATTAATAAAAATCCAAATAAATAAATAAAAAATGAATAAAAACTTCCCTTTGGGCCAAGTGGTCGTGCACATGCCTTGGATAATGAATTGTGGAAGAAAAATAGGCCTATTAGCAATTTTAGGTCATTTGACTCAATGTTGACTTTTCAAAATATCCAAAAATTTCCCAACTTCCACAAGGCATAACTTGCTCAATATTTATGATTTCCTCATGTTCTTAGACATTTTGGAAAGGTCTTTGAGTCCTCTAACCAATTCCTTTGGTCCCATGTCATTTTGATTTACCAATCTCAAGTTATGGCCTTTGACTTAAAGTCCCTTTTTGTTGACTTTTGAAAATGACCTATAATGTTGAAATTGATAACTTTTTGTGAGAGCATTTCTTGGACTTGAAGTGTGAAGAGGAGTTGTTGGAAATGTATTTATCTTCAAAATGAGCTTTGTATGGAATTTTTCTGATAATCCATGTGAAAGTTATGCCATGGTCAATTTACAGTTGACTTTTTCAGCTGTCCAAATAAGGAAACTTTTGCATTTTGATGATTTTTGAGCCAAGCTTTGAGAATCATGATCAAGCATTGATCAAATGATGTTTGTGGCTTCAAAATGAGATGTTGACCAAAAATTTGAACTTTTGACTGTCAAATGACCATTTTGCCCCTACAGTTGACTGTAGTGCAATTAGGGTTTTTGACTGTGCAATTTTGTGCTGAAAGTCTTGAAACTTGGTATGAGGATGCTTGACCATGTTTATAGGCATGTGAGACTTGATTGGACCTTTGGAAACTTCATTTTCTTGATCAGGACCAAAACCCTAATTTTGACTGTTTAGGAGGCCCTTGAACTGTGCAACCCTTGGGGAATTTTGAAGCTTGTCTGGCATTTCTTTGAAGAATATAGGAGGGCAAATTTTGGGGTACAACAGCGCCTAGGGCAAAACTAGGGTTTTTTGCTGTTTTATAAATAATTCGTCCGTTTCTTTGAAATTTCTCACACTTTCTCGCACTGTATTTTTATTTTGTACTCCCTTATTTACGTAATGACGTCGCCTATGATTTTTAGCAGAGATGGTTACGTTATATTCTCCGCCACGAAACCTGCAATGAAAATGAAATTCTGGCACATTCACTCCATGGAGCGTCTGAAGCGGGAGTTGATGCGGTGGCTAGATGGAGACATCGCCGAGGGGGAAAAAATCGAAGGATCCAGCGAAAACGAACAACAACCTCGCATGCGACAGGAAGACCTAATGTGTGGTTGGAGGAAGTCAAAACAGACAGTGATGTAATGCTGATGATGCATGGGTCAGATGAAATTGTGTTAAAAGTTGTAATTTCCTAGATTGAATATCGTTAATCATTGTTGTACGCGAAAACCCTAATGTAATTTCCTATATTGAATTTCTTAAATTGTGTTAACAGTTTTATTAACGGAAAACCCATAATGTTTACAACACAAATATTGGAAAGATTTATTGTATTACAAAATTTATGTGGTCGAGCCAGACGCCCGATTCGGACAGTTTTTGCGATTGTGTCCGACCTGACGGCATAAACCACACTTTCTTTCCAACCTGTCAAGATCGTCCATTTCTGTTGTGATGCGCCTGCTTTTGGGACGACCCTTCTTGTTCCTTCGCATTTGGTCATTGTGCCAAACTATATCGCCGTTGTATTCAGGCCAATAGTCCGGTTTTGCCACCAAAGGAAAGTTGTTGTTGTAAACAGTGAGCAACGTTTCAGATTTATAAACATTTGAGAGCAGTTGAAGCGCGTCTTGATGGGTATGAGCACAAGCGGCAATGACATGAGAGCAAGGCATACGAAAAGCTTGAAACCTGCCACAATCGCACCATTGAGAAGGTAAAATGACCCTGTATTCTTGTCTTGCCAGGCCTTCATTATGGTCGATTGTCTCTTTCACAATGAAGTTGTGGCTACGGCGGTCAAACCGTGTAACCATGTGAGTGTTGGCTTTAGCACTTTCAGCCTTAATGTATTTCATACAGCTTTCACTCCATAGTTGTCCTGATTGCAAGACCGCATACCACATTTCACCTCTTTTGGCAAATAACGCAGCCATCCTAAAATACGTGGATTTCACCAAGGCAGTGATGGGGAGGTTTCGTATGCCCTTGAATACCCCATTCATTGATTCAATAAGATTTGTTGTCATATGCACAGAGGGAAAACATTGCTGCATTTGTAAGTCTCTTCTTTGGTTATACATTTTTCATACTTCAAATAACGTGTTGTTCATCTTAATTAATCTTACACTTGTTTAATTATGATCTCAGGATACACAAAGATTCAGAATCCGTTCGCACAAATACCTGGCTCCCGACCCATTTATCGTCCCTTATCTGGAATATGCAGGTTTTGGACATGTGATAAAGATCTCCAACTGCACCATTGACTCAAAATTCATTCTTGCAATGTTGGAGAGGTGGAGACCGGAGACCCATACATTTCACCTACCAATAGGTGAATGTACCATCACTCTCGAAGATGTGTACATGCTACTGGGCCTCCCTATCGACGGTAAGGCGGTGAACGGGTCGGTTCAACAACCCAACTCACAGTGTGAAGAACTGTTGGGTAGGGACATGGTAGAAGGTGGTGGAGCAAGAGGGCAGGGAATACTACTCACTGACCTGAAACGGCATTATGCAAGTATGGAATTAAATGAAAATTCCTCAGAGAATGACCGAGTAGTAAAAGCCAGAACGTATATTATGATACTTTTTGGTACATTTTTATTTCCCGAAAGTACGGGAAATAGTGTAAATTTCATGTACTTACATTTACTAACAAATTTTGAAAAAACTAGAAAATATAGTTGGGGTTCTGCAGTATTAGCCCACCTGTACAGTTCCTTGTGCAAAAACGCAGTCAAGGAAAAATGTACATTTTATGGGTGCGCATTTTTACTACAAGCCTGGGGTTGGTGGAGGATGGAGTCCTTAAACCCCATCAACAACAACACTTTTGGTTTCCCGTACGCAACAAAGTAAGTCATTAAGTTATAGCATTTATAACTATTCTGCTCTTTCCAAAATATATGCTAAAAATAACATGTTTCTCATTTCCTTTAGGTACTGCGTGAGGGGTATGGATTACGGCAAGAATCCCAGATTCAATGTCGCACTCTACCGGAATCTGTTGGATCACTTAGGCCCAGATGACGTACGTCGTAGCTTTTAACTTTTGTTCATTTTAATTATTTATACATTACTTTTGCGCTTACCTGATTTAAATTTTATCGCAGTTCGTCTGGAGACCATATTTGGGTTTGGGCCATTCTCCAAACCCAGAGGATGCAGCAACTTGGACTGCAAAGACTGCACTCATTCGGTTCAACATTGTGGAGATGCACCACAGCGACCGTGTGAAGATGCAGTTCGGAATGCATCAAGAGATACCAAGTGATCCAATAGATTTGTCCCCCTGGCATCTAAAAAGGGTCGACGCCCAGTGGGGTCTTACCAACTGGAAAGACTTTGCTCCAAAATGGTGTAAAATGTGGCAAAGGCGTCACCGCTACATCTTGCAATCCCCGGTTTTCCTTACTCAAGGTAACATGCGACACACTGATCAATATATGTCGTGGTACAGGTCGGTTAGTAACCCAGATATGCACGTGTCTCATCTGAGGTACTTGGTTGACCCACGCACATAATGGGCACAACCCTCGATTCCCCATCAACAAACCCAAAATCCATCAACCTCAAACCAACCCCCAAGAAGAAACATACCAACAAACACACAACCATATTCCCCACCACAACACAACTACAATCAAATGCCGTACTACCAACCACAATCACCGCCAAACTACCAATACCCGGATATGCCTCAAACCCAACCACAATACCAACCCCAATACCAGCACACCCACATACCCCAGACACAATTTCAGTCTTCCACATATACCAATATGGCGCCCTCAACATCCAGCCTTAGCTCTGATATGGGAATGTCAGAAGATTATGACCAAGCCGACCAAACCTACCATCAACCACCATATCACCAAACAACCCAACATCCACAATACCAAACACCCCAAGATCCATTTCCTTTCTACCCCCCATACTCAGATGACCAATGCTACCGACCAACCATGGAACCCCACCCACCGCCAACACGACCAAACTTTGAGGGTATGGGTAACCGACTGTACCAGAGCGGATCTTCGAGATATGGAGATCTTACTGATTTTATGGATTCGGATCGCATTGACTTCGCTGGGCCATCAACCTTGCCGCAGCAGGAAACGAGACGACACCCAACAAGAGAAAGGCGAGGACGGGGATGCGGAACTGGGGGTCATTACCGGGTTCCTGGGGATCACTGATGTATCTTTTTTTTCCCAGTATTTTTTGTATCCATTTTTTTACTGTTCTTTTAATGTAAAACAGTTGAATGTAATTATTTTTTTTAAAATAAAAAATCCATTTTGTTGATCTCTGTCTAATAGGCAACGCGCAGGAAAGAAAATAAAATAAAAATTTTTTGCCCTAATTTTGTACATAGGCGCCATCTCACTTGGCTTAGGGCATGCCCTAAGCACTTAGGCGCCAAGTGAGATGGCGCCTCCCTTAAAAAAAGAGGTGCATGCACCAATTGAGATGGCTCCTCCTTTGTGGAGCCATCTCAAACATGGTTATTTGCGTAATTTTTTCCGAAACCCGGTTATTTACGAAATATTATTTTAATACTTGGTTATTAATAAAAAAAATTCTAATAGTTTAGGACTTTATTTTTCGCACTTTATTGCTTTCTAAATATACCATGCTAGAATTAGGGTTTGTATGCGAATCAAAAACAACAAAAATAGTTTGACCTAATTTCAAGATAAACAAGCATGAAAATGGATAACACAAATCACACTTGCACCCCTAGGGTATTCCACTTGTTGCCTTCAATAAATGGGCCATATTGCATGTTAGGTCTCTTTGGGCAAAACAAACGCAATCAAATGATCATAGTCCCTCAATGACGCTTTCGAAAGTTGCCTAAAAATGATCAAGTCCCTTAAAGAAAACATTTCCCAAAGATACTTGGCACCATTGCAATTATGGTCTAAACGATGACCCGCGCCCGTCCCTTTCACATCCTAACATAAGATTGTCCACCAAATGCAATGGTGGAACAAACTTGTTAAAAGGGTTAAAACATAGCAATAATCTTTGAGAAATTTAGGAGTAGACAACCTCTTAGTTACTTGAATCAAACTTGCAAAACAAAACACTTGCCTATTTTCAAAAACCACACATCACTACACTTTCAAAATAACTTTCAAAAAACAAATGAAAACCTTTTCAAAAGACATACACCTTTGTATACATCCCAACATGGATCATT
The DNA here is from genome assembly GCA_948472305.1 of Vicia faba. NCBI lineage: Eukaryota > Viridiplantae > Streptophyta > Magnoliopsida > Fabales > Fabaceae > Vicia > Vicia faba. The sequence goes on along the minus strand of OX451739.1, from coordinate 1,017,160,639 downwards.
ACAAAGGTTGCCACCACATTGGCCTCTTTTCAAAACATTTTCAAATCCACACACACAAAGCACCATTTCAAACAATTGAAAACCAAGGCAAGTTGATCTAAGCAAGTAACTAAGAGCCCATGGATAACCATGGATAGAAAGGGTGCTAATACCTTCCCTTTCTATAATCTACTCCCCGAACCCAAGAATACATCTCAAAGGTTTTTGCTGTGCTTTTTAACCTTTCCTTAGGATAAAATAAAAAGTCGGTGGCGACTCTTGCTCAACCGAAACATTTGCGAAAACAAACGCAAAACCTCAAGTCAGTTCTCCCACCGTATCACAGAACTGGCGACTCTGCTGGGGAATATTTAAAAGTGGAGTAACCTTAGGGCTTAGATCACCCTCTTGCATGACTAATTGTTTGATTTGATTGCTTTATATCTTGGCTCTCTTGTTTGGGTTTGCAATCCTACACCCGGATTTTGGGAAACATTCATAGATAACAATACGTTGTGGAAACTGTGCGGGGTATACCGACACCGTCGAAGCAATAGCTATATTAGTGCGACATATTTGTGAGTACTGGTAACCCTTGAGTTCAATCAAGGAGAGTACGGGGCCGCTGAGTGATGTCACTAAGCACTAATGACCTAGAACCTTACTTGACCATCTTGGCCTTTTATTAGGGGTTGTGAGATGACCGGCTTTGGTGCAGTCCGAAGTTGGTAGATACTCGATACTACACTCATTGAGGGTTGTTTTCTTGGAATATTTTGGTCGCTAGTTAAGTGGCTAAACCAAAACAATGAACAATGAAAACAATCCAATGATATTGAGCTCCTTAGAACCCGGTTACTATTTATAGGACAGGTTTTTAAGCCAACTACACTCAAGAGGGTACTTACCTATGAAACCCCATGCAAGCCTGAAACTAGGGTTTGGTGTGATTTGCTTGTACATATGTTTGTGCATACATCATAAAAATCATAAAGCATCATATGCATTCACTAACCATTTCAAGGGTTTAGATCTTCATCTTTGTTCTTGTTTTGTAGGTCATGGAAATTCCTCGCAGAAAAACCATCCAAGTTAACCTTGTGAGAATCTCTCCTCAACTCAAGGAGCTCACATCAAGAATTCCGGAAAGCTCATCCTTCAGTGAAAGACATGGTAGACTGCTCAACTTAGTCAACACCAACATTGAAGAAGACATGATGAAGGTGCTATTCCAGTTCTTTGACCCTCTTCACCACTGTTTCACTTTCCATGACTACCAGTTGGTACCCACTTTGGAGGAATTTTCTCAACTCTTGAGAATTCCTATCCTTAATCAACTACCTTTCAACGGTACGAAAAAGGAACCAAAGCCTGAAGATGTTGCTCGAGCATTACATCTACAGCCTTCTAACATCAAGGGGAATTGGGAAACTAGAAGTGGCGTCAAAGGCTTCTTAGCAAAATTCTTGTTTGAGAAGGCACAAGAATGTTGGAATTCATTGGACCTACAAGCCTTTGAAGAAATTGTGGCACTCCTCATCTATGGGTTGGTCCTATTCCCAAATTCTGACTAATTGGTAGATGTCAACGCCGTCAAAATCTTCTTGTCCAGAAATCCAATACCGACATTACTTGGGGATATCCTTCACTCATTTTACACACGAACAATGAGAAAGAGGGGTGTTCTCATGTGCTGTACTCCTCTCCTTGCAAGGTGGTTTATTTCGCACCTTCCACAATCTATCTTGAAGAATGACCAAGGTTCAAGGTGGTCCCAACGGTTGATGACTCTTACTCACTCTGATGTACATTGGTGTTCTCGGTCCAGAGAAAATGTCATCATCGTCGATCATTGTGGAGAGTTTCCTAATGTTCCTTTACTTGGAATCAGAGGAGGTATCACCTACAATCCTTGCCTAGCTTTGAGGCAATTTGGATATGCACGGAGGGATGGCCCTCACGACATGTTGATTCCTGACTTAGTTTTTGACTTCGACAACGATGCGCAAGGACTTCGCCAAAGATTCATCAGAGCTTGGGGGAGGCCCAACAAGGTTGATAGCAAGACACTGGGACACAAGAACTCCATCCCTCTTGAACCTTATCTCAAGTGGGTACGAGCCCGAGCCCAGAGTCTAATGATGCCTTATCCTCATGTTCTCCCTGTGATTAAAGAGCCCGTCAAGGAAGGAGATGTCCCCTACACCATCCTACATCCTGACATGCCTACATCGTGGGAGGAGATGCAGAAGAGTTGGATCCAACTCAAGGAGGAACGGAACACTTTTGAAGCCAGCTTCTACGCCAGCGAGAAGAAGTTTTTACAGCTCACCCGCCGACTCCATGAGCAAGAGGCCCTCAACACCTACATTGCGCCAAAGAGGATGCGCAACGTCTTTTTACCTTGAGAAGTTGTTTTTGTAATATTTGGCCCATGGGGCATTTATGTACTAACAAATCTTTTCTTATTAATATGACGTGCGTTCTTTTTATCTACAACAATTGTGAATTTCCAAAACCCTTGAATGCATTGCATAGATAGCATCTCATGCATCATGTGCATAACAGGTACCCATTTTTCTACAGGTTGCTTAATCTTCTTCGCTGTTTATTTAGAATAGTCATCATGAATCCAGACTCATCCAGTGAGCAAGCAATCAAGGCCCTTCAGGCCCAAAGTGCCCAGTTTCAAGAGATGGTCCTAAGCCTGGCCCAAGGTCAGCAAGAGTTGAAGGCTCTACTCCTAAAGAAGAAGAAGAAGAAGAGAACTGCATTATTCAACACTGGACGCAGGTTTGGGAACACACTCCACAACGAGGTTGATCCAACTACTTCCTCTGCAGAGAAAGATAGTCCCCAAGGGGGAGGAGCTCCTAGTCCTGCAGTCTCTGACAACGAGACGGACTACAATGACGAACAATACCCACCTGCTACTGACAGATACAAGCAATTAGAAGACCGCTTGAGCGCCATGGAGATTCAGAATGTGCCGGGGCTGGATTTCGGAGATTTGGGGTTATCTTCTGGGATGGTAATCCCACACAAGTTTAAGGCGCCTGCCTTTGCCAAATACGATGGGGCTTCCTGTCCAAAGCTGCATCTAAGGTCGTACGTAAGGAAGATCCAACCTTACACGGCAGACAAAAATCTTTGGATCCACTTCTTCCAAGATAGCCTTTCGGGGTCACAACTTGAGTGGTTCTATCAACTAGATGGAACTAGTATCCGACATTGGGAAGATTTGGCGACCGCATTTTATAGACAATATCAATATAATTCTGACCTTGCTCCTACGCGTACCCAACTTCAGGGTATGTCTCTAAGAACGGGCGAAGGGTTCAAAGAATATGCACAAAAATGAAGAGATTTGGCTGGCAGGGTGCAGCCTCCATTGACTGATCGCGAGCTTGTTGATATGTTTCTAGGGACCTTGTTTGGTCCATTTTTAAATCATCTGGTTGGCAATTCCTCAGCTGGGTTTACGGATTTGATCCTGACAGGTGAAAGGATAGAAGCTGGCATCAGGTCAGGAAAGATACAAAAAGCTGCCTCCACAAGTACTGAGAAGAGGCCTTTCAAGAAAGAAGCAAGTGCCGTCTATGGTCCTAGAAGACAAGTCAAGCCAGAAAGCCGCCAAGCCGTCAATGCCTTAGTCATTTCAAAACCTGCTGCTGCTCCTCAGCAGTACAATCAACAAAGAGGTGAAAGGCCCAAGAGGCAGTATACTCGGCTGAGTATGACCTTGTCACAAATCTTACCGCAACTGTTATCAACCAACCTGGTGACCATCAAAGAGGCTCCGAAGGCCGTGAACACGACATCTCCTAAGTATAACCCAAATTCCCGTTGTGCTTATCATTCTGATAGCCCCGGGCATACTACTGATGATTGCTGGGCCTTGAGAAATAAGGTGCAAGACCTTATCGATGCGAAGGAAATTCAGTTTGAGGCGCCTGAGAAGCCAAATGTTGTAACTTCTCCTATGCCCCAGCATAGAGTAAATGCCATTGAGGAAGATTTGTATGCTGTTTCGGTGAATGATGTTGCTACCCCTCTTTTAACTGTTAAGAGGAACTTACTACTAGCCAGTTTATTTCCGGGTTGTAGCAAGGGTTGCCTCCTGTGTGCTGTTATCCCTACCGGTTGTCCGCTGCTGAAATCAGGCATCCAAAGCCTGATGGATAGCAAAGAAATTCTGTTCAAGAAAACTGCTGTTCCGTTTGTTTCCGCTGAAGAAGTATCTGTCGTCATAATTTTCAGCAATCCTACCAAGGCTCTCCCAAAGAAGCCAGTCCAAATTATGTCTGTTGCACCCATTACTATTACTGTTCCGGGGCCTCTCCCCTATGAATCTAACAAGGTTGTCCCATGGCACTATGGGGCAGACATGTATGTGCTTGGAGTGAAGCAAGAGTTCAACACCAGTACCAGTATCAGTAACATCACTGGTCCCGCCAAGATTACTCGCAGTGGCAGGCTCTTCTCGCCTGACATTGCACCACCAGTTATCCGAAAACCTCTTATCATCACACCCGCAAGTGTGCATGTTCCAAATCAAGTTCCTGTGTCTACTACTGCCGCCGAGTCCTCTAATGCTCGGGGCAAAGAAGTTGCTACCGATTTGCCTGCCAGGACGGAGGCACCAAAAAACACTGCTGTTGAAGCCTCCCAACAAGAGATGGAGGAAATCCTTAAAATCATTAAAAAGAGTGACTTCAATGTTGTTGAACAGTTGGGGCATACCCCCTCCAAAATCTCTATGCTATCGTTGCTGCTGTGCTCAGAGGCCCACGCAAAAGCCCTGATTTCATTTCTGAAAACGGCCCATGTGCCGCAAGAGACCTCTGCAGATCAATTCACTGACTGTGTGGCTAATTTGACAGCTGACAATGGCTTGGGGTTCTCAGATGCTGACCTTACCGCCAAAGGGAAAAATCACAATGATGCCCTGCATGTCTCTATAGAGTGCAGGGGCACTACTCTCGCACACGTGTTGGTGGATACCGGTTCTTCCCTGAATGTTTTACCCAAGAAGGCATTGGATCGCTTGGATTGTGAGGGCCTGGAATTGAAACCTAGTAACATCATTGTTAGAGCCTTTGACGGTTCTAAGAGGATGGTGCACGGTGAGGTAGACATCCCTATTCGTGTGGGTTCCCAAGTCTTTGACTCAACGTTCTACGTGATGGATATTCGTCCATCTTATTCCTGCTTGTTGGGTCGACCCTAGATTCACAAGGCTGGGGCAGTAACATCCACTCTACACCAAAAGCTCAAATACCTTGTCAAAGGGAAGATTGTTACTGTGCAGGGTGAGGAGGAATACATGGTTAGTCACTTGAATTCATTCCGGTATATCGAGATGGATGGGGAGTTTATTGAAACCCCCTTTCAGCATTTTGAGGAGGTACCTTCAACGTTGGCGTCAGCTGAGACAGTGGTTGAAGAAGACTTTCCTATGAAGATGGCGTCCTTGAGGATACCCGGGCAGTGATTGAGAAAGGCAATTGTGCAAGCTGGGGTCAGCTTCCTGACTTCACTCAAAAGACCGACAAGTTTGGGCTGGGCTTCACTACAGAGGCTCAGAGGGCTGTTCGCAAGGAAAGGATCAGAAAAGCTCCGGTGTTTATCACCAACCCAAGGGTGAATGCTATCGAGGAGGACGTAGAGGAAGCAGAGTTTGACAGTTGGATCTATCCAACCACCAGTAACGGACCAAGCAACTGGACGACAAAGGATTTTACACCTATTACATTTGTCACGCAGTAATTAACTCTTTTATTTTCAATTTGTAACAAACAATATGTTGAAACTTTTATTGGCTCGGTGTCCTACCCGGGGCATCGTAGCTCCATTTGTGAGGGCTTTTTGTATGACATTTCCATATATCATTAATCAAAACATTGGACGTTTGTTGCATTTCAAATCTTGTGCCCTTTTTCTTTCTGTGTTATATATTGCAAAACAGCTATATTTACACACACTCACTTATACAGGTTTCAATCCACTCTGGATCTCACTGGTAACAGCTCTGCTACTGCCAGTTATGACTTCGAAAATCCGATCAACTTGGCCGAAGACGAAGGTGAAGATGATTGAGAAGTGCCTGGTGAACTCGCAAGACTGCTACTCCAGGAAGAGAGGGCCATTCAGCCGCATGAAGAGCCGGTGGAAACGATTAACCTGGGTACTGAGACAGATAGAAAAGAGGTTAAGATTGGTGCCAATCTAGAGCTCAGCGTGAAGCAACGATTGATCTAGATGCTGCATGATTACATGGAGATCTTTGCTTGGTCCTACGAAGACATTCCTGGTTTGGATGCCGACATTGTAGTTCATCACCTGCCCACTAAGGAAGACTGCCCTCCGGTAAAGCAAAAGGTCCGCCGCATGCGTCCAGAGATGTCCGAAAAGATCAAGGCTGAGGTTATGAAGCAATTCGATGCCGGGTTTCTAGCAGTGACTTCTTACCCTCAGTGGGTTGCCAACGTGGTGCCAGTGCCGAAGAAGGACGGTAAGGTCAGAATGTGTGTCGATTACAGGGATCTGAACAGGGCAAGCCCCAAGGATGACTTCCCCCTACCTCACATCAACGTTCTTGTTGAAAATACTGCTCAACACAAGGTGTTCTCCTTCATGGATGGTTTTTCAGGGTATAATCAGATCAAGATGGCTCCGGAAGATATGGAAAAGACTACCTTTGTGACTAAGTGGGGCACCTTCTGCTACAAGGTCATGCCATTCGGGTTGAAAAATACTGGGGCAACCTACCAACGTGCCATGGTTGCTTTATTTCATGATATGATCCATCATGAGATTGAGGTATATGTTGATGACATGATTGCAAGGTCTCAAACTGAGGAGGAACACCTTGACCATTTGCGGAAGCTGTTTGATCGACTGAAGTTATACAAGCTGAGGCTGAATCCCAACAAATGCACCTTTGGGGTGAGGTCCGGAAAATTGCTAGGTTTCATTGTAAGCGATAAAGGTATTCAGGTGGACCCTGCCAAGGTAAAAGCCATACAAGAGATGCTGACTCCCAAGACAGAGAAAGAAGTCAGAGGCTTTCTGGGACGACTGAATTACATAGCCCGATTCATCTCACATCTAACTGCTACCTGTGAGCCAATCTTCAAATTGCTGAAGAAAGATCAAGTAGTACATTGGAACAATGAATGTCAGGCTGCTTTCGAAAAGATAAAAGAGTACCTCCAAGAGCCACCCATTCTTATGCCTCCGGTTGAAGGGAGACCTCTAATATTATACTTGACAGTACTTAACAATTCAATGGGGTGTGTGCTGGGGCAGCATGACGAGTCTGGCCGAAAAGAGCACGCTATTTATTACCTGAGCAAAAAGTTTACCGACTGTGAGTCTCGTTACTCACTGCTCGAGAAAACTTGCTGCGCTCTGGTATGGGCTGCTTGCCGGCTGAGACAGTATATGCTGACTCACACCACTCTATTGATTTCAAAGATGGATCCCATCAAGTACATATTCGAAAATCCTGCTCTGTCTGGAAGAATAGCAAGATGGCAAATGATCTTGACAGAATATGATATCCAGTACACAACTCAAAAAGCAATCAAGGGAAGTGTATTAGCAGATCATTTGGCACACCAACCTGTGGACGATTACCAATCATTGAACTTTGAATTTCCGGACGAAGATATCATGGTAGTAATAGATTGTGAAGTGCCTAGACCGGATGAAGGACCTGAGGAAGGATCCCGATGGTCTATGCATTTCGACGGAGCCTCAAACGCTTTGGGTAACAGCATCGGCGCTGTGATCATATCCCCCAAAGGCACTTATACTCCACTCACCGCCCTACTGTGTTTCAACTGCACCAACAACATGGCAGAATATGAGGCATGTATCATGGGTCTTCAAGCTGCAATCGACTTAAGGATCAAGTTTCTGAGTGTCTTCGGAGATTCCGCTCTCGTGATCAATCAGATCAAAGGCGAGTGGGATACGAAACACCCAAATCTTATTCCTTACAAGGAGTATGTGTTGACTTTGCTTCCCCACTTTGAAGAGATAACTTTTGAACACTTCCCAAGAGAAGAGAATCAGCTAGCGGACGCACTAGCTACGATGTCTTCAATGTTCAAAGTTAAATGGGATAATGAAGCTCCCCGGATCATTATCTGGAAGTTGGACGAACCCGCATACTGCTGCGATCTTGAGGCCGAAAAGGTGACTGAAAAACCATGGTATCATGAGGTGAAGAGATACTTGGAAGCTCAGGAATACCCTGAAGGTGCATCTGTCAACGACAAGAAGTTCATGAGAAGGTTTGCGGCAAAATTCTTCCTCAGCAACGACATTCTCTACAAACGGAATCATGATTCAACTCTACTGCGTTGCATGGATAAGGCTGAAGCAGAGAAGATCATGATAGAACTGCATGAAGGTACATTCGGAACACATTCCAGTGGACATACCATGGCAAAGAAAATCCTTCGGGCAGGATATTTCTGGTCCACAATGGAAGCCGACTGTTACCAACATTCTCAAACTTGTCACAAATGCCAGATCTATGCTGACAAAGTGCACATCCCTCCGGTTCCTCTGAATGTCCTGACGGCACCTTGGCCTTTTGCAATGTGGGGCATCGATATGATCGGTGAGATCCGACCAACGACATCCAACAGGCATCGCTTCATCTTGGTAGCGATTGATTACTTCACGAAGTGGGTTGAGGCAGCTTCCTACGCCACGGTAACCAAGAGTGTCGTTGCACGTTTCATTCGGCATAACCTGATCTGTCGATACGGCGTCCCAGAAAGGATCATTACGGACAATGGTACCAATCTTAAAAACAAGATGATCACTGAGCTCTGCGAGCAATTTAAGATACAGCACCATAACTCTTCTCCTTACCGGCCGAAGATGAATGGGGCTGTAGAAGCAGCTAATAAGAATATCAAGAAGATTGTGCAGAAGATGACAGTGACCTACAAAGATTGGCACGAGATGTTACCGTTTGCTCTTCATGGGTACCGTACCTCAGCAAGGACGTCAACCGGGGCAACACCCTTTTCCTTGGTCTATGGCATGGAGGCAGTCTTGCCAATTGAAGTCCAGATACCCTCTCTCCGGATAATGAAGGATGCAGACTTGAGTGAAGATGACTGGATCCAGACTCGACTTGATCAATTAAATCTGATTGACGAAAAGAGACTCACCGCTATCTGTCATGGTCAGACGTACCAAAAACGGATGATTAGGGCATTTAACAAGAAAGTAAGACCACAAGAGTATCAAGTTGGGGACCTGGTAATCAAACGCATCATCCTTCCTCAAAGTGATCCCAGGGGCAAATGGACCCCTACATACGAAGGGCCATTTGTGGTTAAACATGTGTTCTCAGGAGGAGCCATGATTCTAACCACCATGGATGGTGACGACCTTCCTCACCCCGCCAATGCAGACATAGTAAAAAGATACTACGCATGAATAAAAGACCCGCTAGGTTGACATACCTAGGCAAAAATAAGGGCTTCCCGGCGAACCAAAAGGGTTCGGGAAAAAAATAAGGGATGAAATGAAAAAAATCTGTACACCCGGCAAGTCGAAAACCTGAAAAGGCGGCTTGGGCAAAAATGGGTATCCCGGTGGACTGAAAACCCGAAACGGCGGTCCAGGCAAAAGTTAGGGATAAAAGCGTAACACTATGTCTCATTGGATCACCTAGCATCCAGAATTCGGCATCAATTATCTGGCTCATACTTCGGCATCGATCAATCAGCTTCATCTTCAGCTAAGCAGCAAAGTGATGAGACGCTTGAAGACATAAAGGCGATAACAGAGTTGGAACCCAGTGGGAATATTGTGCACATAGCTGTTTTGTTTCCTTTTCAAATTGTATAAACTTTGTGTTGTTCGGCGGCGTTCTCTTACTAGGACGTCAGCCTCTTGTACAAAAAACGCCTATTTACAGGCAAATTTCAAAATCAATACAGATTCAGTTTTCCAAACAAATTGCCAATTGTTTTTCCTTTTTTCTGTTTTGCCTTGCGAAGAACGTCCAATGTTCATTTTTGATATATGCATTTGACATTAAATTTCTAATTCATAAATACTTGCATATGAAACAAAAGACTAATTACAGGTGATATCAGAAGTAGGGGCAATGTAGAATTGTCCAGGCAGTCTAGTTGCTTTGTCCGCCAAGGTACCAAGGTAGATTCAACTGAAGAATGTGACCAAGTTATCTCAACTCCCCACAGAGAAAGACAAGATAGCAATATTCCCCAGCGGAGTAAAGGCATTCATCAACAAGCATCCCCAGCAGTCTTGATCTAAGATTGTTCCCCGGAGGAATACGGACACTCCAATGGAATCATTTTCCAGTACAGTCTGAAGGTTTCCCCAGGAAAGTGGAATTCTTATCCCCAGCAGGTCTTGAAGCTTATCCCCAGTAGATTCTGGAAGCTTATCCCTTGCAGAGTACAGACGTCTCTCCCGAGTTTTATTCAAAGTTATTCCTCACAAGGGCTTATAACTGGGTTATCCTCAGCTAATTGCCACGGAAGATCGCCCTCGTCGAAGTTCTTCCTATCCCCAGCAGAGTTCATCAAAGTTCCCCAACATAACTTATCAACGCAATCCCCAGCGGAGTTTATCATTGTTATCCCCAGCGGAGTCCATCATTGAAATCCTCAGTGGAGCTCTCGTCAAGCTTCAGCAAAGCATCTCTTCCACAGAGCAATTCCCCGCAGAGTAATCTCTCCAACAAGTTTATTCCCCAACGGAGTCATCTTCTCCTACCGGTGTATTCTTGCAACCATCATCCCCAACGGAAGTGAAGAACTCTACTCTTCAACGTCAGCACATGATTTAATTCCACGGCCGATCGTCAAGGATTTATTTTCCTAGACGAAAATACATTCATAAACATTTCGCATTTCATACATCTTGCTTACATACATGATAAAATGCATACGACACTATCTCATTTTGAACGTCATGACACCATGCATGTCATACATCATGACGTTGCATACAACTGATGTTTTGCCTTTTCAGGAAAAAGACAACTACCTACAACTGTTAACAGTTTCCAAACTCGATTCCTGTATCTAGCCAGGGCACGTCTGAAGAGTTTGAAGATTCGATTCCTGTATCCATCCAGGGCATATCTATCAACTGTCACAATTCCGGACTCGATTCCTGTATCTAGCCAGGGCACGTCTGAAGAGTTTGAAGATTCGATTCCTGTATCCAGCCAGGGCATATCTATCAACTGTCACAATTCCGGACTCGATTCCTGTATCTAGCCAGGGCGCGTCTGAAGAGTTTGAAGATTCGATTCCTGTATCCAGCCATGGCATATCTATCAACTGTCACCATTCTGGATTCGATTCCTGTATCTAGCCAGGGCACATCTGAAGAGTTTGAAGATTCGATTCCTGTATCCAGCCAGGGCATACCTGTTGACGACTAATTCCAGATTCAATACCTGTATCCAGCCAGGGCACATCTGTGAGCAACTGATTGTAGATTCGACACCTGTATCTAGCCAGGGCATGTCTGCATGAGGAGATTAAAGATCAAACACCTGTAACAAGCCAGGAAAACATCTGTCTTTCTCAAAATACACAAGTTCTCGCTAAGGAATCTCTTATGCGATCAACACTCCCAAATGGCATCTATAAGCCCATTCCCGACAAGGTTCTGTCGCGTCTTCAGATGGCATCTATAAGCCCATCCACCATCTCTCCAAATGGCATCTATAAGCCCATTCCCGACATCACATTGCTGATACTCCAACATGCGAGTGCAAATTTCCGGGCACTCTAGTGTCCAATCTCCTTTTACCCTCGAGTCATGAAAGGCAAACTTGCCAATCTAACTCTTCAGGTTCAAGAAGATTGAACAGGGGCAACTGTTGTACCCCAAAATTTTCCCTCCCATTTCCTCAACATTTTCTCATCACAAGACCCTTGGAGCTCAAGATCCAGTTAGGATTTCCTCTACTCAAGACTTCTCCTTGCACTGTTGACCCAAATTAGGGTTTGTGTTTGCACAAAGATATTTTGACCCAAAATGCCTAAGATGACTTTCATGCTTCATGTTGGACTCCCAAGTTTATCCATACCAAGTTTCAAGTCTTGATTCCAAATCTTGCCCAATCAATTGGACAGTTGACCTAGAAATCAACTGTATTGGGGAAAAAGTCAACTGTGGCCAATTGACAGTCAAATCTCATGAAAATTGACCCACATCAACATTATGAACTCATATGGACCATTTGATCAAGTTTGGATCACAATTCCACAAGAAATTTGATCAGATCACCAAAAGGGCAAAATAGTCATTTTTAGGGTTTTGGCTGCACAAAGGCAATTTTTGACTGTTTGACCTAGCCAATGGCAAATCAAACTCACATATGGACTCAAGGACCCCATGGAATTATCTTGACATGCTCAACAAGTTCAAACGATCCCAAGTGCACAAGATTGACAATTGAATTTCCCAGTCAATTGATCAATTTTGACTGTATACTGAAAAGTCAAACTTTGACTTTTTGGTCAAAATCAAGTGTCAAGATTCATTTTTGATCAAAACATGCCAAATCATGAAACTTGTTCATCAAGAAATCAAGAATTGCAAATTAGGGTTTGAAATGAAGATTTTTCATAACTTAGAATTTTTCTAAGTTATGAAAAACCCTAATTTTTTCCTAACTTTGCCCCACTTTCTCACCAAGATTCATTTGGATTCAAGCAAAAGTCAAAACATGAAAGTTGTAGCCTATTGCAAAATCTACAACTTTTATACACAAAGTTTTCCCAAAAGAAGCTTGTAGCTCAAGTTACAATTTTTGGAACAAGGGTACCAAACCATTCTTAACTTAGAGAAAATTTGACCTATTTTAGGCAAGGTTTTTACCTAACTTCAAGACCATTTTTAACATACTTCCACTTGGAATTTCAATTTGCATTTCAAAGATGGATTATATTACACATTCCAAGCTTTCCAAAATGTCCAAGAACTCATCAAACAACCTCATGGTTAGAGAGAATCGAATTTGGCAAGTTGGGAAAAACTCACTTTTGATTTGGCCAATTTACATGTTTATACATTTGTGCCATTTTGAATTCAGCATGATTTCCTTGATTACAGGTCTTTTATCTCATTTACACTCCATAATTTAATGCCAATACTTTGTGCCAAAGTGTTGTTCTATGAGTTTGGACATTGTATGCAAGATTAGGCCATAAATGGAAAAAGCAAATTAGCTATTCTTGAAAAGTAGGACTTTATGTCAAATGCAAATCCAAGCAAGTACAGTTCAAATCTCCTTGGCACAAGTTTATGGGCTAATTGCACTGATCAAGGCCAAGGTTTGCAGCACATTAGGGGGGGCTCTACCTGTCTAAAAACTCAAGTGGCCATCTCTTGCTTAAGTGTGAAGAAAGCTAGCATAACACAACACAACTTTCATCTCAGTTAACACAAGCTTAAGAAAAGACTTTGTACACATTCTAAACATCCATTCTTAGCTAGAACACGAGCCAACCATCTCCATTGCCTTCCCATTCACAGAATCACCATTGAACTGCCCAAAACAGGGCATCCCTGCAGTTTGAGTTCCATAGCTCAAACCTTCCATGCATTCTTGCTAAAAACACTTCAAACACATCCCACAACATCCCTTGAAGCTATTCCAAACCTCAAACACGACCTGTAACACTCCCAAGCAACATCACCATTTTCATTTTCTTGTTTTGCAATTGAAGATCCATAGCACGATTCACTTGGTTTCAAGATAAAGTAAAGCTTAGAATAGCATCCCTGGACATCAAGGAAGCTGTACCAATCATCACCTTGCATTGAAGACACCTCCATCACCAGATACAACTTCAACTGAATAGGTAAGTTCATGAACTCGTATCTCTCTATCCAGGCATTGTTAGCTTTAAGTTTGTGAAGAAAACATGTCACATTCATAGCCCTGAACATGCCCATGTAATTAGATTTCATTTATATTTTGTATGCTTAGAGAATTTTAAGTCTGAACATTGAATAAAAACTAGGTCAGGAATTGGGGGAGAAGAAATTCTCTCTCATTTCTGAGAGTTAGGATGAGTTCTTTATATGTCTGGATTCGTGGTTCAATGCTTGACATTTTTCATGTTGTAAGTTTGTGCTAAAAGTCCAGGAATCAGGAGTTGTGGTTGAGGCATCATAGGCGCGCGTTTTTTCAAATGGTTGTCTGAAGGTTGAAGACAACCTTTCTTGGGCTGGGCCTGAGATCTCATTTCTGTTTACACCTCATTTTCACACACACCCCCTAGGCCCATTTTGCTTATTTTTATGACTTTTTGACTTTTTCTTTTTTGTTCTGACTTATTTATTTTTTCTTATAATATTAAAAATATAAAAAATATTTTTTACACCATTTTCATATTTATTAGGTATTTATTTGTTTAGATTAATATTTGTACATAAATAAATATATAAACATACTTTTATTTGAAAAATACTAAAATAATACAAACACATTTTATTTTCCATTTTTATTTTATTTTATCTCCTGAAAATATTTTATATAAAATATACTTTTTTTATAAATATTAAATATTATTATTTTGTATATATAATATATATTTAGTAAATAATACAAATATTTATATATATTAGTATATTTAGGTTAAAAATACAAAATATATACATTTTATTTTTTATTAATATTTAACATTAAAAAAATACCTTTTTGACAAATATACTTCATTTTTATTTTATTTTTGTATATAATAAATAAATATTGTACATATTAAATAATTAATACTTTTATTTAATGAATTAGGGTTTTGCCCTAAATACATAAAAAATCCAAAAATTAACACTTTTTATTTTGTTTATTTGACATAAAAAATACCTTTTTTCATACACATAAAAAACATTTTTGCATCTTGCATATTTATTCCATTTTATTTAATTGTTGTATACTAAATATCTTGTAAATAATTCAATTTTGATGTAATAGTCTAGGTTTAAATTCCTTGTCAAAATACCCCCACTTGAACATTTGTACCCCCCTTCCCACATATTGTGTTGTAATAGTTTAGGACTTTATTTTTCGCACTTTATTGCTTTCTAAATATACCATGCTAGAATTAGGGTTTGTATGCGAATCAAAAACAACAAAAATAGTTTGACCTAATTTCAAGATAAACAAGCATGAAAATGGACAACACAAATCACACTTGCACCCCTAGGGTATTCCACTTGTTGCCTTCAATAAATGGGTCATATTGCATGTTAGGTCTCTTTGGGCAAAACAAACGCAATCAAATGATCATAGTCCCTCAATGACGCTTTCGAAAGTTGCCTAAAAATGATCAAGTCCCTTAAAGAAAACATTGCCCAAAGATACTTGGCACCATTGCAATTATGGTCTAAACGATGACCCGCGCCCGTCCCTTTCACATCCTAACATAAGATTGTCCACCAAATGCAATGGTGGAACAAACTTGTTAAAAGGGTTAAAACATAGCAATAATCTTTGAGAAATTTAGGAGTAGACAACCTCTTAGTTACTTGAATCAAACTTGCAAAACAAAACACTTGCCTATTTTCAAAAACCACACATCACTACACTTTCAAAACAACTTTCAAAAAACAAATGAAAACCTTTTCAAAAGACATACACCTTTGTATACATCCCAACATGGATCATTACAAAGGTTGCCACCACATTGGCCTCTTTTCAAAACATTTTCAAATCCACACACACAAAGCACCATTTCAAACAATTGAAAACCAAGGCAAGTTGATCTAAGCAAGTAACTAAGAGCCCATGGATAACCATGGATAGAAAGGGTGCTAATACCTTCCCTTTCTATAATATACTCCCCGAACCCAAGAAAACATCTCAAAGGTTTTTGTTGTGCTTTTTAACCTTTCCTTAGGATAAAATAAAAAGTCGGTGGCGACTCTTGCTCAACCGAAACATTTGCGAAAACAAACGCAAAACCTCAAGTAAGTTCTCCCACCGTATCACACACAAACTTAGAATTTTCTATACTCCAAAGGCGATAGCCTTTGACCCCTGTTGCATATCCTAGAAAGATAGCTTTCTTGGCTCTATTATCAAGTTTACTATTCTTGACATGATAATAGGCCGTGCATCCAAAGATTTTTAGTTTTTCATAAACAACATGTTCACCTGACCACACCTTATAGGGCGTGTCTCCACCTAAACTCGAATGTTGGGATCTGTTTACAACATAGCAAGCTGTAGCAACCGACTCTGCCCACCATTCTCGACCTAACCCAGAATTAGAGCGCATACACCTTGCTTTCTCAAGAAGTGTACGGTTCAACCTTTCCGCGACTCCATTCTATTATGGTGTGCCTATGACCGTCCAGTGTCTAACAATACCTTCCTGATCATAAAACCTCTTGAAAGCTCCATCTGTATACTCTGTACCATTATCCGATCGCAGAGTTTTCAACTTTCTACCCGTTCTGTTCTCAACCATTGCTTTCCAACACTTAAAAATATCAAATACCTCATTCTTATGCTTAATAAAGTAAATCCAAGCATACCTCGAATGATCATCAACATATGTAACAAAGTACCTTGAACCACCCTTAGAAGTAACTGGAGCCGGACCCCAAACGTCAGTGTGCACGTAGTCTAATATTTCCCTACTTTTATGCTTGCTTGTAGAAAACCGCAACCTATGTGCTTTGCCATACACACAATATTCATAAAATTCCATGCATGGATTTTCCATGTTCTTCAACAAACTTTTCTCACCAAGCAATGATAGACCCTTTTCAGACATATGTCCAAGGCGCATGTGCCACATCCTCGTACATTCAGTTTAGTATTTACTTCTATTCGTTCCAACTTCCAAATCACCAGTGACAGTTTCCCCCATAAGAGAATACAGATTTCTGTGACGACCCCCCTTCATCACAACCAACGAACCACGAACAACCTTTAAGCCTCCATTTTCCAAGATTATTTTGCAACCGTTTTCCTCTAATACACCAAGAGAAATAAGGTTTTTCCGCAAATTAGGGATATGTCTCGCGTTCATCAAAGTCCTTACCACTCCATCATGCATCTTGATTCGTATTGTACCATACCCCATAATTTTGCAGGCATGGTTATTCCCCATTAAAACTGTACCACCATCTGTGCTTTGGTAGGTAGTAAACCACTTCCTATTTGGGCACATATGGTGTGAAGCTCCTGAATCAAGCATCCATCTTCCAGAGATATCATGGTCTTGCTCTGAGACAGAGAAACAATCATTCTCACCATTTGAGACATAACTCGCCTCTTGCAAATCTTGTAGTTTACCTTTGGATTTGTTACCGTTGTTGGTATAATTTTTAAATAATACCCTCTTATTTGGACAATTTTCTTTAAAGTGCCCAAACTCACCACATTTAAAGCACGTTCTTTCCGCATGAGCTCTAGATTTTGATCTAGACTTGCCGCCCCTGCCTTGTCCTCTTTCATTTGTCATCCCTCTAGTAACAAGCAATCCTTGAGCCTGTTCGTTATTTTCTCCACCATTACTAGACATCTCACTAGTAGCAATCTTTTGAAGATCATCCGCTAATAATGATGTTCTAGTCTCATCCATGGTTAGAGTATCACCCACAAGCATCAATGTTTGAACTAGATTTTCATACTTCTTGGTCAATGAAAGAAGCAACATAAGTGCTTGGTCTTCATCATCAATCTTCACTCCTATATCCTTCAAGTTCGATATAATCCTATCAAACTTGTTGACATAATCACGGATTGGGGTGCCTTCCTCCATCTTGCATGTATACAATTTGGATTTCAAGTAGATTCGATTTGTTAGAGTTTTCGTTATGAAATTTTTCTCTAACTTCGACCACACGCCAACAGCCGTTGCTTCTTCATTAACCAAGAACGCAACATCCCTCTCAAGGCATAAGATTATGGCTTCCCGTGCTTCAAGAACTAACTCTTCCCAATCCTCATCCTTAATACTCTCAGGTTTCTGTTCTGCTAACGCCTTGTGTAACTTTTGTGAAATAAGAAAATTTTTCATTTGCATCCTCCAATAAGAAAAATCATTTTTCCCATTAAACTTCTCTATTTCATATTTCCCAACCTTGACGGTTCCACTAGTAGAAGCCATTATCTTCGATAACAAAAAATAATAATAAATTTTTACCACTCTACAATTTTACAATTGGCTCTGATACCAATTGTTAGAGTCGCAGCGGAAATTTGGCTACTAATAACAATATGAAATACAACCCTCACTAAAGTTGAACACGAAATAATGTAGTTAGAACAATAAACTTATATGAAGAAATGAAATGTCTAAGAAGAAAGATGGACTTATTGAAAAACTAATAACTTGTTACAATATGTATTGATAATATCTGTTGTGACAAAATATGCTTCATTTTATAGTAATCCATATGCTATAAAATGAGTGAATTATATTACAGACAAGTATAAACCGTTGCCTACCTATTATTACTCCCTATTTTTACTGGAGTGTATTGTATTGCATTAATGTAATCTTTCTATATTTAACTTTGCTAAATATTCCTTTAATTCCACACAACCAACTATCAGCCTATAGTCATGTTTGAATTGTTTAAATAAATAATTGTAATTGTAATTCAGTTGTTATTTAGACAAACTACATTTTAAAATCCCAACAAATTAGTGTCATACTGTAATTTCATCAAACTCATGGTGATTTCAAAACACATAGAATAAATAACTATTAACCTAATGCACTTGACTTGCATACTCTTGTACATTCACCTCATGGTTAATTCAGAGCCATTTTTTGCATCTCTTTTCAAAGTCATGACAGCCAAATTCTTTATCATTGAAATTCTATGGAGTTGCCTCAGAAAAAGAAAATATGTGAAATTAACATATAATGTTATTACATGTGAAACTGATAAAGTAAATACATGCACGACACAACTCTCCTTGGAAAGTTATCAATAAAGCATCAGAATTCAAATTACTTGAAACAGTCAATGACAATGAAATCCAAAACAGATGGGCATGTCATAACAAACACAGTTTTGAAAACTCATGAAAAACTCACAATCAAACCAAATCAACAAGCCAAGTGCAACACAGTTTAGAAAAATTTCAACTAAGTGGTAAACAGTTTGTGAGTACAAACTTAGTCATTAAATATTTTAAATGATGTCAAAATTAGGAAAAGTTTGCACTTCTGAGTATTGGATAGTATCCTTATGTCTTGTGGCACTCCTCTGCCTTAGAGATCTTAGAAATCATTAGAAAATATTTCAAAATTGATCCAAGTCATTAAAAATAGTTTTCTGCATATTTTTTTACAGCATGTGTCGACACATGCATATTTTCGGTCGACACATGTAATGCATTTTTAAAGCATGTAGATTCTGTAAGTCTCAAGTCGACACATGCATCATTTCAGGTCGACATATACTGAAACATTTTCGAAAATGCAGAAATTATTATTTTATGTGTCGACACATTCATCTTTCAAGTCAACACATTTACTATCATTTTAAATCCTCTAGCTTTTGTAACTTTCCGGTCGATACATGTGCCTTCATTGATCGACACATTCTGTCCAAAAATCACGTATGTGTCGACACATACGACTTAGGTCGACACATACGACTTAGGTCGACACATACTAGTTTAGTTGGTCAATTTTTTAAATTCTTTTATTCTGAATTTATCCCTCTTTTCCCTGAAAATTCAAAAATTATAAATACTATTTCATGTATCATTTTAACTTGTTGAAAACCATAAAATTAGCCTATTTCTCTCTTCATCTTCAACCTCAAATCTATGCACACACGCTGACATTACATTGTTACGATATTCCGCTGGGGTGCCATCTAGACGAGGATTGCTAGTGTTCAATTATGTATTGGGTGGAGTTTTGTAGGGGGGTTTATCTAGAAAAAACCGCGGCTTTGTCCTCCAAGATCATTGGTTGATTTGGGGGTTTTCATGCAAGACGTTCAAGAGGTAATTGCAGTAAAGTGAACAACCTTGGAGCGCTTAAAATCTTTGCAAGGAACTTTGGAGTATTTGAAATCTTTGCAAGGAAGTAACTTGGAGTACCAGATAGAATCGAAGTCTTGTGTTACAATAGTTTAAGATTGACGGTGCGCGAAATCTTTGGAAATAAAGAACGCAAAGAAGTAGCAAGATCCAGATAGTCATTTCTCATCTATTGCGTTCTTGATCTCTCTTAAAATCAAGGAAAGATAAGGGATTGAATCAACAACAAGCTGAGGGTTTGTGGAGTTGATCTTGAACACTTCTCTTGTAACAACGTTTTTGCATAGTAAGAATTATCCTAATTCCATTGGAATTAGGCATACACGTACCCACACGCGAGGACAACAGTGGGGAAGTGTGAAGACAAATTCTTTGCGTCGCTTTTATTTTTGCTTTTACGTGCTTTAATATTCATTGTTCGATTTATCAAATAGCATTGCGTTATCATTTGAATTGTAAGAATTTTCCTAATCAATTTTGATTTTTAATTCAAATGTTGATATAGCTTATAATCAATTTTTATTATAAGTGGTTGTGTATCAATACGATCAAAGGAAAAATTCTGAAAATTCACTTGCCCAACAAGTGTTTGATAAATTGACTTTACTAGTTCTTTTAATATTACCGTTGGAAATAGACTTGCTAAGTGAAATTGATTAAACGGTAAATAAATTGCAAAGTGATTCAAGGTTATTAATTTATATTTTCATTCTCATTCCATATCAATTTTGATTTACGGTTTGAATATCTGAGCTTCTCAATAACGTTCGTATAGACGACAATTTGAAAAGGCTTCCGCGTTGCACTTTGATAAAACTTTTTCAAAATCAAATTTTATTTGGATAACTTTTTTAAAAGGATATCTATTCACCCCCTCTAGATACCATTGTCGTCGTCTAACACAGTTCACCATTCTAATGAAAAGTATCACATCATCGCCAAATATAATAAAGCCACGTAACCAGCCTAAGCTGCACCTAGACCAGAACCACACACAACCAAAGCTCAAATAATTTTGATAAAAACACGATCAGATGCATGAACTGGAAATCGGAAAAATGAGTCGGAACATAAATGCTCATCTATGAAAGGTCCAAGAGAAAAGGCAATTCCAGGATGCTTCTGCTCCAACACCGAATCGCGTGAGATGAACTTTCAAACTGAAAGAAAAAATTGCAGCCTCCAATAAGAATAACAGAAGTTTCATAAAATATCAGCTTCGCTCCATCGATGAACACCCCAATATTCCGAGAAAAAATTGCAGCCTCCAATAAAAATAACAAAAGTTTCAAAAAATATCATGTTCCCTCCATCGATGAACATGCCAACATTTCAAAAAACTGATATTGTTCATATATATTATTCCACTTGTACTTCCTGATTTATCGTACAACATACTATAATTATGAATTCCTACATACCTCAATAAAAGAAAAATGTTGTTCTATTTGTGTTAATTATATTCTCCACCCAAGATGTCCATGTAAGTAAAGTTGTCTTAAAAGTTGAAAAAGTGGAATTACCTGCAACATATCCACCACATGGTGCAATTGTTCCACCGGGATTCTTGATCAAACCGCCCGCCATAAAATCTGCACCCTGCCAACGAATCTGACAGCATCACACACAACACCTAAACATGACCAAAAACTATGACAAATATCATATCATCCTCCTGTTGGCTCCTAAATTCGACACCCTTGTTTGTTATCATATAGACCATTAATTATGAGTCAGAAGAGTTTCCTACATAAGAAGGCTTCGACCAGCTGATCCTGTCGAAGGCTCATCAAAGAATAACAAGAGACTTAGAGAAATTCCTTTAAGTGGGAATCTTGTTGTCTTCGACGTCGAAGAACCTCTCGACAAAGGTACCTGACGTCCAAGGTCGAACGGTTTGAGATTTGAATTGTTGGAGGGAGAACGGTTCCCAGCAGTTACCAAGTGCAACGTGCCGAGGACAGAAGCATCGAAGGCTGTGAGCGTGCCATGTGGCGTCATCTCGAAGCAGCGTAACTGCCCAGCGGTTACTTAGGATTTGTTTTAGTATAAATACTAGTTATTCACGTAGTTTTCGCGTGTGTTCATCATTTTATACAAGTCACTCATTTAGATTCAAGTACCCAGCGTGAGCGAAAGAATCATTGAGAATGTATGTGTGAAACACCATTTAAATTAATCAAAGTCTTTTATGTTCAAGCAATTTATCGCTTTTCATTTACTTATCTCCGTCGAAGCCTTTTACTTAACGCTTTTATTTATTCTATCAATCTTTTCTTCATGCAATTTACTTAAGTGTCTTTATTTTATTGGCATTAATCACCATTAGGATTAGTCAAACTCCAAAAAATCAACCATGTCTTAGGATCAATCTGATCGATCCTGCTAGTCACCAAATAAGTAACCTTTTGGAAGATCAGCGGTTGTTTACCAATTTCCACGGTGTTGTACCCCAAAATTTGCCCTTCCCTTTTTACAAAGAAATCACAGCTTCGGGCTTTTCCTGATTTTTCAAATTGGCTCAAGAATCGGTCAAACAGACTTTTCTTATCAGTCAAACAAAATTAGGGTTTCTTTTGATTTGTTTGAGTTTGGCTCAGGGTTTGATCAAACAGACGTTTCTTTGATAGTAAATTCAAAATTAGGGTTTGCGCACGCATTCTCAGAAGAATTTGAATCCACAACATTTCATTTGACGGTCACATGGTTTTGACGCTTGTTCAAGATTCATGTTTGTTTCTCAAAGTCTAAACATCTGGGATAGAAGCTGAGGCTTCTGATTGAAAGTTTGAAGTGTTGGTTCAATCGTTGAGGTATAAGGCGTATGGACATTTGTTTGTTTAACTGTGCAATACATATGGTTATTTGGAATGTCGGGCTTATTGTTGGTTAATGCAAGGCTGTGAGACTGCGACGTTTGTTGATTATTTATAATTTCTAAGTTAAAGTAGTTGGGACGCATTTCCAATTATTATAATTCAAGAAATTTAAATAATTAAATAAGCAATTGCAGAAGAATTAAAAGAGCTAACTGACAAAAGATTTTTATTCATTTTCAATTGTTGTTACAAGTGTTATTTGAATACGGTAAATTTATTTACAGTGTTTACAATGACGTTTATTACAATGATTAAAAATAAATTAAATCTACATCCTAAGTTTCTTGAAGTCTTCATCTTCTACTGCTGCTTCCCTTGCCCCACCTGGTATTTACCTGCAAAGACAGAAAAAGAGAAGTCAATAACAGTTAAATTGGAAAGGCATTTTCAGACAGTTAATCATAAAAGTTCATCATTAAAGGTTGTTGGCCAGAATCAGATTATTTTGGGTTTTCATCATATTTTGCTCATCCTCTTTGCAAAACACAAGAAAATTCCTCTTCTTGGTTCACAAAGAGGAAAGTAAAATTGTTTGCAAGCATGAAATTAATTAAATACAAAGCTGCATAAATTGCAAACTGAAAATGCCAAACCAAATTGCATTGTCAAACTAGGGGGGCATAACACATAAAGAAAAATATAACACAAAGCTGTAAACAGATAACACAAGCCCTCAAGCCTGCTTCAGACTGCCTCAAACCTGTTATAGAAGCAAGCAAACAAAATCTTGCCTCAAGCCTTGCAGCCTGCCTCAAACCTGTTACAGAAGCAAGCCTCAAGCCTGTAACCAAAACAAGCCTGTAGTCTCAAAACTGTCTTCAAGCTTACAAACTGCTTCAAGCCTCAAGCCTGTACCAGCTAACAAACTTACAAAAAAACCAGAAACAAATCTCCAAACCTGCCTCGAGCCTGTCAAAAACTACACAAACATTCAACCTGCATAAAAACTCCAAAACAACAAAAATATCAACAAGCCTGTAACCAAAAAGCAAGCCTTGAGGCCTGTTTTCCTCCAAGCCTGCATAAGCTCCAACCTGCCTAAAACCTGAACAAACTCAGTATCCAGAAACCTGCCTACACAACAAGCCTGCCTCAAGCCAAGCATAACAAGCATAGCAAACCTCTAGAAGCCTTGAAGCCTGAAATCAGTAGTCTGCCTAAAGGAAACCCAACCAGTCACTCAAGCCAAAACTCAGCAACTTGTTCAAAATCCAGACCAGATATCAAACAAATCCCAAACACCCTCAGAACAAAGTTCATCCTAGGGTCAAAATCATCAACATCAGAACAACAAGGTTCATCAATATCATCAAGCAATCAAACAACAACAGAAGCACAAGCATCTCAGAAAGCTATCATCATTGACAAGAAAGAGAGGAAGAAAGCCAACAATAAACAATCTTCAGAGATAAGCTCATCATCAGAACAAAGTAAGTATTCAGAGAGGAAAAGAGTCAGAAACGTACTCTAGGGTTTTCAGATTATAGCATTCATCACAAAACCATTCAAAAAGAAAGATACGAGGTTACCAGAAAAGCCAACATCACAAGCTCCCCGCCTTGGCCACCTGAGAAGCACCACCGTCCGAACCCACAGTCTCCTCTCCCAAAGCAAAACCCCAAGGTATCAATTTCTCCTTCCTTTTTCTCTACATCTCATAATCCGAATATAAATAACATAAAGATCAGAATATGTAAAAGTTCAATAACATGCACGAATCCAAAACCCTAAAACGCGATAAAACGAAATAATACCTTTTTGAATCATCGACTTGAGAAACCGTGAAGAGAGGAGAGATTGGAGGTGGCGTCCAGTAGCCAGGCATGGAAGGCATCAGTGGTTCTGATCGAGAAGGATGAAGAGGCGATGAAGAAGATGAGAAGCGGCGCCGTTCGTCAAGCTGAACAAACCCAATTCTGAAACAAACAAACTTGAACCCTAACAAAATCCTTGTCAAACCATTGGGCTTGCCCTTGCACCAAAAACCTTAAGCCCAACGTGTACTGGCGCCTTACCCCCCCTTTTTTAAAATCTATTTGTTTTCTCATTTGGGCCAAGAACAAACCCCCTAAGCCCATTTAACTTTCTTTATTTTTATTTTTATAAACCAATACTTTTTTTATTATTATCACTTCATTTTCTTTTTCTTTGTTAAAAATAATATATTACTTTGTTGTATAAATTTTACTAATACTTTTTATTACACTTAAAATATGTAAATATTAGATTTTATTAAGTTAATTAATTTTAAAACTTTTGTTTAATTAATCTTATACAAGTTTCTAAAAAACAATAACAAAAACACTAAAATAATAATAATACTTAATAAATACATTAGGTTAACATTTTGATCACTTGTAAATAATCATGTGCATCATACTTTGCTTTTGATTCCTTTTTATTCTTACATTTTTCGATTTGGTTGTAAATAATATTTGGACACTACTATCCTGATAAGAATCATCCCCATTTGTAAACATTTGTACCCCCATCCCCGGATACTTATTTGTAATAGCTTAGACTTTAAATTCCCGCAATTTATCGCTTTCTATATACTGTATAGTAATTAGGGTTTGTATGCGAAGATTCAAAATCAACCGCTAGATAACCTAATACAAGACAAATGCATGAAAATAAATACACAATTCACACTTGCACCTCTAGGGTAACCTCGCTTGTTGCTTCGGAAAAATGCAATTTGTCCCTCGAGTATGAGACACTCTAGCAAATGTCCCTTCGATAAAATATCGTTAGTCCCTTGATGACCCTCGATGTTGCCTTCGATAAAAAGATCTCGTCCCTTACAAAATTGCTAGAGCGTCTCACAAGTTGCCTTCAATGATTGTATATGATGACCCGCGCCCGTCCCGTTAACATCCTAACGCAAGGTTGTTCATCAAACACAATGGTGAAACGACACTGTTAAAAGGGTTAAAACATGAGAAAAATCTTTGAGTAAATTAGGGTAGATAGCTCTTAGTTACTTGATCAAAAAACTTGCAAAACATCCTTGCCATTTTTTTCAAAACACACTCCCACAACACAACTTCAAAACAACTTTCAAAATATTGAAATATCTTTTCAAAAAGACTCACACCTTTGTATATACTCAAACATGAGTCATTACAAAGGTTGCCTAGACAAGACATCTTTTTCAAAACATTTTCAAAACCACACACACAAAGCACCATTTCAAACAATTGAAAATCAAGGCAAGTGATCTAAAAACAAGTAACTAAGAGCCCATGGATAACCATGGATGAAAAGGGTGCTAACACCTTCCATTTTCATAATCTACCCCCCGAGCCCAAGAAAATATCTCAAAGGTATTTCCTGTGCTTTTTGACCTTTCCTTAGGATAAATAAAAAGTCGGTGGCGACTCTTGCTAAACCGAAACATTTGCGAACAAAAAACACAAAACCCAAGTCAGTTCTCCCACCGTATCACAGAACTGGCGACTCTGCTGGGGATCTTTCTAAAAGTGGGGTTACCTTAGGGTTTTAGATCACCTTTACATACTTGCTTTGATTGCTTTGATTGCTTTACTTTTTGGGTTCCTTGTTTGGGTTTGTTGTAAATCCTACACCCGGATTTGGGGGCACCTTTTTAGGTAAATAACAATAAACTGTGAGGGAACTGTGCGGGGTATATCGACATAGTTGGAGCAGTAGCTATGTTAGTGTGACATATTTGTGAGTACCAGTAGCCCTTGAGTAGTCAAAGAGAATACGGGGCCGCTGAGTGATGTCATGTCGCACTAACGAACTCTTAGAACCTTACTTGACCATCTTGGCCTTTTTAGGGGTAGTGAGATGACCGACTTTGGTGCAGTCCGAAGTTGGTAGATACTCGATACTACACTCATTGAGGATTGTTTTCTTGGAATATTTTGGTCGCCAGTTAAGTGGCTAAACCAAAACAATGAACACAGAAAATAATCCAGTGATATTGAGCTCCTTAGAACCCGGTTTCTATTTTAGGACAGGATGAGCCAACTAACTTCAAGAGGGTACTTACCTACGAACCCCATGCAAGCCTAAACCTAAGGACTTGTTTGCTTTGTGTGAATATGATTGTCTGTATATACACTTGCTTACTTTTGCATACATGTACATAACATCATAACATCATACCATAGCATTTTCAATAACCATTTCAAGGATCTCGAGGGTCTTTTGATGCAGGGGCATGTTGAACCAAACGTCTACCAAAGGGCAAGAGGGTTCTCCTCTAAACAAATGCCATCAAAGATCAAGTGCAACAACTTGAATCAGGGGCTATGACCCACTTGACATGGTGAGCTTGATTCTCGTGGAAAGACGTCCACCGGTATAAAGTTCTCCAATCAAAGATGTTGATCAAAGTTCAACTTCTAATATTTTCTTGTGTTTACCCTACGAGATCCTTGAAAACATTGCATACATATATCATACACATCATTGCATAACAGGTCTCCTAATACAGGTCTCTCATGTTCTCGCTGTTTATTTTAGCAATGGCTTTCCAACCAGACAACCGAGATCTCCGGGCTCAAAACGCCCAACTTCAGGAAATGTTCTTGAACCTGTCCCCGGGGCAAGAAGAGATAAAATATCTCCTCACAAGGGGCCTGGTCCTAGGGAATCCAGGAGGCATCAGGAATGATCAGTTGGAAGGACTGCAGATTGAGCTGGCAACAATGAAGATCCAGATGATGGGGCAGCTGGGGGGCCAGATGGCTCTCATTCAAGACTTAGCTCAAAGACAAGAAGAGCTCAGGGTCCTCGTCAACAAGCTGCTTCAAAACAACCAAGTGGGGAAAACACCTAAGGTTGAAGATCAAGTCATCGTTCAACCTCCTTTGAGACAAGAAGACAAAGGAAAAGCTCCCCAACTTGCTTCAGGGTCACAAGCCCAACAACAACCTTGCCAACATCAACGGGGTAATCGGCGCAAGCGGAATGTACCTGGAAGACATTTCTCTGAGACTGAGATACCATCATCTCTAATACTGAAACGCTTGTTGGAGGTCAATCTGATTACTTTAAAGGATCCTCCCCGGAATCCCAACACCTCTTATCCTACCTATCACCCCAATGAAAGGTGTGCATACCACTCCCATAGTCCTGGACATGACACCGACGACTGTTGGACCCTGAAGAACAAGATCCAAGACTTGATTAACGAAGGAGTGCTGGAATTCATGCCGGATGGCGAGATGAAAATTTTCCGCTGAGGGTTCTCCACCTGAAATGACAAAGTTCGAACTAAGAGGCTTTCGTTTCATTTGAATTTTCAAGTTGTAATTTCTTCTGTTATTCAAACAATTATCCGTTGATGTCAAACTCTGTTTCATTAATGCATTGCATATGTTTGTCTTGAATTCATCCATTCGTTTTCACTATTCTTGAAATATGCTTTCTACTTTCTTTATGACATTTAACTCTTGCAAAATTTACAAGCCTTTAGAGGGAGGATGACGAAATAATACCGTAATCTCATACAGTATGCTTTTGAACAGACCTTGCTGACGATGTACATGCATTCTTTCAAATCTTAAACATTGGAGTTATAAGGAAGATAATCCCTAGTCAACCCCTTCGAGCCAAAGAAGTAGGAGTTTTCTGTTCTAAACAAATTGAAACCTTTGATTTGAACCTGGGGCAGGGTAGTCTCTCAATTAATAAAAAAAGATGCGCATTGAAGTCGCAAACTCTCAGTTCGTAAATACAACGAACGACATAAAAAAAACATTCCTTTGGAATAAAAAAGACAGTGATGGTTCCTTATCTCATAGGCAGTCATTATCTCTCAAAAAAGAAAAGCCCACTGAGCTAAAACCTACAAAGGAGGCTTAAGAAAGCTGGGGCATCCCGCTGACTGTAATCTCGAAAACAGGAACAGTCAGGCAAAAGTTAGGGATAACAAATCAAAAGAAAGAGGTCACTATAAATCCTCAATAACATGAAAAATGTTGCAAAAATGATGACTGCCTTCCATAAAATTCAACTGGTGTGAACCATCGCCAAAAGTCGTTCCAAACTCGAATAAAGTTCAAACACACAGTTAATTGAGTTTAGGACTGAAGGACATCACAAAGAGCGGGTGGGTACAAATATACTTTGAGCCTTTATCCTTTGTTTCTTAAACCGTGAACCAAGCCACGTTACAACCCTGCAAAAGTCCTAACTGAAGCATGGGTTAGTTCGAAAGCATACTGTTACAAAAGGTATCCTGACTCCTGTAAGGCTTAGCCCTAAATCTTGTGTTGAATTTGTCTTAAAAAAAGTTTTCTGCTAAAAAACGCATTTTCTCAAAACTTCAAGACAGACATAAATTTTGCATTACCTGAATATCACTGTTTACATTTGGCTATTTGTTTGACAGTGGAGAAACTCACACAACGAATATCCGATGAACGAAAGCTCTCTCAGTGAACAAAATCACTTCAAAAAGGATGACACTTCCATTGAAAAATCTCCTATCAACAAGGGGGCATGACATGTCACTATCCAGCATACTTGGGGCAGTCCAGTCAAGATTCCAGGAAATCTCTCAAAGAAGTGCAGAGTAACCAGGGGCAAGTCTCCATCTCCGTCACTTGGGGCATTGAACGTCAATCCCAACAAGGGGTTACATACAGTCAAACATTTCCAGGCAGTACCACAAACATTCGCCACTAGGGGCAATGACGAATCTCCCCAAAAGTCCTTCTTATAGGATGACTCCCCAGCAAGGGTTTAACCTCTGAAAACCCTTCCCCAGCTGAATCAACCTCAAGAATCCTCGAGGACTTCCCCCAACAAAGATGTCACCTCTCTAGCGGACTGACGACATGGTTTATTTCCCCAACAACACCAGGATTCCCTAGCTTGAGTTTGCCTCTCCGACTACTACAAATCAAAGGACCACAACTCCTCTTCTCCAGTAGACTACTCTACAATCCCCAACAAGTTACTGCGAAACCTGGACCTGACCAGATATCAGTTCAACTTCGATTCCCATTAGAGCAACGGACGACTAAGACTCCTGAACTCTTTTTCCCAAGCAAGAATAGTGAACATTCTCCCCACAAAGATACTTCCCGACAGATTGAAGATTCTCAGTCCCATTTTTCCACCATAAATCTCCCAGGTTTTAAACTTCCCAGTAGAGATTTTCAAGGTATTCCTTGTTCCCTAAGCAGTCAGCAGTCAGTAGTCAACAAGGATCTCTCATCTTCAGCAATCAGAGATTCTTGCAATCCCCTGCAGCAGTCAAGGATTCACTTTCCCCGGCAGTAGTCAAGATTCTTTTATCTCCGGCTATCCAGGATTCATCTATCCTCAGCAAGACAGCTCATCATCTTACATGCGCATTCACTACATTCATATATCATAAACATTGATATAACATATATATTGCATCATACATTTCATGCAACATAACTTTGTGTTTCAGCTAATGTTTTACCCTTTTTAGGATAAGATTAATAAGCTTCAACTTCAACTTCTGAAAACAGTTTACGGGTGCTTCGAGATATGGATGTCAATCTATCGCTTGTTCAGACTCAACTTCTGAAAACAGTTTACGGGTGCTTCCAAATATGGATGTCAATCTATCGCTTGTTCAGACTCAACTTCTGAAAACAGTTTACGGGTGCTTCCAGATATGGATGTCAATCTATCGCTTGTTCAGACTCAACTTCTGAAAACAGTTTACGGGTGCTTCCAGATATGGATGGCAATCTATCGCTTGTTCAGACTCAACTTCTGAAAACAGTTTACGGGTGCTTCCAGATATGGATGTCAATCTATCGCTTATTCAGACTCAACTTCTGAAAACAGTTTACGGGTGCTTCCAGATATGGATGTCAATCTATCACTTGTTCAGACTCAACTTCTGAAAACAGTTTACGGGTGCTTCCAGATATGGATGTCAATCTATCGCTTGTTCAGACTCAACTTCTGAAAACAGTTTACGGGTGCTTCCAGATATGGATGTCAATCTATCGCTTGTTCAGACTCAACTTCTGAAAACAGTTTACGGGTGCCTCCAGATATGGATGTCAATCTATCGCTTGTTCAGACTCAACTTCTGAAAACAGTTTACGGGTGCTTCCAGATATGGATGTCAATCTATCGCTTGTTCAGACTTAACTTCTGAAAACAGTTTACGGGTGCTTCTAGATATGGATTTCAATCTATCGCTTGTTCAGACTCAACTTCTGAAAACAGTTTACGGGTGCTTCCAGATATGGATGTCAATCTATCGCTTGTTCAGACTCAACTTCTGAAAATAGTTTACGGGTGCCTCCAGATATGGATGTCAATCTATCGCTTGTTCAGACTCAACTTCTGAAAACAGTTTACGGGTGCTTCCAGATATGGATGTTAATCTATCGCTTGTTCAGATTCCAGACCTCTGAAAATAGTTTACGGGTTCTCCAGATATGGATGTTAATCTATCGCTTATTCAGATTCCAAGACCTCTGAAAACAGTTTACGGGTTCTCCAGTTATGGATGTTAATCTATCGCTTGTTCATATTCCAGACCTCTGAAAACAGTTTACGGGTTCTCCAGATATGGATGTTAATCTATCGCTTGTTCAGATTCCAAGACCTCTGAAAACAGTTTACGGGTTCTCCAGATATGGATGTTAATCTATCGCTTGTTCATATTCCAGACCTCTGAAAACAGTTTACGGGTTCTCCAGATATGGATGTTAATCTATCGCTTGTTCAGATTCCAAGACCTCTGAAAACAGTTTACGGGTTCTCCAGATATGGATGTTAATCTATCGCTTGTTCAGATTCCAAACTTCTGAAAACAGTTTACGGGTTCTCCAGATATGGATGTTAATCTATCGCTTGTTCAAATTCAAGACTTCTGAAAACAGTTTACGGGTTCTCCAAATATGGATGTTAATCTATCGCTTGTTCAAATTCAAGACCTCTGAAAACAGTTTACGGGTTCTCCAGATATGGATGTTAATCTATCGCTTGTTCAGATTCAAGACTTCTGAAAACAGTTTACGGATGCTTCCAAGTACGGATGTCAATCTATTGCTTATTCAGACCCCTAGCTCAGAGATGTTCCAAACATGGATACCTTTCTGATACTCGTCCACTCACCAACAACATAACAGTTCAACATACATTCCAGATGGAATCTTTAAGCCCATCCCCCGACAAGATTCTGTCACATTCCAGATGGCATCTTTAAGCCCATCTCCAAATGGCATCTTTAATCCCATTCCCTCTACCATCACATCACCGAGTGCAAATTTCTGGGCACTCTAGTGTTCAATCATCTTTCACCTTCAAGTCATAAATGGCAGATTCTCCAATCTAACTCTTCAGGTGTAAGAAGATTGAACAGGGGCAACTGTTGTACCCCAAAATTTGCCCTTCCCTTTTTACAAAGAAATCACAGCTTCGGGTTTTTCCTGATTTTTCAGATTGGCTCAAGAATCGGTCAAACAGACGTTTCTTATCAGTCAAACAAAATTAGGGTTTCTTTTGATTTGTTTGAGTTTGGCTCAGGGTTTGATCAAACAGACGTTTCTTTTACAGTAAATCCAAAATTAGGGTTTGCGCACGCATTCTCAGAAGAATTTGAATCCATAACATTTCATTTGACTGTCACATGGTTTTGATGCTTGTTCAAGATTCATGTTTGTTTCTCAAAGTCTAAACATCTGGGATAGAAGCTGAGGCTTCTGATTGAAATTTTGAAGTGTTGGTTCAATCGTTGAGGTATAAGGCGTATGGACGTTTGTTTGTTTAACTGTGCAATACATATGGTTATTTAGAATGCCGAGCTTATTGTTGGTTAATGCAAGGCTGTGAGACTGCGACGTTTGTTGATTATTTATAATTTCTAAGTTAAAGTAGTTGGGACGCATTTCCAATTATTATAATTCAAGAAATTTAAATAATTAAATAAGCAATTGCAGAAGAATTAAAAGAGCTAACTGACAAAAGATTTTTATTCATTTTCAATTGTTGTTACAAGTGTTATTTGAATACGGTAAATTTATTTACAGTGTTTACAATGTCGTTTATTACAATGATTAAAAATAAATTAAATCTACATCCTAAGTTTCTTGAAGTCTTCATCTTCTACTGCTGCTTCCCTTGCCCCACCTGGTATTTACCTGCAAAGACAGAAAAAGAGAAGTCAATAACAGTTAAATTGGAAAGGAATTTTCAGACAGTTAATCATAAAAGTTCATCATTAAAGGTTGTTGGCCGGAATCAGATTATTTTGGGTTTTCATCATATTTTGCTCATCCTCTTTGCATAACACAAGAAAATTCCTCTTCTTGGTTCACAAAGAGGAAAGTAAAATTGTTTGCAAGCATGGAATTAATTAAATACAAAGCTGCATAAATTGCAAACTGAAAATGCCAAACCAAATTGCATTGTCAAACTAGGGGGCAGAACACATAAAGAAAAATATAACACAAAGCTGTAAACACATAACACAAGCCCTTAAGCCTGCTTCAGACTGCCTCAAACCTGTTATAGAAGCAAGAAAACAAAAGCTTGCCTCAAGCCTTGCAGCCTGCCTCAAACCTGTTACAGAAGCAAGCCTCAAGCCTGTAACCAAAACAAGCCTGTAGCCTCAAAACTGCCTTCAAGCTTACAAACTGCTTCAAGCCTCAAGCCTGTACCAGCTAACAAACTTACAAAAAAACCAGAAACAAATCTCCAAACCTGCCTCGAGCCTGTCAAAAACTACACAAACATTCAACCTGCATAAAACCTCCAAAACAACAAAAATATCAACAAGCCTGTAACCAAAAAGCAAGCCTTGAGGCCTGTTTTCCTCCAAGCGTGCATAAGCTCCAGCCTGCCTAAAACCTGAACAAACTCAGTATCCAGAAACCTGTCTGCACAACAAGCCTGCCTCAAGCCAAGCATAACAAGCATAGCAAACCTCTAGAAGCCTTGAAGCCTGATATCAGTAGCCTGCCTAAAGCAAACCCAACCAGTCACTCAAGCCAAAACTCAGCAACTTGTTCAAAATCCAGACCAGATATCAAACAAATCCCAAACACCCTCAGAACAAAGTTCATCCTAGGGTTAAAATCATCTACATCAGAACAACAAGGTTCATCAATATCATCAAGCAATCAAACAACAACAGAAGCACAAGCATCTCAGAAAGCTATCATCATTGACAAGAAAGAGAGGAAGAAAGCCAACAATAAACAATCTTCAGAGATATGCTCATCATCAGAACAAAGCAAGTATTCAGAGAGGAAAAGAGTCAAAAACGTACTCTAGGGTTTTCAGATTATAGCATTCATCACAAAACCATTCAAAAAGAAAGATACGAGGTTACCAGAAAAGCCAACATCACAGGCTCCCCGCCTTGGCCACCTGAGAAGCTCCGCCGTCCGAACCCTCCGTCTCCTCTCCCAAAGCAAAACCCAAAGGTATCAATTTCTCCTTCCTTTTTATCTACATCTCATAATCCGAATATAAATAACATAAAGATCAAAATATGTAAAAGTTCAATAACATGCACGAATCCAAAACCCTAAAACGCGATAAAACGAAATAATACCTTTTTGAATCATCGCCTTGAGAAACCATGAAGAGAGAAGAGATTGGAGGTGGCGTCCAGTAGCCAGACATGGAAGGCATCAGTGGTTCTGATCGAGAAGGATGAAGAGGCGATGAAGAAGATGAGAAGCGGCACCGTTCGTCAAGCTGAACAAACCCAATTCTGAAACAAACAAACTTGAACCCTAACAAAATCCTTGTCAAACCATTGGGCCTGCCCTTGCACCAAAAACCTTAAACCCAACGTGTACTGGCGCCTTACCCCCCCTTTTTTAAAATCTGTTTGTTTTCTCATTTGGGCCAAGAACAAACCCCCTAAGCCCATTTAACTTTCTTTTTTATTTATTTTTATAAACCAATACTTTTTTTTATTATTATCACTTCATTTTCTTTTTCTTTGTTAAAAATAATATATTACTTTGTTGTATAAATTTTACTAATACTTTTTATTACACTTAAAATATGTAAATATTAGATTTTATTAAGTTAATTAATTTTAAAACTTTTGTTTAATTAATCTTATACAAGTTTCTAAAAAACATTAACAAAAACACAAAAATAATAATAATACTTAATAAATACATTAGGTTAACATTTTGATCACTTGTAAATAATCATGTGCATCATACTTTGCTTTTGATTCCTTTTTATTCTTACATTTTACATCGAGAATGCGACGTTTCGATTTGGTTGTAAATAATATTTGGATACTACTATCTTGATAAGACTCATCCCCATTTGTAAACATTTGTACCCCCATCCCCAAATACTTATTTGTAATAGCTTAGACTTTAAATTCCCGCAATTTATCACTTTCTATATACTGTATAGTAATTAGGGTTTGTATGCGAAGATTCAAAATCAACCGCTAGATAACCTAATACAAGAAAAAGGCATGAAAATTAATACACAATTCACACTTGCACCTCTAGGGTAACCTCGCTTGTTGCTTCAGAAAAATGCAATCATGTCCCTCGAGTATGAGACACTCTAGCAAATGTCCCTTCGATAAAAGATCATTAGTCCCTCGATGTTGCCTTCGATAAAAAGATCTCGTCCCTTACAAAATTGCTAGAGCGTCTCACAAGTTGCCTTCAATGATTGTATACGATGACCCGCGCCCGTCCCGTTAACATCCTAACGCAAGGTTGTTCATCAAACACAATGGTGAAACGACACTGTTAAAAGGGTTAAAACATGAGAAACATCTTTGAGTAAATTAGGGTAGATAGCACTTAGTTACTTGATCAAAAAACTTGCAAAACATCCTTGCCATTTTATTCAAAACACACTCCCACAACACAACTTCAAAACAACTTTCAAAACATTGAAATATCTTTTCAAAAAGACTCACACCTTTGTATATACTCAAACATGAGTCATTACAAAGGTTGCCTAGACAAGGCATCTTTTTCAAAACATTTTCAAAACCACACACACAAAGCACCATTTCAAACAATTGAAAATCAAGGCAAGTGATCTAAAAACAAGTAACTAAGAGCCCATGGATAACCATGGATGAAAAGGGTGCTAACACCTTCCATTTTCATAATCTACCCCCCGAGCCCACGAAAACATCTCAAAGGTCTTTCCTGTGCTTTTTGACATTTCCTTAGGATAAATAAAAAGTCGGTGGCGACTCTTGCTAAACCGAAACATTTGCGAACAAAAAACGCAAAACCCAAGTCAGTTCTACCACCGTATCACACACGGTAAACAAATTGGCACACCCGGTGGGACTTCGTGTTGATTTTTACGATTAACCATTTTATATAAAAATATCCTCCTTTTTCGAGAGTATTGCATGTTGTGATCAGTGGAAATAGAACTGACTGTTTTTTAAGCTGGTTCGCGAAATGTCGCGGTAAGCAAGAGTCGCCACCGTCTTTTATGTTCTCCAACATGGAAAGGACAAAAGCACAACAAAATTCCTTTTCGAGAATGTTTCTCGGTTCGGGAGGTAGATTTATAGAAAGGGAAGGTGTTAGCACCCTTTCTATCCGTGGTTATCCACGAGCTCTTAGGTACTCGCTCTTATGTTTTCAAAAATTATTTGCTTTTCAAGTGTGTGTGGGTTTTGAAAAAAAGTTTCGTTTGAAAAATTTCTAAGTAACTCTTGTATCTGTCCTCAAGAGTGTATGAAATATTTGTTTGAAAACCTTTTGAAAGTGTATGTGCGAAAAGTTGTTTTGTTTGTTGAAAAGAGCAAGTACCCATGAGAAATATACCTACTCTAAGGAATTAGGCTGTGTAAGAGTCCTTTAGACAGTACTATCCCACTATTGAGAAGTAGGTAGCACCGTCGTTGGAGGTATTCGGGTCAATTCGATTATTAGGGACAATGTGTGATCACCGAAGCAATAGTAGGACACCTTAGAAGTAACCCTAATGTCCTAGATCCTTTATATCCGAGGCAACCGTTTCGAGGCGACTGGATCTTTAGACAGGAGGGCGACCTCTAAAACACCCTATACTTGACGACCACGTTCGAGGCAACGAGTCAGGCGTACCCTAGGAGTGGCATGTGCTTGTGTGTTTTTTCAGTTAAGGTTTATCTTTGATCATGCATTTGTGAGCTACGGGTTAATTTTATTATTCATACATTCTTTCATGCATTTTTAACAGTTAAGAGTGCGGAAAATTAAAGTGCGGAAAGGTAAAGCTACGCTATTACAAGGCGCGGGTCTATACATCGCCAAAAAACAAAAACCCGTTTTGAAATAAAGCGCGGAAAATAAAAGAAAGCGGTAAATCCTAATTGCTATTACATCCCGGAAACAGTTACATAAATAATCAAAATAAGTAATAATGCGGAAAAAATTAAATTGGAACGTCCTAGGGTTTTTGGCCCTTTTTTGCAATTAATTTAAATATTAAACTCTAAGCTAATTAATTAACTATTTAATTAAAAGAGAAAATGTTTTTTTTTGTATTTTTAATATTTTAATGAAAATAAAAGAAAAAGGAAATTAAAAGTCAAGAAACCCTAGTTCTAAATTTATTTTAATTATTAATAAAAAATGTCAAAGTTAACCTAATTAACTAAATTAATTAATTTACATTTTATTTACAAAGATGATAATTAATAAATAAGAATAATGATAATTAATAAAATATGATTGAAAATGCCAAACCCTAATTCTACATAATTTTTATTTATTGAGAAAAAGGTGAAAATTGACCTATATTAAACTAATTTATTTGTTAGTATTTTATTTACAAAAATAATGATTAATGAATTTAATAAATAATAAAAATATTTACAATTTTTGTGATCTGAATTTATTATAAAAATTAATTTGTTAGTTAATACATAATAATAATAATTAGTTAAAAGAATAAAAAAGATAAAGAAAATAAATAATAAAAAATAAACCAGGGGGGATTTGAAGGCCCAGATGGAGGTGTTGTTCTGGAATTCAGGCCCATTGACACAAAGCCATGTTTGACTTTCTTGAATCTTCCAGATATGCATTGACTCCTGAGTACCATGGTCTTCATTCTTTGACCATTAGATTGAGGGTTGGGGACACTTGGCTAGTTGATGCGTGAGGACGTATGGTGAACTTCTGGACAAGTGCTGCATGGGAAGATGTTAGGAAAAATATGAAACAAGGTTTGGATGGACCTGGGAATCGAACCCAGGTCCCAGTAATTACCAGACACGTCCTCCTCCACTGAGCCAAACGCATGCTTTTGTTAACATAATAAGCAATTAAAATAATACATGATTCAATAACATATGCTGAAATCAAACACGCGCGCGCCATTTATTTGAATAGACCAACCATGTTGAGACACGTCCTTCATCTTCTACCTTTTCCTGTAAAACAAAGAACAAGATAGCGGGGGTTTTTAACCCCCACAAAACAAAACTGCCAAGAATAGCGATTAGGTCTACATGTAATATAAAAAAGGCGCGATGGTTGGGTTGAATTCGTCTGGCCTTGAAAAATTCAACCATAGGTCTAAGAAGGTCCAATTTTGCAGTATGTGGAAAGCCCCAATTGAGAGCTTCGAAAACCCTAGATTTCTCCAATGGTGGATTCTGATTCTAGACGTTTCAATGCAATTAATCTATACAAAAAGCTTCAGAATGATGTTAGCAATGCAAAGCAATAGTCAAAACATGTTAATGATGCATAAAAATTGAATTTCGATTATGGAAAATAATGGTAAACCGTGTGACTGTTATGGTGTGTTCTTAGAGTGTTAAGGCTCGTTCTTGACTGCAAATCGTTCCTGGGAATGTCAACAATGCGTTTGAATCACTCTAAGGCTTTGAATTGGCCTACAAGTGAGAATTCAATTTTCAAATTTTCTTGAACTTTTGGAATTTGGTTTATGGTGTTGTAGCAGCTTTTGCACGTGAATGATTTTAGGTTAAGCTTCAGCATATGTAGTAGAATGAAAACTAGGGTAAATCTTGGTCAAGAATCCATTGTATTCATGTTTTGCATCTTTGATTTCAATCAAATCTTTTTCAACCTTTTTGATTGAGAAACTTTGCCAATCATGGAGATTTTGATGTCCTTGATGTGTACACGAATTGCCAGCTTGCCCTAAGTGTATTTGCATCACAAAAAGATTTGAAAAACATATCTTTTGAATTTTCCTACAATTAAAATCAATTAAATGAATTAATATTAATAAAAATTCAATTAATTAATTAAAAATAAGAAAGTAAATCAATTTAAGCTTAATGGGTCATGCATAGGCCTTGGGCAATGTTTCAAGAAAGAATTTGAGGCCCATTAGCAAAAACAAGGTGTTTTAGGCAAAGTTGACTTTTGCAAATTCCCAAAAATTTCCCAACTTCTCCAATGCATATCTTGCTCAATTTTGAAGCTATGAACATGTTCTTGGACATTTTGGAAAGGTCTTGAAGTCCTCTAACCAATTCCCTTAGTCCCATGTCATTTTGATTTACCAATCTCAAGTTATGGTCTTTGACTTAAAGTGCCTTTTTGTTGACTTTTGAAATTGACCTATAATGTAAAAATTGATAACTTTTTGTGAGAGCATTTCTTGGACTTGGAATGTGAAGATGAGTTTTAGGAAATGTCATCCCCTTCAAAATTAGAATTGGATGGGATTTTTCTGATGAACTATGAAAAAGTTATGCCTTGGTCAATTTACAGTTGACTTTTCAGCTGTCAAAAAATAGAAACTTTTGACATCTTGGTGATTTCTGAGCCATTCTTGTGGAATCATGATCAAGACTTGATCAAATGATGTTTGTGGCTTCAAAATAAGATGTTGACCAAAATTTTTTACTTTTGACTGCCAAATGACCATTTTACCCCTATAGTTGATTGTGAAGCAATTAGGGCTTTTGACTGTGCAATTTGATGCTGTGAGACTTGAAACTTGACATGTAGATGCTTGAGGATATGTGTAGGCCTATGGGACTTGATTGGACCATTGAAAACCTCAAATTCACTGAAGGAACTAAAACCCTAGTTTTTGACTGGCTTAGGAGGTAATTGGACTGTGCATTCCTTGAGTAGACTTGAGCAAATTGAGATGATACTTGTCAAGATTTTGAAGAATATGGGAGGGCAAATTTTGGGGTACAACAGTTGCCCCTGTTCAATCTTCTTAGACCTGAGGATGTAGATTGGCTTGCGTGCCTTTCGTGATCCGAAGGTGGAAGATGATTGAACACTAGAGTGCCCAGAAATTTGCACTCGCATAGTAGAATATCAGTAGTGTGACGTCGGGAATGGGCTTATAGATGCCATTTGGAAAGGTGGTGGATAGGAGGATGGGCTTATAGATGCCATCTGGAGATGTGACATAATCTTGTCGGGAATGGGCTTATAGATGCCATTTGGAAATGTGTGTCGATCGCGTAAGAGATTCATTAGCGAGAACTTGCGTACCTGAAAAAGAAAGATAATTACCTGGCCTATTACAAGGGTTGATCTTCAAACTCGTCATGTAGATGTGCCCTGGCTAGATACAGGTGTCGAATCTACAATCAATTGCTCACAGATATGCCCTGGCTAGATACAGGTATCGAATCTTAAACTTCTTCGTCTACAGATATACCCTGGCTGGATACAGGAATCGAATCTATAAACTCTTCATGCAGACGTGCCCTGGCTGGATACAAGTATCGAATCTATAATTAGTTACTCACAGATATGCCCTGGCTAGATACAGGAATTGAATCTGGAATTCTTCGTCTATAGATATGCCCTGGCTAGATACAGGAATCGAATCTCTAAACTCTTCATGCAGACGTGCCCTGGCTGGATACAGGTATCGAATCTACAATCAGTTACTCACAGACATGCCCTGGCTAGATACAGGAATCAAATCTGGAATTCTTCGTCTACAGATATGCCCTGGCTGGATACAGGAATCGAATCTCTAAACTCTTCATGCAGACGTGCCCTGGCTGGATACAGGTATCGATTCTACAACCAGTTACTCACAGACATGCCCTGGCTAGATACAGGAATCGAATATGGAATTCTTCGTCTACAGATATGCCCTGGCTAGATACAGGAATCGAATCTCTAAACTCTTCATGCAGACGTGCCCTGGCTGGATACAAGAATCGAATCTACAATCAGTTACTCACAGACATGCCCTGGCTAGATACAGGAATCGAATCTAGAATTCTTCGTCTACAGATATGCCCTGGCTGGATACAGGAATCGAATCTCTAAACTCTTCATGCAGACGTGCCCTGGCTGGATACAGGTATCGGATCTACAATCAGTTACTCACAGACATGCCCTGGCTAGATACAGGAATCGAATATGGAATTCTTCGTCTACAGATATGCCCTGGATGGATACAGGAATCGAATCTCTAAACTCTCCATGTAGACGTGCCCTGGCTGGATACAGGAATCGAATCTACAATCAGTTACTCACAGACCTGCCCTGGCTAGATACATGAATCGAATCTGGAATTACGACAGTTGATAATAATCATCTTTTGGTTGACCTTTTTCCTGAAAAGGCAAAACGTCAGTTGTATGCAATGTCATGATGTACGAAATGCATGATGTCATGATGCTCAAAATGAGATAGTGTTGTATGCAGTTTATCATGTATGTAAATAGGATGTATGAAACGTGAAATGTTTATGAATGTATTTTCGTCTAGGAAAATAAATCCTTGACGAGTGCCGGGAGCTTGCTGAATCCTGGGCTGATATTTGAAGAGTAGAATTCTTCGTTTTCGCTGGGGATGATGAGTGCAATAAATAACCGTTAGGAGAAGATGACTCCGTTGGTGAATAAACTTGGCGAAGAGATTACTCTGCGGGGAATTACTCTGTGGGAAGAGATACTTCGCTGAGGTTTTGATGATAACCCCGCTGGGGATATTGTTGATAAGTTATGTTGGAAGATTTGATGAACTCCGCTGGAGGATAGGAAGAACTTCGCCGAGGACGATCTTTCCGTGGTAATTAGCTGAGGATAACCCAGTTATAAACTCTGGTGGGGAATAACCTTTGAATATGGCCGAGGAGAAGCTTTCGTACTCTGTAGGGGATAAGCTTCTAGAATCTACTGGGGATAAGCTTCCAGAAACCTACTGGGGAGATTGATTCAACTTTCCTGGGGAAACTTTTGAACTGTACTGGGGAATGGCTCCACTAGGGTGTCTGGTATTCCGCCGGGGAACAATCTTAGATCAAGAATGCCGGGGATGCTTGCTTAGGAACATTTGTATACTCGGCTGGGGAATGTTAAGATCTTCTGGGGATACCAAACTTCCTTAAGGCTGACAGTAGACTAACTCTGCTTGGGGAGAGCGTTGCTGACTTGCTGGAGATATTGTGCCTTTTCGGGGCTGATTGGAGACCAACTCTGCTCGGGGAGAATTGGCTGAATCTTGTCCTACTCTGCGGGGAGTGGAGGTATCTGGGTTACATTCTTCAACCGAACTTACCTTGGTACCTTGGTGGACAGAGCAACTAGATCGCTTAGACAACTCATTATTGCCCCTGTTTCTAATGTCACCTGTAATTAGTCCTTTGTTTCGTATGCAAGTATTTATGAGTTAGCAATTAGTGTCAAATGCATATATCAAAAATGAACATTGGACGTTCTTCGCAAGACAAAACAGAAAAAGGAAAAATAATTGGCAATTTGTCTGGAAAAGTGAATTTGTATTGATTTTTGGATTTGCCTGTAAATAGGCATTTTGTGTACAGGAGGCTGACGTCCTAGTAAAAGAACGCCGCCGATTAATATAGAGTTTATACAATTTTGAAAAGGAAAACAAAACAGCTATGTGAAAAATCCCACCGGGTTCCAATTATGCTATTGCCTTTATGTCTTCAAGCGTCTCATCACTTGGCTGCTTAGTTGAAGATGAAGCTGATTGATCGATGCCGTCTGAACCTGATAGTTGATGTCGAATTCTGGATGCAAGGTGATCCAATGAGACATAGTATTACGCCTATCCCTAACTTTTGCCTGGACCGCCCTTTCGGGTTTTCAGTCCACCGGGATACCCATTTTTGCCCAAGTCGCCTTTTCAGGTTTTCGACTTGTCGGGTGTACAAATTTTTTTCATTTCATCCCTTATTTTTTCCCGAACCCTTTTGGTTCACCGGGAAGCCCTTATTTTTGCCTAGGTGTGTCAACCTAGCGAGTCTTTATTCATGCGTAGTATCTTTTTACTATGTCTGCATTGGCAGGGTGAGGAAGGTCGTCACCATCCATGGTGGTTAGGATCATAGCTCCTCCTGAGAAGATATGTTTAACCAAAAATGGCCCTTTGTACGTAGGGGTCCATTTGCCCCTGAGATCACTTTGAGGAAGAATGATGTGCTTGATTACCAGGTCCCCAACTTGATACTCTTGTGGTCTGACTTTCTTGTTAAATGCCCTGATCATCCGTTTTTGGTACGTCTGACCATGACAAATAGCAGTGAGTCTCTTTTCGTCTATTAGATTTAACTGATCAAGCCGAGTCTAGATCCAGTCATCTTCATTGAACCCTGCATCCTTCATTATCCAGAGAGAGGGTATCTGGACTTCAATTGGTAAGACTGCCTCCATGCCATAGACCAAGGAAAAGGGTGTTGCCCCTGTTGACGTTCGTGTTGAGGTACGGTACCCATGAAGAGCAAACAATAATGTCTCATGCCAATCTTTGTACGTCACTGTCATCTTCTGCACAATCTTTTTGATATTCTTATTTGCCGCTTCGACAACCCCATTCATCTTTGGCCGTTAGGGAGAAGAGTTGTGATGCTGTATCTTGAATTGCTCGCAGAGCTCAGTGATCATCTTGTTGTTAAGATTGGTACCATTGTCCGTAATGATCCTCTCCGGGATGCCGTATCGACAGATCAGGTTATGCCGAATGAACCGTGCCGCGACGTTCTTGGTTACTGTGGCATAGGAAGCTGCTTCAACCCACTTTGTAAAATAATCAATCGCTACCAGGATGAAGCGGTGCCCGTTGGATGCTGTAG
The DNA here is from genome assembly GCA_948472305.1 of Vicia faba. NCBI lineage: Eukaryota > Viridiplantae > Streptophyta > Magnoliopsida > Fabales > Fabaceae > Vicia > Vicia faba. The sequence goes on along the minus strand of OX451739.1, from coordinate 1,017,116,740 downwards.
GTCTGATCTCACCGATCATATCAATGCCTTACATTGCAAAAGGCCAAGGTGCTGTCAAGACATTCAGAGGGACTGGAGGAACGTGCACCTTATCAGCATAGAGCTGGCATTTGTGACATGTCCGAGAATGTTGGTAACAATCAGCTTCCATTGTAGACCAGAAATATCCTGCCCGAAGGATCTTCTTTGCCATGGTATGTCCACTGGAATGCATTCCGAAGGTACCTTCATGTAGCTCTGCCATGATCTTTTCTGCTTCAGTCTTATCCACACAACGCATTAAAGTTGAATCATGGTTTCACTTGTATAGAATGCCATTGCTGAGGAAGAACTTTGCCGCGAACCTTCTCAGAAACTTCTTGTCATTAACAGATGCACCCTCGGGGTATTCTTGAGCTTCTAAGTACCTCTTCACTTCATGATACCAAGGTTTTTCAGTTACCACTTCAGCCTCAAGATCACAACAATATGCAGGTTCATCCAATTTCCAAATGATGATCCGGGGAGCCTCGTTATCCCATTTGACTTTAAACATAGAAGACATCGTAGCCAGCGCGTCCGCCAACTGATTCTCCTCTCTTGGGAAGTGTTCAAAAGTTATCTCCGTGAAATGGGGGATCAATGTCAACACACACTCTTTGTAAGGAATGAGATTTAGGTGTTTCATATCCCACTCGCCTTTGATCTGATTGATCACGAGAGCGGAATCTCCGAAGACACTCAGAAACTTAACCCTTAAGTTAATTGCAGCTTAAAGACCCATGATACATGCCTCATACTCCGCCATGTTGTTGGTGCAGTTGAAACATAGCCGGGCAGTAAGTGGAGTATGAGTACCTTTTGGGGATATGATCACAGCGCCAATACCGTTACCCAAAGCGTTGGAGGCTCCGTCAAAGTGCATATACCATCGGGATCCTTCCTCAGGTCCTTCATCCGGTCCTGGTACTTCACAATCAGTCACTACCATGATGTTCTCGTCTGGAAATTCAAAGTTCATAGATTGGTAGTCGTCCACTGCCTGATGTGCCAAATGGTCTGCTAACACACTTCCCTTGATTGCCTTATGAGTCGTGTACTGGATGTCATATTCCGTCAAGATCATATGCCATCTTGCTATTCTTCCGGACAGGGCGGGCTTTTCGAATATGTACTTGATTGGATCCATTTTTGAAATTAACAGAGTAGTGTGAGTCAGCATATACTGTCTCAGCCGGCGAGCAACCCATACCAAAGCGCAGCAAGTTTTCTCGAGCAGTGAGTATCAGGTCTCACAGTCGGTAAAATTTTTGCTAAGGTAATAAATGGCGTGCTCTTTTCGGCCAGACTCGTCATGCTGCCCCAGCACACACCCCATTGAGTTGTCAAGTACCGTCAAGTATAAGATTAGAGGTCTCCCTTCAACCGGTGGCATAATAATGGGTGGTTCTTGGAGATACTCTTTGATTCTATCGAAAGCGGCCTGACATTCATCATTCCAACGTACTACTTGATCTTTCTTCAGTAGCTTAAAGATTGGTTCACAGGTAGTAGTTAGATGTGAGATGAATCGGGCAATATAGTTCAGCCGTCCTAGAAAGCCTCTGACTTCTTTCTCTGTTTTTGGGACTGGCATCTCTTGTATGGCTTTTACCTTGGCAGGGTCCACTTGAATACCTTTGTCGCTCACGACGAAACCTAGTAATTTTCCAGATCTTACCCCGAAGGTGCACTTGTTCGGGTTCAACCTCAGCTTGTACAACTTCAGACGGTCAAACAGCTTCTGTAGATGGTCAAGGTATTCTTCCTCAGTTTGGGACCTTGCAATCATATCGTCGACATACACTTCTATCTCATGATGGATCATGTCATGAAATAAAGCAACCATGGCCCGTTGGTAGGTTGCCCCAGCATTTTTCAACCCAAAAGGCATGACCTTGTAGCAAAAGGTGCCCCACTGAGTAACAAAGGTAGTCTTTTCCATATCTTCAGGAGCCATCTTGATCTGATTATAACCTGAAAAACCATCCATGAAGGAGAACACCTTGTGTTGAGCAGTATTGTCAACCAGAACGTCGATATGAGGCAGAGGGAAATCATCCTTGGGGATGGCCCTGTTCAAATCCCTGTAAGCAACACACATCGGACTTTACCATCTTTCTTCGGCACTGGAACCACATTGGCAACCCACTGAGGGTAAGAAGTCACTGCTAGAAAACCGACATCGAATTGTTTCATAACCTCAGCTTTGATTTTCTCGGACATCTCGGGACGCATACGGCGAACCTTCTGTTTAACCGGAGGGCAGTCTTCCTTGGTAGGCAAGTGATGAACCACAATGTCGGTATCCAACCCAGGCATGTCTTCGTAAGACCAGGCAAAGATTTCCACATAATCATGCAACATCTGAATCAACCGTTGTTTCACACTGAGCTCTAGATTGGCACCAATCTTGACTTCCTTTCTGTCTGTCTCAGTACCCAGATTTACCGTTTCTACTGGCTCTTCATATGGCTGAATGGCCCTCTCTTCCTGGAGTAACAGTCTTGCGAGCTCACCAGGCACTTCACAATCATCTTCACCTTCGTCTTCGGCTAAGTTGATCGGATTTTCGAAGTCATAACTGGAAGTAGCAGAGTCGTTACCAGTGAGATCCAGAGTGGATTGGAACCTGTATAGGTGAGTGTGTGTAAATATAGCTGTTTTGCAATATATAAAGAAAGAAAGGGAGCACAGGATTTGAAATGCGAAAAACGTCCAATGTTTTTATTCATGATATATGAAAATGACAAATAATAAGCCCTCACAAATGAAGCCACGGTGCCCCGGGTAAGACACCGAACCATAAAGTTTCAAATTATTGTTTGTTACAAATTTAAAACAAAAGAGTTCATTACTGAGTGACAAAAGTAATAGGTATGTAGTCTTTAGCAGTCCAGTTGCTTAGTCCACCGTCGGTCGTTGGGTAGATCCAGCTGTCAAATTCAGATTCCTCCGCCTCGTCTTCAATAGCATTCACTCCCGAGTTGGTGATGAACACAGGAGGTCTTCCAATTCTTGCCTTGCGAACAGCCCTCTGAGTCTCTGCAGTGAAACCCAGCCCAAACTTGTCCGTCTTTGGAGTAAAATCAAGAAGTCGGCACCAGTTTGCACATTCACCCTTCTCAATCACAGCCCGGGCATCCTTTAAGGAAGCCATCTTCAAAGGAGAGTCTTCTTCAGTCACAGTCTCTACTGACGCCAATATCTGAGGCACCTCTTCGAAATGTTGAAAGGGGGTCTCAATGAATTCCCCATCCATCTCTATATACCGGAACGAGTTAAGGTGGCTGACCATGTACTCTTCCTCCCCATGCACTGTAACAATCTTCCCTCTGACCGGGTACTTAAGCTTCTGAAGTAATGTGGAGGTCACAGCTCCAGCCTTGTGGATCCATGGGCGACCCAGCAAACAAGAATAGGATGGTCGGATATCCATCACATAGAACGTTAAATCAAAGACCTGAGAACCAACTCTGATTGGAATGCCAACCTCACCATGTACCATTCTCTTCGACCCGTCAAAGGCCCGGACAACAATGTTACTTGGCTTGAGCTCTAAACCCTCACAATCCAGCCTGTCTAGAGCCTTCTTGGGTAATACATTCAACGAAGAACTGGTGTCTACCAACACATGGGCAAGAGTAGTGCCCCTGCATTCAATGGAGACATGCAGGGCGTCGTTATGGTTCTTTCCCTTGGCAGTCAGATCGGCGTCAGAGAAACCCAATCCATTATCAGCAGTCAAGTTGGCCACACAATCGGTAAATTGATCGGCAGACGTCTCTTGTGGCACATGGGCAGTCTTCAGGAAGGAAATCAAGGCCTTGGCATGGGCCTCTGAACACAACAACAGTGATAGCATAGAAATCTTTGATGGGGTGTGCCCCAGCTGCTCGACTACATTGAAATCACTTTTCTTGATAATCTTAAGAATCTCTTCCATCTCTTGCTGGGAAGCTTCAACAGTGGTTATCTTTGGTGCCTCCGTCCGGGCAGGCACATCAGTAGCAGTCCCTTTGCCCCAAGCGTCAGATGACTCGGCAGCAGGGGTAGAAACAGGAATTTGATCATGAAGGGAAGTGGGCACACTTGCAGGTGTGATGACAAAAGGTCTTTGAATAGCTGGAGGTGCAATATCAGGTGAGAAGAGCCTACCACTGCGAGTGACTTTAGAGGGCCCGGTGATGTTGGTGATGCCGGTACTGGTATCAAACTCTTGTTTTACTCCGAGCACATAAACATCTGCCCCATAGTGCCACGGGACAGCCTTGTCAGATGTATAGGGGAGGGGCCCCGGAACAGTAATGATGATAGGTGCAATCTTCTGAGCGGACATGATGTTGACAGGCTTCTTTGATGGAGCCTTAGGAGATTAAATGGTAACAATAGACACTTCTTCAGTAGGGATAACAAGAACAACAATCTTCTTGAACAAGATCTCTTTGTTATCCATCAAATTTTGGATGCCTGACTTCAACAAAGGACACCCGGTAGGGGAAACAACACATAAACGACAACCTTTACTACAACCCGGAAATAAACCGGCTAGCAACAGGTTCCTTTTGACAATCGACAACGGAGTAACAATATCTTCCACAGAGGCTACATACAAGTCTTCTTCCACAACATTCACTCCATGCTGGGGCATGGGAGCAGTCACAACATTGGGCCTTTCTGGCGCCTCGAACTGTATTTCCTTAGCATCAATAAGGTCCTGAACCTTATTCCTTAGAGCCTAACAATCATCAGTAGAATGCCCCGGGCTATCAGAGTGATAGGAACAACGGGCGTTGGGGTTGTACTTTGGAGAGGTTGTATTCACTACCTTCGGAGCTTCCTTGACAATTACCATATTGGTTGACAGCAGTTGCAGCAAGATCTGAGACAAGGTCATACTAAGCCGAGTGTACTCCCTTCTGGGTCTCTCACCCCTTGGTTGGTTATATTGCCGAGGAGTGGCAGCAGGCTTTGAGATTACCACCGCGTTGACAGCTTGGCGGCGTTCCGGTTTACTCTGTTTTCTCGACCCATAAACAACACTAGATTCCTTTTTGAACGGTTTCTTTTCAGAACTTAAGGATGCACCTTTCTGTATCTTCCCCGTCTTAATACCAGCTTCGATCCTTTCTCCAGAGATCAGGTCTGTGAACCCTGCAGAAGAATTACCAATCAGGTGGTTAAAGAATGGACCAGACAGGGTCCCCAAGAACATGTCCACGAGCTCACGGTCAGTCAACGGTGGCTGCACCCTGCCAGCCAGGTCCCTCCACTTTTGCGCGCACTCCTTAAAACCTTCGCCTGATCCTAGCGACATACCCTGGAGTTGGGTACATGTAGGAGCGAGGTCGGCATTATACTGATACTGCTTATAAAATGCAGTAGCCAAGTCCTCCCAGTTTCGAATACTGGTTCCATCCAGCTGATAGAACCACTCGAGTTGAGCCCCTGAAAGGCTATCCTGGAAGAAATGGATCCATAAGTTCTTGTCTGCAGTGTAAGGTTGGATCTTCCTCACATAAGATCTGAGATGCAGCTTTGGGCAGGAAGCCCCGTCATACTTCACAAAAGAAGGTTCCTTGAACTTGTGTGGGATCACCACCCCAGAAGATAAACCTAGATCCCCAAAATCCAGCCCAGGCACCTGTTGAATCTCCATGGCACTCAGACGGTCCTCTAGTTGCTTGTATCTGTCTTCAGCAGAAGGGTACTGCTCATCATTGAAATCTGTCTCGTTGTCGGAGACCACAGGACTAGGAACCCTTCCCCCTTGGGGACTGTCTTTCCCTATAGAGGAAGCAGCTTGATCAGCCTCATTTTGCAGTGTATTACCAAACCTCCGTCCAGTGTTGAACAATACAGTTCTCTTCTTCTTCTTCTTCTTCACCAGCAGAGCCTTCAATTCCTCTTGACCTTGGGCTAAGCTCATGACCAGCTCTTGAAACTGGGCGTTCTAGGCCTGGAGGGCCTTGATAGCTTGTTCGTTAGATGATTCAGGATTCATGATGACTGCTGAAATAAACAGCGAAGAAGATTAAGCAACCTGTAAAAAAGAGTACCTGCTATGCACATGATGCATGATATGCTATTTATGCAATGCATTCAAGGGTTCGAAAGTTCAAATTCGTTGTAGACAAAAAAGGAACACACATTGTTTTAGGAAATAATCTGTTCAGTACATCAGGGCCTCATGGGCAAAACATTACAAAATAATTAATCCTAAAAGACACTGCGCATCCTCTTTGGAGCAATGTAAGTGTTGAGAGTCTTTTCCTCGTGAAGTAGACGGGTGAGCTCCAAGACCTTCTTCTCACTGGCATGTATAATGGCTTCAAGAGAATTCCGCTCTTCCTTTAGTTGGATCCAGCTCTTTTGCATTTCTTCCTAGGATGTAGGCATGTCAGGATGTTGGATGGTGTAGGGTATCTCTCCTTCCAAAACTGGCTCTTTGATCACGGGGAGAACATGAGGATATGGCATCACCAACTTCTGGGAGCGGGCTCGTACCCACTTGAGATAAGGCTCCAAAGGGATGGAGTTCTTGTGCCCCAGTGTCTTACTATCTACCCTGTTGGGCATCCTCCAATCTCTGATAAATCTCTGGCGAAGTCCTTGTGTATCGTTGTCGAAGTCAAAAACTATGTCAGGGATCAACATGTCATGAGGGCCATCCCTCCGAGCATATCCAAACTGTCTCAAAGCCAGACATGGGTTGTAAGTAATGCCCCCTCTGATTCCAAGTAAAGGAACATTAGGGAACTCTCCGCAACGATCAATGATAGTGACATTCTCTCTGGACCGAGAACACCAATGTATATCAGCATGCGTAAGAGTCATTAATCGTTGTGACCATCTCAAACCCTGCTCGTTCTTCAAAACTGATTGTGGAAGGTGCGAAATAAACCACCTTGCCAGGAGAGGAGTGCAGCACATGAGAACACCTCTTTTTCTCATGGTTCGAGTGTAACATGAGTGGAGGATGTCCCCAAGCAACGTAGGTATAGGATTCCTGGACATGAAAATCTTGACAGCATTGATATCTATAAGCTGATCCGGATTCGGGAACAACACCAACCCATAGACAAGGAGTGCCACCACTTCTTCAAAAGCTTGTAGGTCAAGGGAATTCCAACATTCTTGTGCCTTCTCAAACAAGAACTTTTCAAACAATCCTTTGATACCACTTCAGATTTCCCAATGCCCCTTGATGTCAGATGGTTGTAGACGTAGTGCTTTAGCAACCTCTTCAAGTTTTGGTTCCCTTTCCGTACCGTTGTAGGGTAGTTGACTAAGGATAGGAATTTTCAGAAGTTGAGAAAACTCTTCCAAAGTAGGCACCAGTTGATAATCCGGGAAAGTAAAACAGTGGTGCAAGGGGTCAAAGAACTGGAAGAGAACTTTTATCATATCTTCTTCAACACTGGTGTTGACCAAGCTGATGAGCCTACCATGCCTTTCACTGAAGGAAGAGTTCTCGGGAATCCTAGATGTAAGCTCCTTAAGCTGAGGAGGGACCCTTACAAGGTTGACCTGAATTGTCTTTCTGCGGATAGTTTCCATGTCCTACAAAACAAGAACAAAGATGAAGATTCGAACCCCTGAAGTGGTTAGTGGATGCATATGATGCTGTATGATGCTATGATGTTATGATAAAAACGCACCACGAGTATTCACAAAAGGCAAACATGATAAGGCACACAAGTCACACAAGACAGCCCTTAGAGTTTAGGCCAGCATGAAGTTTGGGGTACTACCCTCTTGAAGTTGGTGGGCTCAAAATCTGTCCTATCAAAAGTAACCGGGTTCTAAGGATCTCAATATCATTGGGTTATTTTCTGTGTTCATCGTTTTGATTTAGCCACTGGACTGGCGATCAAAATATTCCAAGAAAACAACCCTCAATGAGTGTAGTATCGAGTATCTACCAACTTCGGACTGCACCAAAGTCGGTCATCTCACTACCCTAAAGAGGCCAGGATGGTCAAGTAAGGTTCCTAAGGTCAGTTGATGCTTCACGACACCACGCGGCGGCCCCGTACTCTCCTTGACTTGACTCAAGGGTTACCGGTACTCACCAAAGTGCCACATCAACGTAGCAACTGCTTCAACCGTGTCGGTATACCCCGCACAGTTCCCTCACAGTTTGTTGCTACCTAAAAGGTATCCCTCAGATCCGGGTTAGGATCTATAGAACTCCCAAAACAGGCCCACAATATTAAAGAAATCAAAACAGGCAATTGAAAACATAAGTATGATCTATCCTAAGGTACACCTCACTTTTAATTAATTCCCCAGCAGAGTCGCCAGTTCTGTGATCGGTGGAAATAGAACTGACTTTTTTTAAAGCTGGTTCGCGAAATGTCGCGGTAAGCAAGAGTCGCCACCGTCTTTTATGTTCTCCAACATGGAAAGGACAAAAGCACAGCAAAATTCCTTTTCGAGAATGTTTCTCGGTTCAGGAGGTAGATTTATAGAAAGGGAAGGTGTTAGCACCCTTTCTATCCGTGGTTATCCACGGGCTCTTAGGTACTTGCTCTTATGTTTTCAAAAATTGTTTGCTTTTCAAGTGTGTGTGGGTTTTGAAAAAAAGTTTCGTTTGAAAAATTTCTAAGTAACTCTTGTATCTGTCCTCAAGAGTGTATGAAATATTTGTTTGAAAACCTTTTGAAAGTGTATGTGCGAAAAGTTGTTTTGTTTGTTGAAAAGAGCAAGTACCCATGAGAAATATACCTACTCTAAGGAATTAGGCTGTGTAAGAGTCCTTTAGACAATACTATCCCACTATTGAGAAGTAGGTAGCACCATCGTTGGAGGTATTCGGGTCAATTCGATTATTAGGGACAATGTGTGATCACCGAAGCAATAGTAGGACACCTTAGAAGTAACCCTAATGTCCTAGATCCTTTATATCCGAGACAACCGTTTCGAGGCGACTGGATCTTTAGACAGGAGGGCGACCTCTAAAACACCCTATACTTGACGACCACGTTCGAGGCAACGAGTGAGGCGTACCCTAGGAGTGGCATGTGCTTGTGTGTTTTTTCAGTTAAGGTTTATCTTTGATCATGCATTTGTGAGCTACGGGTTAATTTTATTATTCATACATTCTTTCATGCATTTTTAACAGTTAAGAGTGCGAAAAATTAAAGTGCGGAAAGGTAAAGCTACGCTATTACAAGGTGCGGGTCTATACATCGCCAAAAAATAAAAACCCGTTTTGAAATAAAGCGCGGAAAATAAAAGAAAGCGGTAAATCCTAATTGCTATTACATCCCGAAAACAGTTATATAAATAATCAAAATAAGTAATAATGCGGAAAGAAATTAAATTGGAACGTCCTAGGGTTTTTGGCCCTATTTTGCAATTAATTTAAATATTAAACTCTAAGCTAATTAATTAACTATTTAATTAAAAGAGAAAATGTTTTTTTTTGTATTTTTAATATTTTAATGAAAATAAAAGAAAAAGGAAATTAAAAGTCAAGAAACCCTAGTTCTAAATTTATTTTAATTATTAATAAAAAATGTCAAAGTTAACCTAATTAACTAAATTAATTAATTTACATTTTATTTACAAAGATGATAATTAATAAATAAGAATAATGATAATTAATAAAATATGATTGAAAATGCCAAACCCTAATTCAACATAATTTTTATTTATTGAGAAAAAGGTGAAAATTGACCTATATTAAACTAATTTATTTGTTAGTATTTTATTTACAAAAATAATGATTAATGAATTTAATAAATAATAAAAATATTTACAATTTTTGTGATCTGAATTTATTATAAAAATTAATTTGTTAGTTAATACATAATAATAATAATTAGTTAAAAGAATAAAAAAGAGAAAGAAAATAAATAATAAAAAATAAACCAGGGGGGGTTTGAAGGCCCAGATGGAGGTGTTGTTCTGGAATTCAGGCCCATTGACACAAAGCCATGTTTGACTTTCTTGAATCTTCCAGATATGCATTGACTCCTGAGTACCATGGTCTTCATTATTTGACCATTGGATTGAGGGTTGGGGACACTTGGCTAGCTGATGCGTGAGGACGTATGGTGAACTTCTGGACAAGTGCTGCATGGGAAGATGTTAGGAAAAATATGAAACAAGATTTGGGTGGACCTGGGAATTGAACCTCTATTTACTGGTAATAATGGTGATATGGGCTTATGCCTTACGATGAATGATGATTGTTGTTAGTATATGATGATGCATTCATTGAGTCATATACATTTGCATACTCTGTGATGGCCTGTATTGGCGGATTTTGTGAAGGACTGTATTGGCAAACTGCGAAGAAGGCTTATGCCTTGTTGATGCCTCTATTAATTAGCAGTTTTTAAGTTGCGAGTTCTGCTCCGATGGTACCACATGCATGTGCATTATGATTGAGTCGCATTTGATATAGCATCTTGAGTTGTGGTGAAGATAGATTCGTTGTTGCTTTATGTTGTTGACTTGTTTTGACAAGTATTATCTAAAAGCTGTGAATTTAGTAGTTATGTCGTGTTGATGTTTTATTGTGATTAAAGTTGTTTGTAAGTTGTGAAGTGGTGATTTTATATGATCTAATTTAATATATTATTTATCATATGACTAATTATATAGTTTGATATCTCACCCCTTCTGTTTGAATGTTTCCCTCTGTTGGTAACATGTAGGTAATCAAGAAGGATAGTTATTACTTCATTAGTTCGAGTCAGTGTTGTCGTTCTGATACGTAGCACTCGGGGGGATGAACGTTTGTTGTTTAGTTGTTGATTATTATTTCAGTTGCTGAATTTTTAAGTTGATTACATGAAATAATTATTGTCTTGAGGTTGTTTTAGTTGAATAAAAGATATTAAGTGAATTGAAGTTGAGTATGTATATTCCGTTGCTTATCAATAAAAAGTTGTTTGATTTTGAAGAATAAATCAGATTATTATCGGTTCATCCGAGTTAAATGTTATGTATCTGTTTGTATGCGATTAAATGAAGATTGATTTTTAGTTGAAAATGTAGCATCCTATTTATGTTGAACTCTGATTTTCTTATTATCTGTCAGGTAGAAATGGGGTGTTACATTAGTGGTATCAGAGCAGGTCGGTCCGTCCGACCAAGTTGTCTAATATTGTTTGTTCCTTAGTGCGCGACAAGTGTGTGAAACACTGTCGGTACTTGTTTGCCTTAATTGCAGGAAGTTGGTTGAAGATAAGTGGGGGAGAAGCTTTGCTTCTCGGATATGTTCAATTGAAAGGTGTTGGTTCGGTGTGCTGCCGACGACGACAATGCAAGAATTGTTGGAGTCTTGTTGTTCCCGAATTTGAAGGTGACTTGGATTCAAGGTTATGTTGTTAGTCGAGTTAGAGCGCCTTGAGAGAAATTGATCAAACATTGTTGGTGCTTACTTCTCGAAGAATGAAGAGCGATGTAATATTTGTTGATTTATGAAGCAAGTGTAACATGTCGATGTTTGAACAATGATGGAGTAATAAAGTTGCTGTAACTTTTGTGTTGGGATCACATAAGTGATTTTCTGAAGTAGTTGACGTTGATAAGTAGTTGTGAATCGCGAGTCTGAGTCGAAACTTAAAGAAGTGAGTAGCGTTGCGAAAAGAATTGTTGCCCTGGTGTTTTGGAACTTGAACTTTGGTGAAGGAATTCATCTCAAGTTATAAGAAGTTTGGGAGCATGAGATATGTTAAGAGTTGTTTGGAATATGTCTAAGTTGAAGACAAATGAGTTTCAAAGTGGAATTTTCGTAAGCGAATCGCAGGAAACTGCAGAATTGTTGTGGGACTTCGAAAATTCATAACTAGAGTTTCGGGAATCCGATTTGAGTTCGATTTGAAGTGTTGGAATGCTAACGAAATGATCTTCATTTTAAAAATGGTTCCAGTAGCTATAATAGATTCATTTATCACGTGATGATATTGGAAGTAAGTGCAGTTTGTTGTTAAGCTTGTCTTTGGGACTAGACTTGTTCTTCAATGTTGTACGGGACGTCAACATCCGAGTTAGGTGAATTAAAGGAGCAATTGGAAGATTTATTTAAAGTAATTTGTGAAATTAAAGGTATCATTTGGAAATTTTTGGTGTTATTAATTAGAATGAAAGATGATAGTGTGAAGTTGTGTGAAATTTACGGTGTTGAAAAGGAGGAAGATTTATCTTAAGTTGTCAGGATGTATGTTATAGTTTTGGGAGAAGAGTTCTCTTGAGTAATTTTATTTCCAAGTGAAAGTGTATGTAGATCCATTAAAGGTGGATGCAGTTCTAAGTTGGAGAACGACGAAGTATGTTATAGAGGTTGATAGTTTGTTGAGCTTATATGATTACTATCGTAGTTGTTTGAGGTGTAGATATATATGAAATGTTGTTAGATAAGATGATAATGTTGAGAGTATTATTGGAATGAGTTTAAGATGTGGAGATACATGTATTTTTGATGTTGTGAAATTCGGAAGAGGATTAAGAGTTTAAGAATGTTGTTAGAATCCTTTATGTAGATAAAGACTCAGACTAGAGTGGAAGGATTTGTAATGTATTGATATGCCAACAGATATCGAGTTAGAAAATGATTGATCATTGTGGGATGGTGGGTGAATGAGGATTAGACATGTTGTGTTTTAGAAAACCTGAATACGAGTTTTAAGGAAACGTTATTATAGTTTGGTACGACGATTTATACTCCCTTATGATTGTCGAATACTAATTGACAAATTGAGGAACTGATCACCCTCAATTCATTGTTAATAGTAGACGAGATTATGTTGGATGTTATAGATTTGTCTTTCTATATTAATGGTGTGAAAAATTATGGATGTTATATCGCGAGAATAATCACTCACCGGTTTTTGTGCAATTAGTAGAGGAGTCGTTGAGTGAGAGTTGAGACGTAATGAACAATTCGGAGTAGTGGGTTTGTATGTGAGCTAACGTCACAAAGTGGAAGATTGAGAATATCAAGTGAACAACGATTTTATAATAGATGTTAAAGAAATTTTTGGATTAGATTGAAACTTGTAAACCATATAATCAACAGAAAATTTAATGAGGACGATGCCTTAAGATGGATGATCAGAGTTGTGCAGCTGAAGCGTGATATGGTGCAATTGCTATGCGTGTACGACTCGTTAGAAGTGAAGGATTAAAACATCAGAAGCCTATGAGAATGGTGTGTTTTAATTTACATGCTTGATTTGGTGGATGGTTGATATAGAGATGTTATGTCAGGGCACTGTGTTTGCTAGTAAATATTTGCGGATTTTTTAAGAAGATTGTTGTGAATTGTTGGTTGATGGTGAGCTATGAGTATGCTTGCTGAGTTATGCAGTTAAGTTGATGTTGTAATGATTTTGTTATCATTATTGAGATGTTATTGTTGGTTACCGTAAGTGATGAATAATATCCTATAATATGACGAAGTTAATTTTGTTGACTATGTTGATGTCACTATAATGGTGAATAGAGTTGTTGATATTTTGTTGATAGTTGACATACATATACGTATGAGAATAAAGTTGTATACGCGCTTTGGTGTTGGGAAAGTTGTTAAGAGGTGACGTGGTATATCCAAGTATAAGTGAGTTATGGTTGTTACATTTCTACTGTGGGAGTTATTATGTCAGAGTGTTGTCGAAAAGGTTGGTAAGTTATTAACGGGTATGTCATGAGGGTGTTGAGTGATTAACATGCGTGTAGTAGATTTACATCATGATTGAGTTATTAATATGTCAAAAAGTAGTGGCCAAAGTGTTGATAAACGTGGAGTTTGAGGATTAGAGAGTTGGATACGAGGTTCGCGTTAAGGATGGAGGTATCGAGTAGATTTTCGAGGATGAAAATATCCCAAGTGGGGGAGAGTTGTAACACCCCGATAATTTAATTAATTATTTAATTAAAATTATTAGTTGGAGTTGAGCAATGTTGTGAATTATTGTTAAGTTGCTCTGTGATATTATTTGATTAAATGGTGGTTTAATAGTATTAAATATATTGGAGTATTATAAGATTAATTGTCGGACTTATTTAAGTGATGTCATGTAGTAAATATGGGAGTGTGGATATTTGCCCAATAAGAATTACTATAATTACAAGATTAAGTGGATATAAAAGGAATTAGGTCAATTGAGAAAAAGTGAGAGAATAGATGAGAGAAACTCATTCCCGTTTTTATTGCAGCAGTCTCACTAAATCGGCAATCCCCGATTCGTTAACCGTTGGATCATGCTAAAATTTTGAGGGTAGGTTCACAACACCTACATCTAACTTTGGATTGTTGGGATCTTCAAAATAAGGTCTGAGTTGGGAGATATCATCATCGCACTGTAGCTGCATATTTGGGAAAATTTTCAGCTTTGATTCTGATTTAGAGAGAGAGAGAACTCTTGGAAGGTTTTGGTACAAGAGAAGTTGCAGAGAAGAGAAAAATAAGGGTTTTGAGGAGAAGAAGAGGGATACGTAGAAGTTACACCAAGTGGCCAATAGGAGATTCAATCGGAGACCCTTAGAGTTATCTTCAATTCAAACCAGGTAAGGATGGGGTTTAATCTCTATAACCGGGTATATGATAAACCGTATGTGGGGTTGGGTTGTATAAATTTGTGCCATGAATTATTGTCGATTCCGTTATATTGTGATTCTGTGAAGATTATCAGTCCTACAATTTTAGTTGTCAGTGAATATTCATAACATGTTGATGAAGTTGTTCTGCAATTTATTTAAATCGTATTTCTGTTATGATGTTGTTATGGCTATTATTGAGTTGTTGTCCTGAGATGAGACTCGAAAGAACATATAGGCGTGGTGGAAAGACTATGTCATATCTTATATTATTAATAATTTAATATAATTAGTAAAATAATTTAGTATCAGATTAGATTAAGGAAGTTGCAGGAATAAATTGTAATGCTTTAGTAAAATGAATAGCAGGATGTATATGTATCAGTAGCAGAAATAATAGTGTATGGACTAATTTAGCTGAGCACTGTTAGGAAGTATCAGTAATTGTATAAATTGTTAGAAAATTATCATACAGAAAGTATAACGGAGAATTTCAGTAACAGGAAGAATAAGTTGAAATTGGTTTTGGTTTATAACTAATATTTGTCACTAGCAGGAAGTTGTAGTAATAGAAGTTGTAGATAGCAAACAAGTAGTTTTGGCAGAGACCAATAATAGCAGTAAGATAAATAACAGAGGTAGCATAATTTAGTAGAATAAATTGATTAGTAACCGTATAAATAAATAGTAGTAGTAACAGTATATAAAACAGTACCGATTAGCCGAATTTGTAGATTTAGGCGGTAAAAGTAGTTAACCAGAATTAGTTGAAATTGTCGGAGTGAGTCGTATATACATATGGGTATTTTTAGTTGGTTTGTTTTGTTAGAATTATGTAGAATAAAGTTGATTTGCAGGTGAAATCAAATTAAGTTGAATGGTTCCGGTTTATAAAATTGTGTTGTATACCTTGCTGAAAATATGAAATTGCAGATGATGATGAATTTGGTTGAACTGCCTCTATTTATGGGCAATATTATGTTGTAGGCATATGGCCAATGTTGAGATGTTGTGTTGTTGTGATTGTCTCTGTGAATTCTTGTTGATAATGTGAAGTTGCAGAGATTTTAGATGATGATGAATTACCTCTATTTACTGGTAATAATGGTGATGTGGGCTTATGCCTTGCGATTAAGGATGATTGTTCTTAGTATGTGATGGTGCATTCATTGAGTCACATACATCTGCATACTCTGTGATGGCCTGTATTGGTGGATTTTGTGAAGGCCTGTATTGGAAAACTGCGAAGAAGGCTTATGCCTTGTTGATGCCTCTATTAATTGGCAATTTTAAGTTGGGTGTTCTGCTCCGATGGTACCACATGCATGTGCATTATGATTGAGTCACATTTGATGTTGCATCTTGAGTTGTGGTGAAGATAGTTTCGTTGTTGCTTTATGTTGTTGACTTGTTGTGACAAGTATTATCTAAAAGCTGTGAATTTAGTAGTTATGTCGTGTTGATGTTTTATTGTGATTAAAGTTGTTTGTAAGTTGTGAAGTGGTGATTTTATATGATCTAATTTAATATATTATTTATCATATGACTAATTATATAGTTTGATATCTCACCCCTTCTGTTTGAATGTTTCCCTCTGTTGGTAACTTGCAGGTTATCAAGAAGGATAGTTATTACCTCGTTAATTCGAGTCAGTGTTGTCGCTGTAATACGTAGCACTCGGGGGGATGAACGCTTGATGTTTGGTTGTTGATTATTATTTCAGTTACTGAATTTTTCAGTTGATTACATGAAATAATTGTTGTCTTGAGGTTGTTTTAGTTGAATAAAAGATGTTAAGTGAATTGAAGTTGAGTATGTATATTCTGTTGCTTATCCATAAAAAGTTGTTTGATTTTGAAGAATAAATCAGATTGTTATCGGTTCATCCGAGTTAAATGTTATGTATCTGTTTGTATGCGATTAAATGAAGATTGATTTTTAGTTGAAAATGTAGCATCCTATTTATGTTGTACTATGATTTTCTTATTAACCGTCGGGTAGAAATGGGGTGTTACACATTCACAAACACCTGTATATCATATCAAAACTCATTTTTCAAAAAAAATCTCTCCAGTGGAACCATTGGTAGAAGGAGATCTCCACCTCCTTGGCCTCCATATCAAACAAGGGCCTATCAACAGAAAGCAATGGAGAAAATTGAGGAGACTCAGGATGCATTCAAAGAGGATCTCAACCAAGTAAAGGGTGATGTAAGTTTGATGAAATGAAATCTAAGTCAGGTTCTTCTAGCTTTGAAGAACATCATTGATAGGCAAGACCAGATTCCCAGGGTAGCTTTTGAAGAAGTAGCCCAAACGATTGGTGCATCAAGCGGTCACCAACTAAGGAAAGAGCCAGAAGTAGGACTCCAAAAGTCTTTCATGGCCCAACAAGAAGTTGAAGTTGAAGGGTTTGTCCCACCGCCACCAAAAGCAGGGGCATCATATACCCTATAGATTCCAACCAATAATACAGACAACTACTTGGACCTGCAATGCAGAGACCACGACCCAGAGGATGCCAATAGAGCGCCCTTAAAGACGACTGGTACTTATGCTGTTGATGACCCACTGATGATGAATCAATACAAAGCTCTGGAAGAATGATTAAAAGATGTGGAGGGTTTTGACGCTTTCGAAGTAGACGCTCTCGAAATGGGCTTAGTTCTTGATGTGGTGATTCCACCAAAGTTCAAAGTACCTGACTTTGAAAAATACAAGGGGCTCACTTGTCCTAGAAATCATCTTCGTATGTATTGCAGGAAGATGCACGCCCATGCCCATGATCAGATGATGATGATTCACTATTTTCAAGATAGCCTGAGTGGGGCATCTTCAGACTGGTATATGAAATTGGAGCGAACGCATATTAGAACCTGGGCAGATCTTTCTAATGCTTTTCTAAAGCATTACAAATATAACCTGAACATGGCGCCTACCTGCATGAAACTCCAGAGTCTTCCCCAGAAGAAAGAGGAGTCCTTCAAGGAGTATGATCAGAGGTGGAGGGAGTTGGTATCCCCTGTGCAACCACCACTGTTGGAGAAAGAATTAGTAGACACGTTCATAGGGACTTTGCAAGGGCTGTATTATGAGAAGATGGTTGGAAGTATCTCTTCGGGGTTCTCAGACCTAGTAACTATCGGAGAAAGAATCAAGACTGGAATAAAAAGCGGGAAGATATCAGGGGACCATCAAATACCCCCTACAATTCAAGAAGGCATGCTTCAAACGTCCCCAAAGGAAAAGTGGGAGAAATTAATGTTGCAGCGTCACAACCCAGGGTACAACAACCATTAGTGATCCCATTAGGGCAGCAGCAAGGCAGAAGGCCACCCAGGAAATTTGATCCACTCCCTATGCCACCTAGCCAGTTATTGCAACAGCTAGTTAAGGTATCCTTAGTGGAACTCAAGCCTCAAGCTCCTCCAGTCGGGCCACTCCCACGAAGGTACGATGCCAACGCCAAATGTGAGTATCATGCTAATTCTCCTGGACATACCATAGAGCAATGTTGGACATTCAAGCATAAGGTCTAAGATTTTTTATAATCTCAAGACATCACTTTTGAGAAACCTAACATTAAAATAAACCCTGTGCCTCCGCATGGTGGGCCAACAATAAATGCAATTGAAGTAGTCACTGACTTTGGGGCAAGAAGACAAGCAAAAACCTCGATAAACTCGCTGAAAGAATATCTGTTGGGATGCGGATTCCCGCTAGAACACAATGAAGCTTTCGAAAGAACTCTACAAAGGCTATAGGACCAGGGCACAATCCAATTCGGACCGTACCTTGAAGAAAAATATAAAGCTACTCTGAAGGGTGAAGCACGCTTTCCTCCGATCCAAGAGACCTTTATAATGCATGGCGGGCATAGGGCAAAAATATCCAACAAAGCCAACACCAAAGGGGAAACTGAATTCATCCGAGAATGCGCCCCAGAAGAAGAACTCAAAAGATGGACCGTCGTGGAGATTCCTGAGATCTTTTTCTTTCCTAATTAATTTTTCTTGTTTTTGAAAGAACCTATGTCATGCCCGGGGAATAGGGGTTGCTTGTAAGGGTTCCCTGTTTTGTTTCAGACAATATATATGATTAATAAAAGTTATATTTTGTTTACAATTAAGACCCCTTTCTTTCTCTTTCATTTATATCTTAAATTTAAAAATGGCAACACTTTCTCTGCATGAGCATTTTCAAATTTCATATACTAAATTTGCACCAAAACATGATAAAGGTGCAAATACATGCCCGAAATCCACTGATAATGTTACTGCAGTGACCCGATATAATTTTTATGCTCCTATCAACCAAGCTAAAGAGGAAGATGATAAAAATCTTGAACTCTCTGAGGAAATGGCGAGGGAAATAAAACGAAAGGATAACAATACACAACCGTATCAAGAGGCTATTAAGACCATTAATCTAAGCACAATGGAAGATCTGAAAGAAACCAAGCTAAATGGGCAATGTTAAAGCAGAGGCATAAAGAAGCTGATCAAATTATTGCACATCTTTGCTTGTTCCTACAGAAACAAGCCAAGGTTAAATATAGATAATGATGTAAAAATAAGCAACTACGAAATACCAAGACCTGACGAAGAACCCAAGCCAGGGGCACGTTGGATACCCATATTCGACGAGGCTTCAAATGCAATGAGGCACGATATAGGGGCAGTTTTGGCTTCTCAGAAGGCTCACAAGCCATATGCCAAGTCAACGGCAAATGGGATACTACACATCCAAAATTGGTTCCATATCGGGATCATATTTTGAAAACTGACTGCGGAATTCGCAAAGATCATTTTTAGTCACGTCCCACGAAAAGGAAATCAAATGACAGACGCCCTGGAAACTATATCATCTATATTCAAAGTAACTTGGTTAAACCACGAATCACGCAACACAAACAAACACAATCAAGAGCCCGCACTTTGTCTTGCTATCAAAGAAAGACCGAATGACAAACCTTGGTTTTACGACATTAAGAAAAGCCTCGAAAAACAAGAACATCCAGAAAATGCCTCTAGCATCGACAAGTAAACTCTACGAAAATTAGCCTCGAAATTCTTTATGAGTAACATTATACTACACGAGATGGACCGCGACATGGTCTAGTGCCCCAGAAGACTCAGCTACCTTGCCTCGACTCACGTGGTAAACGGACCCCCAACTACGAAGTTCCGTACATAGTCAAACAACATCCTCCAGTGGTAATCTTATCCTCACAACAATGGATGGGGAAGAACTACCATATCCGGAAAATTCAGATGCAGTCAAAAATACTATGTATAAGAAGCTTGCTAAGCTCGAACCTCAAACAGGCTACTTAGGTAAAAAGGAGCATCCCGGTGGATCAAAAACTCTAAAGGGAGATCTAGGCAAAAATTAGGGGCATGTAAACAAAAAAGCTATCCCGGTGGATTGAAAACCCGAAAGGGAAATCCAGGCAAAAGTTAGGGATTTCATACAAAGAAATAAATAACAAAAATACTGCGATCTAAGAACTGCGACTACAAACCACGAAGGGAGAGATAGATCTGAATCATACAACTCAGAAGCAAAGGAGATAAGACTATTAAAAGGATATTGGGGAACATCAACAACAATTATCACTTTTCTTTGCCATTTATAGTTTTAAAACTTTCTGTAATTACCTCTTTCTAGGAATTGCATCTTGTATTCTCGCCTATTCAGAGGCATATCGATAAAACATTTACTTTCTTTGCATCTTTTCAAATTGCGTCTTTTCTTTTCTCAGACTTGTTTATAAAATACTACGATCATTACTTGTGAATATTGTCTTGAAATCATTTCAGGGGATTAACAAAATAAAAGAATTTGACAAAACATCGAAAAAAACATTTTGGTTAGAAAAATATTGAAAGAAAATCCACGTCTACGTCCATACACACGGATAGACCCACGTCTACGCTTATAAAAAAAACGTCCATACACACGTCTACACCTATGCTTGCACTCACAATACGAGGGCTATACACACGTATACGCACATGGCTACTCCTACGTCTTGCAACACAAAAGTCTACACATATATCTACTCCTACATCTACGCGTCCGTACACAAAGTCTATGTCCATGTCAACGCCTATTCCTACACTTGCAACACGAAGTCTACGTTCGCACGCGTCTATGCACATGCGTACTCCTGCAAATTCTATACACACGTCTATGCCTACACCTGCGCTTACAACATACAAATCTACGTATATGCTATTACCTACGTCTACGTCTACGTCTACACCTGCGCTCACAATACAAAATCAATGTTCAAAATTTTGTTAACGTTTTTTCACCGCAATCAAATAGAATTTAACGAAGCTACGACGACACAACATACAACGCCAGGGGATTGGTAACTCTAAGTCAATGGTTTAAAGGAGAGAATGCCAGAAACAACCTTCTTAACATTTCAAGGCATACACACATCTTACACATATTTCATACATACATGCATAACATACATACACTATACATTTTTGCATACGAATACACTCAGGGTTCCACGCATCAAACATCATACATTTTGCATACATACAAACATTCAATACGCATGCATACGCATGTATCACATAGCAAGCAAACAACCTCGCTCTAGATTTAGCTATCTAAGGGTCATCCAACAAAATACTTCTCCTACGATTCAACCCATCACCTAAGTCTTCCTGCAGTGATGAGTTCCTTACAAACCCAATACATTTCCTCTAAGCCGCAATGCATCCGCAAAGCTCACTACGTTGCCTCTAAGCCGCAATGTATCCGCAAAACTTATTACATTGCCTCTAATCCGCAATGTATTTGCAAAACTCAGTACGTTGCCTCTAAGCCGCAATGTATTTGCAAAACTCACTACGTTGCCTCTAAGCCGCAATGTATTCTCAAAATCTAGCCTATCGCCTCAGACTTCACGCAGCGATTTGTGAACCTAACCCATTGCCTAAGTCTTCATGCAACAGTGTGTTCCCTTATTCCGTGACACAGATCATCGCCTCAGACTTCATGCAGCGATGCTCGGAAAAACAAAATCTAGCTTATCGCCTGAGACTTTACGCAGCGATTTGCGAACCTAACCCATTGCCTCAGTCTTTATGCAGCAATGTGTTTCTTTATTCCATAACACAAATCATCACCTCAGAATTCATGCAGCGATACTCGAAAGAAAACAAAACTTTAATCCATTGCCTCAGACTTCATGCAACAATGTGTTTCTTTATTCCATAAACACCGATCATCGCCTCAGACTTCACACAATGATGCTCCAAAATACATGACTTATCTCATCGCCTCAGACTTCACGCAGTAATTCGCAAACCTAACCCATTTCCTCAAACTTCATGCGACAATGTGTTTCTTTATCCCAACACTGACCATCGTCTCAGACTTCATGCAGCGATGTTCGAAAAATACAAAATTTAGCTCATCGCCTCAGACTTCACGCAGCGATTCGCAAACCTAACCCATTGCCTTAGACTTCATGCAACAATGTGTTTCTTCACTCCTCAAAATCTAACCCATGGCCTTAGTCTTCAAGCAGCCATGCATCATCAATCATTTTTATACTCATCCTCGAAATGGATGAATAATCAAAAACCAAACCAAGACATACAAAATTGCGCTCATAAAACCATCTGCCTCGTTATCAAACCCTGGTAAGCGGTACATCATCAGCTTTGCCTACTTCCTTGAGACTTGTAAAGGTATGCTATATCAGTGTAACCTTATGTTTAGCGGACAAATTTTGGGATACTTCAAGTATTCAATAAACTTCCAATTAGAATGTGCAAGACTCGAGTTTTCTCACGCTATTCGACTGGAAGATAATTGAATAGGGGTAGTTGTCGTACCCCAAATTTGTCCTACCTCGATAATTTTATTTTTCGAGATTAAAATAGAAGAGATATTCAATTAAAGATGGTATATCAATATCTGATAGTCCGTCTTTATCCGACTAGGGGGTGTACCTTAAATTCAGGAGAATGAGGCTATCTAAATCAGAGAGACTCATGTATCTGTAGGCCCATTTACGAAGCATGTTGGCCAATGGCCCATGCGATTCGAATATGGAAAATTCTTTCAGAAGTAATTATTAAGCTACGAAATTATTAAGTACACTTAAGTTTAAGTTGTTGTTCGTAAAGAAATGGGGTGTGGAATTTTGATTAAGGAACCATTAAGGTTTTTAGTAGTCCATTGGGTATCTTGATGATGGGTTGAGGGTATTAGTATTAAAACTGTTTACAAGAATAAATAAAGTATATGGCTTTGTAGTGTATTTTTATTAATAATAAACTTTCATAATAATGTTTTAATTAATATTTTTTTAAAGATTGTTGTCTAGAGGAGAAGTTGTTGGATCATTTTTAAGAAAGGTTAATCAATGTTTTATTTACTGTTATTTTTATTAATATGCTGTTGGAATTGGCAAGAAGAGATTGGTAAAATAATGGACCAGTTGGGCCTAGTCTGTACAAAAACGTTGTTGTTTGCGGTATAAATTTTTTTATTGTCAAGTAAGATGGATATCACAAGGAACGCACAGGGCTCAAAGTAATTAAATAATGTTGGCCCAATTAAAACAAAAACAAGAACTGTTCCAATCAAGGCCAAAAAATGGTGTACGTTTCCTACCAAAAAAACACGTACTGTACAGATTGCTGTTGAAATCAAATCTTCAATTACAATATTCAATCAAGCAATATCAGAACAATCAAATCTAAACAAAATCTGAAAATTACAGAATCAAATCAACGAATCTTACATTACAAAATCTTTTTACAGAATCAATTAAAAGCCCAAAATCCCTGTTACAATACAAGTTGAAGAACCCTAAATCAAATCCAATCTTACAGAATCAATTACAAAAACCTAATCAAATCAGTAACACCCAAATCCCTGATTTTTCTCTAATTCTAACAAACCCTAAAACTAAGACTTATATATACAAATAGCAGAAAACTGGAGAAAGGGGCGAAAAAAGAATACAGAGGAGGAGAGAAGCTTTGAATAGGGAATCGTGAAGAATGAAAATGACAGAAAGAAGATGGAGGACTAATAATAGAGAAACAGAGTAAAAGAAAGGAGGAGAAGAAGAATTTGGTATACCATACGGAAGAAGACGAAGGAGATCGGTTGGGGTTTCAACTTCTGAAACCCTAACCGCGAGCCTCCCTAACTGCGAGCCTCCCTAACCGTGAGTCGCCACCGCTACCGCAACCTCCGTGAACCACCTTCAACACCACCATCTTCCACCACTATTCCACCATTACCTGCAAAATCCAGAGAAAGGGGATTAATCACATAGAACTCGAAATCAGAAACGCAAAGGGGTAAAAGAATCGCTTAGCTCTTTTTTTCTTCATTATTATGATTTGAGGTTTGGTTTTGTGGGAGAAGAGAGAGGGTAAAGGTAGTAGCCGCCGCCACAAACATTAGGGTTAGAAAAGGGGTGAAGAGAGAAAGGGTGTACCGCGAGAGAGGAAGAGAAGATTTTTGTAAAATGAATAATAAAATGAGTAAAAACAAAGTTATATTCCTCCAGATCCAGTGTGTGCGCGTTTATGATAATTAGCATGTACCTCTCAAATCTGCTCGTTAGATCCTCATCAGACAGCTAGATGCCAAGTCTGCACCATAGCAACCGTGCACCCTCACCACACCCAGTACACCGATCCCTCACTACAACTTTAATGGGCCAAAACCATTACTTTTAACACCCCCATTTTGCTATATTACTAAAACAACAAAGCATTCGCACCCCCTGTCTGAATTATATTTGGGCCCAGCCAAATTCCTAATAACCATACCCCCTGCTTTTATTTGTTAGTTAGAAATTGCACCCCCTGAATTTAATTTTTTTTATTTTATAATTCATATATTATTTCTAATTTTTTATATATACATATATATTATTTATTTGCAATAATAATAATAATTATTATCAAATATTGATTTTTTATTATTATTATTATTATATCATAATTATTATATTTGCTATTATTATTACTATCAATATTTATTTTCTATTTACTACTCTTATATTTTATTTGCTATGTAAATATTGCTTATTGCTTATAAACAATTACATTATTATTTATATACTAACAAATAAATTATATTTTATACCAAAAGTTGCATGCACTATTTTATATATTATTCACATTAAATATTTTTTTTAATCATACATTAATCAAGATATTTTCGTAATTAACACAATAAAAAACACTAACAAATATCAAACTTATTTTTCGCGAACAATTTAATCTAGACAACTGTTTTTGCAAAAGAGTTTCAAACAGGTTTTGACTTACTGCGCATTTAGTCAAAATCTCCGCAATCACCACTCCCGACCAAAGTGCGAGGTGATTCAAAATATGTTTGCAAACCCATAAAAAACACCAACCCCATACGAACTACGAATTGGGACTCTGATTCCTCATAAAAGGATACATAGGCATTCAATCAAAAATCGTAGCGAGTTCCCTTATAAAAGAATTAATCACTTCCTCCTAATTAAAATTTAAAACCCTCTTCTACCTGAACTTAAACCTAAAACCTAATATCCTTGTGAACAAGGTAGATGAAAGGTGCCTAACACCTTCCTTTCGTCTAATAAGAGTCCGAAACCTAGAATCTATGTCTGTGAATTAGGGTTTTCTGTTAGATTCTCTTCCCTAGGATAAAAACTAATAGTGGCGGATCTGATTAAAAATCTAGTCGCAGCAACCATAAGCCACTATGGCGTCTTTGAAACAGGAACGTGCATTTGTGGAGTCAGGACACCCGAAGGTTGTGGACGAGTACTTGATTTACCCATCAAACATGATAAGGGCTGCCTAGGGTACAAGGCAGGACAACTGGTTCAGACATTGATTCCAGGAGTTCAAGGTGTTGGTCTAAGCCCTAGAGGCCAATACTTTTGATATTTGTATCAAATTATTTAATAATAAAAGGCATTTCTTTATTATGTTTACTTTTCCAAAATAATAAAGCCCCTAGAATAGTTTGTTTGTTTAATGAAATGTTAAGTGTGACTTGATCATGAGATCCCATTAAATATAAGAACATTATTCTTAAAGTACCAGTAGTCGAGCTTTATTGTGAAGTGGGATAAAATTAAAGCATTAAGATTATTATAAAGATAGACTAATGATCAGACCTCCTGGATCATGGATATCAAGTCTTGACATAAGTATGAATATTAGGATAAATATTTATACTGGATTGACCCGCTATGAGAATACTACATAGAATGTTATGCAAGTTGTCATAAGTTATTCTCATGGTGATAATGGTGTATACCACCCTTCGACGTGAAACCACTATGGACCCTAGGTGTAGAGTTAAGTACTTTATTACTGATCAAACGTTATCCGTAACTGGATGACCATAAAGACAATTGATGGGTACTTCACAAAGCATACTGAGGGACACGAGTGACCTAGATGGAATTTTCCCATCCTGCATAACATGATAAATGTCTAAGGGCCCAATATTGAACTGAACAAGGGTGACACAGTCTATTCCTTGTGTTAAATATAGACATAAGGGCAAAAGGGTAATTGTACACACAAATATTATCACAAAAAGGTTTTGTCAGATCACATGACATTTTCGTTACTTGGGTAGCAGTGATATATTTCTAGATACCGCTCACTATTTATTATGTTAAATGTGTGATTTAATATAATTGCCAACGTCATGAAAACCTACATGATCACACACATAAGAACATGTTAATGAGAGATAGAGTAAATAAGGAACACCTTAAGGTACAATGCACTTAACTGAATTATAGAACACCGTAAGGTACGATACACTTAAGTGAAATATGGAATATGGTAAGGTACCAGGTGCTTAAGTGATATGCGGTATATCATAAGGTATGATACTCGTAGGCTTCATTGGGCTTTTAGCTTGCAGCCCACATAAGTGGTTCTATAAATATAACCCTTGTGCTGAAGCATTTCACTTGATGAAATTTCAGTCTTGAAACCCTAGCTATATTTTGTCTCACTCTCTCACTCAAAGTTTCTGTTCGTAAGCAGCTAGCATTGTGACCGAAAGCGATATATTCGTATGGACTGAGTAAAGATGTTGTTATTCATCAATGTTCGTGATCACAACATCAAAGGTATGAATCACCATGAGAGGTAATGATTTATGTCATTGATAATGCCCTTTTGTAAGGATCACTAAAGGAAAATTTTAATTTTCCTCCGCATTTTGGATCGCAATTTTCCTTCACAAGGGGAACCTGGTCCCATTAAATTCATTAGTGTTGGTACAGTTCAGGAAGAAGAGGCTAATGAAATCGAAGATGAAGTCGAAAATGAGGGTTATCAATATGTATTATGAATAATTCATCTCAGTCACTCGTCATCACGAGTAATTTTCTTTCTTGTTTTCATCATGAATAATTCCTATGCTCTGCCCAAGGCATATGAACTTTTGTAGGGCCTCATTTGCAAAGTTTATCAATAATAAAGGACGTTTTTGTTTTCAAATATTTTGTCCCTTGTCTTTATTTTTACTTTTATGTTTTGAATAAAATGGCAATTCCATTTATTTTTCTTCTTTTACTCGCATTCTAAAAAACATAAATCATCAAAACATGCAGATCCACTTCTACAATTATCATGGATCACATTATAAGAACAAGAAGTGTTTCTGCAACTGGCCTTAAGATTTTGATGATAACTTTACATGGTAGCATAAAGAACAATTGTATACTCTAATGGTTTCGTTCTAGTGTGTAGCTGTTGCTGTAACTTTCTAACTCTGGTATCAAGGCGTGTGATGTTATCAGGCTTTGAACATGCATTACTGGAAGAAAACATGTGGTTACGTGTTACAGTGAAGTCAAGACTATGGAACTCATCTTATGCAATGGTTCTTAGGAATTTTGGTACAAGAGGTTGTGATCGTGACTTGGTAGTTAAGCTTTGGAGGCCTTCTAAATCTTTGCTTCTATGTGTTACAAGTTCTGAAGATTATGAAGACGAGGTTATGCTGAACAAGTTTTGATGATCTAAAGAAAAGCAAGTTCTTAAAACCAAGTGCTGAAGACTCTAAAGACAAGGTTCTAATAGGACAAGTTCTGAAGACCCCAAGACTTAGGTTCTAATACTTAAGAGTGATTCTTCAACAACAAGATTTAAACATCCAAATTATCTGAAGCTTCTGAAGATTAGAAGAAGTTAAAGTTGTTAACGCGTGATGGTGTACAAAAGGTACATAAATTGTTTATGACCTCTACCCTCTAGGGTGGCGTAAGGACAGTACTTTTGCATTGTATTATCAACCACTCGCATTATGACCATTGGAAACAAACGGATGGATTTCCAGCTATATTTCTTTACCTAATGGATCTTTGCTTAAAAGCTTATTAGAAAAACATTATTCAGAGGAAAGGTTGAAATCTATCATTGAAAAGTGACAGCATACAAAAAATATTATACTGTCTAAACTCTTACACTTTATTCTATCCGTTGAAGAACTAACCATTGGTGCAGGAAAAGACTTTCTATCCTCACAACGCCTCTCTCTTTCAAGGCTATAAAAGAAGATCAAAGATTTGGAGAAAAGTGCCCATGGCCACAAAGCTGAAATGTTGTGGATGCTAAAGCTATCAAAGTTGTTATGCTAAACATATTGAAGAAAACTATACAGAAATGAGAGAAAATAAAGAAACATAAAGAAGAATAATACAAGATGCTCATCAAAATATCATCATATACATCTTGGTAGATCTCAGAAGAAGCAAGAAGTTGTTTCTCGTAACTTGCTCAACCAGAAGATGAAGAAGAACAACACTACAAGATGCTACCCAACTTCTGATCAAATACATCCTGATTAAACATTGTAATAAACACAAGAGTTGTTGCTCATATTATGTTATAGTTCTAATCTCTTCATGTAAATTGTTTTAACACTAGAGTTGTTGCTCAAAAATGTGTTAAACAATATGTGCTTAAATAATTTATGTAATCTTCTTATAAGAAGAAAACATGTAAACATAGAAACCTTATCAACTGTTGTTGATTGTTTCCTTGAGTGACCAAGTGAAGGTCTGATCTCAAGAAGATAATGGTTGCAGTCATCATGGGAAATCTTAATAGGAGATCTTAAGTTATCTAATTATATTAGGTCAATGATTGTTATTGTTGTACCCCAAAATTTTCCCTCCAATTTTCTTTAAGATATTCTTTCAAGGGTTTTCAAAATGCTCAAGAATCTCAGAGTTGACCAATCAAAACCTTCTCATAAGAAAAGGTCTATAACTAGGGTTTTGTGATTCTCAATGAACATTGGGTTACAAGGGTCTCAAATTATTTCCATGGTTCTCCATAGGTCTCCAACAAGGTTCATGTCAATTTTCAAGTCCTACTTCACAAGTTTGCTCAGTCAATAGCTCAGATGATTAAAAATCAACTGTATTAGGTAAAAAGTGAACTATGGTCAATATACAGTCAAGCTTTAAAACTTTTGGTCAACATCAAATTTTTGAAGTGATATTCATCATTTGAACAAGGGTTGATCATGATTCCTCAAGGAAAGCCATCAAATCATCAAAAGTTGCCAAATTAGGGTTTCATTAGGAGAAGTCAACTGAACTTTGACCAAACATAACTTTCACATGCTTCATCAACTTTTCCCCAACCAAATACCATTTTGAAGGGAATTAAATTCTCTACAACTTTGTATTTGTCCTCAAGTATAAAAAGTGATTCATTTGAAAGATATGATCTAATACATTATAAGTCATTTCAAAAGTCAACAAAAATACTCTTTTTGTCAAGACAACTTACATCAAGATAAAGTCTCAAAATGTAAAAATGATAAAAAGAGAAATTGTAGAGGATATTTAGAGATTTTAAAAAAGTCAAATATCACCTTCAAAAGATGAAAATTGAGCAAGTTATGAGTTCCACAAGTTGGGAAATTTTGAAGAAATGCATGAAATGCAAAATGTGCAAACTTGAAACTTTGGACTTATGACCTAACGTTTTGTGCTTCAAACATGTCCATGACCTTGTGAAAGACTCCTAAGCTCACTCCTACCTTGTCTTGTATTTTCTTATTATTTCATTTACATTCATTTTGTTTTTATTCAAATAAATGAAAAATAAATTAAAAGAAGTATAAGATAAATGGGCCAAGCACATGATGAGTCATTTACAGGCCCATACAACTCATGACAGCCTATAAAAACATGCCAAATTCGTGCAAGGGTTTAAGAAGGAAATAATATATCAAAAATGGAAAGTTTTCAATATGTTTGATTTTGGTTTTATCATGGTTTGATTGCTTGATCTCTTGCCATTGTTGATGAGTCATTTCCTTCCTCTATATATATGCAAGCAAGTCAGATGCTAAGGACACGATTTCTTCGCCTCAAAAAGCTTGCTTAAAAAATCAAAATTTATCAAAGAACCTAGAGGGTTCGAAACCTCTTTTCCAATCCTTCTTATCACAAAAAAATCTCCTTATTCACTCTCAGCAGGTACACAACGTAATTTTAGATCATGTTCCATAGTCCCAAACACGCAAAAATGACATAGCATATAGCTCCGGTTGCACGATGATCAAATATTGCATACTTTGATTTTTTTTCTTTGATTTGAACCATGCTAATTATTTTATTGTGTTTATGAGACATTACTATACAAATTTGGGCCATCGTTGTGACCCCAATGCACGTAGACTTGCTATGTGCCAATTTCTTCTCCAATCGGTGTGCTTTGATTCGAAACATGCGATCCAGGAGTTTTTAGCCAAAAATAAGGCCGAATTCGGATCCAGGAGGGTCGAATTAGGGGGGACATGGTGCTTTAGAACTTAAAAAAAAAATATTTTTGCATGTTTGTATGTTGTAGGTTGTCGGAGAAGACGACCGAAGCTAGGGCTCTGACGCCTCTCCTACCATATACTTTATTCTTTCTTTTTGTTATTTTTGTTTGATTTACTTATCGAATGAACTGGCTGCCCCAGCAGAAAGCACGTGTGTCTTAAGGTGTTTGTGTGCCAGGGAAGAGGTTCGATCCTTGCCTCTAGCATATTATTTTTTCAATGTTTCTATTTCAAATCTAGTGCAAACCAGATTCAAGCGCTCACCATGCATCCTCATCTAACAACCATCTGATCTCAGTCAATACAGATCTGATGCTGCTGGTGGTCCCCCACGGTGCACCCCAAAGGACTATCCTCACTGAATCTCATAGGTGCCTGCGCTTAAGATGTTGGGCTTGGTAAATTTCTGATTCTGCGTCCCCTAAATTCCTTTTGCATATCAGGCCCATTTGATTTCTTTTTTTGTTTAAATTTACTATTTTCTTTTTTTAACCAATTTTATTTAAATCAGAAAAAAATCATAAAATCATAAAAAAATTAGATTTAGGTTTTTAATTAATTAATTTAATTTTTATAAATAAAAATTTAATTTAATCGCACTTTGTTTTATTTTATTAATTAATTAGTAGATTAATTAAAATTAGGTTTTTACAATAATTTCACACTATAAAAACATTTTTTTCTAAAAAAAACACCAAAAATATTTTCTATTGCTTAGAATCTTTTAGGTTTTAAATATCTTTCCGTTTTCACCATCTCCACACGTTTGTGTATTTTTCGCATTAATATAATTATGTAACCGCTCAAAAGTTTGTAATAGATAAGTAGGGTTTATTGCTTTCTTCCTCAATTTTTATGGGTTGTACTCCCCATCCCC
This sequence comes from Vicia faba, assembly GCA_948472305.1. Taxonomy (NCBI): domain Eukaryota; kingdom Viridiplantae; phylum Streptophyta; class Magnoliopsida; order Fabales; family Fabaceae; genus Vicia; species Vicia faba. Next base: position 1,017,085,417 of record OX451739.1, on the reverse strand, counting down.
GAAGCATTGTAATAGTATAGATTATTTCCCATATTTTTACTTTCTGCAATTATGTATGAATGTATGTATATATTTAAATGTTAGTAATAGGATTGTATGATAAAGACTAAAAGCAAATGCTAGATAACCATAAATCCAAGACAAATAACTGAAACACAACACACTTTACACACGCACACCTCTAGGGTTACCCTCACTTGTTGCCTCAGATATAAACAGCCGTGTCCCTCGAACGTGGGATGCTTTAGCAAAGACCCTTCGGTTGAAAAGATCGCAGTCTCTCGATGACCCTTCAATGTTGCCTTGGTAAATGATCTTAGTCCCTTACGACAATTGCTAAACCATCCTATGATTTGCCTTCGTGACTGTATGATGACCCGTACCTGTCCCTCAAACATCCAATGATGGGGCTTCCTAGTAACTAATGGTAGGATATCACTATTTAAAGGAAAGGAGGAAAATGACTTTTTGAGTAGGTAGATATCTCGTAGTCGCTTGCTCACAAACCAAAAACATTTCTCACACATACACTCTTTTCTAAAATATTTTAAAAACAAACACTTTGTATGCGTTCTCAACGATACGAGAATCATTACAAAGTTTTCCGCACTTAGGCATTTTTTCAAAATATTTTTCAAACACACAAACACAAAAGCATTTTCAAAGTGAGCTAGCGGTTAAGATCCCGTAGATAACTACAGATGAAAAGGATGCTAACACCTTCCCTTTTCATAACCTACCCCCCTTACTCAGAAAAATTCTCAAAGGTCTTTCTTGTTCTTTTCACCCTTTCCTTTATTGGATAAAAGAAAAGTCAGTGGAGTCTCTTGCTATCCACAACATTTGCGATGAAACAGAAAACTAAAAGTCAGTTCTCCCACCATATTACAGAATTGGCGACTCTGCTGAGGAACATTAAAAGTAGGGTTACCTTAGAGCTAGATCACCTTTAACTTGATTTCCTTCTTTGATTTTCCTGGTTATTTTTAAGGGTTTTTTGGGTTATTCTTATAAAAATCCTATACCTGGACTAACATATATCAAGAGGCATGGTCGACTACTCAGTCTGGTTACCCCAGGTTTTGACAAAGACATGATGAGCGTCCTATTCCAGTTCTTTGACCCTGCACATCATTGCTTCACCTTTCTAGATTATCAGTTGGTACCCACGATGGAGGAGTTCTCTCAATTACTAGGGGTACCTATTCTTGATTAGGCACCCTTCATCGGTCTAGAAGAAGCTCTGAAGCCAGAAGTTATTGCAACAACCTTACATCTGAAGTGGTCTGACAATATATCCTATTGGGAAATAAGAAGTGGAGTCAAGCACTACGCCAAAAACAAGTTTTAGCAGCGCCTCTACTAAAGCGCTTATTGAAAAAGCACTGCCATAGCCTTCACAAAAAACAAAATTAAAAAAAAGGGAAACCTACGAAGGCGCTTTTTTAAAAGCGCTGGCATAGGGTTCCCTACCAAAGCGCTTTTCAGAAAGCGCTTTCATAGGTATTTGAAATATCTAACCTACGAAAGCGCTTTTGAAAAGCGCTTTGGTAGGGAACCCTATGCCAGCGCTTTTGAAAAGCGCTTTGAAAGGGGGACCTACGAAAGCGCTTTTTACCTCAGAAGCGCTTTGAAAGGGGGACCTATGCCAGCGCTTTTTAAAAGCGCTTTCGTAGGTTGTTTTTATAATAAAATTAAAAATCCCAAAATCTTCTTCATTTCTTTCGTTCAGAGCTTCTTCATTTCTTCATTTCTTCATTACAGAAAACGAAACCCAGTTGTTCATCTTCTTCTCCATTCGTCTGCTCCTATTCAAGCTCTCTTCATCCTTCGTCGTCCTCACTTTCATTTCTTCATTTCTTCATTACAGAAAACGAAACCCAATTGTTTCTTTCCCATTCAATTTCATCTCAACATTGATTCATCATCACCCACTCTAACTACTTTACTTTATTACATTAATTAGGGTTTCGTTCTCAAAGTTTCTTGTTATTAAAAAAACCCTTCAACAGTTAGCAAGAACGAAACCCAAGGGATTTTGAAGGTTGGCTGTTACTTGTTAGAGGAAAGATCTAAAAGTTCATTTCACTTTTTCCATTTCTTTGGTTTGAGGTAAGAATTCTTACTCATTTTTCTTAGTTTTAGATATTGCATATTAACTGTTTGTGAAATGTTCTACATGATTGTTCCTAATTAAGGGTATGTTAGAGGGTTAGGAAAATGAAGTTGGATTTACGGGTCCTAATTTTAGGTGTATACTAGCTTAAAATTCACAAGTACTTAAGTTGTTGGTGTTCATTTGTGTTTTTCCCTCTTTTAGATGATTTGTGTGTGATTAATCGTTAATAGACATTCATATATTGTCAGTCATCGATAGTAAAAATGTCAAAGGCAACACTTAGTACGGATCCGGTAAAAAAAGTCTGGGAAGATAAAGTTATTTGATTCTACCTATAATGTTTCCATCCTCATGATTATCGTTAAAGATAAAGTTATTCCTAGCAAACCATACTTCTTGAACAGTTTTAGCCAAAGCCATCTTCATAAAACACACGTGAAGGTTTTTTCTTTTAACCCTGTTAGTGAACCATAAGATTTCCTGATCCCATTCATGTGGAGTGTGTAATACTTTTAACCATCTCGAAATTTCATTCCAAATATGCTTTGTATGGTTGCAGCTAAAAAAGATATGTTGCAAGTTATTCTCATAGTTACAGTAACAACAATTTTTCTTCGCAATGCTGCCGAATCTCAAAAGTCTGTCCTTTGTAGGGAGTCGGTTCATCAATGCCATCCAAAGAGTGAAATAAGCTTTAGGTCTAGCATGATTATCAAAAAGAATTATTTTCCATCTCACAAGAACAAAATTCCCACTAATTGCTTTGTACATTGAACTTGTTTTATATCTGCCAACATCCATAGCTTTGTCCCAATATACGCAATTTCTCATCAAATCTTTGTTCTTAAGGATTTTCTTTAAAATCCAAGAACTAGAAGGCAAGGTCTGTCAATTCAGAACTTCATGCCCTTTGAAATAGAAAGTATCAAGCCATTTTATCCAAATATGATATGCTTTCATATGAATATTCCACAGAAGCTTCCCTAGAGTTGCTTGATTCCAACTATGCAAGTTAATTACATTCAATCCACCTGCAGACTTAGGCTTACAAACCACGTCCCAAGCAATAGGGGTTTTCCCATTCACTGTCTCTGAACCACTCCAAAGAAAACCACGTCCCGAGACCTATAACCAATAGGCAGTCATAGTAAAAATGACACTTTTTATCAGCTGGCATCTCCCAGCATAACTCAGGAGCCTAGCTGACCAATGCTTTATACGATGTAACTTTATCGATCAAAGGCTAGCATTGATGAATAGTAAGCTTCCTACTCGCCAAAGGAACACCTAAATATTTAAAAGGTAATTCCCCTTCAATAAAGCTTGTTGAGTCCAAAATTTCCTGTTTAACAATTTGATGCGTTCCTCCAAAAGAAAACTTTGTACTTAGTTGGGTGAGCTTTTAGACCCATAGCCTGAGAAAAGTTATTGAATATCTTCATCATAATGCTAACAGAAATAGAATATCCTCTTGTAAACATAATGAGATCATTTGTGAAACTGATATGAGTGATGCACAACTTCTCACAACTGGGATGGAAATTAAAATTTTGGATATGCTGCAATCTTGTTAAACTTTTTTGAACATATTCTATAACAAATACAAAAAGCAGAGTAGATATTGGGTCTCCCTTCCTTAAGCCCCTCCTAGCTTTCAAATGCTCTGAAATCTGACCATTAATTGAATATCTATAAGACGCAGTACCAACACATTTCATGATCTAATCAATGAAAATATCAAGAAAATCCATCTATTTCATTATAGAGCCAAAGCACTCCACTCAACGGTGTCATAAGCTTTCATAATATCCATTTGAATAACGCATCTAGAGGAGATATGCTTCCTGTTGTAACCCCTCAATAACTCACAAGCCATCAGAATGTTATCATGAATAATCCTTCCTGAGAGAAAAGTTGATTGGTTGATATCCACCACCTCATTAATAACCTTGATGAGTCTTGCTGTGAAAATTTTAGATAAGATTTTATAAAAGGTTGTACAACAAACTATGGGTCTAAGGCCCTTCACACACTTAGCATAAGAGATTTTAAGAATGAGGGTAACAATAACACAATTCACAGTGACATAGATTTTCTTGTGTTCAAAAAAATCCTAAATAACTTTAATCACATCATACTTCACAATATTTCAAATACTTTTAAAAAAATTCATTAACCAAATTTAACACTTCATTAGTTAATAAAACACATAATATTAATCAAATTCTAACATTAAATTATAAAATATAATAATGAGTAAATGGAAAATGTTGCAGCTGCTACTGCAGTTACAAACTCATCATCTCTTGTTTCTTTATGGGATTGTGGACTAGAAAATGACACTCTAGAAAATGATATAAGTAATATGTTATTAGTAGGGACTAAAAGATTCTAATGTTTTTACATTATAAGAAAATCAATAAAAGAATACATATCAATAGTTACCTTCTTTGGTTTAGCCCATTTTCCATTTCTTGAAACCTTAAAAAATGACTTGAAATGTCTTTCTTTAATAGTTAGGTGATTGAAGATAGATGGGTACTCTAGTTATTCATTCTTCATATATATATATATTTATAAAAGGTGAATAGGACATGCAAAGAAGCAAGATAAAATGTGTTTTACAAGTAGCCTTTAGAGGAAGCAAAGGATGTTATCTGAATTAGTATCAAAACATGACTTACCCAAACATGCACATAAACCTCTATTGACAACTAGTTAGAACTTTTGGTTTCATGCATTGCTTTATGGCTAGAAAGACAACTTTGGCATACAACTTTTAAAAAGTTTTTTATTAATACGGAATGATGATGATGATAACAAAACATTCGCCCATATTCTGCAACTATTCCTCTTTGCCAAGAACATCTGTTTATGCATTGTCCTCTAACACAGCAGGTTTGCTTCTCATCCCCACTTGGAATCCATCTTTAGACCTACTAACATTGTCCTAACATTTTAATGAAACTCTTTGATTTATCATTCATTTCATGGTTACAATTGTTTCCATGTACACGAATATAATTGTTATTACCTGTATCCAAGACTGAATCACTAGTATCCGATAGTAATTAGTGATAAAGTTAGTGTTAATAGTGTACTAATGTGCTTTAGTTTGTTTGATACAGGTTCAATGGCTCCAGATAGAGATGCTCCACCTGAAAACCCACCTGAAAACTCACAAGAAAACTCACAAGAAAGAGTTGCTTCGGATACAAATGCTCCACCTGATACTGAAGCAAAAGAGGTTGCACGAGGCATCACTATTATGAAGGGAATCATTCGACATAGAGACCAAGGATTAGTATACCGATTGGAATGGAATTCTGATAAACAACCAATTGGTCCTAATTCTGCAAAGTTGACAAGTTATATTGGTACACTTGTCCGTATGCATATTCCGGTCTCCGTAGCTACCTGGAAATCGAAAACGAAAAATTTAGAATTGGAGGAGAAAAAACAAGCGATTTGGGAAGAGCTTCAGGTATATATCATATATGGTTAATTGTTGTTATTATCTTGACGATAAATTGTTTAAATTACTTATACTAACACACTATGCGTACGTTTTTTTGCAGAGGACTTTTGAGATACCAGATGAACGTAAAAGCTACATACTTAGTTTGGCCGGCAAAAGATATAGAGGGTGGAAAAGTTTTTTGACAAACACCTATCTTAAGGATAAAGATGGAAAATTTCTTGAAGAGGCACCGGGACGGCCAACAAAGTATGCGACCTTCATTGATGAAGCAGATTGGGCTGAGTTTTTAAAGCAAAGAGATGAAGCTTTTCAGAAAAAGAGTGCCACGAATAGTAAGAGAGCATCCAAACCCGCGTATCCATACAAAAAAGGGCGTTTGGGATATGCACGCTTAGAGGATAAAATTGTAAGTAAATAGAAATGCGTTTTAATTAATTGTCTACATGTGCATGTTTTAATTGACGATTTTATCGTTTGTGTCAATGCATAGTTAGAGGAGACTAAAAGTGAGGAAGCTTCACTTCCTGTACATGTGTTGTGGAAGGAAGCTCGTGTGGGCAAGAATCAAGCTGTCGATCCCGATGTTCAGAGAGTTTATACTGAATGTGTAAGTATAATACTGTGTCTTTAATTAAATCAAATGTTTTTTAATATATAAATGATTTTTTATCTCCACTAATAATTATTTAAATGTAAATGAATTACAGGAGACCTTGTCGCAATCGGCATCCACCGGTGAGGAGAGCGTACTTAGTAGAGTACTAGATGCTCCCGAGTATCCCGGTCGGGTGAGGGGTAAGGGTCATGGTGTGACTCCAACCTCTTTTTATAAGAGTTCTAGGAGAAGATCAAATCTTACCAATGAAGAAGTGTTGCAAAAGTTGCAGGAATTGCAAGCACAGGTCTCTGAATTGCAAAGAGATAAAGATATGTATATGAGAGAAAATTGCAACACTTCATCGGTGAGAGAAACTAGTGATAAGGCTAGTATCAACTATCAAAAGAAATTTCCCGAGGTAATTATAAGTTTTTTTCCTTACAAACTGTTCTATTTTATTAATGATAATGACTTTATATTTTCTATTTGTTTAGGGCATTTCATCTTGCCAACTATACTTATCGTCACCGAATTATCGACTAGTTGGCAAGGGAAAAGTGCACAACACTTCGGGAGATTTACTTCACCACAGACCGCTCCCGGATGGACACCTGAAAGTATCGGTGGATGTTGTATTAGATCGTGATGCGATTCTACCGGTACCTGACATGGTCTCAGAGACGACATTGCTGCGAGATGCAATAGGATCATTTGTTGCATGGCCCTCGGAGCTCATTACCATTAGTGATGAGGTATACTGAAAACGATTATGAATCATTTAGTTTTCGAATGTCAATTCTAAACCGTTTATTAATTATTTTTTACATTTTAATTTTAGACTGCTCCTATAAAACCCGCAATTAAGGGTAAAGGGATTTTACAGGAGGAGGAGTCTGTTGCATCACTAAAAGAGGTACATTTAAATTGTTAATATATAGTCTGAATCTAAATCTGCATGATTTTATATTTTACCTAACTTATATGATTTTTAGGCATCCGCTCGGGAGTCACAACAAGTGACGCAGCAGGTTCGTAGCTTACCACCCACTGGTCCTCCGAAGCAAGCGGCAAAAAAAGGCGGTGCTTTTGTGCCTCGATACCGTTCGACACTCGCAACAATGGTTGATATGTCCGATTTGAAGGATGGTGGTTTACGTGAAATCAACATGGATGAAAGTGTCTTCGGTATTGAATTCCCGTCACATATTACATTTGATGACTTGGAAGAGATTTTTAGGCATGATCAACTAGGCGTCAGTAATATGCACTCATACATCCGGTAATATTCACTCATCCGATATATTATTTAATTAGTCCCACAATATAATTTATTTACACATTTCAATGAAAATAATCTAATGTTTATTATGTTTTTATTTAAGGTTGTTGTATGACAGAGTGTTGCGCGGGACTGCATTGTCTAACAGATTCCGTTTCGTGTCTTCCGCCCATTGCAGCGGAATGACAATTGCTTCGGAACCGGAATCAGTTAGACAGCGCTTAGTAGATAGATTCATGTCCACCGGCAATACAGAAAGTCTGCATCTTTGGGCGTATAATACCCGACCAGTAGGGTTAGTTTCTCATTCTTGGTTCATCTAATCTCTGTTTCTTTTGTGTATAGCAAAATTTTCATATAACCTATTGTTTTAATTTATAGAGCACACTGGTTGCTGCTTGCTATCAACCCGATAAGAGAAGTCGTGTATTATCTGAATTCGGTAAATGGTGAATGGACCAATTATCCGGCTATGAAGGAAATCGTTGATTTGTAAGTGGGATCGTTCTAAATATATATTCGTGTATATTTATATATTTTCTTATTTGTGGGATTGATCTAAACATATGCTTTTATATATTTAATAATTAGATCAATACAAGTGTTCCGTAGTCAACGGGACGCACAGGTATCCCGGACTAAATCAAACAACATCACTTGGATCCAAGTGCAGGTACATTACTTTTCACAATTTTGCTTATAATATTTATGCTACTTGGTAAAACAAGACAACTATAGAATCTTATTTGTTTTATTATGTAGTGTCCGCAACAGCGAAACAGTTATGATTGCAGATACTTTGTTTTGAGGTTCATGAAAGAAATTCTTCAGGCGAATCAATTAGAGATTCCGCTCACGGTATGAATTTATAACTTAAGATAATTTCATATAATTTATTACATTTAACTAAATATATCATTTATATTATGTTTTTGTTTTGTAGTACCTTGACGAATTCCGTGCTGCTGGGTACCCGAAGCTTAAGTTGGAAGAAATTAAAGAAGATTTGTGTCAATATTATATTAAGCAATTTTTCATGTAGGATTTGTGTCGATTTGAACTATAATATTATTGATGTAATGATGTATATATATAATTTTGGATATTATAATGGTATTATATTAGTATATATATTGTCTTACTGATGGCTGAAATAATAGCGTCGAAAATATATTACAGGTCAAAAATATATTACAGGTCGAAAATATTACAGGTCGAAAACATTACAGGTCGACTGGGAGGATTAAATTATAGGCTGTACATAAAAATACCTCATTTAGAAACGACAGCGCTTTTAAAAAGCGCTCTTAAAGGTCCACCTACTAAAGCGCTTCTTAGTAAAAGCGCTGCCAAAGACCAGTAAAAAAGCATAAAAAATTTAAAAAAAACGCAGCATACAAAAGCGCTTTTGGAAAAGCGCTCTTATAGGGGGGCCTATCAGAGCGCTTTTTCCATAAAAAGCGCTCTCATAGGGGGGCCTACCAGAGCGCTTTTACAAAAGCGCTTTTGTATGCTGCGTTTTTTTTTAATTTTTTATGCTTTTTTACTGGTCTTTGGCAGCACTTTCTGGGAAAAGCGCTCTTAAAGGGGGGTCTACCAGAGCGCTTTTTCCAGGAAAGCGCTCTTATAGGGGGTCCTACCAGAGCGCTTATTCCAGGAAAGCGCTCTTAAAGGGGGGGTCTACCAGAGCGCTTTTAGAAGCGCTTTTGTTACCTACGCCAGCGCCAGCTATTAAAGCGCTTTTAAGCGCTTTTAAAGGCCAAAATAAGCGCTTTAAAAGCCCTTTTCCGTAGTAGTGAAGGGTTTTCTGGCTAAATTTCTGATAGAGAAGGCTCAACTATTCTGGATGCTATAAGTTTCCAGGCTTTAGAGGAGATCTTGACTCTTCTAATCTATGGGTTGGTACTTGTAATACGGTGGTAGAACTAACTTTTGGGTTTGAGTTTTATCGCAAATGTTACAGATAGCAAGAGTCGCCACCGAATTTTCTTTTACCTAATAAAAGAAATGGTGAAAAAAAACAGGAAAGACCTTTTGAGAATTTTCTTGAGCCTGGGGGGCAGGTTATGAAAAGGGAAGGTGTTAGCACCCTTTTCATCCGTAGTTATCTACAGGATCTTAATTTCTTGATCACTTTTTGAAATGCTTTGTGTTCGTGTATGTTTGAAAATATTTTGAAAATGCCTAAGAGCGGCAATTTTGTAATGATTCTCGTATCGTTGAGAATCTAGACAAAATGTTTGTTTTGGAAATACTTGTGAAGGAAAGTGTTATTTTGTGGAAAGATGTTTTGATAATGCCAATGTAAGGAAATTTTTCTTTATAATAACCTTTGAATCAGCCCTCAAGAGTGTTTATAAAGAATTTTGAAATTAGTTGTTTTGAAAGTGTGAGGTTTGAAAATTGTTTTAGTTTGTGAGAAAGCAATTACAAGCGATCTACCTACTCAAAAAGTCTTTGTTCTTTTCCTCCTCCTTTAGATAGTTCTATCCTACCATTAGTTAGTAGGAAGCCCTATCATTGGATGTGAGGGACATGCGTGGGTCATCGTATAGTCATAGAAGGCAACTTGTAGGATGTTTTAGAAATTTTCATAAGGGACTAAGATCGTTTGCCGAAGGCAGCATCGAAGGGTCAGCGAGGGACTATGTTCTTTTAATCGAGGGTATTTGCTAAAGCATCTCACGTTCGAGGGACATGACTGTTTAAATCCGAGGCAACAAGTTGAGGACACCCTAAAGGTGCGTTTGTGAGAAGTGTTTTGATTTCATTTATTTTTGTCTTGAGATTAGGTTTCTCTAATAATTGATTTTAATCTTGCCATACGAACCCTAATTACTATCAGTAATAAGGAAATCAGTAATTTATGGAAATTAAATATCCTACGCTATTACAATACTTTGGGGACGGGGATACAACTTTATGAATGGGGGAGGAAAGCAATAAACCCTAATTATCTATTACAAACTTTTGACAGTTACATAATTGTGATAATGCAAAAAATAAACGAATGCGCGGAGATAGAGAGGGGAAAGATGTAAAAATCCTAAAAATTCTAAGTATTTTAAGATAATATTTGGTTGTTTGTTTGTTTAAAAAATATTTGAAATGTGAAATAAAAAATTAGACCTAATTCTAATTTAATTTACAATTTAATTATTTAAGATAAAATAAAGTATAATTAATTTTATTTATAAAAATTAAATTATATTAATCAAAACCTAAAGAATTCTAAGTATGTAGAAAATATTTTTGGTGTTTTATTTAGAAAAGATATTTGAAGTATAAAACCTAATTAAGTAAAATAAAATTGATTAAATTAAATTAATTTTTATTTGGAAAAAATTAAATTAATTAATTAAAAACCTAAATATAATTTTTATCATTTGTATGATTTTTTCTGAATTTAAATAAAATTATTTGAAGGAAAGAAAATTGTTAATTAAAAAAACAAAAAAAACAAAATTTTAATGGGCCTGAGTTGGTAAAAGAAATTTGGGGGGTGAGAAACCAAAAATTCCAGGCCCAATAACAAGAAAGTCTAGGCGTTGTGCTGGATCTAGTGAGGGAGACCCATGAAGGCTCATGTTGAGGACGCTGATCTGGGGCATGGGATCTGATTGCATGAACATCTGATGATGATGGCATGAGGTTCATGATAGGCGCGCTAGGCTTGCTCACACCAGATCTATAGAGAAAATGTTAGAAAAATAAAATGCTCCACGCCTGGATCGAACCCAGGACCGGGCATAGGTATGACTTAAACATGTGCGCGCTACCACTGGGGTGGCTGTTACGTCCGGTGATAAAACATGTTGCACTAAATATAAAGTAAACTCATTTTTCAAATTTGAAATTCTACCTTCTTCTTCCTCGCGCGCACAACATAACAACACCATTGTTGAAATTTCTAACTCCTTCAATTCTCAATCATTTTGAAAAATGTAAACATGAAAGTTATTCTAAATTTCAGTACGAATTCAACCATGTAACTTTCAAAAGCTAAAGATCAATGGTTAGGACGAATTTTGTTTGGTACAAAATTGAAACCTAATATTTCAGAAACTTCATTTCAAAAATTCTCATCACATAGTTAACATAAATGAAAACTAAGGACATGGTTAGTTTCAGGGAAATCTATGATACGGTGGGAGAACTGACTTGGTGTTTTGCGTTTTATTGCAAATGTTACATATAGCAAGAGTCTCCACCGACTTTTCTTTTATCCAATAAAGGAAAGGTTGAAAAGAACGGGAAAGACCTTTTGAGAGTTTTCTTTAGTTCGGGGGGTAGGTTATGAATAGGGAAGGTGTTAGCACCCTTTTCATCCGTAGTTATCTACGGGCTCTTAATTGCTAGCTCACTTTGAAATGTTTTGTGTTTGTGTAGGTTTGAAAATATTTTGAAAACACCTAAGTTTGGAAAACTTTGCAATGATTCTCGCATCGTTGAGAATGTATACAAAGTGTTGGTTTTGAAAATATTTGTTTAAAAAGAGTGTTTGAAAAAATGTTTGTTTTTGAAAGTGTGAGGTGTGAAAATGGTTTTAGTTCATGAGCAAGCAATTACGAGCAATCTACCTACTCAAAAAGTCTTTGTTCTTTTCCTTCTCCTTTAGATAGTGCTTGTCTACCATTAGTTAGTAGGAAGTCATATCATTGGATATGAGGCATAAGCGTGGGTCATCGTACAGTCATAGAAGGCAACTTGTAAGATGTTTTAGAAATTGTTGTAAGGGACTAAGATCGTTTATCGTAGGCAACATTTGAAGGGTCATCAAGGGACTACGATCTTTTAATCAAGGGTCTTTGCTAAAACATCTCACGTTCGAGGGACATGACTATTTTTATCCGAGGCAACAAGTATGGGTTACCCTTAGAGGTGCATGTGTGCAAGGTGTTTTGATTTCAAGTATTTATCTTTGAATTAGGGTTTTGCAAAGTTTGATTTTAAATCTTCTCATGCAAACTCTAATTACTAGCAATAATAAGGAAAGCGATCCAATGGTTTGTAATAGTAATTAAGGCACTTGATACACGCACATGGCTTGCTTGCACATGGTCTGTAATGTAAATGTTAGAAAAAAAGCAAAATGCCTCATGCCTGGATCGAACCCAGGACAAGGCATAGTAATGACTTATACGCGCGCGCTCTACCACTAGGGTGGCTATACATCCGGTGTTTAATACACAAACCAATAAATATATTACAAACTCATTCTTGATTATAACTTCATCTTCTTCCTCGCACCAAAATGTTCCTCAACATTTTTGAAATCTATAACTTCCTCATTTCTCAACCAAATTGGAAAATGTAAACATGAAAATTGCTGGAAATTTCATCACGAATTCAAATATGTAAATAAGTTAAGCTAACACTCAAAGATGAACACGCATTTCTGTTGGTACCAAATTCTGACCTAGTTTTCTGTAAGTTCAACTTCAAAATTCTCCGTGCTCAGGCAAGATAAATGAAAACTAAGGGTATGGTTAGCTTCAGGGAAATGATGTCTACATTTTATATTTACAAAATAACTATTAATGATGCTTGTATGAGAAGTTGAAAGTTGAGAAAACTTACCTCAAAACTGGAAATCATATTTTGCATTTGAGCACTTCTTGAGATGTGTGATGATCTGGATAGCTTCACTGAACCTCCAGGAAGCTAATGCAATGCTTACTTTGAATTGAGAGTGGCGATATTGTTTTGGAGAAGTCAATGTGCAGAGCTCTGTTTTTGGTTATGGAAGATGAGGAAGATGATGTTACAGTTGTGTTGCAGGTGTTTGGATAGCTTCTATATGAGTTATAGAATCTTAGTGATTGATTAAAATGGAAAACACACGAGTGGATTGTGATATGGGTGTTCAAAGTCAGAATATGCCACAAAATGGTGTTTTGGTGCAAGTTCTGATTTGATGTAGTTTGGGAGAGTTTTAGGGCTTGTGCATTAATCCTTTTCTTGCAAAATAATGCCTCTATTTATAGGGAAAGATTTAAGGGCTTGAAGTGATAAAAAAACAAAGATCACATGTTATGGTTTTTTGACTTGTTTTTGAAGCAATCTTGACAAATATTGTCCCAATGTGAAGTACAAGACTTTTAGAGTGGTTGAACACTTTAAAAATGCTTCTTCTGATCTTGTAGGTTTAGTGTGTGCAGAAGAAACAAGTTAGAGGCTCAAGACAAGTTGACTTTGTGATTAAAGTAACTTTTCAAGAATGGTAATGGTGCCTTTGTGCCATAAATGGAAAAATCATGTGGACAATGGCTTAATCACTTGGATCATAGCTATAAAAGTTGTGTAAGAAATTAATTATGGAGTGATTTTCAAGTTAGAAGGCCTGCAAAGAAAGATTATGCAACATGGCTTGAGATTTGGTTATGTGTTCTTCATGAAAATGCCCTAAATTTCAAGAATGGATGTCCAACTTCTTCTCTTTTATTCTCATAGCTCAAGCATGATCTCTTCAAGTTATTGTAAATTTTGGAAAGCTTGAAACATTTTATACAACCTTCATGTTAACCAATTTGGCTAAAACATCTTAGAACTAGGTGAAAAATTGCCAAGAAGTTGGGACAAAAAATCTGCCAAACTTGCCAAAATTTTCACTAAGTGTTTTATGAAAAATGTCATGACTTCTTGGGCTTATATCTTAAAATCTAAGAATTTTTTGGACATCAACCCTCTAATACAAAGTTGTAGAGTTCATCAAGATCTACAACTTTCATGTTGAAAGTTTTTCTTGAATCATCCTGAATCATGGTGAAAAATTGTCATGAAGTATTTAAATTTTCAATGATAAAAACAGTTAGAAAATTTCTAAGTATTTGAAATCTTGACTTTTTTTGTTTACTTTTTGACTTTCTTGAGTCTTTATGATCAAGTTTGATATCTTTTAATGTCTTGATGACTTTTTTTTGTTTACTTTTTGACTTTCTTGAGTCTTTTTGACTTTTTTGTTTACTTTTTGACTTTCTTGAGTCTTTTTGACTTTCTTGAGTCTTTATGATAAAGTTTGATATCTTTGAAATTTAATTTTAAGCAAAACGTCAAAGTTTGAATTTTTGTGTATCAGTTGACTTTTCATCAGTTGATCAAATTTCAACTATCAATCCATTGATCTTGAGAAATTATTTGAGCCATCAAATTAGGTCAATATGTTGTGTTTGAGTCCTTGAGATTATTATTCAAACCATTAGGTCATGTACTAGGTCAAAAATCACTAATCAATCATTCTTAGTCAAAACCTTAATTTTGACAATTTTGCCCCTTTGATGATTTGAGTGCTTTTCTTGAGACATTGTGATCAAACATTGATCAATTGATAAATATGACTTCAAGATGTTTATTTTGGCCAAAAATCATGAAGTTTGACTGTATATTGACTACAATTGACTTTTTACCCAATATAGTTGATTTTCAGTCATCTTAGCAATTGACTGAGCATATTTGTGATGTAAGACTTGGAACTTGGTATGAGCATTGTTGGAGACCTTTAATGAACAATTAAAGTCAATTGAGGCATAAAAAGTCCAATTTTCCTTGAGAAAATCAAAACCCTAATTTAGAGGCTCAGTGCTTAAGAGGAGAGCTTGTCTGATGAAACCTTTGAGAATCCTTGAGCATCTGAGATCTTTTATGAGAAATGTCTGGAGAATAAAGAGGGAAAATTTTGGGGTACAATATATTCCCCTGTTCAATCTTCTTAAACCTGAAGAGTTAGATTGGCTTGTCCATCATTCATGACTTGAAGGTGGAAGATGATTGAACACTTAAGTGCCCAGAAATTTGCACTCGCTTGTGCACGAAGTAAAATTGTTTGTTGATTATATCGGGAATGGGCTTAAAGGTTCCATTTGTAGAGGTGACGAAAAGTTATCAGAGATGGGCTTATAGATTCTATCCAGAGATAATTTTTGATAGAAATATCAAAATGAGTCTTCGCTCGACTGTATTTGAAGAAGTATCAGTATAAATCTTTGGTCGATTTAATCTGAGTCAGAAAAAGGTCTACTGAGGGAAATATCAGAATAAATCTTTGGTCAATTTAATTTGAGCCAGCAGATGTTTGAAAATCTTTAACTGAGAGAAGTATTAGGATAAATCTTTGGTCGACTTAATCTGAGCTAGGAAAAGGTCTACTGAGAGAAGTATCAGAATAAATCTTTGGTTGATTTAATTTGAGTCAGCAAATGTTTGAAAATCTTTAACTGGGAGAAGTATCAGAATAAATCTTTGGTCGATTTAATCTAATCTAGAAAAAGGTCTGCTGAGAGAAGTATCAGAATAAATCCTTAGTCGGTTTAATCTAAGCTAGCAGATGTTTAAAAATATTTAACTGAGAGAAGTATCAGAATAAATCTTTGGTCGATTTAATCTAAGCCAGAAAAAGGTCTACTGAGAGAAGTATCAAAATAAATCCTTAGTCGATTTAATCTGAGCCAACATATGTTTGAAAATCTTTAACTGAGAGAAGTATCAGAATAAATCTTTGGTCGATTTAATCCAGGTCAGAAAAAGGTATACTGAGAGAAGTATTAGAATAAATCCTTAGTCGATTTAATCTGATCCAACAGATGTTTGAAAATCTTTAACTGAGAGAAGTATCAGAATAAATCTTTGGTCGATTTAATCTAAGCCAGAAAAAGGTCTGTTGAGAGAAGTATCAAAATAAATCTTTGTTCGATTTAATCTCAGCCAAAAAATGTTTGAAGGTAATGTCCATCATGTAGATATTTGCCCTGTCTTGTTTCAGGAAATTACCTATAATTTGTTTTGAGGATTTGTTGATGATATCGGTCTGTTGATTGATCTTTCCTGAAAAGGTAAAGAGTTAGTCGTATGCAATGTCATGATGTATGAAATGCATTGTATAATGATGTTCTCAAAATAAATGAGATTACGCTATATGCGTTTCGTATACATATGCTATGATTTGTGAATGTGAAATGTTGTTGAAGTGTATTTGTAAACCCGTGCAATATCTTCGTCTGAGAAAATAAATCTGTTGCACCACAAAATTTTCCCTCCCATATTTCTCAACACATGGCAAGTGAGGTCCCCAAATTGCTCAAGGAAGTTCAAGAATTGACCAGACAAACTCTCTCCTAAGGCAGTCTATCTCTAATTAGGGTTTCCATCTTCATCAAGATGTCTGAACCACAAAGGACTCAAATGCTCACCATTGTCCTAATATGTCCCCAAGATCATCCATGTCAAGTTTCAAGCCTTGCATAAGAAGTTTGCTCAGTCAATTGCTCAAATGCCTGAAAATCAACTGTGCTAGGTCAAAAGTCAACTGTGGCCCGCATACAGTTAAACTTCAAGATTTTTGGTCAACATCCTCATTTTGAAGTATTATTCATCATTTGATCAAGGGTTGATCATGATTCCTAAAGGATTGCTCACAATCCATCAAAACCCAAAAGTTTCTAAATTAGGGTTTTGTAGGAAAAGTCAACCCAACTTTAACCAAGCATAATTTTCTTATACTTTATCAGAAATGACCCATCCAAAGCTCATTTTGAAGAGGATTAAATTCCCTACAATTCATCTTCAGCTCCCAAGTTCAGAATATGCACTCATAAAAAAATATGAATTTTGACATTATAGGTCCTTTTGAAAAGTCAACAAAAACACCTTTTGGGTCAAAGGTTCATACATGAACATGGAAGACTCAATTGAGATTAGAATAAAAGGGTGGATTAGAAGACATTCTAAGCTTTCTAAAAAGTCCAAGAACACCTCTCTAGGGTCAAAATTGAGAGAGTTATGCATTAGCCAAGTTGACTATTTTTGCAAAATTGCCAAAAGTCAAATATGCTCAAATTTGCATTTGTGCTAAATTGGCCCAACTTTTTATGCTTGAACTTCAATTATAATGTGGTCCACGACTCAAAAACTTATCCACACATTATTTGCTTCATTTTTCAATTTATTTTGATTTTTCATTAATTAAAAAGTGAATTAAATCAAATAAATGATGAAAATTATCAAAGATATGATTTGATTTGTTTTTTTTACAGATTGACAATCAAGATATGCTGAGCTTGCATGATCAATTCGAATCAATAGCAATTGGTACAAAAAGAGCATGATTGGCATGAAAATAGAAAGATATCATATGGCTTAAAAATCAAATATTCCATTCATGAATTCTCAAGATTGGATCCAAGTTTGTTAACCTAATTCATTCTAGGTTATATAATAAAGCTTTGCAGATCAAAAAACAAGGGCTAGAGATTGTGAGAAGCTTGGAACAAAACTGAAAAAAGTTGGCAAAAGTGTGAATTGGTTTTCCTTCTACAAGCCATCTCAAGCCATTCTAGTGATCCCAATCGCTTGCTAGGCATCCCAGGAAGCTATTCCAATCACTCCCAGGTCTTGAAACGCCCAAAATCGCACCCTACAGGCACCACAGTTTGCTTAAAAACTTGATTCTGATTTCACTAATTCATGCATCATTAGCACTTTTGATTGTTATATTCATGTTTATAATCATTTTTGCAAGCTAATCATTCCATTTAATTGCATTTTTGATGCTTGTACGTGATATTGCCATTGTTAGGGTTTTGTGTTCTTATTTATGGGTTTTCAATGCAGGCAAAATTGGGCTTTGATTCTGGTACCATGATGCTCGTGAGGATGAGACGAGTTGATTGGTACCAGTACTGGTCATTTATCTTGATCATATGCAATTTTGGAGATGAACAGGGTTATACCTACAACAAACGTCTATAGGTAAAAGTCTGATTTGCTAAAACGACGGTTCAAGGAAGGAGACGAAGGCGTGGCAGTGTGGGACTGGCCCGTTGGAATTTCTCGCGTTTAGAAATCAGATCTTTTGATTTTTCTCATATTATATTGTATTATTATTATTATCACAACTAACCATCACAGCTCAGCTGGCAAGCAAGCGTTGGAATTGAGTATAAGGACATGGGTTCGATCCCCAGGTCCCAGTGTTTTATTTGTATTATTTTCAATTAGCTGATCAAATGCGTTGCTCACCATGAGGCTCACCATACAACCTCAAACATCCATCCTTTGATGCCCAGCTAGCCAGATCCAATGCCTCTCCATTGAAGATCCACCATATTCCTCAAGTCAACATCCACACCAAATCCAGCGTGGTCAATACAGGCTTTGGAGTTTTGGGCCAAGGAAATCAGATTTGCACCCCCATAGAATTGCTAACACACAGGCCCATCTCTACCTTTTTTTATTTCTTATTTTCTTAATTCTTATTTTTTTAAATCTTTAAATATTTCCTTTAATTATTTTAATTAACAAAATTAATCACTTTATTTTTCATAAAATCATAAAATCAAGAAAACATAAAAACTAGAATTTGGTTTTTTTTATCAAATTTAATTTAATTTAGTTTAATTTAATTTAGGGAAATTTTAACTTGTTTTTAATTAAAACTAATTATCAAATTAGGTTTAAACTCTTGCTTTAATTTTTCTTTCTTTCTCAAATAAAATAAAAATATAAAAATAGTTTTTTTTAGAATGAATTAATTTATGTTTCTTAAATTAAAATTAATTAGAACTTAGGAATTTCTTTTTTTTAATTCAATTATTTCATTATTTTCTCAAATAACAAAACATGACAAAAACATCTTTTTTTTAATCAATCGCAAGTAGGATTAGTCAAGGGTCAAAACCCTAATCGTCTCGCATTTAATTCGTCGCGTGTTTGTTTATTTATTTTGCCAATATTTTTGTAACTGTTCATGGTTTGTAATAGTTAATTTAGGGTTTTTATTTACTGTTTAAATTCCTGGTTTTTTTGGCTATGTAATTAATCCCCCTCCCCGAAGCCTTGTAATAACGTAGGTTTATTTTCTCGTATTTTTAATTCCTACGAACATTTAACTGTTTAGATGAATGCTAATAGGATTGTATGGCAAGAATGCATGACAAATTAAAACGGTCAGAAAACCCTAATGTGCAAAGATTAAATAACTGAAACAAATCACTCGTACATATCACTCTTAGGGTATACTCTCACTTCGGTTTCCTTTGGTAAACGATCATTAAGCATAAGGTGTCTTAGTGGTTGCCCTCCTGTCTAAAAAAAGATCAAACGTCCCATTCCAATGTTGCCTCAGAAATGTTACCTCAGAAATGTTGCCTCGAATATAATCTTAAGACTCTAGGGTTACTACTAAGGTATCCTAAAATTACTTTAGTGATCGTAGGTCCCTTTCGAATTGACCCTTACAACTCCAACGATGGTGCTACCTATTTCTCAATAGTAGGATAACACTGTCTAAAGGAAACAAGAATATAAATGATCTTTTTTTGAGTAGGTAGATGCTAGTAGGTACTTGCTCAAACCAAAACTTTTCACACTTACACTTTTCAAACAAATTTTCAAAACAACTTCGTCACACTCTTGAGGACTGATACAAGGGTTATCACGAAGTAAAACATTTTCAAAACAAAGCACAAACACAAGCAATTTAAAAATGAGCAAGTACCTAAGAGCCCATGGAAAACCATGGATAGAAAGGGTGCTAACACCTTCCCTTTCTATAATCTACCCCCCGTACTCAGAATATCTCGAAAAAGGATTTTTTCTGTACTTTTTTCCTTTCCGATTGGATGAAATAAAAGTCGGTGGCGACTCTTGCTTACCGCGACAATTTGCAAACACAAAATGCAAAATGCAAACCAGTAAAAACAGTCGATTCTGCCACCGTATCACAGAACTGGCGACTCTGCTGGGGACTTATAAGTGGGATATACCTTAGGATCTAGGTCATTTAAATTGTTTCTCTTGATTACTTTGTTTACTTTATTTTTGAGGGTTTTGTTTGGGGTTACTATAGATCCTACACCCGGATCTGTGGAACACCTTTTAGGTAAGTAGCAATAGACTGTGAGGGAACTGTACGGCATAGACCGATACGGTTGAAGCAGTAGCTACATTGGTGTGGCACTTTGGTTGGTACCGGTATCCCTTGTGGAGAAACGAGGAGAATACGGGGCCGCCGCGTGGTGTCGTTAAGCATCAACTGACCTTAGAACCTTTAATCTCCCAACTTGGACATTAGAAAGTAGTGAGATAGCCGGCCTCGGTGTAGAGCTGAGAACTGGTTGATACTCGATGCTACACTCATTGAGATCATACTCTCAGAATATTTCGGCCGCAAGAAAAGATTGCGTGAGCTGAAACCATGACCGATGGAGGATGGTCAGTGATATTGAGATCCTCTAGAACCCGGTTACTTTTCTAGGACAGGTTGAACCAACTTAACTTCCAGAGGGTATTACCTTTGACCTCATGCAAGCCTTAAACCTAAGGGCTTTGTGTGGTTTGACTGTGTTTGCAATACTTGTGTTTGCTATACATGTGGTTTATCATGACATCATGCATCATAACATGGCATTCATGCTTCATTACATTAAGCATTTCAAAGACCAAGGGAATTTATCTTTGTTCTGTTTTGCAGATCATGGCTTCCGTGCGTAGAAATACTATCCGAATCAGCTTTGTGGAGATACCTTCCCAACTCAAAGAGCTAGTATCAAGAGTTTCTGAAACTTCTATGTTCATTAAGAGACACAGTCAACTTCTCAGCCTGGTTACTTCAAACCCTGATGAACAGATGATGAGCGTACTTTTTCAGTTCTTTGATCCCAAGCATCACTGCTTCACCTTTCCAGATTATCAGTTGGTACCCACCTTGGAAGAATACTCTCATCTATTGGGTATATCCATTCTTGAACAGGTACCCTTCAGAGGTATAGAAGAAGTTCCTAAGCCAGAAGTCATTGCTTCAGCTTTGCATTTGAAACGGGCCGATGTGGTATCCAATTGGGAAACTCGAAGCGGAGTCGAGGGTTTTCTAGCCAAATTTCTGATAGACCAGGCACAACTATTTTGGGATGATATGGAATTTCAGGATTTTGAGGATGTATTTGCTCTTCTTATCTATGGTTTAGTTCTCTTCCCTTATCCGGACTCTTTCGTAGATGTGAATGCTATCAAGATTTTCCTTTCTTGCAACCCTGTGCCTACCTTGCTTGGAGATATCTTGCATGCTCTCCATACTCGTACCATGAAAAGGAGAGGGACTCTTATGTGCTGCATGACGTTGCTATCGAGGTGGTTTATTTCTCACCTCCCTAAGTATGTACTGAAGAACAAAGAAGGTTTGGGTTGGTCGCACAGGATAATGTCACTCGCCTATACGGATATTCTTTGGTGTTCTCGATCTATGGAAAACATTGCTATGATTGACCGCTGCCGGGAGTACCCTAATGTCCCACTGCTTGGTATCAGATGGGGTATAACCTACAATCTTTGTTTAGCTCTGAGACAATTTGGTCACGCTCGAAGGGATGGTCCCCATGAGTTACTTATCGAGGGCATTATATTCAACTATGAGGATGATATTCAAGAGTATCACCGGAGGTTCATACAAGCTTGGGGCATGGTAAACAGATCGAGCGTCACGACTTTGGGGCCAAAGACTTCCATTCCAATGGAACCTTATCTACATTGGGTACGAGCTCGTGCTCAGCAGCTTATGATGCCTTATGTGTCCGTATTACCAGTGATTGTGGAGCCCACTACTGAAGACGTCATTCCTTACACAGTTCTCTATCCTTACATGCCCACTGATCTTGGGGAGCTACAGAGGTCTTGGATTCAGCTGAGGAATGAGCGGGATACTTACCAGGAGCAGTTCCATGAGCAAGAAAGGAAGGTATTAAAGCTCACCAGGCAGCTCGAGGAAGAAAGAATGCTCAATGACTATATCAACACAAAGAGAAAGCGTCCATGGGACTTTTGATTTTTCTTTTCTAGTTTTAGATTTGTTTTATTTACTTCTTTGTAACGCCTTAAAGGCATGTTGAACCTTTCAAATTTAAGCTAATAAAGTTTTGTTTATTTTGGTTTGCAAATTTAAATCTCCCAAAGTCTTTGAAATCATTACATGCGCATCCCATTATCATACACATCATTACAGGTACCACTATAGGTTTCTCATCTTCTTCGCTGTTTATTTCAGCAAAAATATCTTCCGATCAAGCCATCAAAGATCTCCAGGCACAAAACGCCCAGTTCCAACAGATGTTCATCAGTCTGGCAAAGGGGCAAGAGGATTTGAAGGCCCTCATTCTGAAAGAGAAGAAAAAGAAGAAGACTGGTATCCTGAATATGGGTAGAAGATTTGGAGAAAGGTTGAAGCATCAAACTGATCTGACCTCTTCATCCAAGGAAGGGGAGAACCAAGAAGGGGAGAAGGACCCTAGTCCTGCGGTCTCTGACAATGATACTGATTATGACGATGAGCAATATCCTCCTGCTGAGGATAGATACAAGCAGTTAGAAGACCATCTGAGTGCTATGGAAGTTCAGAAGATACCTGGTTTGGATTTCAGAGAATTGGGACTGGTATCGGGAGTGGTCATCCCTCAGAAGTTCAAAGCTCTGGTTTTTGCCAAGTATGATGGAGTATCCTGCCCAAAACTCCATCTCCGCTCGTATGTCAGGAAGATTCAACCCCACACCGCTGATAGAAATTTGTGGGTGCACTTCTTTCAAGATAGTCTGGCAGGGACTTAATTTGAATGGTTCTACCAGTTGGAGGGAGCTAGAGTCCGAAACTGGGAAGATCTTGCTGCTTCTTTCTACAAGTAGTATTAGTATAATGCCGAACTTGCTCCCACTCGTACTCAACTCCAGAGTATGTCCATGGTTGCAGGTGAAGGTTTTAAAGATTATGCTAAAAAATGGAAAGACTTGGCTGGGAGAGTTCAACCCCATTTGTCTGATAGGGAGTTGGTTGACATGTTTCTGTGGATGCTATCTGGTCCGTTTTTCAATCACCTAATCGACCGTTCGTCATCTGGTTTCACTAAGCTGATTTTAACTAGAGAAAGAGTAGAAGCTGGAATTAGAAGTGGTAAAATACATAAGGATGCCTCTTCGAGTTTCGTAAAGAAACCTTTTACTGGTAAGAAGGAAGCCAGTGCAGTCTATAGCCCGAGGGGCCAAAGCAGATCTGAACACCGTCAAACGGTAAATGCTGTAGTGATACCGAGACCCGCAGTTGCTCCTCAATGCAACAATCAACAAAGGGTGGAAAGACCACAGCGGAAGCTTACCCGCATTAACATAACATTGGCCTAAGTGCTACCTCACCTGCTGAAATCCAACTTGGCAACCCTGAGAGAGGCTCCCAAGAATCCAAACACTACCTCTCCCAGATACAATCCTAACGCGCGGTGCGCCTATCATTCTGAGAGTCCTGGCCACGATAACAATGATTGCTGGGCTCTGAGAAACAAAGTACAAGACTTGCTTGAAGCTAAGGAGATAGAGTTCAATGCTCCAGAAAAGCCGAATGCTATAACTGCTCCCATGCCCAAACATGGTCGTGGAGTTAATGCTGTTGACACTGATTTGTTTGTAACCTCTGTTGAAGAAATTTCTACTCCTCTTGTGACTGTTAAGAAGAATTTGCTATTGGCCGGTTTATTTCCGGGTTATGGTGAAGGTTGCCACATGTGTTCGATTCTACCTTCTAGTTGCCGCTTGTTGAAGCAGGTGTTCGCTTCTGATGGATAATAAAGAGATTCTGTTCGAGAAGACTATGATTCCTGTTGTTCCAAATGAAGACGTTGCTATTATAACCATTTCCGCTAATCCTTCCAAGATCTCCTCGAGAGGATCTGTTAGGATTACACCTGTTTAAAGAATTACTTCGCTGATAATCACTGTTCCTGGTCCTATCCCGTACACCTCAGATAAGGCTGTCCCATGGCATTATGGTGCTGATGTGTATTATCATGGCATTAAGCAAGATCCGAAGAATGAAGAAGCCGATACTGATGTCAGTAATATTGTCAGGACTAGTAAGGTTACCCAAAGTGGAAGGGTTTTCTCTCCTGAGATTGCTCCGAAGATCATCAAGCCTACTGTTATTCCAACTGCTGCTCCAACCAGCACTCCTGACATTTCTCCTATTACTGCTCCAGTTATTACCCCTACTGCTGAGCCATCTGGGACTCGGGGCAAGGAAATTATAGGTGAGCCTGCCCGGACAGAGGCACCTAAGAAAATCGTTGTGGAAGCCTCTAAACAAGAAATAGAGGAAATACTGAAAATCAACAAGAAAAGCGACTACAATATGGTCGAATAGCTGGGGCAGACCCCATCAAAGATATCCATGTTGTCTCTGCTGTTGTGTTCTGAAGCCCATGCGAAGGCTTTGATTTCATTTCTCAAGACTGCGCATGTGCCGCAGGAAACTTCAGCAAACAAATTCAAAGATTGTGTGGCCAGCCTAACTGCTGACAATGGGCTAGGTTTTTCAGATGCTGATCTGACACCGAAAGGAAGGAATCATAATGATGCTATGCATGTCTCAGTTGAGTGCAGGGGAACAACCATGGCCCATGTGCTGGTAGATACCGGGTCTTCACTGAATGTTCTGCCAAAGAAAGCATTGGACCGTTTGGATTGTGAGGGTTTGACTCTAAATCCTAGTAACATCGTGGTAATGGCTTTTGACGGATCAAAGAGAATGGTGCACAGGGAGGTGGACATCCCTGTCAAAGTGGGTTCTTAGACTTTTGGGTCCACCTTCTACATGATGGACATCAGGCCGTCGTATTCTTGCTTGTTGGGTCGTCCTTGGATCCATGAGGCTGGGGCAGTTACTTCCACACTCCATCAAATGCTGAAGTATCCGGTGAAGGGGAAGATTGTCACAGTGAGAGGTGAAGAAGAATATATGGTGAGCCATCTTAACTCCTTCCTCTACGTAGAGATGGATGAGGAATTCATAGAAACTCCTTGTCAGAATTTCGAAGAGGTCCCTCAGATCTTGGCATCAACCAAAGTTATTACCAACAAACCTCCGTTGAAGAAGGCTTCTCTCAAGGACGCCATGGCTGTAGTCGAAGAAGGTGGGTGTACCAATTAGGGTCAGCTCCCTGATTTCACTCACAAAACTGACAAATTTGGTTTGGGTTTTACTACAGGGGCTCAAAGGGTTGTTAGGTGTGCTCGGGCTGGAAGACCTTCTTTACACATCAGCAATCGGGGAATTAATGCAATTGAAGATATTGCAGAGGATTCAGACATCGACATCTGGATCTACCCTACAACCAACGGTGGACCGAATAACTGGACGACTAGGGACTTCATACCTGTTTCTTTTATTCCGCAGTAATTGACTCATTTGTTTTAATATTTGTAATAAACAATGTGAAACTTTACGGCCCAGTGCCTTGCCCGAGGCACCTTGGCTTTGCTTGTGAGGGCTATTATTTGTCATTTCATATATCATTAATAAAGCATTGGACGTTTCTTGCATTACAAATTTTGCGATCCTTGTTTTTCTTTTTTGTCTCTCACTTTATCAAAACAGCTATTTTCTTACACACACTCACATATCATACCGCAGATCTATATCCACTATGGATCCCATTGATAACAACTCTGCTACTGCCAGCTATGACTTTAAAAATCTGATCAACCAAGCCGAGGATGAAGGTGAGGATGATTGTGAGGTGCCTGGAGAACTTGCTAGACTATTACAACAGGAAGAAAGGGCCATACAGCCTCATGAAGAGCCAGTTGAGATAGTGAATTTGGGTACAGAGGAAGACAGGAAAGAGGTTAAAATAGGTGCGAATCTGGAGCCTAGTGTCAAACAACGGTTAATACAGATGCTACACGACTATATTGAGATCTTCTCCTGGTCCTATGAAGACATGCCTGGTTTGGACACTGATATTGTGGTACATCTCCTATCGACTAAAGAAGACTGCCCTCCAGTAAAGCAGAAGGTCCACCGTATGCGCCCTGAAATGTTAGAGAAAATCAAGGCAGAGGTCATGAAACAGTTCAACGCAGAATTCTTAGCTATCACTTCTTATCCGCAGTGGGTTGCTGTTGTACCCCAAAATTTGCCCTCCTCTTTTTCACAAGAAATCACAGCTTCGGGTTTTCCCTGATTTTTCAGTTTGGCTCAGGGTTTGATCAAGCAAACGTTTCTTTGACAGTAAATCCAAAATTAGGGTTTGCACACGCATTCTCGAAAGGATTTGAATCTAAAGTATTTCAATTGACTGTCACATTGTTTTGACGCTTGTTCAAGATTTCTGTTTGTTTCTCAAAGCCTAAACATCTAGGATAGAAGCTGAGGCTTCTGATTGAAAGTTTGAAGTTTTAGTTTGATCAGTGAGGTAAAAGGCGTATGGACGTTTGTTTGTTTAGCTGTGCAAAGCGTGTGATTATTTGGAATGTCGGGCGTACTGTTGATTAATGCAAGGTTGTGAGACTACAACGTTTGTTGATTATTTTTTTTTCTAAGTTAAAATAATTGGGATGCATTTCCAATTATTATAATTCAAGAAATTTAAATAAATAAACAAGTGTAGAAGAAATAAAGAATTATCTGACAAAAGATTTTTTATTCATTTTTAATTGTTGTTACAAATGTTATTTGGATACTGTAAATTTATTTACAATATTTACAATGATATTTATTACAAATAATTGAAAAAAGAAAATAAATCTAAATCTCTTGAAGTCTTCTATCCTCTACTGCTGCTTCCCTTACCCAACTGGTATTTACCTGCAAAGACAAAAAGAAGAAGTCAATACAGTTAAATTGGAAAAGCATTTTCAGACAGATAATTAAAAAAACTCATCATTAAAGATTGTTGGCCGGAATTAGTTTGTTTTGGTTTTCATCGTATTTTGCTCGTCCTCTTTGCAAATCGCAAGAAGATTTCTCTTCTTGGTTCACAAAGAGGAAGGTAAAACTAATGTTGCAAGCATATAAATCAATTAAAAAGAAGGCACAAGTTGCAATGTCAAACCGAAATGGCAAACCAAGTTGCACAAAGCTGCATAAGTTCAAACTGAACAAACTAAGTCATAAGTTCAAACTAGGCAAGCCAAGTTGCACAACCAAGCTGTCAACAAACTGCCTACAAGCTATCAAAGCTGTCAATGCAGAAAATAAGAAAGTACAAAATGCAGAGGAAAACCAAATTGCAAGCAAGCAATATTGACAAAACATTTTCATCATTTCCCAGGCCAACAACTTTTCAGAATAAAGGTACTTTAAGCAATAAAATATGCTTTGGAGAGAGAGAAAGAAAGTGAAGCAGGTTTGCAGTTTGGCAGGCTTAGGAATAGATAAATATAACATTGTTCTAACAGTTCAAGAAGGGGGCAGAACAGAGAGAAAAAATGAAAAAAACTGTAAACACAAGCAAAACACCAAGCCTGCATAACAGCAAGCCTGCCCATACCAGAAGGAAGTCCCAAACCTGCCTTCCTTACCAAAACCATAAACAAAAGGCTCAAACCTGCTTAAACCTTCAACAAGCCTGTGAACTAACAAACCGAAGCCTGCCTGTACCAGATAAACAAACCAGAAGCAAGCCTGCACCAAAGCCTTCTCAACCTGCAAAACTGCTTGAGAATGCAGGCATCAAGCCAAACTGCACAAGCCTACCTATATCAGTAGCCTTCCTAAAGCAAACTCAAACCTGCTAAAACCTTCATCAAACCTGTTTCCAACAAACCTACAGAAACTCCAAACCTGCCTTCAAAGAAAAACAACACAGATGTAATAACTTCAAGCCTTCAAACTTGCCAAAACCATTCAAGACTGCTAACCCACAAGGCAAACTCAGATCAACAAACCATAAATCAACAACAACAACAAACACTCTCAGAATAGATTTCATCACATAGTCAAACACCAAATCAGAACAACAAAGACCAAGGTCTCAGGATTCATCACAATCAACAAGAGCAAAGCCAACATTCAGAAAATCAGAAGAAGGTACAAATACTAAGAAACAAGCATCTCAGAACTAAACTCATCATTGAAAATCACCAAAGTCCACAAAGAAGAGAGAAGTCAGAAGTGAAACAACTTAACAATAACAGGCGCCTCAGAACAGAGTTCATCATTGGCAAAATCAACATAACCAAAGCCAACACAGAAGAACATATCAAAGGCAGCGTTTTCAGAAACATTATCATCACAAAACAAAGTTAAAGATACAAATACCAGGAAGCAACCTCTTGCCATCACGTGCCTCCCACCTCCGACCACTCTAGAGCGCCTCCATCCCAAACTCCCTTTCCATCGCCTCTCCAGAAACGAGGTCAACAAGGTATCATTTTCTCCCTTCCTTTTTCTGCATCTCACATCACAAACATAAACAGTCAAAGATCAAAACATGTAAAAGCTAAAACATGCAAAGAACAAAAACCCTAAAACACGCTAGAAGGAAAACGTTACCCTTGTAATCATCGTTCTGTGTAATCGCGAGGAAGAGGAAATGGAGGTGGCATTCTGGTGGCCTGAGGGTTGGAAAGGGCATCAGTAGCTTTGCTTGAAACGATGAAGAGGCGAAGAAGATGAGAAGAGAGCGGCGCCGTTTCAAACTGAAAACCTAGATTCTGAACAAAACGCATACGAACCCTAACAACAAAACTTTGTCAAAACAATTGGGCCTGGACGCCCCACTATCCAAAAGCCCAATTGCAAACTGGCGTTACACCCCCCTTTAGCCTGGCCTTGATTCCTTTAATTTTGGGCCAAGTACATACAACCCAAAGCCCATTGGCCTCTTCTCTTTTAAAAACTTTTAAAACCTTTTTTTATCATTATCACTTTATTTTCTTTTTCTTTGTTAAAAATAATATATTACCTTTTTGTATAAAATTTTCTTAATACTTTTCATTGCCTTAAAAAACCAAAATATATAAATATTAGATTTTTTAAGTTAAATATCTTTTTCTTAAAAAAAAAACCTTTTGTTTATATATAATTAACAAAAACACAAAAATAATAATGAACACTTAATTTTCATTTGATCATTTATAAATAATCATATGCATTTCACAATACTTTTGATTCTCTTTGATTCTTATACCTTGTTGTATTTTTACATTAAGAATGCGACGATTCAATTTGGTTGTAACATAATATTTGTACATTACTATTCTGATAAGACTCATCCCCATTTGTAAACATTTGTACCCCCATCCCCGGATACTTATTTGTAATAGCTTAGACTTTAAATTCTCGCAATTTATTGCTTTCCATATACTGTATAGTAATTAGGGTTTGTATGCGAAGATTCAAAATCAACCGCTAGATAACCTAATATAAGACAAATGTAATAAAATCAATACACAATTCACACTTGCACCTCTAGGGTAACCTCGCTTGTTGCCTCGGAAAAATGCAATCATGTCCCTCGAGTATGAGATACTCTAGCAAACGTCCCTTTGATAAACAAAGATCGTTAGTCCCTCGATGACCCTCGATGACCCTCGATGCTGCCTTCGATAAAACGATCTCGTCCCTTACAAAAATTGTTAGAGCGTCTCACAAGTTGCCTTCAATGATTGCATACGATGACCCGCGCCTGTCCCGTTAACATCCTAACACAAGGTTGTTCACCAAATACAATGGTGAAACAACACTGTTAAAAGGGTTAAAAAACATGAGAAAGATCTTTGAGTAAAATAGGGTTGATAGCTCTTAGTTACTTGATCAAACTTGCAAAACATCCTTGCCATTTTTCAAACACACATCTCCACACAATTTCAAAAAAAACTTTCAAGAAACATTGAAACATATTTTTAAAAAGACATACACCTTTGTATATACTCAAACAAGAGTCATTACAAAGGTTGCCTAGACAAGGCATCTTTTTCAAAACGTTTTCAAAACCACACACACAAAGAACCATTTCAAACAATTGAAAAGCAAAGGCAAGTGATCTAAAAACAAGTAACTAAGAGCCCATGGATAACCATGGATGAAAAGGGTGCTAGCACTTTCCCTTTTCATAATCTACCCCCCGAACCCACGAAAACATCTCAAAGGTCTTTCCTGTGCTTTTTGACCTTTCCTTAGGATAAAATAAAAAGTCGGTGGCGACTCTTGCTAAACCGAACATTTGCGAACACAAACGCAAAACCTCAAGTCAGTTCTCCCACCGTATCACAGAACTGGAAACTCTGCTGGGGATTTTTCTAAAAGTGGGGTTACCTTAGGGTTTTAGATCACCTTTACATGCTTGCTTTGATTGCTTTACTTTTTGGGTTCCTTGTTTGGGTTTGTTGTAAATCCTACACCCGGATTTGGGGGCACCTTTTTAGGTAAATAGCAATAAACCGTGAGGGAACTGTGCGGGGTATACCGACATGGTTGAAGCAGTAGCTTTGTTAGTGTGACATATTTGTGGGTACCGGTAGCCCTTGAGTAGTCAAGGAGAATACGGGGCCGCTGAGCGATGTCATGAAGCACTAACGAACTCTTAGAACCTTACTTGACCATCTTGGCCTTTTTAGGGGTAGTGAGATGACCGACTTTGGTGCAGTCCGAAGTTGGTAGATACTCGATACTACACTCATTGAGGATTGTTTTCTTGGAATATTTTGGTCGCCAGTTAAGTGGCTAAACCAAAACAATGAACATAGAAAATAATCCAGTGATATTGAGCTCTTTAGAACCCGGTTTCTATTTTAGGACAGGTTGAGCCAACTAACTTCAAGAGGGTACTTACCTATAAACCCCATGCAAGCCTAAACCTAAGGACTTGTTTGCTTTGTGTGAATATGACTGTCTGTATATACACTTGCTTACTTTTGCATACATGTACATAACATCATAACATCATACCATAGCATTTTTTCAAATAACCATTTCAAGGATCTCGAGGGTCTTTTGATGCAGGGTCACGTTGAACCAGACGTCTACCAAAGGGCAAGAGGGTTTTTCTCTGAACCAACGCCGTCAAAGATCAAGTGCAACAACTTGAATCAGGGGCTATGACCCACTTGACATGGTGAGCTTGATTCTCATGGAAAGACGTCCACCGATACAAAGTTCTCCAATCAAAGATGATTGGTCAAGGTTCAACCTCTAACATTCTCTTGTGATTACCCCACGAGATCCTTGAAAACATGCATCCACATATCATGCATCATATCATGACAGGTTTCTCCCATACAGGTCTCCTTATCTTCCTACTGTTTATTTCAGTAAGATGGATATGGAACAAACGGTGAAAGATCTCCAAGCTCAAAACGCTCAATTCCAACAAATGCTTCTGGCTATGGGTAAAGGGCAAGAGGACCTGAAAGCTCTCCTCCTCAAAGACAAGAAGAAGAAGTCCAAGAAGGCAGCGGGCATCCTGAACTAGAAAAGAAGACCTAAAAACCTAGATCTTTAAACTCCATCCAACATAGGGGATAGTCTTGAAGAAGACCCCAATTTGGAGATCGATGATGTTGAAGCTGACTACTCCGAAGAACAATATCCTCCCGCTGATGACAAGTACAAACAGTTGGAGGATTGCCTCAGTGCTATGGAGATTCACAAATACCTGGCTTGGATTTAGGAGACATGGGTTTAGTTTCTGGGTTAGTCATCCCGCCAAAGTTCAAAGTCCCTACCTTTGCCCTGTACGATGGAGTTTCTTGCCCTAAGATGCACTTAAAGTCTTATGTCCGCAAGATTCAACCATACACAACTGATCCAAAGCTTTGGATCCATTTCTTCCAAGAAAGCCTGGTAGGGACTCAACTCGGGTGGTTATATCAATTGGAGAGTTCTCACATCCACACTTGGGAGGATTTAGCTGCGGCTTTTTACAAACTGTATCAGTACAATGCTGATCTTGCACCAATTCGTGTGCAATTGCAGAACATGACCATGGGTTCCAACGAGAGCTTCAAAGGATACGCCTAAAAGTGGAGAGATATGGTTGGTAGGGTGCAATCCCCTTTAACTGACAGAGAGTTGATTGACATCTTCATGGGAACTTTGACAAGGCCTTTCTTCAATCACTTAATTGGAAGCTCCTCAGTTGGGTTCACCGAGCTAATACTGACCGGCGAAAGGGTCGAAGCTGGCATTAAAAGTGGGAAGATTTAAGAAGCTACACCTTCTGATGCTCAGAAAAAGCCCTACAATGGGAAGAAAGAGTCCAATGCTGTGTATGGTCAAAAGAGCCGTCATGACCAACACGTAGGAGCAATCTTAATCTCTAATCTTGCGCCTGCTCAACAAAGGCAGGGGCATCAGCGTAAGGAGGCCGCGCCTAAAAGACAATATACTAGGATCAACATGTCATTAGCTCAAGCGCTACAACACATGTTGAAGAAGGAACTGATTACATTAAAGGCTCCTCATCCGAACCCTAAGACTTCTTCTCCTAACTACAACCCGGATGCAAGATGTGCTTATCATTTTGGTAGCCCAGGGCATGACACAAACAACTGTCGGGCTCTGAAGAACAAGGTCCAAGACATGATTGATGCTAAGGAGATCGAGTTTGACCCTCCGGAGACTCTAGCATAATCACTGCTCCTTTGGACGAATCATTGAGAGCATCTTTGTTTCATTTGAATTTTCAAGTTGTAATCTCTTTGTTATTCAAACAATTATCTGTTGATGTCAAACTCTGTTTCATTAATGCATTGCATATGTTTGTCTTGAATTCATCCATTCGTTTTCACTATTCTTATGCTTTCTTTATGATATTTAACTCTTGATAAAAAGCTACAAGCCTTTAGAGGGAGGATGACGAAACAATACCATAATCTCATACAATATGCTTTTGGACAGACCTTGCTGACGATGTACAAGCGTTTCTTTCAAATCCTAAACACCGGAGTTATAAGGAAGATAATCCCTAGTCAACCCCTTCGAGCCAAAGAAGTAGGAGTTTTCTGTTCTAAACAAATTGAAACCTTTGATTTAAACCTGGGGCAGGGTAGTCTCTCAGTTAATTCAAAAAAAAAAGATGCGTATTGAAGTCGCAAACTCTCAGTTTATAATACAACGAATAACATCAAAAACATTCATTTGGAACCAAAAGACAGTGATGGTTCCTTATCTCATAGGCAGTCATTATCTCTCAAAAGAGAAAAGCCCACTGAGCCAAAACCTACAAAGGAGGCTTAAGAAAGTTGGGGCATCCCGTTGACTGTAATCTCGAAAACAGGAACAGTCAGGCAAAATTTAGGGATAACAAATCAAAAGAAAGAGGTCATTATAAATCCTCAATAACATGAAAAATGTTGCAAAAATGATGTCTGCCTTCCATAAAATTCAACTGGTATGAGCCATCACCAAAAAGTCGTTCCAAACTCGAATAGAGTTCGATGCACAATTAACTGAGTTTAGGACTAAAAGACATCATGAAGAGCGGGTGAGAACAAATATACTTTGAGACTTTATCCTTTGTTTCTTAAACCGTGAACCAAGCCACGTTACAACCCTTCAAAAGTCTTAATTGAAGCATGAGTTAGTTCGAAAGCATACTGTTACAAAAGGTATCCTGACTCCTGTAAGGCTTTTCCCTAAATCTTGTGTTGAATTTGTCTTATAAAAAGTTTACTTGCTAAAAATGCATTTTTTCAAAACTTCAAGACAAGCATAAACTTTGCATTACTTGAATATCACTGTTTTCATTTGGCTATTTGTTTGACAGCGGAGAAATTCACACAACGAATATCCAGTGAACAAAAGCTCTCTCAGTGAACAAAATCAATTCAAAAAGGATGACACTTCCCTTGACAAATCTCCTATCAACAAGGGGGCATTACATGTCACTATCCAGCACACCTGGGGCAGTCCAGTCAAGATTCCAGGAAATCTCTCAAAGAATTGCAGAGTAACCAGGGGCAGGCCTCCCTCACCATCACTTGGGGCGTTGAACATCAATCTCAGTGAAGGGTTACATACAATTCCACAAACATTCGCTACTAGGGGAAATGACAAGTCTCCCCAAAATCCTTCTCATAGGATGACTCCTCAGCAAGGGTTTAATCTTTGAAAACCTTTCCCCAGCTGAATCAACCTCAAGAATCCTCGAGGACTTCCCCCAACGAAGATGTCACCTCTCTAGCGGACTGACGACAGGGTTTATTTCCCCAACAACACCAGGATTCCCTAGCTTGAGTTTGCCTCTCCGACTACTACAAATAAAATGACCACAACTCCTCTTCTCCAGTAGACTACTCTACAATCCCCAGCAAGTTACTGCGAAACCTGGACCCGACCAGATATCAGTTCAACTTCGACTCCCCAGTAGAGCAACAAACGACTAAGACTCATAAACTCTTTTCCCAAGCAGAATAAACATTCTCCCCACTGAGTTTTCAATATCCCCCAGCGAAGTTATCCTCAAACAACAAAGTAGGAATCCCCGGTGGAAACATTCTAGGCAAAGTTTGAAGACACACATACTCTTCAACAACAGTCTAGGGTTTAACGACTCCCCAGCACTTGTTGAGGATTTATTTTCCCAGACAAAAGTACATTCATTAAACATTTCACATTTCATACATCCTATTCTCATACATAATAAATGCATATAACATAAATCTCATTTATTTTGAGAACATCATTATGCATTTCATACATCATGACTTTGCATACAACTAACGTTCTACCTTTTTTAGGAAAGATCGATCAACAGATGATTACCATCAACCTTTTCAAGTTCCAGATTAATACCTGTAACAAACTAGGATAACCATCCGTGGACGAGGGATTGAAGATCAATACTTGTAACAAGCCAGGAAAACCATCTTTCTTTCTCAGGTCAGAGATTAATACCTGAAATTAGCCAGGACAATTATCTCATCGACCAACCTTTTCAAGTTCCAGATTAATACCTGTAGCAAGCCAGGAAAACCATTTGTGGACGAGGGATTGAAGATCAATACCTGTAACAAGCCAGGAAAACTATCTTTCTTTCTCAGGTCAAAGATTAATACCTGAAACCAGCCAGGACAACTATCTCATCGACCAACCTTTTCAAGTTCCAGATTAATACCTGTAGCAAGCCAGGAAAACCATCTATGGACGAGGGATTGAAGATCAATACCTGTAACAAGCCAGGAAAACTATCTTTCTTTCTCAGGCCAGAGATTAATACCTGAAACCAGCCAGGACAACTATCTCATCGACCAACCTTTTCGAGTTCCAGATCAATACCTGTAACAAGCCAGGAAAACCATCTGTGGATGAGGGATTGAAGATCAATACCTGTAACAAGCCATGAAAACTATCTTTCTTTCTCAGGTCAGAGATTAATACCTGAAACCAGCCAGGACAACTATCTCATCGACCAAACTTTTCGAGTTCCAGATCAATACCTGTAACAAGCCAAGAAAACCATCTGTGGACGAGGGATTGAAGATCAATACCTGTAACAAGCCAGGAAAACTATCTTTCTTTCTCAGGTCAGAGATTAATACCCGAAACCAGCCAGGACAACTATCTCATCGACCAACCTTTTCAAGTTCCAGATTAATACCTGTAGCAAGCCAGGAAAACCATCTGTGGACGAGGGATTGAAGATCAATACCTGTAACAAGCCAGGAAAACTATCTTTCTTTCTCAGGTCAGAGATTAAATACCTGAAACTAGCCAGGACAACTATCTACTCGACCAGCTCAAACAATTCAACAATCATTTCTGGATGGCATCTTTAAGCCCATCTCCATCAACTATCCATCATATCTCCAAATGGCATCTGTAAGCCCATTCCCGACATCACAATACCTGTAGCAAGCCAGGAAAACTATCTACATGAAGAGATTGAAGATTAACACCTGTAACAAGCCAGGAAACTATCTTTCTTTCTCAGGTCAGAGATTAATACCTGAAACCAGACAGGACAAATATCTACTCGACCAACTCATGCTTATTCAACTTCAAGACCTCTGAAAATAGTTTACGGGTTCTCCAAATACGGATGTCAATCTATTGCTTGTTCAGACCCCCAGTTCAGAGATGTTCCAAAACATGGACACCTTTCTGATACTCATTTCTTTCACCTACAACATACATTCCAGATGGCATCTTTAAGCCCATCCCCTGACAAGATCCAGTCACCTCTCCAAATGGCATCTTTTAAGCCCATTCCCTCTACCATCACATCATCGAGTGCAAATTTCTGGGCACTCTAGTGTTCAATCATCTTTCACCTTCAAGTCACAAATGGAAGATTCTCCAATCTAACTCTTCAGGTGTAAGAATATTGAACAGGGGCAACTGTTGTACCCCAAAATTTGCCCTCCTCTTTTTCACAAGAAATCACAGCTTCGGGTTTTCCCTGATTTTTCAGTTTGACTCAGGGTTTGATCAAGCAAACGTTTCTTTGACAGTAAATCCAAAATTAGGGTTTACACACGCATTCTTGAAAGGATTTGAATCTACAGTATTTTAATTGGCTGTCACATTGTTTTGACGCTTGTTCAAGATTTCTGTTTGTTTCTCAAAGCCTAAACATCTGGGATAGAAGCTGAGGCTTCTGATTGAAAGTTTGAATTTTTAGTTTGATCAGTGAGGTAAAAGGCGTATGGACGTTTGTTTGTTTAACTGTGCAAAGCGTGTGATTATTTGGAATGTCGGGCGTACTGTTGATTAATGCAAGGTTGTGAGACTACAACGTTTGTTGATTTTTTTTCTAAGTTAAAATAATTGGGATGCATTTCCAATTATTATAATTCAAGAAATTTAAATAAATAAACAAGTGCAGAAGAAATAAAGAATTATCTGACAAAAGATTTTTTATTCATTTTCAATTGTTGTTACAAATGTTATTTGGATACTGTAAATTTATTTACAATATTTACAATGATATTTATTACAAATAATTGAAAAAAGAAAATAAATCTAAATCTCTTGAAGTCTTCTATCCTCTACTACTGCTTCCCTTACACAACTGGTATTTACCTGCAAAGACAAAAAGAAGAAGTCAATATAGTTAAATTGGAAAAGCATTTTCAGACAGATAATTAAAAAAACTCATCATTAAAGATTGTTGTCCGGAATCAGTTTGTTTTGGTTTTCATCGTATTTTGCTCGTCCTCTTTGCAAATCGTAAGAAGATTTCTCTTCTTGGTTCACAAAGAGGAAGGTAAAACTAATGTTGCAAGCATATAAATCAATTTAAAAGAAGGCACAAGTTGCAATGTCAAACTGAAATGGAAAACCAAGTTGCACAAAGCTGCATAAGTTCAAACTGAACAAACTAAGTCACAAGTTCAAACTAGGCAAGCCAAGTTGCACAACCAAGCTGTCAACAAACTGCCTACAAGCTATCAAAGCTGTCAATGCAGAAAATAAGAAAGTACAGAATGCAGAGAAAAACCAAATTGCAAGCAAGCAATATTGTCAAAACATTTTCATCATTTCCCAGGCCAACAACTTTCAGAATAAAGGTACTTTAAGCAATAAAATATGCTTTGGAGAGAGAGAAAGAAAGTGAAGCAGGTTTGCAGTTTGGCAGGCTTAGGAATAGATAAATATAACATTGTTCTAACAGTTCAAGAAGGGGGCAAAACACAGAGAAAAAATGAAAAAAACTGTAAACACAAGCAAAACACCAAGCCTGCATAACAGCAAGCCTGCCCATACCAGAAGCAAGTCCCAAACCTGCCTTCCTTACCAAAACCAGAAACAAAAGGCTCAAACCTGCTTAAACCTTCAACAAGCCTATGAACTAACAAACTCAAGCCTGCCTGTACCAGATAAACAAACCAGAAGCAAGCCTGCACCAAAGCCTTCTCAACCTGCAAAACTGCTTGAGAATGTAGGCATCAAGCCAAACTGCACAAGCCTACCTGTATCAGTAGCCTGCCTAAAGCAAACTCAAACTTGCTAAAACCTTCATCAAACCTGTTTC
This sequence comes from Vicia faba, assembly GCA_948472305.1. Taxonomy (NCBI): domain Eukaryota; kingdom Viridiplantae; phylum Streptophyta; class Magnoliopsida; order Fabales; family Fabaceae; genus Vicia; species Vicia faba. Next base: position 1,017,047,215 of record OX451739.1, on the reverse strand, counting down.
CAACAAACCTACAGAAACTCCAAACCTGCCTTCAAAGAAAAACAACACAGATGTAATAACTTCAAGCCTTCAAACTTGCCAAAACCATTCAAGACTGCTAACCCACAAGGAAAACTCAGATCAACAAACCATAAATCAACAACAACAACAAACACTCTCAGAATAGATTTCATCACAGAGTCAAACACCAAATCAGAACAACAAAGACCAAGGTCTCAGGATTCATCACAATCAACAAGAGCAAAGCCAACATTCAGAAAATTAGAAGAAGGTACAAATACTAAGAAACAAGCATCTCAGAACTAAACTCATCATTGAAACTCACCAAAGTCCACAAAGAAGAGAGAAGTCAGAAGTGAAACAACTTAACAATAATAGGCACTCAGAACAGAGTTCATCATTGGCAAAATCAACATAACCAAAGCCAACACAGAAGAATATATCAAAGGCAACGTTTTCAGAAACATTATCATCACAAAACAAAGTTAAAGATACAAATACCAGGAAGCAAGCTCTTGCCATCACGTGCCTCCCACCTCCGGCCACTCTAGAGCGCCTCCATCCCAAACTCCCTTTCCATCTCCTCTCCAGAAACGAGGTCAACAAGGTATCATTTTCTCCCTTCCTTTTTCTGCATCTCACATCACAAACATAAACAGTCAAAGATCAAAACATGTAAAAGCTAAAACATGCAAAGAACAAAAACCCTAAAACACGCTAGAAGGAAAACGTTACCCTTTTAATCATCGCCCTGTGTAATCGCGAGGAAGAGGAAATGGAGGTGGCATTCTGGTGGCCTGAGGGTTGGAAAGGGCATCAGTAGCTTTGCTTGAAACGATGAAGAGGCGAAGAAGATGAGAAGAGAGCGGCACCGTTTCAAACTGAAAACCTAGATTCTGAACAAAATGCATACGAACCCTAACAACAAAACTTTGTCAAAACAATTGGGCCTGGACGCCCCACTATCCAAAAGCCCAATTGCAAACTGGTGTTACACCCCCCTTTAGCCTGGCCTTGATTCCTTTAATTTTGGGCTAAGTACATACAACCCAAAGCCCATTGGCCTCTTCTCTTTTAAAAACTTTTAAAACCTTTTTTTTATCATTATCACTTTATTTTCTTTTTCTTTGTTAAAAATAATATATTACCTTTTTGTATAAAATTTTATTAATACTTTTCATTGCCTTAAAAAACCAAAATATATAAATATTAGATTTTTTAAGTTAAATATCTTTTTCTTAAAAAAAAAACTTTTGTTTATATATAATTAACAAAAACACAAAAATAATAATGAACACTTAATTTTCATTTGATCATTTGTAAATAATCATATGCATTTCACAATACTTTTGATTCTCTTTGATTCTTATACCTTGTTGTATTTTTACATTGAGAATGCGACGATTCGATTTGGTTGTAACATAATATTTGTACATTACTATTCTGATAAGACTCATCCCCATTTGTAAACATTTGTACCCCCATCCCCGGATACTTATTTGTAATAGCTTAGACTTTAAATTCCCGCAATTTATCGCTTTCCATATACTGTATAGTAATTAGGGTTTGTATGCGAAGATTCAAAATCAACCGCTAGATAACCTAATACAAGACAAATGCATGAAAATCAATACACAATTCACACTTGCACCTCTAGGGTAACCTCGCTTGTTGCCTCGGAAAAATGCAATCATGTCCCTTGAGTATGAGACACTCTAGCAAATGTCCCTTCGATAAACAAAGATCGTTAGTCCCTCGATTAACCTCGATGTTGCCTTCGATAAAACGATCTCGTCCCTTACAAAAATTGTTAGAGCGTCTCACAAGTTGCCTTCAATGATTGCATACGATGACCCGCGCCTGTCCCGTTAACATCCTAACACAAGGTTGTTCACCAAATAAAATGGTGAAACAACACTGTTAAAAGGGTTAAAAAACATGAGAAAGATCTTTGAGTAAAATAGGGTAGATAACTCTTAGTTACTTGATCAAACTTGCAAAACATCCTTGCCATTTTTCAAACACACATCTCCACACAATTCCAAAACAAACTTTCAAGAAACATTGAAACATCTTTTCAAAAAGATATACACCTTTGTATATACTCAAACAAGAGTCATTACAAAGGTTTCCTAGACAAGGCATCTTTTTCAAAACGTTTTCAAAACCACACACACAAATCACCATTTCAAACAATTGAAAAGCAAAGGCAAGTGATCTAAAAACAAGTAACTAAGAGCCCATGGATAACCATGGATGAAAAGGGTGCTAGCACCTTCCCTTTTCATAATCAACCCCCCGAACCCACGAAAACATCTCAAAGGTCTTTCCTGTGCTTTTTGACCTTTCCTTAGGATAAAATAAAAAGTCGGTGGCGACTCTTGCTAAACCGAACATTTGAAAACACAAATGCAAAACCTCAAGTCAGTTCTCCCACCGTATCACAGTTGCCAATGTCGTTCCAGTACCTAATAAGGACAGTAAGGTATGAATGTGTGTGGACTACAGAGATCTGAACAGGATAAGCCCCAAGGATGATTTCCCACTTCCTCACATTGATGTTCTAGTCGACAACACCGTGCAACACAAGATCTTCTCCTTCATGGATGGTTTTTCTGGCTACAACCAAATCAAGATGGCTCCTGAGGACATGGAGAAGACAACCTTCGTTACATAGTGGGGCACCTTCTGTTACAAGGTAATGCCTTTTGGGTTGAAGAATGCTAGGGCAACTTATCAGCGCACCATGGTCGCTTTATTCCACGATATTATTCACCACGAGATCGAGGTTTATGTTGATGACATGATAGCTAGGTCCGAGACTATGGAAGATCACCTTGATCATCTCCAGAAACTGTTTGACAGGTTGAATACGTACAAGCTGAGGTTGAATCCGAACAAGTGTACCTTCGGGGTAAGGTCTGGTAAGCTTCTGGGTTTTGTTGTCAGTGATAAGGGAATTCAGGTGGACCCTACAAACGTAAAAGCCATACAAGAGACGCCGGCTCCCCACACAGAGAAGGAAGTTAGAAGATTCTTGGGACGTCTGAATTACATCGCCAGGTTCATTTCACATCTGACTACTACTTGTGAGCCAATTTTCAAGCTGCTGAAGAAAGATCAAGTGGTAAAATGGAATGATGAATGCTAGACCGCTTTTGAAAGAATCAAGGAATACCTTCAAGAATCACCAATTCTGATGCCTCTAGTTGAAGAAAGACCTTTGATATTATACTTGACAGTGCTAGACAATTCAATGGGGTGTGTGCTGGGGCAGCATGACGAGTCTGGTCGAAAAGAGCACGCCATTTATTACCTTAGAAAAAAGTTTACCGACTGTGAGACCTGATACTCATTGCTCGAGAAAACTTGCTGCGCTTTGGTATGGGCTGCTCGCCGACTGAGACAGTATATGATGACTCACACTACTCTGTTGATATCAAAGATGGATTCGATCAAGTATATTTTCGAGAAGCCCGCTCTCTCCGGAAGGATAGCAAGATGGCAGATGATCTTAACCGAGTACGACATCCAATATACAACCCAAAAAGAAATCAAGGGGAGTGTATTGGCGGATCATTTGGCGCATTAGGCCGTGGATGGCTACCAGTCCATGAATTTCGAGTTCCTGGATGAAAATATCATGTTGGTAACCGAATGCAAAGAACCTGGACCAGATGAAGGACCCGAGGAGGGATCCCGATGGCCTATGTATTTTGATGGAGCCTCGAACGCATTAGGTAATGAAATTGGCTCCGTAATTATATCTTTTGAGGGCTGTCATACTCCATTCACCGCCCGATTATGTTTTAACTGCACCAACAATATGGCGGAGTATGAAGCGTGTATCATGGGTCTTCGAGCTGCTATTGACCTGAGGATTAAGTTCTTGAGTGTATTCGGAGATTCCGCTCTGGTGATAAGTCAGATAAAAGGCGAGTGGGATACGAAGCACCCAAATCTTATTCCTTACCGAGAATATGTACTGACATTGCTCCCACACTTTGAGGAGATAACTTTTGAACATTTCCCAATAGAAGAGAACCAGTTGGCGGACGCGCTAGCTACTATGTCTTCTATGTTCAAAGTTAGGTGGGACAATGAAGCTCCCCAGATTACCATTGAGAGGTTGGATGAACCCGCACACTGTTGTGAGATCGACACCGAAGAGGTAGCAGACAAACCCTGGTTTCATGAGGTAAAGAGGCATCTTGAGGCTCAAGAAGACCCCGAGGGGGCATCTGTTAATGATAAGAAGTTTATGAGAAGGTTCGCTGCAAAGTTCTTTCTTAGCAATGGGATCCTCTATAAGCGTAACCATGATTCAACCTTACTGCGGTGTGTAGACAAGAGCGAGGCAGAAAGGATCATGGCAGAGTTACATGAAGGTACCTTCGAAACTCATTCTAGTGGACACACCATGGCGAAGAAAATCCTACAGGCAGGATATTACTGGTCCACTATGGAAGCCGATTGTTATCAACACTCTCGAACCTGTCATAAGTGCTAAGTCTATGCTGATAAGGTGCATGTGCCTCCAGTCCCTCTGAATGTTTTGACAGCTCCGTGGCCCTTTGCAATGTGGGGCATTGACATGATCGGAGAGATCAGACCTACTGCGTCTAACTGGCATGTTTCATTTTGGTAGCCATTGATTACTTTACGAAGTGGGTTGAGGCAGCTTCCTTTGCTACAGTAACCAAGAACGTCGTGGCGCGGTTCATCCGACACAATCTGATTTGTTGATATGGTGTCCCAGAGAGAATTATTACTGACAATGGTACAAAAATAACACAATGATCACCGAGCTCTGCAAACAGTTCAAGATTCAGCATTATAACTCTTCTCCCTACCGGCCGAAGATGAATGGGGCTGTTGAAGTAGCTAACAAGAACATCAAGAAAATTGTGCAGAAGATGACGGTGACATACAAAGACTGGCACGAGATGTTACCATTCACTCTTCATGGGTACCGTACCTCAGCACAGACGTCGATAAGGGCAACACCCTATTCTCTGGTATATGGCATGAAGGCAGTCCTGCCCATCGAAGTCTAGATACCCTCTCTCAGGATTATGGAAGATGCGGGTTTGAACGAAGATGACTGGATCCAAACCCAACTTGATCAGCTGAATCTAATCGATGAAAAGAGACTTACTGCTATCTATCATGGTCAGACGTACCAAAAGTGAATGATCAAGGCTTTTAATAAGAAAGTCAGATGTCAAGAATATCAAGTCGGGGATCTGGTGATCAAATGCATCATACGAAGGGCCATTTATGGTTAAGAACATTTTCTTGGGAGGAGCTATGATTCTAACCACCATGGATGGTGACGACCTTCCTCACCCCGTCAATGCAGACATAGTGAAAAGATACTACGCATAGTCAAAGACCCACTAGGTTGACTGGCCTAGGAAAAAATTAGGGCTTCCCGGTGAACCAAAAGGGTTCGGGCAAAAGTAAGGGATGAAAATGAAAAAAGAAATTGTACACCCGGCAAGTCGAAAACATGAAAAGGTGACTTGGGCAAAAAAGGGTATCCCGGTGGACTGAAAACCCGAAAGGGCGGTCCAGGAAAAAATTAGGGATCAAAGCGTAACGCTATGTCTCATTGGATCATCTTGCAACCAGACTTCGGTATCAACTATCAAGCTCGGACAGCGCTAATCAATCTGATCAACCTTCGGCCAAGTAGCAAAGTGATGAGATGCTTGAAGATATAAAGGCAATAGCAGAGTTGGAACCCAATGAGATTGTTTCACATAGCTGTTTTTCTTGCTTTTACACAAATTGTAATTTCTATCGTTCGGCGGCGTTCTCTTACTAGGACGTCAGCCTCTTTGTACAAAATGCCTATTACGGGCCAACTTCAAAAATCAATACAATTCATTTTCACAAGAAATTCCAATTTTTCTTTTTCTGTTTTGTTTTGCAAGAACGTCCGATGATTCATTTTTGATATATGCATTTGAAAATAATTGCTGCTCATAAATATTTACATAAGAAACAAAAGACGATTACTCGTAATTCTAGAAACAGGGAAAACAAGAAGTACCAAACCTCACAGTTACTCTGCCCATCAGGTGCCGGGATAGAGCCAGCTTGAGAACATGAGTAGTGGTACATACACTCTCCACAGAGTAAAAAGTATCCAAAGACAGTGATGCTAACTTTCCCGAACGGGACATGACTCTCCCCAGCTAAGGTTCACAATCGCGAGCGAGTTAGTAAATTTTTCCCCAAGCAAAGTTTATTTCTCTCACAAGCAGAAATTCAATCTCCAACAGAATTCATTATTACGAGCAATAGAAATTCATCTCCGGTGGAGTTTATTTCTCCAAGTCGGCAGATCTATCAACGAAGTATCTCCTCTCCAACAGAGTTATTCTCCCGCAGAGTGTTCTCAAATAGAGTCTCTCCTCGGCAGAATACCCGTAAACGAGGGGCAAACCCCCAGCATAGTCATCTTTGTTCACCATCCCCAACAGAAGTAGAGGAACTATGGTTTTTTACAGCAGTCAAGAATACCATTTCTCATACTCTCCAAACAGAAGTCAGAGATTTATTTTCCCAGACTCAGTTTATTATGTCAGCATTTCATGTTCATACATCATGACATGTGCATACATTACATATAACATAATCTCAGTTATTTTGAGAACCTCATCACAATGCATCTCATGCATCACGCATAACTAACCCTGTATTTCTTTCAGGAAAGACAGTTATTATCAACAATTTCCAGCAAGTCCATGATCAACACTCAAAGATAAACAGAGTAATCATCGGTGCAACAAAAGCAACCTTACCCAGGTTCCCTCTGCAATTTTACCCAAACTCATATCGAAGTAACCCTATTACCCAGTTTCCTTCTCATAGCCCTACTATCCAGGCTTTCATATCGAAGTAATCCTACTATCCAGGTTCCTTCTCACAGGCCCACTATCGAGGCTTTCATATCGAAGTAACCCTACTATCCAGGTTCTTTCTCACAGCCACACTATCCATGCTTTCATATCGAAGTAACCCTACTACCCAGGTTCCTTCTCACAGCCCCACTATCTAGGCTTTCATATCTAAGTAACCCTACTATCCAGGTTCCTTCTCACAGCCCCACTATCCAGGCTTTCATATTGAAGTAACCCTACTATCCAAGTTCCTTCTCACAGCCCCATTATTCAGGCTTTCATATCGAAGTAACCCTACTATCCAGGTTCCTTCTCACAGCCCCACTATCCAGGATTTCACATCGAAGTAACCCTACTACCCAGGTTCCTTCTCACAACCCCATTATCCAGGATTTCATATCTAAGTAACCCTACTATCCAGGTTCCTTCTCAAAGCCTTACTATCCAGGCTTTCATATCGAAGTAACCCTACCATCCAGGTTCCTTCTCACAGTCCTACTATCCCGGCTTTCATATAGAAGTAACCCTACTATCCAGGTTCCTTCTCACAGCCTTACTATCCAGGCTTTCATATTGAAGTAGCCCTACTATCCAGGTTCCTTCTCACAGCTCTACTATCCAGACTTTCATATCGAAGTAACCCTACCATCTAGGTCCCTTATCACAGTCCTACCATCGAGGCTTTCATCTCGAAGTAACACTACTATCCAGGTTCCTTCTCATAACCTTATTATCCGGGTTCTTCCTCTCTTATCCCTAGACAACAGTCCACAGTACTGTAAGACCGGGACCCGATCAAACACAATTAATTTCACATTTCCCTAGAAAGTCGCGGTGTAGCATATACCCTGACCAAACACACAGTTCACTTCCGCCTGCCAAACTGGAATTATTCCCCAGTAGAGTAACATATAACTGAAGTTCCTAAAGCTCTATTTCTCTCAAGACAGAGACCAACATTCCCCAGCGAAGTCCTCCTCAACAATAGGTATACGGGTTCTCACAAAGGAATCTCTTATTAGATCGACACTTCTTCGGATGGGACCTTTAAGCCCATCTCCGACAATTCTATAGAAACTACCAAATGGCATCTATAAGCCCACTCCCGATATCACAAATCAAGTATCACTTCATGCGAGTGCAAATTTCTGGGCACTCCAGTGTTCAATCATCTTCCACATTCAGATCACGAAAGGCAGACAAGCCAATCTACATCCTCAAGTTTAAAAATATTGAACAGGGGCAGCTGTTATACCCCAAAATTTACCCTCCCATATATCTCAACACATGGCAAGTGAGGTCCCCAAATTGCTCAAGGAAGTTCAAGAGTTGACCAGACAAACTCTCTCCTAAGGCAGTCTATCTCTAATTAGGGTTTCCATCTTCATCAAGATGTGTGAACCACAAAGGACTCAAATTCTCACCATTGTCCTAATATGTCCCCAAGATCATCCATGTCAAGTTTCAAGCCATGCAGAAGAAGTTTGCTCAGTCAATTGCTCAAATGCCTGAAAATCAACAGTGCTAGGTCAAAAGTCAAATGTGGCCCACATACAGTCAAACATCAAGATTTTTGGTCAACATCCTCATTTTGAAGTATTATTCATCATTTGATCAAGGGTTGATCATGATTCCTCAAGGATTGCTCACAATCCATCAAAACCCAAAAGTTGCTAAATTAGGGTTTTGTAGGAAAAGTCAACCCAACTTTGACCAAGCATAACTTTCTCATACTTTATCAGAAATGACCCATCCAAAGCTCATTTTGAAGAGGATGCAATTCCCTACAATTAATATTCAGCTCTCAAGTTCATAATATGCACTCACAAAAAGATATGAATTTTGACATTATAGGTCCTTTTGAAAAGTCAACAAAAATACCTTTTGGGTCAAAGCTTCATACATGAACATGGAAGACTCAATTGAGATAAGACCAAAAGGGTGGCTTAGAAGACATCCTAAGATTTCTAAAAAGTCAAAGAACACCTCTCTAGGGTCAAAATTGAGAGAGTTATGCATTAGCCAAGTTGACCATTTTTGCAAAATTGCCAAAAGTCAAATGTGCTCAAATTTGCATTTGTGCTAAATGGGCCCAACTTTTTATGCTTGCACTTCAATTATAATGTGGTCCACGACTCAAAAACTTATCCACACATTATTTTCTTCCTTTTTCAATTTATTTTGATTTTTCATTAATTAAAAAGTGAATTAAATCAAATAAATGATGAAAATTATCAAAGATATGATTTGATTTTTTTTTTTTTTACAGATTGACAATCAAGATATGCTGACCTTGCATGATCAATTCGAATCAATGGCAATTGGTACAAAAAGAGCATTATTGGCATGAAAATAGAAAGATATCATATGGCTTAAAAATCAAATATTCCATTCATGAATTCTCAAGATTGGATCCAAGTTTGTTAACCTAATTCATTCTAGGTTATATTATAAAGCTTTGCAGATCAAAAAACAAGGGCTAGAGATTGTGAGAAGCTTGGAACAAAACTGAAAAAAGTTGGCAAAAGTGTGAATTGGTTTTCCTTCTACAGGCCATCTCAAGCCATTCTAGTGATCCCAATCGCTTGCTAGGCATCCCAGGAAGCTATTCCAATCACTCCTAGGTCTTGAAACGCCCAAAATCGCACCCTACAGGCACCACAGTTTGCTTAAAAACTTGATTCTGATTTCACTAATTCATGCATCATTAACACTTTTGATTGTTATATTCATGTTTATCATCATTTTTGCAAGCTAATCATTCCATTTAATTGCATTTTTTATGCTTGTACGTGATATTTCCATTGTTAGGGTTTTGTGTTCTTATTTATGGGTTTTCAATGCAGGCAAAATTGGGCTTTGATTCTGGTACCATGATGCTCGTGAGGATGAGACGAGTTGATTGGTACCAGTACTGGTCATTTATCTTGATCATATGCAATTTTGGAGATGAACAGGGTTATACCTACATCAAACGTCTATAGGTAAAAGTCTGATTTGCTAAAACGACGGTTCAAGGAAGGAGACGAAGGCGTGGCAGCGTGGAACTGGCCCGTTTGAATTTCGCGCATTTTAAAATCAGATCTTTTGATTTTTCTCATATTATATTGTATTATTATTATTATCACAACTATCCATCACAGCTCAGCTGGCAAGCAAGCATTGGAATTGAGTATAAGGACCTGGGTTCGATCCCCAGGTCCTAGTGCTTTATTTGTATTATTTTCAATTAGCTGATCCAGCGCGTTGCTCACCATGAGGCTCACCATACAACTTCAAACATGCATCCTTTGATGCCCAGCTAGCCAGATCCAATGCCTCTCCATTGAAGATCCACCATATTGCCCAAGTCAACATCCACACCAAATCCAACATGGTCAATACAGGCTTTGGAATTTTGGGCCTAGGAAATCAGATTTGCACCCCCATAGAATTGCTAACACACAGGCCCATCTCTACCTTTTTTTATTTCTTATTTTTTTAATTCTTTTAATATTTCCTTTAATTATTTTAATTAACAAAATTAATCACTTTATTTTTCATAAAATCATAAAATCAAGAAATCATAAAAATTAGAATTAGGTTTTTTTATCAAATTTAATTTAATTTAGTTTAATTTAATTTAGGGAAATTTTAACTTGTTTTTAATTAAAACTAATTAGAAAATTAGGTTTAAACTCTTGATTTAATTTTTATTTCTTTCTTCAATAAAATAAAAATATAAAAATAGGTTTTTTTAGAATGAATTAATTTATATTTCTTAAATTAAAATTAATTAGAACTTAGGACTTTCTTTTTTTAATTTAATTATTTCATTATTTTCTCAAATAACAAAACATGACAAAAACATCTTTTTTTTAATCAATCGCAAGTAGGATTAGTCAAGGGTCAAAACCCTAATCGCCTCGCATTTAATTCGCCGCGTGTTTGTTTATTTATTTTGCCAATATTTTTGTAACTGTTCATGGTTTGTAATAGTTAATTTAGGGTTTTTATTTACTGTTTAAATTCCCAGTTTTTTTGGCTATGTAATTAATTCCCCTCCCCGAAGCCTTGTAATAGCGTAGGTTTATTTTCTCGTATTTTTAATTCTTGCGAATATTTAACTGTTTAGATGAATGCTAATAGGATTGTATGGCAAGAATGCATGAAAAATTAAAACGGTCAGAAAACCCTAATGTGCAAAGATTAAATAACTGAAACAAATCACTCGCACATATCACTCTTAGGGTATACTCTCACTTTGGTTGCCTTCGGTAAACGATCATTAAGCATAGGGTGTCTTAGTGGTTGCCCTCCTGTCTAAAAAAAGATCAAACGTCCCATTCCATTGTTGCCTCGGAAGTATTGCCTCGAATATGATCTTAAGACTCTAGGGTTACTACTAAGGTATCCTAAAATTGCTTTAGTGATCGTACGTCCCTTTCGAATTGACCCTTACAACTCCAACGACGGTGCTACCTATTTCTCAATAGTAGGATAGAACTATCTAAAGGAAACAAGAATAGAAACGATCTTTTTTCGAGTAGGTAGATGCTAGTAGGTACTTGCTCAAACCAAAACTTTTCACACTTACACTTTTCAAACAAATTTTCAAAACAACTTCGTCACACTCTTGATGACTGATACAAGGGTTATCACGAAGTAAAAAAATTTCAAAACAAAGCACAAACACAAGCAATTTAAAAATGAGCAAGTACCTAAGAGCCCATGGAAAACCATGGATAGAAAGGGTGCTAACACCCTCCCTTTCTATAATCTACCCGCCCCCCCCCCCCCCCCCCCCCCCCCCCCCCCCCCCCGTACTCAGAATATCTCGAAAAAGGATTTTTTCTATACTTTTTCCTTTTCGATTGGATGAAACAAAATTCGGTGGCGACTCTTGCTTACCGCGACATTTTGCAAACACAAAATGCAAAACGCAAACCAGTAAAAACAATCGGTTCTGCCACCGTATCACAAAATCCCTGACTACTGCTGGGGATGAAGAGTATGTGTATCTTCAATCTCGTATAGAATACTTCGGCTAGGGAGTTCTGTTTACTTGTTTGAGGAAACTTTGCAGGGGATGTATTGATTTCTATTTGGGGAGTAGATTTTAGGAACCTTGGTCGTTTGTTGCTCTGTTGGGGAGTTTATTTCTTATATGCCCTGACTGGGGATAAAAGAGATGGTTAAACTTCCGACTTGTCTGGGGAAGATAAAGTTAACTAGTATATGGTCGGATTCCAGGCTTCACAGCAAATTTCTAGGGATAATGATGACTTTACCGGGGAGAAGAATTTTGTCAGTGATTTGTAGTACTCAAGCTGGGGAATCTGTAGGTCGTTGGGGAAATAAACCATGTTGAGGAAATAAACCCTGTTGGGGAAATAAACCCTTGTTTGATGGAGAAGTGCGCTGCTGAGGAAACTAACTCTATTGGGGAAATTGAATTTGCTAAAGAGAAGAAACTCTACAAACTCGGTTGGGGAAGAGAATTTTCATGAATTATACTGATTGTGACTCTGTGGGGAGATTTAACGGGGAGAAGACTATACTCCTTTATTTGTTGGAGTGATCTGTCAGGGAGATTGCGGGGAATGTACTCTTATTTGTGAAAACTATTATATGGGGATAACCTCATAGAAGTGGCTTCGGCGACTTCACTGGGGATAATCTTATGAAAGGGACTTTGTGGGGATTTACAGACAGCTTGAGTGTCATCCCAGCTCTTTAGAGTTTTGAGTAAATTTTTAATCCTGTTCTTATGCGTATATTTGTTAACAGTTAATCATGTTCATTTGCATATGTTCATTCACTTTAGTCATTGGAAGTTTTTGCAACCAAAACAGAAAAACAAAAAGTTTGAACTTCATAGTATATTTGTATGGATAATTTTCCTATAAACAGACGATTTTGTACAAAGAGACGGAAATCCTAGTAAGAGGAAGTCGTTGTAAAATGATAGAGTACAAAGTGAAAACAAATGTATATAGCCATGTGGAAGCGATATCATTGGGTTCCAACTCCGCTATTGCCCCTATGCCTTCAAGCATCTGGTCCCTTGCCATTGGAAGAAGTTGATTGAACCATTTGAACTTTTGAATTTAGTGATAAAGCTTGCATGTAAGTGATCCAACAGGACATAGTCGTACACTTTAATCCCTAATTTTTGCCTGGACCTCCCTTTCAGGTTTTCATTCCACCAGGATACCCTTTTTTGCCCAAGTCGCCCTTTCAAATTTTCGAGTTTCCGGGTGTATAATCTTTTGTATATATCCCTTATTTTTTCCTAAACCCTTTTGGTTTGTGGGGATGCCCTTATTTTTTCCTGGGTATGTCAACCTAGCGGGCCATTTCTATGCATAGTATTTTTTTGACTATGTCTGCATTCACAGGGTGCGGGAAATCTTCTTCATCCATAGTGGTTAGAATCATAACACCACCTGAGAATACTTTCTTGACAACAAATGGACCTTCGTAAGTGGGAGTCCACTCGCCCCTAGGATCTCCTTGTGGCAGAATGATGCGCTTTATTATCAAGTCACCATCCTGGTATACCCGATGCTTGATATTTTTGTTGAAAGCTTTGATCATGCATTTCTGGTATATCTGACCATGATAAATAGCCGCAAGCCTCTTCTTATTAATCAAATTCAACTGATCTAACCTAGTCTGAAATCATTCGTCTTCGTCTAAGTCCGCTTCTTTCCTAATCCTTAGAGAAGGGATTTGAACTTCGACAGGTAGGACAACTTTCATGCCATAGACCAAAGAGAAAGGGGTTGCCCTAGTTGATGTTCGCGCCGACATATGATAGCCATGAAAAGCAAATGGTAACATCTCATGCCAGTCTTTGTAGGTTACCACCATCTTTTGTACAATCTTATTTATATTTTTGTTAGCAGCTTCCACCGCACCATTCATCTTAGGTCTGTATCGAGAAGAGTTGTGATGCTTGATCTTGAACTGCATGCAGAGCTCAGTGATCATAGAATTGTTAAGGTTGGTGCCATTGTTAGTGATGATACTCTTAGGGATACCATACCGGTAGATGAGGTTGTGTTTGATGAACCAGGCTACGACGTTCTTGGTAACAAGGCAAATAAAGCTGGTTCAACCCACTTGGTAAAGTAGTCAATGGCGATAAGAATGAAACGGTTTCCATTAGAGGCAGTAGGTTTGATTTCTCCAATCATGTTGTGATACAGTAGCAAAACTGACTGTTATATACAAGCTTTGCGTTTGTGTTTGCAAATGTTGGGGTAAGCAAGAGTCGCCACCGACTTTTCTTTTATCCAAATTAAGGAAAGGGTGAAAAGAACAGAAAAATACCTTTTCGAGATTTTTCTGAGTAAGGGGGGTAGATTATGGAAAGGGAAGGTGTTAGCACCCTTTCCATCCGTAGTTATCTACGGGCTCTTAGATGCTTAGCTCATTTTTGAAATACCTTGTGCTTTGTGTTTTTGAAAAGTATTTGAAAATGCCTTAGTGCGGTGATTTGCTTTATGATAACTCTTGTATCAGTCCTCAAGAGTGTTGATAAAGAAAATGTTTTTTAAACTTGTTTTTGAAATGTGTAAGTGTAAAAAGTTTGTTTCGAGCATAGCATCTAAGAACTATCTACTTATACTCGAAAAGGTTTGTTCTTTTCCTCCTATCCTTTAGAAAGTGCTATCCTACTATTAGTGAGTAGGTAGCCCTATCGTTGGATGTACGAGGGACGTTCGAAGGGACGTACAGTCATAAAGGCAACAAATGGAGACGCTTTAGAAATTTTGTTCAAGGGACTAGATCATTTACCGAAAGGCAACTGTAGGGTCATCGAGGGACTATGATCTTTTGATTTACGAGTCTTTGCTAAAGCGTCCCCGTTTCGAGGGACATGACTATTTTTCGGAAGGCAACCAAAGTGGGGTACCCTAGAGGTGTATATGTGCAAATGTGTTGTATTCAGTTATTTTTGTCTTTTTTGTTAGGTTTGCTAACGTTTAATTATTAGTCTTTCCATACAAGTCTAGTTACTAACAGTAGTATATACAGTAATTTAAAGTGCGGGAATGTAAATCCTACGCTATTACATGGCTTTGTGAGAGGTACATTATATAAATGCGAAAAGCAAAGTCCTAGTTACTATTACAAACTAGGAAGCAGTTACAATAAGATGAAAAAATGTGAAAGTAAATAAATGCACAAACAAATTAAAAGGGATGTCTAAATCCTAAGGAAAATAAATCTTTTTGTTTGTTTTGTTTTATTTTTTTGAGAAAAAAATGTTAAAGTAATTAATAATTGATTAACAAAATTAATTTTAATAAAAAAGTACTACAACCTAATTTTTTGTGATCTTTTAATTTAATGTTTGTTGTAAAGAGGAAAACCATTAAGAGAAAATAAACAAAACGAAAAGTAAAAAATACACGAAAAATCCTTTGATCCAGGGAAGGGGATTTCCCTTCGACCCAGGGAAAGGGATTTCCCTTCGATCCAGGAAGGAGATTATCCTTCGATCCGGGGAAGAATGAGGGCTTTTCGATCCAGAGGGGAATATGATTTTTTTCGATCCAAGAAGGGATGCTTTGCTTTTCGATCCAGGGGTGGATGCTGCCTTTCGATTTGAATATGCAAGACAAATATTAGCCATATAAAGATGCAGGACCTGGGTATCAAACCCAGGTGCTTCGATCCTGCGCGCATTGGTCTATTCAGGCTGGATCTGCAACAAATGTTAGAAACAAAACAAATGCAGACCTAGGTGTCGAACCCAGATCTACAATCTTGAATACAAATCAAATGAAATACAAGTGTTAATATATCATGCAATTGTAAAGTTTGATCTTTTTACCAGTTCTTACCAACGATGATGTATGAATCTGTGGCTTCAGGCGTGGGTACCCTTGTTTAAGGGTTGCTTCGATTTGGCACTTCTGGATATGGATGGGATTGGAATAGACTCTTGGGATCCTCAGGAGCACAAATTTAGTATTTATGTGGACTGGGGGTACGTGCAATACTAGCTTCGAATTATAAGATTTTTTTATAATTTATTATACTTTTTTTGCGGTAGCGTGTGCGTGTATGAGCTATTCTCTCCTTTTTTCGTCCCTTTTTCAATGTGTCCTAGTTCTTGTATTTATAGGAGTGTGACACACATGGAAATGGCAAGAGACAATCATTAACCAGCTTTAAAAGCAATGAGACCAAAATCAGACATATTAAAAGATTTCCTTTTTGAAATATTCAGGCCTCTTTTGAAATCTTGGATGAACCTGGACACCTTTGACAGTCATTAACCAACTTTGAAAGCAATGGGACACTTGTACATCCTTCAAATGGAACACATGTACATCCTTCGAATGGAACACATGTACATCCTTTGAATGGAACACCTGTGCATCCTTCAAATGACCTTTTTTTGTATCTTTCGAATAGCGCACATGTATGCCTCGTACATTCTTTGAATGGTTCACCAATGTGGGCTCATAATGTGGCAATCATATGCTGAAAGGTTTAGAGATAGAGTTGACGCAAGCAGTTTCGAAGGGAACTATTGCCTAGTTGAAGCTAGCATAAAGGAAGTCAGTGCCTTGTGGATGTTAGCATGAGAAGGTCATTGCTCTTTGAATCGAAGGCCAGTTGAAAGGGTCTTGGCCTTGTGAATTAAAAGCAAGCACAGGGGAAGCCTTTGGTCTTGTGAATCGAAACAAACTTATAGGGGGTTCTTGCCTTGCGCAGTCGAATCCTTGTGAACTTAACTTGATTGAAGGAAGCTCAGCGTCCAATCAAAGACCTTGTGAACTTATCTTGATCTAAGGAGGCCTAGTGTCCAGTCGAAGAACTTGTGACCTTATCTTGATCGAAGGAGGCCCAGTGCCCAATCGAAGATTTGCAGACCAATGCCTGATCGAAGGGTTTTAGATGCCCAATTAAATCTCCTTGTCCAGATGCCAATCGGAAAAAAAAACTGCTCAGGGGCTAATCGAAAACACCATGTCTCAAAGCCAATCGAAGACACCTTGTTTATCTTTAAAAAATTTCTTTTTCTTTAACCAAGTGTTTGTGACCACCCATATAAGAGAAAACCTTGGAAAACATGAAAGGGAAAGTTTTGGGGTACAACAGTTTCCCCTGTTCAATCTTCTTAAACCTGAAGATGTAGATTAGCTTGTCTGCCTTTCGTGATCTGAAGGTGGTGGATGATTGAACACTAGAGTGCCCATAAATTTGCACTCGATGATGTGTCGGTTGATTGTGTAGGGAATGGAATTACATATGCCATTTGGAGAAGATGACAGAGAGTCGTCGAAGATGGGCTTAAAGATGCCATCCAAAGGTGATTGTTGACTTCCTAAGGGGTCTCCTTGTGGGATTCCTGTTCCTGCTATATGAGGAGGACTCCACTGGGGGATGTTGGTTTCTGTTGTTTTCCTGCTCGAGGAAAGTTCTTTAGGGAATAGAGTCTAGAAACTTCGGTTGTCCATGGCTGTACTGAGGAATTATCTCTGGAGAGATGAAAGTTTGCTATTTTTTGTTGGAAATACAGGCTTCACAGTAACTTGATGGGGATAATGGGATTAACCATTACTTGAAAATGTATTAGAATGAGCCTGTGTAGGGCTGTTCCAGGATGAGTCTGTGTTAGTCTGCATCCAGAGATATATGAGAAGGAGCCTGTGTGGGGCTACTTCAGGATGAGTCCGTGTTAGATTGCATCTGGAAAGTTTGAGAAGGAATCCGTGTAAGATTGCTTCAGGATGAGTCCGTGTTAGACCGCATATGGAAAGTTGAGAAGGAATCCGTGTAAGGTTACTTCGTATGGTCATGTAGATAGTTTTCCTGTCTGGTTTCAGGTGTTAATCTACAAATCAGTTGTTCGCAGATAGTTGCCTTGGCTGGTTTCAGGTATTAATCTGGAACTGAAAAAGAAAGATAGTTTTCCTGGCTTGTTACAGGTATTAATCTTTAATCTTTTCATGTAGATAGTTTTCCTGGCTTGTTACATGTATTAATCTATAGTCGGCCGTCCACATATAGTTCTCCTGGCGTTACAGGTATTAATCTGGAACATGAAAATTGTCGATCACTGAGATAGTTGTCCTAGCTTGTTATATGTATTAATCTCTGACCTGAGAAAGAAATATAGTTTTCCTGACTGCTGATTTAACCTGAAAGGTAAAGTCAGTTTCATACGATGTCATGATGTATGAATTGCATGATGCTCTCAAAATAAATGAGATTGTGATATATGCATTTGTGTTGCATATGCTATGATGTTTGTAGAATGATGCATGAATGAAATGTATGAATGTATCAGCTGTACTATTGCAGTATTGTTGAACCAAGGAAAATAAATCCCTGATTGTTGATAGGGGTAAAGAATGTAGGTCTTCAAATATGTTGAAGTTAAAACACTGGGAGATAAACTTCCGTTGTTAGAGAAATAAACTCTGTTGGGGAAGGTAAACTCCATGAATTGAACTGTTGCTAGAAGATAGTTTGGAATATGTATCAGGATGACATCCATCTTTGGATCGTACCTGAACCGTTTCTAGAAGATGATCTGAATAAGTATCGGGATGACATTCGTCTTTGGTTCGTACCTGAACTATTGCTATAAGATAGCCTGGAATAAGTATCAGGATGACATCCATCTCTGGATCGTATCTGAACTTTTGCTAGAAGATAGTATGGAATAAGTATCAGGATGACATCCATCTCTGGATCGTACCCAAACTGTTTCTAGATGAGAATATGGAATAAGTGTCAGGATGACATCCGTCTTTGGGTCGTACCTGAACCATTTCTAGATGAGAATCTAGAGTAAGTGTGACATCCGTATTTGGATCGTACCTGAACCATTTCTAGATGAGAATCTAGAGTAAGTGTCAGGATGACATCCGTATTTGGATCGTACCTAAACCGTTTCTAGATGAGAATCTGGAGTAAGTGTCAGGATGACATCCGTATTTCGATCATACCTGAACCGTTTATAGACGAGAATCTAAAGTAAGTGTCAGGATGACATCTGTATTTGGATTGTACCTGAACCGTTTCAGATGAGAATCTGGAGTAAGTGTCAGGATGACATCCGTTTCTGGATCTTACCTGAACTGTTTCTAGATAAGAATCTGGAGTAAGTGTCAGGATGACATCCGTATTTGGATCGTACCTGAAACGTTTCTAGATGAGAATCTGGAGTAAGTGTCAGGATGACATCTGTATTTAGATCGTACCTGAACCGTTTCTAGATGAGAATCTGGAGTAAGTGTCAGGATGACATCCGTATTTAGATCATACCTGAACCGTTTCTAGATGAGAATCTGAAGTAAGTGTCAGGATGACATCCGTCTTTGGATCGTACCTGAACCGTTTCTAGATGAGAATATGGAATAAGTGTCAGGATGACATTTGTCTCTGGATCGTACCTGAACCATTTTTAGAAGAGAGTCTGCTTTACTTAGAATGTTTCTTCTGGGAATTCTTGTTTTATTGTTTTGAGAAGAAATCCGTTGGGGAAGGGAAACTTCGTAATACACTTGGGGATTTTTTGAGATCCTATTGGGGAATCCTGAGAAGCTTGGCAACTTCACCGGGGTATCTTCTAGATGTCGGAGCAGTAGTTGGAGACTTTTGCTTCGCCAGGGATATGAGAACACCTAACATTATTAGACTGCATATTGAGAATATGGAAGTGACCTTGTAGTAGGATGCCTTTGCCTTTGTACCTGTTGGAGAAGGTATCTGCTGGGATTCTATGGATGGCTTGAATGTTATCCCAACTCTTGGAGTCCTTGGTGAATGCAGATCAGGGTAATAAACCTTCTACTGATAGACAAGTGACGAGATGACGGGACGTAGTCGTACGCTTTAATCCCTAACTTTTGCCTGGACTGTCCTTTCAGATTTTCAGTCCATCGGGATACCCTTTTTTTTGCCCAAGCCGCCTTTTAAGGTTTTAGACTTGTCGGGTGTACAGTTTTTTTATATGTATATCCCTAATTTTTGCCCGAATCCTTTTGGTTCGTCGGGATGCCCTTATTTTGGCCTAGGCCAGTCAACCTAGCGGGTCTTTGTTCATGCGTAGTATTTTATGATTATGTCCATGTTCACCGGGTATGGAGAATTGTCACTATCCATAGTAGTAAGTCTTTCTACAAAGCCAGAAGATGTTTGTTTGATCGCATATGATTTGCTGCTGGAATTCATGTCCAATGCCCTAAGTGATTCAGATGGAGATCTGTCCCTGGCTATTCGGCATTTTTGAGAGGTTCCTCGAATCTTGACTTGACTTCCCCATATTAGCTGGACACCATGTTATGCCCTTTGATTATGAAAGGCCTATCACTGGAATGTCTTTCCATCTGAGGTGATTCTGTCTATCGATAGGATTTCTGTTCATCGAATATCCGTCGTGCGAATTTCTCTGTTGTTGAACAAATAGTCATATGCAAACAATGGTATTTTAAGAATGTAAAGCTTATGTCTATCTTGAAGTTTGAAAATTTATTTTTTAGTAAAAAAAACCAATTTTGTAAAAGTGTGATATCAGCTCAGGATTTATAGCGAACCCTACAGGAGTAAGGATACCGTTTGTAAAAATATGCTTTCGAACCAACCCATGCTTCAGCTAGGACTTTTAAGGGTTGTAGCGTCCTGATTCACGGTTTAAGAAACAAATGATAAAGGCTCAAATTTTATTTTTACCCAACCTGTTCTTCGTGATGTTCTTCAATCCTATGCTCAGCTAATTGTGCGTTTAGATCCCAATTGATTCTGAAATCTTTGCTCTAATACTTGGTGATGGTTCAGAAATTGAATGTTTGTTTGAGAAGGCAGTCATTTTTATAACCCTTTTTTTGTTGAGGATTTGTAGGACCTATTTTTTTTTGTTTTTGTTATCCCTACTTTTGCCTGAACTGGTTCTTTTGTGATTACAGTCAGCGGGATGCCCCAGTTTTTCTTAAGTCTCCTTCATAGGTTTTTGACTTAACGAGCTTTTATTTTGAGAGATAATGACTGCCTTCCTTGACGACTATGTGGACCCATCACCATCTTTTGGAGAGCATCTTCTACACTATTTGTCGTGCATGAAGGGGAAAGTTTGCGATTGAATGCCCATCTGAATTAACTGAGAAAACTACCCTGCCCCAGGTTATGATTAAGGGTTTTAATTTGTGTGGAAAGGAAACTCATACTTCTTAGGCTCAAAGGGGTTGACTGGGGATTATCTTCCTTATAACTCCACTGTTTAGGATTTGAAACAACACTTGTACATCATCAGTGGGGTCTGTTTAAAAGCACACTGTATGAGATTGTGGTATCGTTTTCGTCATCCTCCCTTTAGAGGCTTACAACTTCTAATCGAGAGTTGAATAACACAAAAAGGAAGTAAGAAAGTAGTTTAAATATAATGAAAATGACATAATTCAAGACAAACATATGTAAAGCATTAATGGGAAAACCAAAGTTTGACATGACAATAATTGTTTGAACAAGCAAAGGAAATTACAATTGAAAAATCACAAATGAACTAGACACTCTCAATGATTTGGCCTAGGAGAAGTGATCATGTGGTGAGTCTCTGGAGGGTCGAATTCAATCTCCTTGACATTAATCATATCCTGAATTTTGTTCTTTAGAGCCCAACAACCATTCGTATCATGTCCAGGACTATCAAAATGGTATGCACACCTTTCGTCGGGGTGGTAGCTAGGATCATAGGTATTAGGATTCCGTAGAGGAGCCTTTAATGTAATCAATCCTTCTTTCAACATGTGTTGTAACGCTTGAGCTAGTGACATGTTGGTTTTGGTGAATTATCTCTTAGGCGCGACCTCCTTATGCTGATTCCCTTGTTGATGTCGTTGCACAAGCGTAGGATTAAAGACTAGTACTACCCCCACAAATGGGTTGTGGTTACCTCTAGCACGTCCCTCCTGGACATATACAACATTAGCTACCCTATTGCCACCGGATGGCTTCTTCTCAGCATTAGAAGATGCAGCCATTAGAATCTTCCCACTCTTAATACCGCTTTTGACTCTTTCACCTGTCAGTATCAGCTCGGTGAACCCAGCCAAAGAACTTCCAATCAAGTGGTTGAAGAATGGACCAGACAAAGTTCCCAAGAACATGTCTACCAGCTCCCTATCAGACAGAGGAGGCTGGACTCTCCCTGCAAGATCTCTCCATTTCTGGGCGTAATCCTTGAAGCCCTCGCTAGAACCTATAGACATGCTTTGAAGTTGAGTACGGGTTGGAGCGAGGTCAGCATTGTATTGGTACTGCCAGTAGAAAGCAGCAGCCAAGTCTTCCCAGATATGAATCTCGGTTCCTTCCAATTGATAGAACCACTCCATTTGAGTGCCATCCAAACTTTCTTGGAAGAAATGGACCCGTAACTTCCGATCAGCAGTGTGAGGTTGGATCTTTCTGACATATGATCTCAAGTGAATTTTAGGACAAGAAACCCCGTCATATTTGGAAAATTTGGAAACCTTGAATTTTTGTGGGATGATCACGCCAGAAACCATCCCTAATTCTTCAAAGTCCAAGCCAGGTATCTGCTGAATCTCCATAGCATTGAGACGATCCTTCAGCTGTTTGTATTTATCATCAGCAGGAGTATATTGCTCCTTAGAGTAATCAACTTCATTTTCATCAGTCCCTGGGTTGTTATCATCTTCATGATTATCTCCCTCGTTTGATGGAGTTGTGAGATCTAGAGCTCGCTTGACTGGTCCTCTAAGTCTTATTCCCATATTCAAGATGCCAGCCTGTTTCTTTGGCTTCTTGGTGTTCTCTTTGATGATCAGGGTTTTCAGATCCTCCTGGCCCTTAGCCAGAGCCAGGAACATTTGCTAAAACTGAGCGTTTTGAGCTTGGAGATACTTCAATGTTTGTTCAAGAGCCATATCTTTTGCTTAAATAAACAGCGAAGGGATAAGAAGCCTGTCTGGAGAATACCTTTTATGCAATGACATGTATGATATGTAAATGTTTTCAAGGATCTCATGGTTTAAACAAGAAAATGTCAGAGGTTGAATTTTGCAGCTTTGATTGAAGAACTTTGTAATTTTGAAGGTCCTTCTATGAGAGTCAAGCTCACCATGTCGAGTGGGTCATAGCCCCTGACTTAAGTTATTGTGTTATGGTACTTTTGACGGCATTGGCTAGAGGAAAATAAATCCCCTTGCCCCTTTCTAGACGCCTGGTTCATCATAACCTGCACCACAAACCCTTGAGATCCTTGAAATGGTTAAGGAAATTCTATGGTATGATACTATGATGTGTATGCTATGCATCAAGCAAAAATGCAGGGTGATGAAGATAAGCATGTCTTGCAAGAAAATCAGTTTATTGGATAATGTATACAAACAAGGTCCTACAAGGAATTCAAGTTGTTAGATAAATGAAGGCAAACAAGTCACACAAATAGCCTTAGGTTCAAAGGCTTGCATGAGGTTTAAAGGTAAGTACCCTATTGAAGTTAGTTGGTTCAACCTATCTTAGAAAAGTAACCGGGTTCTAAGGAGTCTCAATATCACTAATCTTTCTTTATTGGGCATTGTTTCAGCTTAGAAATCTTTTCTTGCGGCCGAAACATCTTGAAAGTCTGATCTCAATGAGTGTAGCATCGAGTATCAACCAATCCCTAGATTTACACCGAGGTCGGCTATCTCACTACTTTCTAATGGCCAATTTTGTTCAACTAAGGTTCTAAGGTCCGTTAGTGCTTCATGACACCATGCGGCGGCCCCGTATTCTCCTCGATTCAACACAAGGGATACCAGTACCAACGAAAGTGTCACACCAACACAGCTATCACTTCAAACATATCGGTCTATGCCGTACAGTCTCCACGATCTATTGCTGTTTACCTAAAAAGATGCCCCAGATCCGGGTGTAGGATATATAGTAACAACCCAAACAACCCTCCAAGGATAAAGCATACAAAGCAAGCAATTAAAAAAGTTTTAAAATGAACTAACTCTTAAGGTAACCCCACTTTATAAGTATTCCCCAGTAGAGTCGCCAGTTCTGTGATACAGTGGCAGAACAAACTATTATATACTGGTTTTTCATTTGTGTTCGTAAATGTTGTGGTAAGCAAGAGTTGCCACCGAATTTTCTTTTATCCAAATTAAGGAAAGGGTGAAAAGAAAAAAAAAGACCTTTTCGAGATTTTTCTGAGTAAGGGGGGTAGATTATGGAAAGGGAAGGTGTTAGAACCCATTCAATCCGTAGTTATCTACGGGCTCTTAGATGCTTAGCTCATTTTTGAAATACCTTGTGCTTTGTGTTTTTGAAAAGTATTTGAAAATGCCTTAGTGCGGCAATTTGCTTTATGATAACTCTTGTATCAGTCCTCAAGAGTGTTGATAAAGCAAATGTTTTTGAAAGTTGTTTTTGAAATGTGTAAGTGTAAAAAGTTTGTTTTGAGCATAACATCTAAGAACTATCTACTTATACTCGAAAAAGTTCATTCTTTTCCTCCTATCCTTTAGTAAGTACTATCCTACTATTAGTGAGTAGGTAGCCCTATCGTTGGATGCACGAGAGACGTTCGAAGGGACGTACAGTCATATAGGCAATGAATGGAGGCGCTTCAGCAATTTTGTTCAAGGGACTAGATCATTTACCAAAAGGAAACTGTAGGGTCATCGAGGTACTATGATCTTTTGATTTATGAGTCTTTGCTAAAGCGTCCCCGTTTTGAGGGACATGACTGTTTTTCCGAAGGCAACCAAAGTGGGGTACCCTAGAGGTGTATATGTGCAAATGTGTTGTATTCAGTTTTTTTATCTTTTTTGTTAGGTTTGATAACGTTTGATTATTAGTCTTTCCATACAAGTCTAGTTACTAACAGTAGTATATACAGTAATTTAAAGTGCAGAAGTGTAAAGTGCGAGAATGTAAATCCTACGCTATTACAAGGCTTTGTGAGAGGTACATTATAGAAATGCAAAAAGTAAAGTCTTAGTTACTATTACAAACTGGGAAGCAGTTACAATAAGATGAAAAAAATGCGAAAGTAAATAAATGCGCAAAGGAATTAAAAGGGACGTCTAAATCCTAAGGAAAAGAAATCTTTTTGTTTGTTTTGTTTTATTTTTTTGAGAAAAAATGTTAAAGTAATTAATAATTGATTAAGAAAATTAATTTTAATAAAAAAGGACTACAACCTAATTTTTTGTGATCTTTTAATTTAATGTTTGTTGTAAAGAGGAAAACCATTAAGAGAAAATAAACAAAATGAAAAGTAAAAAATACACGAAAAATCCTTTGATCCAGGGAAGGGGATTTCCCTTCGACCCATGGAAAGGGATTTCCCTTCGATCCAGGAAGGAGATTATATTTCGATCCGGGGAAGAATAGGGGCTTTTCGATCCAGAGGGGAATATGATTTTTTTTAATCCAAGAAGGGATCCTTTGCTTTTCGATCCAGGGGTGGATGCTGCCTTTCAATTTGAATCTGCAAGACAAATATTAGCCAAATAAAGATGCAGGACCTGGGTATCGAACCCAAGTTCTTTGATTCTGCACGCGTTGGTCTATTCAGGCTGGATTTGCAACAAATGTTAGAAACAAAACAAATGTAGACATGAGTGTCGAACCCATGTCCTTAATCTTGAATACAAATCGAATGAACTACAAGTGTTAATATATCATTCCAATGTAAAGTTTGATCTTTTTACCAGTTCTTACCAACAGTGGTGTATGAATATGTGGCTTCAGGCGCGGGTACCCTTATTTAAGGGTTGCTTCGATTTTTCACTTATGGATATGGATGGGCTTGGAATAGACTCTTGGGAGCCTCAGGAGCACAAATTTAGTATATGTGTGGACTGGGGATACCTGCAATACTAGCTTCGAATTATAAGATTTTTTATAATTTAGTATACTTTTTTTGAGGCAGCGTGAGCGTGTATGAGCTAGTCTCTCCTTTTTTCGTCCCTTTTGC
The DNA here is from genome assembly GCA_948472305.1 of Vicia faba. Lineage (NCBI taxonomy): Eukaryota > Viridiplantae > Streptophyta > Magnoliopsida > Fabales > Fabaceae > Vicia > Vicia faba. The sequence continues at coordinate 1,017,021,358 of OX451739.1, read as the reverse complement.
AATGTGTCCTAGGCCTTGTAGTTATAGGAGTGTGGCGTGCATGGAAAATTGAAAGAGACAGTCAATAACCAGCTTTGAAAGCAATGAGACCAAAATCAAACATATTAAAAGATTTCCTTTTTGAAATATTTATGCCTCTTTTGAAATCTTGGATGAACCTGGACACCTTTGACACTCATTAACCATCTTTGAAAGCAATGAGACCAAAATAAGACATATTAAAAGATTTACATTTTGAAATATTCATGCCTCTTTTAAAATCTTGGATGAACCCGGACACCTTTGACTTTAGAATGTCTTTAGGCCATGCCCTTCGATTGACCTTAAGTTGCCTCCTTCGAATGGACTTCTTGTGTACCCTTCGAATGGACCTTCTGAATGCTTCTTCAAATGGACCTTTTGTGTACCCTTCGAATGAACCTTTTGAATGCTTCTTCGAATGGACCTTTTGTTACTTTCTTAGAATGGAACACCTGTACATCCTTCGAATGGAACACCTGTACATCCTTTGAATGGAACACCTGTACATCCTTCGAATGGAACACATGTGCATCCTTCGAATTACCCTTTTGTGTGTCTTTCAAATAGCGTGCATGTATGCCTCGTGCATTCTTCAAATGGTTCACCAATGTGGGCTCATAATGTGGCAATCATATGCTGAAAGGTTCAGAGATAGAGTTGACGCAAGCAGTTTCGAAGGGAATTATTTCCCAGTCGAAGCTAGCACAAAGGAAGCCAATGCCTTGTGGATGTTAGCATGAGGAGGTCATTGCTCTGTAAATCGAAGGCCAGTTGAAAGGGTCTTGGCTTTGTACATTGAAAGCAAGCACATGGGAAGCCTTTGCCCTTGTGAATCAAAACAAACTTGTAGGGGGTTCTTGCCTTGTGCAATCGAAGCCTTGTGAACTTAACTTGATCGAAAGAAGCCCAATGCCCAATCAAAGACCTTGTGAAATTATCTTGATCGAAGGAGGCTTAGTGTCCAATCGAAGACCTTGTGAACTTATCTTGATCGAAGGAGGCCCAGTGCTCAATCGAAGACTTGTAAACCAAAGCCTGATCGAAGGGTTTTAGATGCCCAATCAAATCTCCTTGTCCAGATGCCAATCGGAAAAACAAGCTTCTCAGGGGCTAATCAAAAACACCCTGTCTCAAAGCCAATCAAAGACACCTTGTTTATCTTCAAAAAATTTATTTTTCTTTAACCAAGTGTTTGTGACCACCCATATAAGAGAAAACCTTGGAAAACATGAGAGGGAAAAATTTGAGGAACATCACATGTCAATGCCCCACATTGTAAGTGGCCAAGGAGCAGTCATGACGTTCAAAGGAATTGGAAGCCCATGGACCTTATCAGCATAAATTTGGCACTTATGGAAAGTCCTTGAGTGGTGATGACAATCGATTTCCATGATCGACCAATAGTAACCAACTCTCAAAATCTTCTTGGCCATAGTATGTCCGCTAGAATGAGTACCAAATATACCTTCATGCATATCCTCCATGATCTTTTCTGCTTCCTTCTTGTCCATACAATGGAGTAGAATCGAATCATGGTTGTGCTTGTATAAGATCCCATTGCTTAGGAAGAACTTGGCTAAGAACCTCCGCAAGAATTTCTTGTCGTTGACTGACACCCCTTCAGGATACTCTTGAGCTTCGAGATATATTTTCACCTCATGAAACCAAGGCTTCTCCTCTACACCATTAGTGTTAATCTCATAGAAGTGCACTGGTTCTTCAAATCTTTCGACAGTAATTCAGGGAGCTTAGTTGTCCCATCTGACCTTGAACATAGAAGACATGGTAGCCAAAGCATCTGCCAATTAATTTTCTTACCTCAGAATGTATTCAAAGGTAACCTCTTCAAAGTACAGGATCAAGGTTAGCACAAGCTCTTTGTAAGGGATAAGATTTGGATGTTTTTTATCCCACTCTCCTTTAACTTGACTGATGACAAAAACTGAGTCTCCATATACACTTAAGGATTTGATTCTTAGGTCAATAGCATCTTTAAGGCTCAAGATGCACACTTCATATTCGGACATATTGTTGGTATAGTCGAAGCAAAGTCTGGCAGTAAAAGGAGTATAGCAACCTTTGGGGGAAATGATTACATCGCCAATTATGTTACCCAGTGCGTTGGAAGATCCATCAAAAACCATAGTCCATCGGGATCCTTGTTCAGGTCCTTCATACAGTCCAGGATTTTCACAATCCACAATCATTGTGATATTCTCGTCCGGGAATTCAAAGTTCATAGATTGGTAGTCATCCACAGCTTGATGTGCCAAATGATCCTCCAACACACTTCCTTTGATTTCTTTTTGTGTAGTGTACTGGATATCATATTCAGTTAAGATCATTTTCCATCGAGCTATCCTTCTGGAGAGAGTTGGCTTCTCAAAGATGTACTTGATGGGATCCATCTTAGATATGAGTAAAGTGGTATGAGTCAACATATGCTGTCTTAGTCGGCGAGCAGCCTATGCCAAAGCGCAGCAGGTTTTCTCGAGCAGTGAATATCTCGTTTCACAGTCGGTAAATTTTTTCCTAAGGTAGTATATTGCATGCTCTTTTCGACTAGACTCGTCATGCTGTCCCAGCACACACCCAATTTAATTCTCTAACACAATTAAGTACACGATCAAAGGTCTTCTTTCAATTGGTGGCATCAGAATTGGAGGTTCTTGCAGGTACTCTTTGATCTTGTGAAAAGCTATTTGGGAGTTGTCGTTCCATTTGACTACTTAATCTTTCTTCAACAGCTTGAAGAGTGGTTCACAAGTAGTAGTCAGGTGAGAGATGAACCGAGAAATGTAGTTTAGGCGTCCCAAGAAACCTATAACCTCCTTCTCAGTACACGGAGCTGGAATTTCTTGGATAGATTTGAATTTAGCAGGATCGACTTCAATACTTTTCCACTGACAAAAAAGCCTAGGAGCTTACCAGACCTTACCTGAAGGTGCACTTGTTGGAATTCAACCTCAGCTTGTATTTCTTCAGCCTTTCAAACAGCTTGTGTAGATGGCCAAGTTGTTCTTCTTCACTTTGGGATCTGGGTATCATCTCATCAACATAGACTTCTATATCATGATGAATCATATCATGAAATAAATCCACCATAGACCGTTGATAAGTTGCGCCTCCATTCTTCATCCCAAAAGGCATGACTTTATAACAAAAGGTGCCCCACTGTGTGACAAAAGTAGTATTCTCCATGTCCTCGGGCGCCATTTTGATTTGGTTATAACCCGAGAATCCATCCATGAAGAAGAATACCTTGTGTTGAGCAGTGTTGACCACCAAGACATTGATATGTGGTAGTGGGAAGTCGTCTTTAGGGCTTGTCCTATTTAAATCCATGTAGTCTACACATATACAGACCTTACCGTCTTTCTTCGACACTGGAACAAAATTTACAACCCATTGGGGGTACAACTTCACTGCCAAGAAACCTACATCGAATTGTTTCATTACCTTAGCCTTGATCTTCCTGGACATATCATGGCGCGTGCGACGAACCTTTTGTTTGATCGGAGAACAACCTTCTTTCATTGGTAGACGATGAACCACGATATCATTATCGAGCCTTTGCATGTCTTCGTATGACCAAGCAAAGACCTCAACATATTCGTGCAACATATGAACCAATCTTCTCTTGACACTATCTTCCAGGTTGGCGCAAATCTTGATTTCATTCTTATCTACCTCAGGACCCAAATTTATCACTTCTACCGGTTCTTCATGCAGTTGGAAGGCCTTTTCCTCTTGTATCAGGAGTCTGGCGAGTTCTCTAGGTATCTCACAATCTTATTCACCTTCATCTTCGGCTTGATAGATTGGATTTTAAAAGTCATAAACGACAATAGCAGAATTGTTATCAATGAGATCCGGAGTGGATGTGGATCTGCAAATGTGTGTGTGTGCACGTAAGGTCACATGACTATTTTTTGAAAATGAAGTAAAATAAAAGAAAGACAAAGAGCACAAAGTTTAAATGAAAAATCGTCCAATGTTTTAATTAAATGAGCATATGATATATGAAATAAGAACCCTAAACAAATGGACCATTGTGCCTCGGGCAAGGCACATGGTTTAAAGTCATTGTTTTTAAAGAAATTACAGACAAACTTCTTAAATAAATAAAACAGGAAATATCAATTACTCCTGGTTGAAGGAGATTGAGGTGAAGTATTTGGCCTTCTAGTTGTTGAGTCCGTCGTCAGCAGTTGAGAATATCCAGTCGTTCAAGTCACCATCACTATTAGTGTCTCCCAGAGTATTTACTTCATTGTTGCTAATACGGAGAGGTGGTCCACCAGCACGAGCACGTTGAATCTCTTTATGAGCCTTTGAAGTAAAACCCAACCCAAATTTGTCAAATTTGTAAGGGATATCAGGAATTTGTCCCCAGATAGTGCAACCTCCATCTTCTACAACAGCCCTAGCTTCCTTTAGAGAGGCCATTCCTGGTGTGTGTTGTACACCGAAATTTTCCCTCCCATTTTTACTCAAAACATATTCCTAGAGGTCCTAAATTGCTCAAGTTGACTAAGGATTTACCAGACAAATCCTCCTCCTAAGACAATGAGCCCCAAACTAGGGTTTCACTCCTCATAAAGATGTTTGAGTTCCAAGGGTCCCAATTGGTCTGCATTTCCCTAACATATCCTCAATATAATTCATGTCAAGTATCACACCTTGCACCATAAGTTTGCTCAGTCAACTGCTCAAATGCCTGAAAATCAATTGTACTTGGTCAAAAGTCCACTGTGACCCCCATACAACCAAACTTCAATATTTTTGGTCAACATCAACATTTTTAAGTAATATCCATCATTTGATAAAGGGTTGATCATGATTCCTCAAGGAATGTTCCTAATTCATCAAAACTCAAAAGTTGCTAAATTAGGGTTTCTATAGGAAAAGTCAATCAAACTTTGACCAGGCATAACTTTCTCATACTTTATTAGAAATTGCTCATCCAAGGCTCATTTTGAATATAATCCAATTCCCTACAACTTATCTGCAACCCTCAAGTTCAAAAAATGCACTAATGGAAAGATATAAATTCAGACATTATAGGTCATTTCAAAAAGTCAACAAAACACCTTTTAGGTCAAAGCTTCTTACATGAACATGAAAGATCCAATTGAGATGAAACCAAAAGGGTTGCTTAGAGGACATCCTAAGCTTTCTAAAAAAACCAAAAACACCCTCTTAGGGTCAAAATTGAGAGAAATATGCATTGTCAAAGTTGGCCATTTTTGGAAATTTTCCCAAAGTTAACATTGATCAAAATTGATTTTTTTCCAAATAAGCCCATGTTTTCTTGTTTGAAACTTGTTCCTAAGAGGACCCACGACCCCTGAACTTATTCACTTATTATTTTATTATTTTTATCATTTGTTTTGATTTTTTATTCATTTAAATCAAAATAAATCAATTTAAATAATGGAATAATGAAATAAAATCTAAGATTTAATTTTATGAGCATATTATGAGTCCATGAACAACTAGCAAATCAGAAAATTCGTGCAAAAGCTAATTGATTGGAAAAGATCGTGATTTGGCTTGTTTTAGAAACAAATAGTGCAAGGAACAAAATCAAATCAAATCTCAATAATTTGTGAAGATACAATCATATTTTGTTAACCTAAATAAGTCTATTATAAGTACATAACATTGCAAAAGCATACGGATAAGGGTTGGTCGTGTAAACTGCAAGAACAAAAACTCAATTTTTGGACAAAAAGTGAGAATTAGATTTCGTTATACAAGGAGATTCAAAGTGTTTCAAGGCCAGCAATCCATTCCTGGCAATCTTCTGAAGCTAACAACATCATTTGCACGCGTCAAAACACCCAGAATAACTCCTTACAGATTCACGGTTTGCACACATATTCTTGAATTTGAATTTTACAATTCACGCATGATAAATGATTTCTAAGTATATATTCATGTTTGTATCATCCTTTGGAATGTGTTTGCATATTTAATTACGTGTTTTGATGCCTGTTGGGTGAAACGCCATTGCTAGGGTTTATAAGGTCGTTTTAGGGCTTTCAAATGCAGGAACAATTGTCTCTAAAGATGGACACCATCATGATCATAGGATCAAACCCAATTGATCCATGACTTTGAATCTAATTTATATTGCCTATATATGATTTTTGAGATGCACAAGTTGTAGCTATGGCAAACATCCGTAGGTAAAGGTTTTTACCTAAGACAACAATCCCAGCGAGGAAGATGAAGGCATGGTATACCCTGAATGGTCCATTTAAAAATTTGCGCGTTTTTATAAGAAGATGAATTTTCATTCTTTATAATATATTATTTGTATTGATAGTAACGAATGAAGCAAATGATTCAGTGGCAAAGGGAGGAGAGTTTAGGACGTGCGTGTGTAGGAGGTCAGGGGTTCCATCCCCGCCTCCTACATAATATTTTTCTCAATGTTTAACTGCAGATCCAATGCGTCACACAACCCAAGTGCCTACCATGCACCTCAAGATCTCATGCCTTGGATAGTCACATGGCCCAGATCTAATGTTTCCAGGCTGCAGCTCATGATGGACATCCCTGGAATAATCACACCAAATCCAGCGTTGTGCTAGGCCATTGGATTGGGCTTTTGGACATAATTTAGCTTGCAACCCTTCAATCTGGGTTGCACCCCCACTAGGCCTACTATTTCTTTTTAATTTCTTTTATTTGTTTTAATTATTTGTTTAATTATTTTTACGAAAACAAAAATCATTTTTTATTAAATTAAAAAATCACAAAAAAATCACAAAAACATTAAAATCAGATATTTCATAAAATATTTTATTTCATTAATTAATTAGATTAATTTAACTAGGGCAATTTAAATTCTTTTTTTCCATAATTAAAATCAATTAGAAAATTAGGGTTAATTTGCAAATATTTAACTTTCTCAATCAAAAAATAACAAAAATATTTTCTTTGATTTCCTTTAATTTTAGACTTTGATTCCCGTATTTAATTCGTCGCGCGCACAATATTTTATTTTTAATTCCAATTATTGTATTTGCTTCAAGTTTGTAATAACTTTTAATTAGGGTTTATTTTACTGCTTATCATTTTACTGTTCAATCCCCAGTTTTTTGGTTATGTAACCCCCTCCCTGAAGCCTTGTAATAGTGTAGATTTACTTTTCCGCTTTTAATTTTCTGCAACTATAAACTGTTAGATGATTGATAATAGGGTTGTACAGAAAGATAACGATTAAATGAACATAGAAAACCCTAATTGTGCGAAGATAAATAAACTGAAAAATAAACACTTGCACATGCTCACTCCTAGGGTTTGCCCCACTTCAGTTGCCTTCGGTAAACGATCATGAAGTATAGGGAGTCTTAGTGGTTGTCCTCTAGTCCCAAAAGATAAAAAATGACCCATTCGAATGTTGCCTCATAAAGATCTTTAGGACTCTAGGGTAATTACTAAGGTTTCCTAACCATTGCTTTAGTGATCGTAATTGTCCCTTTCGTCCCTTACAATTGTCCCTTGAGCTCTAACGATGGAGCTACCTACTCCTTAATAGTAGGATAGCGCTGTCTAAAGGAAATAAGAAAATGAACAGACTATTTCGTGTAGGTAGAAACTTTTAGGTACTTGCTCAAAACAACATTTTTTACACTTACAATTTCAAACAAGCTTTTCAAACTAAAGTTTTCACAAACATTTTATCACAACCTTGAGGACTGATGCAAAGGTTACCATAAAGTGAAACGCCACACTAAGGCAAAATTTCAAAACTTTTTCAAAAACACAAACACACGAAAGAAATTTCAAAAATGAGCAAATACTTAAGAGCCCATGGAAAACCATGGATAGAAAGGGTGCTAACACCTTCCTTTTCTATAATCTACCCCCCGTACTCAGAAAATCTCGAAAAATGTTTTTTCTGTTCTTTTTCCTTTTCCTTTGTTGGATAAAATAAAAGTCGGTGGCGACTCTTTCTTACCGCGATATTTGCGAACAAAAAACGCAAACCGGTATAACAGTCAGTTCTTCCACCGTATCACAGAACTGGCGACTCTGTTGGGGACTCATAAAAAAAGTGGGGTTCACCTTAGGATTTAGATCATTCTTAAATTGCTTCTTTGGTTTGTCTTGTTTGATTTATTTTTAAGGGTATCTGTTTGGATTATTTGGATCCTTAACCCGAATTAGGGAATTCCTTTTAGGTAAGTAGCAATAAACTATGGGGGAGCTGTGTGGGGTATACCGACACAGTTGAAACAATAGCTAGGTTGATGTGATACTTTGGTTTGTACCTGTAGCCCTTGAGTAATCAAGGAGAATACAGGGCCGCTGCTTGGTATCTTAAATCATCAACTGACCTTAGCACCTTAATTGACCAACTTGGCTTTTAGGACATAGTGAGATAGCCGTCTTTGGTGTAAACCCAAAGTTGGTTGATACTCGATGCTATACTCATTGAGGTTTGACTCTTGAGTTTTATTTGGTGGAAAGTCAATTGTCTATCGGAACGAAATTTAGGGGAAAGATCGGTGATATTGAGATCCCTTAGAACCCGATTACTATATTTAGGACATGTTAAACCAACCCAACTTCAAGAGGGTATACCTTAAAATCCATGCAAGCCTTAAACTTAAGGTCTTTGTGATTTGCTCGTGTTTGCTATATCTGCTATGTATGAGAATAATCATGACATCATAACATAGCATGTCATACTAACCATTTCAAGGATTCTTAGGGTTTATTTTTGTCTTGTTTTGTAGGACATGGCCCTCGCCCGCAGATTCACTATCCAAGTCAGTCTGGTAAAGGTACCTCCTCAACTTAAGAAGTTAGTATCAAGGGTTCCTGAAAGCTCTCCCTTCACCAAAAGACATGGTCGACTTCTCAGTTTGGTCACCTCAAATCTTGATGAAGAAATGTTAAAAGTGCTCTTTCAGTTCTTTGACCCTCTACATCACTGCTTCACTTTTCCGGATTACCAGTTAGTGCCTACTATGGAGGAGTTTTCTCTGTTACTGGGGGTGCCTATCTTTAACAAAGCACCTTTCAATGGTATGGAAAGAGACCCTAAACCTGAAGATATTGCTAAAGCTCTGTCCTTACAATGGTCTGACGTAGTAGCAAATTGGGAAACCAGGAGAGGTTTCAAGGTTTTTTTGGCTAAGTTCTTATTTGAGAAAGCTCATCATTTTTGGGATACCCTGGACCTGCAAGATTTTGAAGAGGTGTTAGCCCTTCTCATCTATGGGTTAGTACTGTTTCCTAATCCGGACTAGCTCATAAATGTGAATGCGGTTAAGGTTTTCCTGTCACGCAATTTCATACTTACTTTTCTTGGAGATATCCTACATTCTCTGCATACTCGCACTATAAAGAGAAGAGGGACCCTTCTGTGTTGCACTCGTATTTTGGCTAGGTGGTTTATTTTGCACCTACCCCGATCCATCTTGAAGAATGAACAAGGTTTGAGATGGTCTCATAGGCTAATGACTCTTACACATTCAGGTATTCATTGGTGTCCTCGATCCTCGGAGAATGTTACCATCATTGAGGATAGATACAAACAGTTAGAGGATCGTCTGAGCGCAATAGAGATCCAAAGAATACCAAGGCTAGATTTTGAAGAGTTGGGTTTGGTATCTGGGGTAGTCATCCCACAGAAGTTCAAGGCTCTGGTATTTGCAAAGTATGATAGGGTGTCTTGTCCCAAGCTTCATCTGTGTTCCTATGTGAGAAAGATTCAGCCTCACACTGCTGATAGGAATTTGCGGGTCCATTTCTTTCAGGACAGTCTGTCTGGGACTCAGCTTGAGTGGTTCTATCATCTGAAGGGAACCAATGTCCGCAACTGGGAAGATCTGGCTGCTGCTTTTTACAAGCAGTATCAATATAATGTTGACCTTGCCCCTACCCGTACTCAACTCCAGAGTATGTCTATGGGTGCAAGCGAAGGTTTCAAGGATTATGCGCAGAAGTGGAGAGATCTGGCAGGGAGAGTCCAACCCCCTTTGTCTGATAGGGAGTTGGTGGATATGTTTCTTGGTATGTTGTCTGGCCCATTCTTCAATCAATTAATTGGTAGCTCCTCAACTGGTTTCACCGAGCTGATATTGACTAGAGAAAGGGTAGAAGCTGGGATCCGGAGTGGCAAAATCCAGAAAGATACCTCGTCAAGTGCAGTGAAGAAGCCATTCACGGGTAAGAAGGAGGTCAATGCCATTTATAGCCCAAGAGGCCAGAGCAGAGCTGAACGTCGTCTAACGTTAGGGGCTGCGATGAGACCTAGGCCCACGACTACTCAACAACGAAACAATCAGCAAAGGGTAGAAAGACCGCCAAGGAAGTTCACCCGGATTAATATGACGTTGACTGAGGTCTTACCCCATACATTAATATCCAACTTGGCAACCTTAAAGGAGGCTCCCAAGAATCCTAACACCTCATCTCCTTGTTATAATCCAAACGCTCAGTGCGCTTACCATTCTGAGAGTCCAGGCCACGATACAAATGATTGTTGGGCTCTGAGAAATAAGATATAAGATTTGATCAAAGCCAAGGAAATTGAGTTTGATGCTCCAGAGAAGCCTAATGTCATAACTGCTCCCATGACCAAGCACAACCGTGGTGTTAATGTCGTTGATACTGATCTATTTGTTACCTCTGTTGATGAAGTTTCCACTACCCTCGTGACTGTAAAGAAGAATTTGTTGCTATCCGGTTTATTTCCGGGCTGTGCTGAAGGTTGCCACATGTGTTTATCTCTACCTTCTGAATGTTATTTGCTGAAAGCAGGTGTTCAACGCCTGATGGATAGCAGAGATATTTTGTTTGAAAAGAATCCGATTCCGACTGTTCCGCATAAAGATGTTGCTATCATAACCATTTTCGCCAATCCTTCCAAGGTATCCTCTAAAAGACCTGTTAGGATTACACCTGCTCCAAGAATTTCTCCGTTGATAATCACTTTTCCTGGTCCTATACCGTACTCCTTGGACAAGGCTGTCCCTTGGAATTATGGTGCCGACGTTTACTATCATGGCGTAAAACAAGATTTGAAGATTCAAGAGGCTAATCCCAATATCAGTAACATTGTCGGGACCGACAAGGTTACCCGAAGTGGAAGGGTTTTCTCTCTCGAGATCTCCCCAAAGACTGTTGCTAATCGTGTTGTTGTTCCATCTATTGTTCCTGCCAGTACTTCTGTTACTACTCCCATCCTTACTCCAGTCATTACCCCTGCCGATGAGTCATCTGGGACTCGGGGCAAGGAAGCTATAGGCGAGCCTGCCTGGACAGAGGCGCCTAGAAAAGTGGTTTTGGAATCCTCTAAGCAAGAAGTGGAGGAAATTTTAAAAATAATCAAGAATAGCGACTACAGTGTGGTCGAGCAGCTGGGGTAGACCCCTTCTAAGATATCAATGTTGTCTCTGTTGTTGTGTTCCGAGGCCCATGCAAAGGCTTTGATTACATTTCTCAAGACTGCGCATGTGCCACAAGAATCCTCCGCTGACCAATTCAAAGACTGTGTGGCCAGTTTGACTGCTGATAATGGGTTGGGTTTTTCAGATACCGATTTGATGCCAAAGATCGAATGCATGGGAACTACCATGGCTCATGTGCTAGGGGACACTGGATCATCACTGAATGTTATGCCTAAGAAGGCTCTTGATAGACTAGATTGTGAAGACTTGACCTTAAAGCCCAGTAGCATTGTGGTGAGGGCTTCTGAAAGTTCAAAAATAATGGTGCACGAGGAGATAGAAATCCCTGTCAAAGTGGGTTCCCAGACCTTTGGATCCACCTTCTACGTGATGGTTATTAGGCCATCATACTCTTGTTTGTTGGGTCATCCTTGGATCCATAAAGCTGGGGCCGTTACTTCTACGCTGCACCAAATGCTGAAGTATCCAATGAAAGGGAAGATTCTCACCGTGCATGGTGAAGAAAAGTATATGGTAAGCCACCTGAACTCTTTCAGGTATATGGAGATGGACGAGAAGTTCATAGAGACCCCTTGTCAAAACTTTAGAGGTTCCCCAAATCATGGTATCTACCGAGACTATCACCAACACCAAACCTCCTTTGAAGATGGCTTCTCTCAAGGACGCCAGAGCAGTAGTTGAAGAAGGTGGGTGTACCATTTGGGGACAGCTCCCTGATTTTCCTCATAAAACTGACAAATTTGGTTTGGGCTTTACTTCAGGAGCTCAAAGGGCTGTTCGACGTGCTCGGGATGGAGGACCTCCCCTACGCATCAGCAACCGTAGGGTCAACGCTATAGAAGACAATGATGAGGATTCTGATACTGACAGCTGGATCTACCCTACTACCAACGGTGGACCTAGTAACTGGACGGCCAGAGATTTTGTGCCAATTTCTTTTGTTCAACAATAATTGTCTTACTTGTTTTTCGAATTTGTAATAAACAATATAAACTCTATGGCCTTGTCTCTTACCCTAGGCACAATGGTTTATTTGTGAGGGTTATTATATGTCATTTTCATATGTCATCAATAAAACATTGGACGTTTCTTGCATATAAATTTTGCGCTCTCTATTTTCTTTTATGATTTTTCACTTTATCAATATAATTATGCTCTTACACACACTCACATATCAAACTGCAGATCCATATCCACTATGGATCCCATTGATAATAGTTCTGCTATTGTCAGTTATAAATTCGAAAATCTGATCAACCAAGCCGAGGACAACGGTGAGGAAGATTATGAGGTGCCTGGAGAACTTGCTAGGCTGTTACAACAGAAAGAGAGAGCTATACAACCTCATGAAGAGCCAGTTGAGACGATAAACTTGGGCACAAAGGTAGACAGAAAATAATTCAAGATCGACACAAATCTGGAGACTAATGTCAAACAGCGATTGATACAGATGTTACATGACTATGTTGAGATCTTCGCCTGGTCATATGAAGACATGCCTGGTTTAGACACTGATATTGTGGTACATCGTCTGCCGACTAAAGAAGATTGTCCTCCGGTTAAACAAAAGGTCCTCCGTATGTGCCATGAAATGTCAGAGAAAATCAAAGCAGAGGTTATGAAACAGTTCAACGTTGGGTTCCTAGCTGTCACCTCCTATCCGCAGTGGGTTGCTAACGTTGTTCCGGTACCTAAGAAGGACGGTAAGGTACAGATGTGTGAGGACTACAGAGACTTGAAAAGGGCAAACCCAAAGGACGACTTCCCGCCCCCCACATCGATGTCCTGGTTGACAACACTGCACAACACAAGATCTTTTCCTTCACGGACAGTTTCTCTGGGTACAATCAGATCAAGATGGCTCCTGAAGACATGGAGAAGACAACCTTCGTCACACAGTGGGGCACTTTCTGTTACAAGGTGATGCCTTTTGGGTTGAATAATGTTGGGGCAACTTATCAGCGAGCCATGGTAGCTTTGTTCCACGATATGATCCACCATGAGATAGAGGTTTATGTTGATGACATGATATCCAAGTCTTAAACCGAGGAAGAACACCTTGATCATCTAGAAAAGTTGTTTGACAGGTTGAAGACATACAAGTTGAGGTTGAATCCGAACAAGTGCACCTTCGAGGTAAGGTCTGATAACCTTCTGGGGTTCATCTTTAGTGACAAAGGTATTCAGGTAGACCCCGCAAAGGTAAAGGCCATATAAGAGATGCCGACTCCCCGTACTGAGAAGGAGGTCAGAGGTTTCTTGGGACGCCTAAATTATATCGCCAGGTTCATTTCACATATGACTGCTACTTGTGAGCCAATCTTTAAGCTCCTGAAGAAAGATCAAGTGGTAAAATGGAATGACGAATCCCTGACTGCTTTCAAAAGAATCAAGGAGTACCTTCAAGAACCACTAATTCTGATGCCTCTGATTGAAGGAAGACCTTTGATATTGTACTTGACGGTGCTAGACAATTCAATGGGGTGTGTGCTGGGGCAGCATGACGAGTCTATTCGAAAAGAGCATGCAATATACTACCTTAGTAAAAAGATTACTGACTGTGAGACAAGATACTCACTGCTCGAGAAAAGTTGCTGCGCTTTGGCATGGGCTACTCGCCGACTAAGACAGTATAGGTTGACCCACACTACTTTGTTGATATCTAAGATGGATCCAATCAAGTTCATCTTCGAGAAGCCCACTCTCTCTGGAAGAATAGCAAGATGGAAAATGATCTTAATCAAATATGATATTCAATACACAACCTATAAAGCAATCAAGGGAAGTGTATTAGCTGATCATTTGGCTCATCAGGCCGTGGATGACTACCAGTCCATGAATTTTGAGTTCCCGGACGAGAATATTATGCTAGTAACTGACTGTGAAGAACCTGGACTGGATGAAGGACCTGAAGAAGGATCCCGATGGACCATGGTTTTTGATGGAGCCTCGAATGCACTCAGTAATGGAATTGGTGCTGTAATTATATCTCCCGAGGGCTGTCATACTCCTTTCACCGCCCGACTATGCTTCAATTGTACTAACAACATGGCGGAGTATGAAGCCTGTATCATGGGCCTCAAAGCGGCTATTGACCTAAGGATCAAATTCTTGAGTGTCTTTGAGGATTCAACCTTGGTGATAAGTTAGATCAAAGGAGAGTGGGACACGAAGCATCCGAATCTCATCCTGTACAAAGAGCACGTACTAACATTGCTCCCACACTTTTAAGAGGTAACCTTTGAGCATTTCCCACGAGAGGAGAATCAGTTAGCAGACACGCTAGCTACCATGTCTTCTATGTTCAAGGTCAGGTGGGATAACGAAGCTCCCCGAATCACCATATAGAGGTTGGATGAACCAGCACACTGCTGTGAGATCGATACTGAAGAGGTAGCAGATAAACCTTCGTTTCACGAAGTAAAAAGGTATCTTGAGGCTCAAGAGTATCCTGAGGGGGAATCTGTCAACGATAAGATGTTTATGAGAAGGTTCGCCGCGAAATTCTTCCTCAATAATCGAATCCTTTACAAGCGCAACCATGACTCTACCTTACTGTGGTGTGTAGACAAGAACAAAGCAGAAAGGATTATGGCAGATCTACATGAAGGTACCTTCGGAACCCATTCAAGTGGACATCCCATGGCTAAGAAGATCCTACGGGCAGGATACTATTGGTCCACTATGGAAGCAGACTGCTATCAGCATTCCCAAACTTGTCATAAATGCCAGATCTATGCTGATAAGGTGCATGCGCCTCCGGTTCCCTTAAACGTCTTGACGGCTCCTTGGCCCTTTGCAATGTGGGGCATCTACATGATCGGAGAGATTAGACCTACCGCTTCCAATGGGCATCGCTTCATCCTGGTGGCCATTGATTACTTCACGAAGTGGGTTGAAGCGACCTCCTTTGTTACCATTACCAAGAATGTTGTGGCGCGGTTTATCAAGCATAACCTGGTTTATCATTACGGTGTGCAAAAGAGAATCATCACTGACAATGGTACAAATCTCAATAACACGATGATAACCGGACTCTGTAAGCAATTCAAGATACATCATC
Organism: Vicia faba; assembly: GCA_948472305.1. Lineage (NCBI taxonomy): Eukaryota > Viridiplantae > Streptophyta > Magnoliopsida > Fabales > Fabaceae > Vicia > Vicia faba. Next base: position 1,017,005,836 of record OX451739.1, on the reverse strand, counting down.
ATAACTCTTCTCCCTACCGGCCAAAGATGAATGACACTGTTGAAGCGGCTAACAAGAATATCAAGAAGATCATACAGAAGATGACGGTGACATACAAAGACTGGCATGAGATGTTACCATTTTCTCTTCATGGGTATCGCACCTCCGCGCGAACATCGACATGGGCAACACCCTACTCTGGTATATGGCATGGAGGCGGTCCTGCCTATTGAGGTCCAGATCCCTTCTCTGAGGATTATGAAGGATGCGGGTTTGAGAGAAGATGACTGGATCCAGACTCGACTTGATCAACTGAATCTGATCGATGAGAAGAGACTTACTACTGTCTTCTTTGGTCAAATGTATCAAAAACGGATGATCAAGGATTTCAACAAAAAAGTCAAACGCCAAGAATATCAAGTCGGGGATCTAGTGATCAAGCGCATGATACTGCCGTAAGGTGATCCCAGGGGAAAATGGACTCCCACATACGAAGGGCCATTTGTGATCAAAAACATTTTCTCGGGTGGAGCCATGATTCTAACCACCATGGACGGTGACGACCTTCCTCACCATGTCAATGCAGACATAGTGAAAAGATACTACGCATGATTAAAGACCCGCTAGGTTAAATAGCCTAGGCAAAAATAAGGGCTTCCCGGAGAACCAAAATGGTTCGGGAAAAATTAGGGATGAAAATGAAAAAATTTGTACACCCGGCAAGTCGAAAACCTTAAAATGCGGCTTGGGCAAAAAAGGGTATCCCGATGGACTCAAAACCCGAAAGGGCAGTCCAGGAAAAAATTAGGGATGTAAAGCATATCACTATGTCCCATTGGATCACCCTGCGACCAGACCTCAGTATCAACTATCAAGCTCGAATGACACCAATCAATCTAGTCAGCTTCAGACAAGCATCAAAGTGATGAGACGCTCGAAGACATAGCGACAATAGTAGAATTGAAACTCAATGGGATTATTACACATAGATATTTTCTTTTCTTTGTACACAATATTGTATAGATTTCATTTTCACGACGATGTTCTCTTACTAGAGCGTCAACTTCCTTATACAAAAGCGCCTGTTATAGGCCAACTTCAAGAAATCAATACAAGTTATTTTTACAAAACCATTTGTTTTTTCTTTTTCTGTTTTATTTCACAAAAATGTCCAATGGTTTATTCTTGACATATGCATTTGAGTATAATTGCTATTCACAAATATTCACAATAGAAACGGAAATACAATTGCTAGTAACTTAAGAAACAGGGGCAAAACTAAAAAAAATGTCAAGACCGACAGTTACTCTATTCAGCAGGTACAGGGGCAAGGACAGCTTTGAAACGAAGTCACCATTACATGTGCCCCAGTGACATCTACACTTCCCACAAAGTAGAGGTAATCTAAGCGTTGATATCAGTTTCCCTAAACAGGAGTTACTATCCCCAGCCAAGTTCCTTTAGAGAGTCGACATCTATGTTCCCTGTAATGCCCGTAATTTAATTAATTATTTAATTAAATTATTTTTGGAATATTTGTGAAGATATGTTACAATATAATTGGATTTATTTTATTAAGTGGAGAAATAATAATATTCGAGGTATTATATTACTATGTGGTGAAATAATGTTAGAAGTTAATATTATTTAATATGGGCCTATATTGTGTGAGTGGAATTATTAAGGGGGTATAGGTTTGGAGCCCAATAAGGAATAATATAATAATATTAGGTTATTTTATTATTTGTGAGAAGAATAGAAGGAGGAAACAGTAAGAAGAGAATAAGGATTTGAGGAGAACATGAAGCTGCTGGAAAAAGTGGAAAAACGGCAAGAACGAAGATTCAACCCGGAAATTGTAGAGCGACCTTCAATCCAAGGTAAGGGTGGGGTTCTGACTTTATAATTGGGTTCATGATGTTTGATATATGGGGTTAGAGGTAATTGCTGTTTGTTCTTGAATTGGATGTATTATGAATGATGTATGATGAAGATTTGATGAATTCTTGATGAATAATGATGCCATGTTATTGTTTAATCGATGTAATATTAGAGGTTAATGATAGGTGATGATTTATCATGATGATAATGAGGTTTTTAGGGCTGTAGTATGATTCCCGTAGCAAAATACAGAAGAAAATGCAGAAAATTATGCAGACTGTCGAAGGATGTGTCGACCCCAAGCTGGATGTGTCGATACATGAAGGATGTTTGACTCAGGATGAGTCGATGCATGCAGGACTTGCATCGATGCATGTTAGTTACAAGACTCAGGATGAGTCGACATGAAGAAAGGATGTGTCGATACATGAGTGTGTGAGACTTAGGATGAGTCGACCGGTGAGAAGCATGTGTCGATACATGCTGTGATTTGAAGCAGGATGAGTCGATCCATAAGGAGGATGTGTCGACTCATAGTATACATATGAATCAGGATGAGTCGATCCATAGTATTTTGTGTCGATACATAAGGTCTGATCTTTGACAAAATTGGTTTTTAGTTGCAGTAACTTGAGTTGTAGGATGCTGTTTGATATGCCGTTCGAAGCGTTGATTAGCTAACGAGATGAATATCATTCTAGATGATTTAAATGATGAATAAGTGTAATCCTAGTAACTAATTTAGGATTTAGAATTAATTCCCGTGATTGATCGTTATTGCTGGATTTTGGACAGAATGATGAACATGAGATGTTTAGAGGTTGCTGTTAGGAATTATGATAATAGGATTAGTGACAATAATGATGTACAATAGCATAATAACAATATGGATTACTGTATTATTGATATACAGCTGAGTTATTAATGAGACGTGGTTATTAAAGTTGTGTTTGACAATTGTGATAAATAAATGATGTTTAATAAATTGTTTTGAGATGTTTTAAGATGATTGAGATGTTGTTGTTTTGAGATGATTGAGATGTTGTTGTTCTGAGATGTTATGAGATGTTGTTGTTCTGAGATGTTTATGAGATGTTGTTGTTTTGAGATAATTGAGATGTGGTTTATTGAGTGTTGACATTACATTCATGATGAGTCGCATACATTGCATTTTTGAGATGGAGCTTATGCTCGTTGAGATGGCCTAGATTGGCAAATTTTGAGATGAAGGCTATGCCTTGTTGATGCCTCTATTAATTGGTAAATTTTTGAGATGGGAGTTTTGCTCCAATGGTACCACATGCATTTGCATAGTTTTGAGTCGCATTTTATGATTAAATAATGAAGTGTATTTGATGTTGATGAATGAGTATACATGCTGTAATTATTGTTGATTATGAGATGAGAATTGGTGATATTGGTGATCTAATTTGATATATTAATTATCATGCGCTTTATTATATTGTTAGATATCTTACCCCTTCTGTTTGAATGTTGCCCCTATGTTGGTAACGGGCAGGTAATCGAAAGTGAAGGTCGTATACCTTCAATAGATCGAGTCGGTGTCATTGCTCTGATATGTAACACTTAGGGGGGTGAACGCTTGCTGATTTTTGATTGTTGATTTTCAGTTGTTGAGTTTTGAATTGATTATTATTAAATATGAGATGTTTCGAAGTTGCTGTTTTATTTACAAGATGTTATTGAAGAATTCCACTGCGTAGTTGTTGAATTATTTTATTAAAGATGCTATATTGATGGTTCATCCGATGTTTTAAAGTGTTATATATCCATGATGAATGCAATGAATTTGTTAGAAGAATTTGTGACGTCCTGATTCGTTTGTATGATTGAAATTTTATAACTCTGATTTATTTTGCATAATTGTCGGGGTAGAATTGGGGTGTTACAAAGTTGGAATCAGAGCAAAAGGTTGGTCCGACCTTGTCGTCGAGTCGTAGTTGTCTAACAATCGAGTATTGTTATTTTGATGTTCTAATCATTGTTTATGTTGTAGTAAGAAGTTGATATGGCTGGAAGGAATGATGCTGCTCTTGCTGCTGCTCTAGAAGCAATGGCTCATGCGATGGAAAATCATCTGAATGCTGACGGGAATTTTGGATCTCGTAGCTTGGCAACATTCCAGAGAGAGAATCCACCTACGTCCAAGGGAAAATATTATCCTGACGGAGCTTTGGAATGGTTGAAAGAGATAGAGAGGATCTTTCACGTAATGGACTGCACTCCAGTGCAGAAGGTTCATTATGGGACTCATATGCTAGAAGTCGAGGCTGATGACTGGTGGCTAGAGACTTGCCAGAAGTTAGAAGTTGCAGGTGAGAATGTCACTTGGGCTGTGTTTCGTAGGGAGTTTTTGAGAAAGTATTTTCCTGAAGATGTCCGTGGTAAGAAGGAAATTGAATTCCTTGAGCTGAAGCAAGGAAATATGTCTGTTGTTGAGTATGCTGCCAAGTTTGCTGAGTTGGCTAAGTTTTATCCGCATTACGCTGAGGAAAATGCTAAGTTTTCAAAGTGTATTAAGTTTGAGAACGGGTTGCGCCCGGAGATTAAGAAAGCAGTTGGATATCAGAAAATCCGTGTCTTCACTGATTTGGTTGATAGCTGCAGGATTTATGAGGAGGACAATAATGCTCATTACAAGATTATTAGTGAGAAGAGAAGTAGGCACCCACAAAGTCGTGGTAAACCTTATGATGCCCCAGATGGTAAGGGTAAGCAGAGAGTTGCTCATGGTCAGAGGACTAGTGGGGGAGATGCTCCTGCTGGTGTGATTTTCTTTAAGTGTGGGAAACCTGGACACAAGAGTAATGTGTGCACTACTGAAGTGAATAGGTGTTTCTGTTGTGGCAAGAACGGACATGTTGTAGCTGAGTGTGAGCACAAGAGTGTGGTTTGTTTCAACTGTAAAGAAGAAGGGCACATTGGTAGTCAGTGCCCGAAACTGAAGAGGGATCAGTCAAGTGGTAAAGTGTTTGCTTTAGTGGAGGATCAGACAGCTGCTGAGGACGGACTTATTAGAGGTACATGTTTCATTAATAGTACTCCTTTAATTACTATTATTAATACTAGTGCTACGCATTCTTTTATTATTGCTGATTGTGTTGAGAGATTAGGTATTGTGTTGTCTTCTTTGAATGAAGAAATGGTTTTCGATACTCCAGCCAAGGGATCGGTGACTACTTCTTTTGTGTGTGCTAAGTATCCCTTGTCGATATTCGACATAGACTTTACTGTTGATTTGGTTTGTTTACCGTTAAGAGGTTTAGATGTGATTTTGGGTATGAACTGGTTAGAGCATAACTGTGTTCATATTAACTGTTATGACAAGTCGGTGAAGTTTTCTACTCCTGAAGAAGAGGAAGATGGTTTGTTGTCTTCTAGACAGTTGAGAAAGTTGATGCAAGAGGAATCACATATGTTCTCGTTGATGGCGTCGCTATCTGTAGAGACTTAAGCTGTAATTGAGGAATTGCAGGTGGTGTGTGAATTTCCTGAGGTTTTCCCTGATGAGATTCCTGAGGTACCTCCAGAGAGGGAAGTTGAATTTGCTATTGATCTTGTACCTAGTACCAGACCTATGTCTATGGTACCATACCGGATGTCTGCGTCCGAGTTGTCAGAATTGAAGAAACAATTGGAAGAGTTACTTGAAAAGAGGTTTGTAAGACCAAGTGTATCTCCGTGGGAAGCTCCAGTGTTGTTAGTGAAGAATAAAGATGGAAGTATGAGGCTTTGTGTTGATTACAGATAGTTGAACAAGGTGACGATTAAGAACAAGTATCCGCTTATAAGAATAGATGACTTGATGGACCAATTAGTGGATGCCCGTGTGTTTAGTAAGATTGATTTGAGGTCGGGTTACCATCAGATTAAAGTGAAGGATGAAGATATTCAGAAGACGGCTTTCAGAATGCGTTATGGACATTACGATTATTCGGTGATGCCTTTCGGTGTTACTAATGCGCCGGGAGTATTCATGGAATATATGAATTGTATCTTTCATACTTATTTGGATCGGTTTGTAGTGGTGTTCATTGATGATATTTTGATTTACTCTAAGTCAGAAGAAGAGCATGCTGAACACTTAAGAGTAGTATTGCAAATTTTGAAAGAGAAGAAGTTGTATGCAAAGCTGTCCAAGGGTGAATTTTGGTTGAAAGAGGTTAGTTTTCTTGGTCATGTGATTTCAGGTAGTGGCATTGTTGTAGACCCATCGAAGGTTGATGTTGTGTTGCAATGGGAAACTCCAAAGTCATCTACTGAGATTAGAAGCTTTTTGGGATTAGCTGGTTATTATAGGAGGTTTATCGAAGGGTTTTCTAAGTTGTCACTTCCGTTGACTAAGTTGACTTGTAAAGGTAGAGCTTTTGTTTGGGATGTTCAATGCGAAGAAAATTTTACAGAATTGAAGAAGAGGTTGACGTCGGCTCCGATTTTGACGTTGCCTAATCCAGGAGACCCTTTTGTGGTGTATTGTGATGCTTCTAAGATGGGTTTAGGAGGTGTGCTTATGCAGAATGGTAAGGTAGTTGCTTATGCGTCGAGGCAGTTGAGGACTCATGAGAAGAACTATCCTGTGCATGATTTAGAGCTTGCTGCAGTTGTTTTTTGTGTTGAAGATTTGGAGGCATTATCTTTATGGTTCTAGATTTGAAGTGGTTAGTGACCATAAGAGTTTAAAGTATTTGTTTGATCAGAAAGAGTTGAATATGAGGCAGCGAAGATGGTTAGAATTGCTAAAGGATTATGATTTTAGTTTGAATTATCATCCAGGAAAGGCGGATGTGGTATCTGATGCGTTGACTCGAAAGACTTTACATATGTCAGCAATGATGATTAAAGAGTTGGAATTGATTGAGCAGTTCAGAGATATGAGCTTAGTTTGCGAGGTTACTCCACAAAGTGTTATGTTGGGTATGTTGAAGATTAATAATGAATTTCTAGACAATATCAGAGAAGCTCAGAAGTTGGATGTGAAACTGGTAGATTTGATGGTTAGGATTGATTAATCTGAGAGTAGTGATTTCAAGTTAGATGAGCAAGGTGTGTTGAGGTTTCATAACCAGATCTGTATTCCTGATGATGCTGAGATGAAGAAAGTGATACTTGAAGAGAGTCATAGAAGTAAGTTGAGTATTCATCCAGGAGCTACAAATATGTATCAATATTTGAAAGGTTTGTTTTGGTGGCCTGGGATGAAGAGTGATGTGGCTTAGTTTGTGTATGCATGTTTGACTTGTCAGAAGTCGAAAGTTGAACATCAGAAGCCTGCAGGATTGATGCAACCGTTGGAAGTTCCAGAATGGAAATGGGATTGCATTTCAATGGACTTTGTGACGGGGTTGCCTAGTACTTTAAGAGGACGTGATTCGATTTGGGTGATTGTTGATAGGCTTACGAAGTCAGCTCATTTTATTCCTATTAACATCAGTTTTCCAGTGTCGAAGTTGGCTGAGATTTATATTAGTGTGATCGTGAAGCTGCATGGTGTTCCTTTGTGCATTATGTCAGATAGAGATCCAAGATTTACTTCTGATTTTTGGAAAAGTTTGCAAGAAGCGTTGGGTTCTAAGTTGAGGTTGAGTTCAGCGTATCATCCTCAGACAGATGGTCAGACTGAACGGACGATTCAATCATTGGAAGACTTATTGAGAGCATGTGTTCTTGAGCAGGGAGGTTCGTTGGATACTTATCTTCCGTTGATAGAGTTCACATATAATAACAGTTACCATTCTAGTATTGGGATGGCACCTTTTGAGGTGTTGTATGGTCGAAGATGTAGAACTCCGTTATGTTGGCATGAATCTGGTGAAAGTGTAGTACTTGGACCTGAACTTGTTCGTGAGACTACCGAGAAGGTGAAGTTGATTTGATAAAAGATGAAAGCTTCACAAAGTGGACAGAAGAGTTATCATGACAAGCGAAGGAAAGATTTAGAATTTCAAGATGGTGATCATGTGTTTTTGAGAGTTACACCTGTGACTGGTGTTGGGCGAGCATTGAAGTCTAAGAAGCTCACTTCTCGTTTTATTGGACCGTATCAGATTTCAGAGAGAGTGAGAAATGTTGCCTATAGAGTGGCTTTACCGCCTAATCTTTCGAATTTGCATGATGTGTTTCATGTGTCGCAACTTCGGAAGTATATTTCAGATCCATCTCATGTGATTCATATGGACGATGTGCAAGTACGGGATAATCTTACGGTGGAGACGATGTCTGTACGGATCACAGATCATGAAATGAAGACTCTGAGGGGAAAAGAGATTGCCTTGGTTAAAGTGGTTTGGTTAGGAGCTGCAGGAGAAAGCATGACTTGGGAGTTGGAGAGCAAGATGTGAGACTCCTATCCTGAATTGTTTGGTTGAGGTAAATTTTCGAGGACGAAATATTCTAAGTGGGGGAGAGTTGTAACGCCCGTAATTTAATTAAGTAATTTAATTAAATTATTTTTGGAATATTTGTGAAGATATGTTACAATATAATTGGATTTATTTTATTAAGTGGAGAAATAATAATATTCGAGGTATTATATTATTATATGGTGAAATAATGTTAGAAGTTAATATTATTTAATGTGGGCCTATATTGTGTGAGTGGAAGTATTAAGGGGGTGTAGGTTTGGATCCCAATAAGGAATAATATAATAATATTAGGTTATTTTATTATTTGTGAGAAGAATAGAAGGAGGAAGCAGTAAGAAGAGAATAAGGATTTGAGGAGAACGTGAAGCTGCTGGAAAAAGTGGAAAAACGGCAAGAACGAAGATTCAAACCGGAAATTGTAGAGCGACATTCAATCCAAGGTAAGGGTGGGGTTCTGACTTTATAATTAGGTTCATGATGTTTGATATATGGGGTTAGAGGTGATTGCTGTTTGTTCTTGAAATGGATGTATTATGAATGATGTATGATGAAGATTTGATGAATTCTTGATGAATAATGATGCCATGTTATTGTTTAATCGATGTAATATTAAAGGTTAATGATAGGTGATAATTTATCACGATGATAATGAGGTTTTTAGGGCTGTAGTATGATTCCCGTAGCAAAATACAGAAGAAAACGCAGAAAATTATGCAGACTGTCGAAGGATGTGTCAACCCCAAGCTGGATGTGTCGATACATGAAGGATGTTCGACTCAGGATGAGTCGATGCATGCAGGGCTTGCATCGATGCATGTTAGTTATAAGACTCAGGATGAGTCGACACGAAGAAAGGATGCATCGATACATGAGTGTGAGAGACTCAGGATGAGTCGACCGGTGAGAAGCATGTGTCGATACATGCTGTGATTTAAAGCAGGATGAGTCGATCCATAAGGAGGATGTGTCGACTCATAGTATACAGATGAAGCAGGATGAGTCGATCCATAGTGTTTTGTGTCGATACATAAGGTCTGATATGCCGTTCGAAGCGTTGATTAGCTAACGCGATGAATATCATTCTAGATGATTTAAATGATGAATAAGAAGTGTAATCCTAGTAACTAATTTAGGATTTAGAATTAATTCCCGTGATTGATCGTTATTGCTGGATTTTGGACATAATGATGAACATGAGATGTTTAGAGGTTGCTGTTAGGAATTATGACATTAGGATTAGTGACAATAATGATGTACAGTAGTAGAATAACAATATGGATTACTATATTATTGATATACAACTGAGTTATTAATGAGATATGGTTGTTAAAGTTGTGTTTGACAATTGTGATAAATAAATGATGTTTAATAAATTGTTTTGAGATGTTTTGAGATGATTGAGATGTTGTTGTTTTGAGATGATTGAGATATTGTTGTTCTGAGATGTTATGAGATATTGTTGTTCTGAGATGTTTATGAGATGTGGTTGTTTTGAGATAATTGAGATGTGGTTGATTGAGTGTTGACATTACATTCATGATGAGTCGCATACATTGCATTTTTGAGATGGAGCTTATGCTCGTTGAGATGGCCTGGATTGGCAAATTTTGAGATGAAGGCTATGCCTTGTTGATGCCTCTATTAATTGGCAGATTTTTGAGATGGGAGTTCTACTCCAATGGTACCACATGCATTTGCATAGTTTTGAGTCGCATTTTATGATTGAATAATGAAGTGTATTTGATGTTGATGAATGAGTATATATGCTATAATTATTGTTGATTATGAGATGAGAAGTGGTGATATTGGTGATATAATTTGATATATTAATTATCATGCGCTTTATTATACTGTTAGATATCTCACTCCTTCTGTTTGAATGTTTCCCCTATGTTGGTAACATGTAGGTAATCGAAAGTGAAGGTTGTATACCTTTAATAGATCGAGTCGGTGTCATTGCTCTGATATGTAACACTTGGGGGGATGAACGCTTGCTGATTTTTGATTGTTGATTTTCAGTTGTTGAGTTTTGAATTGATTATTATTAAATATGAGATGTTTCTAAGTTGTTGTTTTATTTACAAGATGTTATTGAAGAATTCCGCTGCGTAGTTGTTGAATTATTTTCTTAAAGATGCTATATTGATGGTTCATCCGATGTTTTAAAAGTGTTATATCCATGATGAATGCAATGAATTTGTTAGAAGAATTTGTGGCGTCCTGACTCGTTTGTATGATTGAAAGTTTATAACTCTGATTTATTTTGCATAATTTTCGGGGTAGAATTGGGGTGTTACATTCCCCAGCCAAATTTTATAGTCGCGAGCGGTTCATAAATTTGTCTCCCAAGCAGAGTTTATTTCTCTGAACGCATAAGCTCACCCCCCAATAGAGCTTATTACTTCAGCTACGGATGTTCACCTTCCAACAGAGTTATTCCCCTGCAGAGTTATTCTCAACCAAAGTCTCTCCCCGGCAGAATATTCACAAGCAGAAAGGAGTAAATCCACAGCATAGTCATCTCCGATTCACCGTCCCTAACGGAAATGAAGGGTTCAACGTCCTAATGCTCTCCAGCAGCAGTCCGGGATTTATTTTCCCCAACTAAAAATTACTGCAAGAGCATCTCATATTCATACATCATGGCATACACATACATATTGCATACAACATAATCTCATTTATTTTGAGAACATCATCACGCAATGCATTTCATACATCGCATATAATTAATCTTGTACCTTTTCAGGAAATATGGTTATCATCAACAATTCCAACAATTCAGGATTAAATCCATGAAGTTATACATGTCACATCTGCAAACAATTAATGGAAAATCAGTTCCCGAAACCAAACGGGTCAGCTAACCTACGTGATCAGATTAAGTAACCCTACTATCAAGGCTTTCATCTCGAAGTAACCCTACTATCCAGGTTCCTTCTCATAGCCCTACTATCCAGGCTTTCATCTCGAAGTAACCCTATAACCCAGTTCCTTCTCATAAGCCCTACTATCCAGGTTTTCATCTCGAAGTAACCCTACGACCCAGGTTCCTTCTCATAAGCCCTACTATCCAGGCTTTCATCTCGAAATAACTCTACGACCCATGTTCCTTCTCATAAGCCCTACTATCCAGGCTTTCATTTCTAAGTAACCCTATGACCCAGGTTCCTTCCCATAAGCCTTACTATCCAGGCTTTCATCTCGAAGTAACCCTACTATCCAGGTTCCTTCTCATAGCCCTACTATCCAGGCTTTCATCTCGAAGTAACCCTACGACCCAAGTTCCTTCTTAGAAGCCCCACTATCCAGGCTTTCATCCCGAAGTAACCCTACTATCCAGGTTCCTTCTCATAGCCCTACTATCCAGGATTTTATCTCGAAGTAACCCTACGACCCAGGTTCCTTCTCATAAGCCCTACTATCCAGGCTTTCATCTCGAAGTAACCCTACGACCCAGGTTCCTTCACATAAGCCCTACTATCCAGGCTTTCATCTCGAAGTAACCCTACGACCCAGGTTCCTTCTCATAAGCCCTACTATCCAGGCTTTCATCTCGAAGTAACCCTACTATCCAGGTTCCTTCTCACAGCCCTACTATCCAGGCTTTCATTTCGAAGTAACCCTACTATCCAGGTTCCTTCTCTTTTATCTCCAGACAACAGTTTACAACACTGTAAGACCTGGACCCGACCATATACGGTCGATTTCACATTTCCCCAGTAAGTCACTGTGCAGCCTGGACCCTGACCAGATAAGAAGTTCACTTTCGTCTCCTCAATCAAGTGTTAATTCCCCAGTATAGTAATGGGCAACCGAAGCTCATAGACTCTATTTTCCAGGACATAAATTAACATTCCTCGGTAAAGTCCTCCTCAACGGCAGGTATAAAAATTCTCGCAAAGGAATCTCTTATGCAACCGATATCTTTTCTGGATGGCATCTTTAAGCCCATATCTGACGACTCTTCGTCGCCTTCCAAATGGCATCTGTAAGCCCATTTATGACATCCTCAACCAACAATGTTACTTCATGCGAGTGTAAATTTCTGGGCACTCTAATGTTCAATCCTCTTCCACCTTCAGATCACGGAAGGCAGACAAGCCAATCTAAATCCTCAGGTTTAAGAAGATTGAACAGGGGCAGCTGTTGTACCCCAAAATTTGCCCTCCCATTTTTACTCAAAACATATTCCTAGAGGTCCTCAATTGCTCAAGTTGACTAAGGATTGACCAGACAAATCCTCCTCTTAAGACAATGAGCCCCAAACTAGGGTTTCACTCCTCATCAAGATGTTTGAGTTCCAAGGGTCCCAATTGGTCTCCATTGCCCTAATATATCCTCAAGATCATTCATGTCAAGTATCACACCTTGCACCATAAATTTGCTCAGTCAACTGCTTAAATGCCTGAAAATCAACTATACTAGGTCAAAAGTCAACTATGACCCTCATACAGTCAAACTTCAAGATTTTTGGTCAACATCAACATTTTGAAGTAATATACATCATTTTATCAAGGGTTGATCATGATTCCTCAAGGAATGTTCCTAATTCATCAAAACTCAAAAGTTGCTAAATTAGGGTTTCTATAGGAAAAGTCAACCAAACATTGACCAGGCATAACTTTCTCATATTTTATCAGAAATTGCTCATCCAAGGCTCATTTTGAAGAGAGTCTAATTCCCTACAACTTATCTTTATCCATCAAGTTCAAAAAAGCAATCATGAAAAGATATAAATTCAGACATTATAGGTCATTTCAAAAAGTCAACAAAAACACCTTTTGGGTCAAAGCTTCTTACATGAACATGAAATATCTAATTGAGATGAAACCAAAAGGGTTGTTTAGAGGAAATCCTAAGCTTTCTAAAAAGTCCAAGAACACCCTCTTAGGGTCAAAATTGAGAGAGATATGCATTGTCAAAGTTGGCCATTTTTGGAAATTTTCCCAAAGTCAACATTGATCGAAATTGATTTTTTTTCCAAATGGGCCCATGTTTTCTTGTTTGAAACTTGTTCCTAATAGGACCCACAACCCCTGAACTTATTCACTTATTATGTTATTATTTTTATTATTTGTTTTTATTTTTTATTCATTTAAATCAAAATAAATCAATTTAAATAATGGAATAATGAAATAAAATCTAAGATTTGATTTTATGAGCATATTATGAGTCCATGAACATCTAGCAAATCAGAAAATTCGTGCAAAAGCTAATTGATTGGAAAAGATCATGATTTGGCTTGTTTTAGAAACAAATAATGCTAGGAACAAAATCAAATCAAATCTCAATAACTTGTGAAGATACAGTCCAATTTTGTTAACCTAAATCAGTCTATTATAAGTACATAACATTGCAAAAGCATAAGGACAAGGGTTGGTCGTGTGAACTGCAAGAATAAAAACTCAATTTTTGGATAAAAAGTGAGAATCGTATTTCGTTATACAGGGCGATTCAAAGTGTTTCAAGGCCAGTAATCCATTCATGGCAATCTCCTGAAGCTAACAACATCATTTGCACGCGTCAAAACACCCATAATCACCCCTTACAGATTCACAGTTTGCACACATATTCTTGAATTTGATTTTTACAATTCACGCATGATAAATGATTCTTGAGTTTGTATCATCATTTGGAATGTGTTTGCATATTTAATTACGTGTTTTGATGCCTGTTGGATGAAACGCCATTGCTAGGGTTTATAAGGTCGTTTTAGGGCTTTCAAATGCAGGAACAATTGGCTCTAAAGATGGACACCATCATGATCATAGGATCAAACCCAATTGATCCATGATTTTGAATCTAATTTATATTGCCTATATATGATTTTTGAGATGCACAAGTTGTAGCTATGGCAAACATCCGTAGGTAAAGGTTTTTACCTAAGACAACAATCCCAGCGAGAAAGATGAAGGCATGGTAGACCCTGAATGGTCCATTTAAAAATTTGCGCGTTTTTATAAGAAGCTAAATTTTCATTCTTTATAATATATTATTTGTATTGATAGTAACGAATAGAGAAAATGATTCAGTGGCAAAGGGAGGAGAGTTTAGGACGTGTGTGTGTAGGAGGTCAGGGGTTCCATCCCTGCCTCCTACATAATATTTTTCTCAATGTTTAACTGTATATCCAATGCGTCACACAACCCAAGCGCCTACCATGCACCTCAAGATCTCATGCCTTGGATAATCACATGGCCCATATCTAATGTTTCCAGGCTGCAGCTCATGATGGACATCCCTGGAATAATCACACCAAATCCAGCACTGTGCTAGGCCATTGGATTGGGCTTTTGGACATAATTTAGCTTGCAACCCTTCAATCTGGGTTGCACCCCCACTAGGCCCACTATTTCTTTTTAATTTTTTTTATTTGTTTTAATTATTTGTTTAATTATTTTCACGAAAACAAAAATCATTTTTTATTAAATCAAAAAATCACAAAAACATTAAAATCAGATTTTTCATAAAATATTTTATTTCATTAATTAATTAGATTAATTTAACTAGAACAATTTAAATTCTTTTTTTCCATAATTAAAATCAATTAGAAAATTAGGGTTAATTTGCAAATATTTAACTTAATAAAAAAATAACAAAAATATTTTCTTTGATTTCCTTTAATTTTAGACTTTGATTCCCGTATTTAATTCTTCGCGCGCGCAATATTTTATTTTTAATTCCAATTATTGTATTTGCTTCGAGTTTGTAATAGCTTTTAATTAGGGTTTATTTTACTACTTATCATTTTACTGTTCAATCCCCAGTTTTTGGGTTATGTAACCCCCCCTCCCCGAAGCCTTGTAATAGCGTAGATTTGCTTTTCCGCTTTTAATTTTCTGCCACTACAAACTGTTAGATGATTGATAATAGGGTTGTATGGAAAGATAACGATTAAATGAACATAGAAAACCCTAATTGTGCGAAGATAAATAAACTGAAAAATAAACACTTGCACATGCTCACTCCTAGGGTTTGCCCCACTTTGGTTGCCTTCAGTAAACGATCATGAAGTATAGGGAGTCTTAGTGGCTGTCCTCTAGTCCCAAAAGATAAAAAATGACCCATTCGAATGTTGCCTCAGAAAGATCTTTAGGACTCTAGGGTAATTACTAAGGTTTCCTAACCATTGCTTTAGTGATCGTAATTGTCCCTTTCGTCCCTTACAATTGTCCCTTGAACTCCAATGATGAAGCTACCTACTCCTTAATAGTAGGATATCGCTGTCTAAAGGAAATAAGAAAGTGAACAGACTTTTTCGAGTAGGTAGAAACTTTTAGGTACTTGCTCAAAATAACATTTTTACACTTACAATTTCAAACAAGCTTTTCAAACTAAAGTTTTCACAAACATTTTATCACACCCTTGAGGACTGATACAAAGGTTACCATAAAGTGAAATGCCGCACTAAAGCAAAATTTCAAAACTTTTTCAAAAACACAAACACACGAAAGCAATTTAAAAAATGAGCAAATACCTAAGAGCTCATGGAAAACCATGGATAGAAAGGGTGATAACACCTTCCCTTTCTATAATCTACCCCTCGTACTCAGAAAATCTCGAAAAAGGTTTTTTCTGTTCTTTTTCCTTTTCCTTTGTTTGATAAAATAAAAGTCGGTGGGGACTCTTGCTTACCGCGGCATTTGCAAACAAAAAATGCAAACCCGTATAACAGCCAGTTCTCCCACCGTATCACAGTGCGCCTTTTGAGATTTCAGGAGTAGCAAGAGTAATAACAATATCCATTGGAGGGATTACATCAAATTCTTGACAGAGGGTTTCAATGAATTCGCCATCCATTTCAACGTATTTGAAAAAATTCAAATGATTGACCATATATTCTTCATATCTACAGACTGTGACAACCTTCCCTTTCACTGGGTATTTCAACATTTGATGTAATGTAGAGGTAACTGGACCTGCCCCATGAATTCATGGGCGTCAGAGCAAGAAAGAATAGGCCGGGCGTATATCCATTACATAAAAAGTTGAATCGAAGACTTGATATCCCACCTTGATCGGGAGATCAACCTCTCCGTGGACCATTCTTTTTTGAACCATCGAAATCTCTCACCATAATATCGTTGGGTTTCAGCACCATCCCTTCGCAGTCCAATCTGTCCAAAGCACCTTTGGGTAAAACATTGATGGAGGACCCAATATCTACTAATACATGCGCCAGAGTGGTGCCTTTGCATTCAATAGAAATGTGGAGAGATTTGTTGTGATTCTTCCCCGCCGGAGTTAAATCTGCATCAGAAAATCCCAAGCCATTATCAACAGTTAGGCTTGCAACACAATTCTCAAATTGATCAGCAATGGTCTCTTGAGGTACGTGGGCATTCTTCGGAAATTTCAACAGAGCTTGGGCATGCGCGTCAGAGAATAATAACAAGGACATCATGGATATCTTTGAGGGTGTCTGCCCCAGTTGTTCCACTATTTTGTAATCACTTTTCCGGATGATGTTCAGAATCTCTTCCATCTCTTGTCTTGAAGGGTCTTCAATTGTAACACCTTTTGAGGGTACCTCCGTCAGGGAAGGCTCAATAACTTTCTCCTTACCTCGGGTATCAATAATTGGTCTAGTAGTAGGAATACAAACAGGTGTTGTAGTAGTTATTGGAGGAGATATCTCTAGAGAGAATATCCTTCCTGTCTTAGTGACCTTACTAGTTCCGGCAATGTTTGTATTTGCATGCTCTCTAGTTTCGGTAATCCATGGCTCTTGCTTGACACCATGATAATAAACTTCAGCCCCATAGTTCCAAGGCACAAATTTTTCAGAGGAATAGGGGACTGGCCTCGGTGTAGTGATAATATAGGGAGCCACTCTTGGCTCAGCAGGAATCCTTATAGGGCCTTTAGAGGTGATTCTAATAGGGATGTTAGAGATTGTGATTATGGAAACATCTTAAGTTAAACTTTTCACAGAAGAAGGTTTCTCGAACAAAATTTCATGGCTATCAATCAGGCGTTGGATACCTTTCTTCAGCCACATACAACCATTGGTTTGGGAAGCACAATGGTAGCAATTTTCAAGGCATCCAGGAAATAAACCGGCTCTTAGCAAATTCTTCTTAACAGTCAATAAGGGAGTAGTCAAATCATTAATGGTGGAGACAAAGGAGGCATCATCAATAGCATTGACATCTTTACCATGATTAGGCATGGGAGAAGTAATGACATTAGGGGTTTATGGAGGGTCAAACTCAATCACTTTGTTATCAATCAAATCTTGGATCTTGCTCTTTAAGGCCTAACAATCATTGGTATTGTGCCCAGAGCTATTGGAGTGATAGGCACATTTTGCATTCGGGTTGTATTTTGGAGATGAAGTATTGGGGTTTTAAGGAGGATTCCACAGTGTTACCAAATCTTCCTTCAACGGATGTTGTAAAGATTAAGACAATGGCATGTTGATTCTAGTGAATTGCCTTCTCGGGGCATCAGGCCTTTGTTGATTGTTTGATTGTTGTGGTCGTTGAACTGGGGTTGAATTTAAAATCAATACAGCTCCTACCGACTAATGACGATCACTCTTGATATAGTTCCTTTATCCATAAACAACATTAGTATCCTTCTTACAAACAAAAGGTTTATTTACAACATTAGAGGTTTAGGCCATGAGGATCTTTCCGCTTTTGATTCCCCTTTCAACTCGCTTGCCAGTCAAAATCAACTCAGTAAACACTGACGAAGAACTCACAATCAGCAAGTTAAATAATGGACAAGTCAAGGTACCCATAAACATGTCCACTAATTCTCTGTCACTCAATAGGGGTTGCACCCTTCCATCCAAGTCCCTCCATTTTTTAGTATACTCCTTAAAGCCTTCATTTGGACCCATAGTCATATTTTGTAATTGCATGCGGGTTGGCGCAACGTCGGCATTGTATTGGTATTGTCTGTAGAAGGCATGAGCCAGATCCTCCCATGTATGGATATTAGTTCCTTCAAGTTGATAGAACCATTCCAATTGTGTCCCAGATAAGCTTTCTTGGAAGAATTGCACCCGTAACTTCCTATCGGTGGTGTGTGGTTGAATCTTGCGGACATATGACCTTATATGCATCTTTGAACAGGAGACCCCATCATATTTGGCAAAGACAGGGACTTTGAATTTGTGGGGAATGACCACCCCAGGGATCAAGCCTAAATATCCAAAGTCTAGACAGGGGACTATTTGGATCTCTACAGACTTAAGTCGGTCTTCAAGTTATTTGTACTTATCATTTGCTGATGGGTACTGCTCTTCGGAATAGTCTTCATCCTCAGTAACTTGGTTATTTCCACCCCAACTCTAGTGCTTCTAGCTTCCTCTTCTTGATTGTCTTCTTCCTCAAAAGAAGCCTCTTCTATTTGAGCTAGTCGGACAAGCCCCTTAAACCTTCTTCCCATGTTGAGAATAATAACCTATTTCTTTGTCATCTTCTTAGTGATAAGGAGTGCCATCATTTCTTGCTGACCTTTGGCTAGGGTGTGGAGAGTCTCTTGGAACTGTGCATGTTGAGTTTGTATATCTTTGACAGTTTTCTCTAGAGCCATCTTATACTAAAATAAATAGTAAAACGATGAGGAAACCTATATCGGAAAACCTGCTTATGATATGATGCATTCTATACAGATGCCATGTTTTCAAGGACCTTAAGGATTTTAAATTTTCTAGACAAAAAGGAAACAAACACAACAATTGTATTAATGAGTTCAAAGATTACAAATGCCCCTTGGGCTTACAATGAAAAAAAGCAAAAAGGTCTCAAAGAGACAACATAATAGACTCCTAAAACAAAAGACTCAAGTCTCCCACGGGCTCTTCCTCTTTGGTGCAATGTAGGCATTCAGGCTTTGCTCCTCGTGAAGTTGCCTTGTAAGCTCCAACACTTTCTTCTCGTTTGCATAGAATCGAGCTTCAAAGGTGTCTCATTCTCCCTTGAGTTGAATATATGGTCTCTGCAATTCCTCGAAATTGGTAGGGATGTCAGGATGAAGAATGGTATGAGGAACACCCCCCTTTGCAATGGGCTCCATAATCACAGGTAGGATGGTTGGATATGGAATCATGATACTTTGAGCACGAGTTCACACCCATTTGAGATAAGGTTCCAAAGGAATGAAGTTCTTATGCCCCAAAGTCTTTCTATCAACCTTGTTTACCATGCCCCAAGCTCGAACAAACCTTTGACGATAACCTTGGACATCGTTCTCGTAGTCGAATACAATACCTTGGATAAGCGCATCATGGGGACCATCTCTTCGAGCATACCCAAATTATCTTAATGCAAGAGAAGGATTATAAGTAATACCTCCCCTAATGCCCAAGAGTGGAACATTAGGGAACTCTCCATAACGGTCAATGATAGTAACATCCTCCACAGATCAGGAACACCAATAAATATTCGAATGAGAGAGCGACATCACCCTTCAAGATCAAGTCAAGCCTTGTTCATTCTTCAATACTGATTAAGGAAGGTGAGAAATAAACCACCTAGACAGCAACATAATGTAACACATAAGAGTCCCTCTCTTCCTCACAGTGCGAGTGTGAAGGCAGTGTAGAACGTCTCCAAGCAAAGTAGAGACGGGGTTACGAGAAAGAAAAACCTTGACAGTATTCACGTCTATGGGTTGGTCCGGATTATGGAATAAAACCAAACCATAGATTAGAAGAGCCAAGACATCTTCAAAAGCTTGAAAATCCATATCTTCCCAAAACAGTCGAGCCTTCTCTAACAGAAATTTGGCTAGAAAACCCTTGACTCCACTCCTTATTTCCCAATTAGCTACAATGTCGGATCTCTTCAAATGCAAAGCTTTGGAAATAACTTCAAGCTTTGGAGCTTCCTCTATACCAATGAATGGTATTTGATCAAGCACATGTACTCCTAATAGTTGAGATAATTATTCCAATGTGGGCACTAATTGGTAATCAGGAAAGGTGAAGCAATGATGCATAGGATCAAAGAACTGAAAGAGCACACACATAATTTCTTCTTGAAAGCTTGAGGTAGCCAAACTGGGAAGTTGACCATATCTTTTGGTGAAGGGAGAATCTTCAGGAACCCTTGATGCTAACTCTTTGAGTTTAGGAAGCACTTTTACGAAGCTGACTCGAATGGTAATTCTACGAGCAGAAGCCATATCCTACAAACAGAACAAAGATAAATTCCTAGATCCTTGAAATGGTTAGTGAGAATGCTGTGACATGATGTCATGATGTTTATGATGTCATGAATAATTAATCACAAACAAAGCACACAATGACCTTAGGTTTAGGCTTGCATGGGTTTTATAGGTAAGTATCCTCTTGAAGTTTAGTTGGTCCAACCTGTCCTAAAGAAGTAATTGGGTTCTAAGGAATCTCAATATCATTGATATTTATTCATCGGGCCTTGTTTCAACATAATCAATATTTTCTTGCAACCAAAATATCTTGAAAGTCCGATCTCAATGAGTGTAGTATCGAGTATCAACCAATATTCAGTTTTGCACCAAATCCAGCTATCTCACTACTTTCTAATGGCCAAGGTGTTCAACTAAGGTTCTATGGTCAGTTAGTGCTTCACGACACCACTCAGCGGCCCCGTATTCTCCTTGATTCAACTTAAGGGACACCAGTACCCACAAATGTATCGCACTAATGTAGCCATCGCTTCAACCATATCGGTCCACGCCTTACAGTTTCCATGATCTATTGCTACTTACCTAATATGCCCCAGATCCGGGTATAGGATCTTTACAAGTAATAAACCCAAGCATAACCCATAAATGTAAAGCAAACAAATTAAGCAAGTAAAGCAGTAAAAGTGATCTAAACTCTAACGTAACCCCTATTTTTTATGTAGTCCCCATCAGAGTCGCCAGTTTTGTGATACGGTGGGAGAACTGACTTGGTGTTTTGTGTTTTATCACAAATATTGCGGATATAAAGAGTCACCACCGACTTTTATTTTATCCAATAAAGGAAAGGTTGAAAAGAATAGGAAATACCTTTTGAGAATTTTCTTGAGTTCGAGGGGTAGGTTATGAAAAAAAAGGTGTTAGAACCCTTTTCATCCGTAGTTATCTACGAGCTCTTAATTTCTAGCTCACTTTGAAATGCTTTGTGTTTGTGTAGGTTTGAAAATATTTTGAAAACTATTAAGTTTATCAAACTTTACAATGATTCTCACGTCGTTGAGAATGTATACAATGTGTTGGTTTTGAAAATATTTGTTGAAAAAGAGTGTTTGAAAAGATGTTTGTTTTTGAAAGTTGTTTTGAAAGTGTGAGGTGTGAAAATGGTTTTAGTTTGTGAGCAAGCAATTACGAGAAATCTGCCTACTCAAAAAGTCTTTGTTCTTTTCCTCCTCCTTTAGATAGTGCTTGTCTACCATTAGTTAGTAGGAAGCCATATTATTGGATATGAGGCACAGACGTGGGTCATTGTACAATAATAGAAGGAAACTTGTAATAGGTTTTAGCAATTGTCCTAAGGGACTAAGATTGTTTACCGTAGGCAAATTTTGAAGGGTCATCAAGGGACTACGATCTTTTAATCGAGGGTCTTTGCTAAAACATCTCACGTTCGAGGGACATGACTGTTTTTTATCCGAGGCAACAAGTGTGAGTCACCCTTAGAGGTGCATGTGTTCAAGGTGTTTTGATTTAAAGTATTTATCTTTGAATTAGTTTTTTCTAAGTTTGATTTTAAATCTTGTCATGCAAACCCTAATTACTAGCAATAATAAGGAAAGCGATAAATTGCATAATTTAAATGTCCTACACTATTACAACACTTTGGGAATGGGCGGTACAATTTGTGAATATGGGAAGAATGCAATAAAGCCCTAATTACTATTACAAACCATTGGATATGAATTACAATAATAATACACAAAAATGTAAAGATGAAGAAGAAATAAAAGTTATCTTTTTAGGGTTTTTTGATGAAAAGGTTTAGAGATTAACCTAGTTGAATTAATTAATTTAATTGCAAGAAAAATTAATTGGTTATTAACAAAACCTAAATCTAAGTTCATTAAAATAAAAAAAAACCTAAGTCTAATTTAACTTTGTTAGAAAATGATTTTTGTTAAGGTTAATAAAGAAAATGTTCTATAATGTAAAAGAAATGATAAAATTTAATTTAACAAAATAAAATAAAAATGAATAAATTAAAACATTTTTAATTTAAGGAAGAAAATATATTTTTTTGGTGGTATTTGGTTTAGGTGAAATAAATATATAAATGAAAATAAATAAAATATAAAAGAAATGAAAATAGTTTGGCTGGTGGTATTAAAAAGTAAAAGGGGGGTTTGAAAATAGCAAACAGACCCAAATCTATTTTTGTTGAAGTCAGAAAAAAGAAGAAAAAAGTTTGTGATAAAAAAATGTTATTGGGCCTGCGCTGTGTTTAGCAAAAAAGGTGGTGAGAATTAGCAAAAAAATCAAGGCCCAGGATGGAGAGTCCAGCGCCAATTGCGATCATGTGTGATTGATTTTCTGAGGTATACCATATGCTTGTCTTGTGATGTATTGGATTCAATCAGACAATGATCCAATGGTGATGAGATGAGGGCACTTGATACACGCGCATGGCTTTCTTTCACAGGATCTGTAATGTAAATGTTAGAAAAAAGCAAAATGCCTCACGCCTGGATCGAACCCAGGACAAGGCATAATAATGACTTATACCCGTGCGCTCTACCACTGGGGTGGCTATACATCAGGTATTTAATACATAAACTAATAAATATATTACAAACTCAGTCCTGATTATAACTTCATCTAATTCCTTGCACCAGAATGTTCCTCAACATTTTTGAAATCTGTAACTTCCTCATTTCTCAACCAAATTGGAAAATGTAAACATGAAAGTTGCTGGAAATTTCATCACGATTTTAAATATGTAAATAACTTAAGCAAACACTCAAAGATGAACACGAATTTCTGTTGGTACCAAATTCAGACCTAATTTTTCTGTAAGTTCAACTTCAAAATTCTCCATGCTCACGAAAGATAGATGAAAACTAAGGGTATGGTTAGCTTCAGGGCAATGATGTCTACATTTTATCTTTACAAAATAACTATTAATGATGCTTGTATGAGAATTTCAAAGTTGAGAAAACCTACCTCTAATCTGGAAATCGTATTTTGCGCACTCCTTGAGATATTGTGATCTGGGTAGCTTCACTGAACCTCCAGGAAGCTAATGCAATGCTTACTTTGGATTGAGAGTGGCTATATTATTCTGGAGAAGTCAATGTCCAGAGCTTTGTTTTTGGTTATGGAAGATGAGGAAGATGATGTTACATTTGTGTTGCAGGTGTTTGGATAGCTTCTATATGAGTTATAAAAGCTTGGTGATTAAGTAAAATGGAAAACACACGAGTGGATTGTGAGATGGGTGTTCAAAGTCAGAATATGCCACAAAAATGGTGTTTTGGTGCATGTTATGATTTGAGGGAGTTTGAGAGAGTTTCAGGGCTTGTGTATTCATCCTTTGCTTGCAAAATAATGCCTCTATTTATAGGGAAAAGTTTGAGGGCTTGAAGTGATCATAAAACAAAGATCACATGTTATGGTTTTTTTACTTATTTTTGAAGCAATCTTGACAAATATTGTCCCAATGTGAAGTATAAGAATTGTAGAGTGGTTGAACACTTTAGACATGCTTCTTATGATCTTATAGGTTTAGTGTGTGTAGAAGAAACAAGTTAGAGGCTCAAGACAGGTTGACTTTGTGATTAAAGCAACTTTTCAAGAATGGCAATGGTGCCTTTGTGCCATAAATGGAAAAATCATGTGGAAATGGCTTAATCACTTGGATCATAACTATAACAGTTGTGTAAATAATTAATTATGGAATTATTTTCAAGTTAGAAGGCATGCAAAGCAAGATTATGCTGCATGGCTTGAGATTTGGTTATGTGTTCTTCATGAAAATGCCATAAATTTCAAGAATGGATGTCCAACTTATTCTCTTCAATTGTCCTAGCTCAAGCATGACCTCTTCAAGTTATTTGACATTTTGGAAAGCTTGAAACATTTTCTACAACCTTGAAGTTTACCATTTTGGCTAAAACATCTTGGAACTGAGTGAAAAATTTCCAAGAAGTTGGGACAACAAATCTGCCTAACTTGCCAAAATTTTCACTAAGTGTTTTTTGAAAAATGTCAAGACTTCATGGGCTTATATATTCAAATATAAGCATTTTTTGGACATCAACCCTCTAATACAAAGTTGTAGAGTTCATCAGTATCTACAACTTTCATGTTGAATGTTTTTCTTGAATCATCTTGCATCATAGTGAACACTTGTCATGAAGTATTGAAATTATCTAGGATAAAAACACTTAGAAAATTTCTAAGTATATGAAATCTTGACTTTTTTTTGTTAACTTTTTGACTTTCTTGATTCTTGATGATCAAGTTTTATATCTTTGAATGTCTTGATGAATTTTGATCTTTGAAATTTAATGTTGACTAAATAGTCAAAGTTTGACTTTTTGTGTATCAGTTGATCAAATTTCAATTATCAATCCACTGATCTTGAGAAATGATTTGAGCCATGAAATTAGGTCAACATGTTGTGTTTGAGTCCTTGAGATTATGCTTCAAACCATTAGTTCATGTACTAGGTCAAAAATCACTGATTAATCATTCTTAGTCAAAACCCTAATTTTGACAATTTTTCCTCTTTAATGATTTGAGCGATTTTCTTGAGATATTGTGATCAAAACTTGATCAATTGATAAATATTACCTCAAGATGTTGATGTTGGCCAAAAATCATGAAGTTTGACTGTATATTGACTATAATTGACTTTTTACCCAATATAGCTGATTCCTAGTCATCTGAGCAATTGACTGAGCAAATTTGCGATGTAAGACTTGAAACTTGGTATGAGCATTCTTGGAGACCTATAATGAGCCATGAAAGTCAATTGAGGCATCAAAAGTCAAATTTCCCTTAAGAAAATCAAAACCATAATTTGGAGGCGCAATGCTTAGGAGGTGAGCTTGTCTGATCAAACCCTTGAGAATCCTTGAGCATTTGAGATCTTTTGTGAGAAATGTCTTAGGAATAAAGAGGAAATTTTTTTGGGTACAACACAATCATATCTAGATTTTATCTTCTGAAATTGAAAGCAAATGATGCGTGTATAAGGATTTCAAAGTTCAAGAAAACTTACCTCTTGAAGCAAAATCCAATGCCCTCTACACGACTTCCAGAAGTAATGTGATGCTTGCTTTAGCTTCCTAGGACCTTTGTGAGTATGTTGAAAATCATACTTTGCCTTGAGAGTGTCTGAATCAATCTACACAAGTCAAGTTGCAAAGTTGGATTTTGAAAATGGTGGATGATGATGGAGTGATTACAGAAGTTGTTCAGGTGTTTGGACAACTTCTATATGATGTATCTAAGGTGTTTGAAAGATAAAAGAGGAAAACGTACAAGTAGATTTGAAGTTAGGTGATGGAAGCTTCAAATGTGCAACAATGGAATTTTCTAAGTGATTATGAGTTTTAGGGTGTTAGAGGGCTTGTGAATTCGTGTTTTAGCTTGCAAATGACCTCTCTATTTATATATAAAAGGTTTGACATCTTGAAGTAACCAGAATCTTGAGATAACAAATTATGGTTTTGAAGTAACTTGCAAAGTCATGGTTCCAAGGCAATGTAGGGTGGTTGATAGGTTGTAGATAGTTGCTTCTTGGTGCTGAGATGTTTTGAAGTCAAAAGAAACAATGTATGGGCTCAAGGAGAGTCGACATTGTGTATAAAGTAACTTTATCAAAATGGCAATGTGACCTTTCTCCCTTAAATGGCAAGTAAGCTTGGACAAATCTTTAATCACTTGGATCATAGCTCAAAAGCTTGTGTAATCTTCTGATTATAGCAAGATTTGGAGGTTAAAGGCCTGTAATGTGAGATTATGCAGCATGGCTTGAAGATTTGGTTATGAACTTGTCACAAAAGTGACCTATAATTCAAGACTGGAATGCCAACTTCATGTCTTTAAATCTCCTAGCTCAAGCATGATAAATTTGTGTTCTTGGACATTTCGGAAAGCTTGAAACATTGTATACAACGTTCATGTTGTGAGTTTTGTCTAAATCAAATGGGAGCTTGGTGGAAATTGGCCAAGAAGTTGAGATGAAAAACTGACCAAAACTTGTTAAAAAATTTTCTAAGTGTTGGATAAAAATAATCAGAACTTCATGGGCCTATATCTCTTAATCCAAGCAATTTTTGAGATTCATCCCACATTAACAAATTTGCAGAATTCATCAATCCCTATAACTTTCATGTTGAAAGTTTTCCTTGAATCAACTTGTATCTTGAGGAAACTTGGTTGTGAAGTTAGGGTTTTTTGGGTACAAAACACTTGAAATTTTTCTTAGTGTTTGAAAATCTTGACTTTTGACTTTTGTTGAATTTCTTGATTCTTGATGATCAAGTTTGATAGTTTTGAATGTTTTGATGATTCTTGATTTCTGAATTCCAATGTTGACCAAAAAGTCAAAGTTTGACTTTTGTGTGACTGTTGACTTTTCATCAATTGATTCAAATTTTCAACTATCAATCACTTGTATCTTTGGAATTTTCTTGATCCATGTAATTAGGTCAAGATGTTTTATTTTAACCCTTCATATCATGCTTCAAGCCATTAGGTCATGTACTAGACCAATATTCAATGATCAGTCATCTTCAGTCAAAACCTTAATTTTGACAATTTTTTATCTTTAATGATTTGAGGGCTTTCCTTGAGGAATCATGGATCAACCCTTGATAAAATGATGAATATTTCTTCAAAATGTTGATGTTGACCAAAAAATATTGAAGTTTGACTATATATTGACCACAATTGACTTTTGGTCCAACACTGTTGATTTTCAGTCATCTGAGCAATTGACTGAGCAAACTTGTGATGCAAGACTTGAAACTTGACATAAGCATTATTGAGGACCTATGATGAACCATGAAAGTCATTTTAGACCCTTTTAAACCAATCTCCCTTATTCAAGATGAAACCCTAGTTGTGGACCCATTGCTTAGGAGGTGAGTTTGTCTGATAAACTCTTGAGAATCCTTGAGTATTAGAGAATCTTAGAAGAATGGCTTAAAGAAAACGGGAGGGAAAATTTTGGGGTACAACAGCTGCCCCTGTTCAATCTTCTTAAACCTGAAGAGTTAGATTGGAACATCCTTCATTCGTGACTTGAAGGTAGAAGATGATTGAACACTTAAGTGCCTGGAAATTTGCACTCGCTTGTGCACGAAGTGATGTTGTTGGTTGATGTATTGGGAATGGGCTTAAAGATGCCATTTAGAGAGGTGATGGAGAATTTTCAGAGATGGACTTATAGATTCCATACAAATTAGTTGTTGATATAACTTAGACTACGTTTACGCTCGACTTCAACTGGAATAAGTATCAGAACAAATCTATGCTCTATTTAATCTGAGCTAGAAGATGTCTGTGTCCGTCTTTAATTGGGAGAAGTATCAGAATAAATCTATGGTCAATTTTA
Organism: Vicia faba; assembly: GCA_948472305.1. NCBI lineage: Eukaryota > Viridiplantae > Streptophyta > Magnoliopsida > Fabales > Fabaceae > Vicia > Vicia faba. The sequence goes on along the minus strand of OX451739.1, from coordinate 1,016,978,068 downwards.
ATCTGAGCCAGAAAAAGTCTATTGGAAGAAGTATCAGAATAAACCTATGGTTGATTTGATCTGAGCCAGAAGTTGTCTTTGTCCGTCTTTAACTGGGAGAATTATCAAAATAAATCTATGGTCGATTTAATATGAACCAGAAAAAGTCTACTTGAAGAAGTATCAGAATAAATCTATGGTTGATTTAATCTGAGCCAACGAATCTTTTTTTCCGTCTTTAATTGGGAGAAGTATCAGAATAAATCTATGGTCGATTTAATCTGAACCAAAAAAAGTCTACTAGAAGAAGTATCAGAATAAATCTATGGTTGATTTAATCTGAGCCAGAAAAAGTATACTGGAGGAAGTATCAGAATAAATCTACCCTTGATTTAATCTGAGCCAGAAGATGTCTTTGAATGAAGTGTTCATCATGTAGATAGTCGCCTCGTCCTGTTTCGGGAATTGATCTATAATTTGTTTTTGTTGGTAAACTTGTCTTGTTTCGGGAGTTCATACCACTTGGTGATAAAGATAGTCACCCCGTCCTGTTTCAGAAATTGATCTTCATCTGACCATAAAGAAAGAAAGATAGTTTCACTGTCCTGTTTCGGTAATTAATCTCGGACCCATTTGAGAATTATTGATGATATTCGTTTGCTAATTGACCTTTCCTGAAAAGGTAAAGAGTTAGCTGTATGCAATATCATGATGTATGAAATGCATTGCGTAATGATGTTCTCAAAATAAATGAGACTGTGTTATTTGTGTTTCGTATGCACATGCTATGATATCGGTAAATGATGTATGAATGTGAAATGTTGTTGGAAGTGTATCAACAATTCCGTATGACATCTTGCAAGGGGAAATGAATCCCTGACTGGTGCTGGTGATGAAGAACATATGTAATCTTCAACCTTTTCTAGAATGCTTCGCTGGGGCTTCCTGCTTTGCTGTTTGAGGAAACTCCGCTAGGGTAATGTTGACTTCTGTTTAGGGAGAAGAGTTTAGGAACATTAGTTGTTCATCGCTCTACTAGGGAGTTTAATTCTTACATACCCTGACTGAAGATAAAAGAGATGGATAAATTTCCAACTCGTTTGGTGAGTTTAATTCTTATATACCCTGACCGGGGATAAAAGAGATGGATAACCTTCCGAATCCTATGGGGAGGATAAAGTTAACTGATATCTGGTCCGACTCTAGGTTTCGTAGCAACTCTCTGGGGATAGTGGCGACTTTACTGAGGAAAGGAATTTCGCTGGTGATTCGTTGAATTCTGAGGAATAAACTCAAGTTGGGGAGACTATAATCTGTTAGGGAAATAAACCCTGTTGATAGAGAAATATTCAGCTGAGGAAACAAGCTCTGCTAGAGAGGAAAAATTTGTAGGGGTTTTATAGTTTTGGAGGAATAAACTCAGCTGGGGAAGGGAACTTCCATGAATTATACTGATTGGAACTTTGTAGGTGGGTGATATTGTCGGGAAGGAGATCATACTCCTTTATTTGCTAGAGTGATCTGCTGGGGGAATTGCGGGGAATGTGTCTTTATTGAAGATGGATTTGTGATGATTATTCTGTGGGGATAATCTCATGGAAGTGGCTCTGTGGGGATTTGTGGACAGCTTGAACGTGATCCCAACTCCTAGAGTATTGAGTAAATGTTTATTTGTTAACAGTTAATCGTGTTCATATGCATATATTCATTCAATTTTAGTCATTGGACATTTTTTCAAACAAAAAGTTTTGAATTTTAGGATGTATTTGTATTGATGGTTTACCCATAAACAGGCAATTTTGTACAAAGAGGCATAAATCCTAGTAGGAGGAAATTGTCGTGAAATGAAAAGAGTACAAAGTGAAAACAAAACATATAGCTATGTGGAAATGATCTCGTTGGGTTCCAATTCTGCTATTGCCCCTATCTCTTTGAACATCTCATCCCTCGCTGTTGGAAGAAGTTGATTGAACTGATCTTTTGAGTTTGGTAATGAAGCTTGCAATAAGTGATTCAATGGGACATAGTCGTACGCTTTTAATCCCTAACTTTTTCCTGGACCTCCCTTTCGAGTTTTCAATGCACCGGGATACCCTTTCTTGCCCAAGCCGCCCTTTTAGGTTTTCGACTTGTCTGGTGTACAATCTTTTATATATATCCCTAATTTTTTCCCGAACCCTTTTGGTTTGATGGGATGCCCTTATTTTTTCCTAGTCCAGTCAACCTAGATGGTCGTTTTCATGTGTAGTATCTTTTAACTATGTCCATGTTTACAGGGTGTGGGAAGTCTTTACCGTCCATGGTGGTCAGTATCATAGCACCGCTCGAAAATACTTTCTTAATCACAAACGGCCCTTCATAGGTGGGAGTCAATTTTCCTCTGGGATCACCTTTCAGTAGAATGATGCGCTTTATTACCAAGTCGCCAGCCTGATATACCTGATGCTTGATTTTCTTATTGAATGCTTTGATCATACGTTTCTGATACAACTGGCCGTGACAGACAGCCACAAGCCTCTTTTCGTTAATCAAATTCTACTAGTCTAGCCTAGTTTGAATCTACTTATCTTCGTCTAAATCAACATATTTCATAATCGTTAGAGAAGGAATCTGGACTTCGACAGGTAGTACAACTTCCATACCATAGACCAAAGAGAATGCGGTTTCCCTAGTTGATGTCCATGCTGAAGTGCGATAGCCATGAAGAGCAAATGGTAACATCTTGTGCCAGTCTTTGTAGGTCACAACCATATTTTGCACAATCTTCTTTATGTTCTTGTTGGCAGCTTCCATTGTGCCATTCATCTTTGGTTGATACAGATAAGAGTTGTGGTGCTTGATCTTGAACTGTGCACAGAGTTCAGTGATCATAGTGTTGTTGAGGTTGGTGCCATTGTCCGTGATGATTCTATCAGGGATGCCATACTGATAGGCGAGGTTATGCTTAATGAATCGAGCTACCATATTCTTAGTGACAGAGGAAAACGAGGCTGCTTCAACCCATTTTGTAAAGTAGTCAATGGCAACGAGAATGAAGCGATGTCCGTTAGAAGCGGTAGGCTTGATTTCTCCGGTCATATCAATGCCCTACATTGCAAATGGCCAAGGAGTAGTCATATCATTCAAAGGTACTGGAGGAACATGAACTTTATCAACGTAAATCTGGAACTTATGACAAGTTCTCGAGTGGTGGTGACAGTTGGTTTCCATAGTCGACCAATAGTAACCTGCTCTCAAAATCTTTTTGGCCATAGTATGTTCCTTGGAGTGAGTACCAAAGAAGCCTTCATACATATCCTCCATAATTTTCTCTACTTCCTTCTTGTCCACACAACAAAGCAAAGTTGAATCATGATTGAGTTTGTACAAAATTCCATTGCTCAAGAAGAATTTAGCCGAGAACCTCCGTAGGAATTTCTTGTCATTGATCAATGCCCCTTCAGGGTATTCTTGAGCTTCAAGGTATATTTTCACTTCATGAAACCAAGGTTTTTCCTCTACTTTATCAATTTCAATTTCGTAACAATGTGTCGGTTCGTCGAATCTTTCAATGGTAATTCAGGGAGCCTCATTGTGCCATCTGACCTTGAACATGGATAACCTGGTAGCTAATGTGTATACCAACTAATTATCTTCTGTTGGGAAATTCCTAACAGTGACCTCTTCTAAGTACAAAATCAAGGTTAGCACATGCTCTTGGTAAGGGATAATATTCGGATGCTTCGTATCCCATTCTCCCTAGACCTGACTGATTACTAAGGCTGAATCCCCATATACGCTCAGTGTTGTACCCTAAAATTTGTCCTCTCATGTTTTCCAAGGTCTTCCCCTACATGGTTGGTCACAAACCTTTTCGTAAGGAAAAGGAAAATTTGTGAGTAGTGTTTTCAAGTTTCCTTTGATTGGCATCTCCAAAATGCCCTTCGATTGGTATTTCAGCAAAGCCTTTCGATTTGCCTTGCAACAAGATCCTTCGATTGGCATTCCTAAAGGTTCCTTCAATTGGAGCATCAGAGCTTCCTTCAATTGGAGCATCATAGATTCCTTCGATTCAAGCATCAGAGCTTCCTCCAATTTGGAGCATCAAAGCTTCCTTCGATTGGAGCGTTAGAGCTTCCTTCGATTTGGAGCATCAAAGCTTCCTTCGATTGAAACATCAAAGCAAAGGACCTTCAATTGGCATTCTAAAAGAGTCCATTCGAAGAAACTTGTAAGAGTCCATTCGAAGAAGCTTGCAAGATTCCATTCGAAGAAGCTTGCAAAGGTCCATTCGAAAGAGGCTAGCAGCCCATTCGAAGGAAGGCCTTCGAAGGCCAGTTACACAATAGAAAATTCAAAAAGGGATAAGATCGCATGTGTTTGGCCAACGTTACAAATTCCTATTCATGGCTTTCAAACACAATCAAGGCTGCTTAAACCTTTGCCTTCTTGTCACCTCTACCCCCCTTTATATAAAGAGATCACAAGTGTTGCAAAAAGGGAGGAGGACGAAAAAAACATTGAAGAGAGGCTGCCCACAAAATCCATCAAAGGTTACCACAATTTTCCAAGCAAAAGCCACACCTCAGCAAAATTATCCACGCCTAGAAGCCCCAGATCGAAGGTGCTCACATCCAGCAAGTGCCCAAATCGAAGATTCATTTGTTGGTAAGAAAGGGTAATTGTCAAAACTTTGCATTTGCATAACACCTCCATATTTGTTGTACCCTTCGATTTGCCATCCTAGACATAATCAAAGGGCTTGGGTTTGGCACCCAGGTCATATTCTTCGTTTACTAACATTTGTTGTAGATCTGGCCTAAATAAAACCAATACATAGAGGATCGAAGGACCTTGGTTCGACACCCATGTCATTGTTTACTAATATTTGCCTTGCAGGTTTAAAATTGAGAATAGCTTTCCCCCTGGATCGAAGAAGACGACTTCTCTCCCCTGAATCTAAGAAGACGACTTCCCCCATGGATTGAAGAAGATATCTCCTCACCTGGGTCGAAAGACCCTCACCTCTCCCTTTGGATCGAAGCTCCTCGTTTCCCCTTGGATCGAAGAATACCTTTTGCCTTTTATTTTTGTTTTCATTGACTGCTTTTTTTTTTTACATTAAAATCAAAAATCACAAAAATATTAGGCTAGTTGTTTTTTCCCAACTAAATTAATTTTGTAAATAAATTAATTAATTATTTTAACTTTTTTTCTTAAAATTAAAATTAAATAGACTTAGGCCTTGTTTTCTTTTATACAAAAAAAAAAGATTTTCTTTTACTTTGCACGCATTTATTTAATTCAATATTTTACTATTATTGTATCTATTTACTGGATGTAATAGATAAATTAGGATATTTACTGCTTTATTCCCCATTATAAGTATAATGTAAATCCCCTCCCCGAAGCATTATAATAGCGTATGACCTCTATATCTTCTGCATTTTACTGTTTTTCATATTAACTGCTAATAATTAGGCTTGTATGATAAGAATAATAATCAAACGCTAGGAAACTTTATAAAAAGACAAAAATAACTGAAACACAATACACTTGCACACAAGCACCTCTAAGGTACACCCACTTTGGTTGCCTTTAAAAAAACAGACATGGGGCAGGAATGCTTTAGCAAAGACCCGTAAAATTAAAAGATCATAGACCCTCAATGACCCTACGGTTGCCTTCTCAGTAAATGATCTAGTCCCTAAAACAGAATTGCTAAAGCATCTCCATAAATTGCCTTCGTGACTATAACATCCCTCCGATTGTCCCTCAAAACATCCAACGATAGGGTTACCTACTCACTAATAGTAGGATAACACTGTCTAAAGGAAAAGAGGAAAAGAAAAACCTTTTCGAGTATAAAAGTAGATAGCTGTTATAAGTTTGCTCAAAAAATACTTTTTTGCACTTACACAGAAAACTACTTTTTCAAAAGACATTTTTCAAACACTTTGTATACGTTCTCTACTTTCTTGAGAAACATTACAAAGTTCGCCGTACTAAGGTGTTTTTTTTTCAAAAACATTTTCAAACACACCAAGCACAAAAGCATTTTTAAAATGAGCAAACCTCTAAGAGCCCGTGGAAAACCACATATGGAAAGGGTGCTAACATCTTCCCTTTCCATAACCTACCCCCTTACTCAAAAAACATCTCGAAAAGGTATTTTTCTGTTCTTTTCACCCTTTCCTTTGTTGGATAAAATAAAATACGGTGGCGACTCTTTCTTACCTCACATTTGCAAACAAAAAACCCAAAAACCAGTATATAACAGTCGGTTCTGCCACCGTATCACAGAACTGGCGACTCTGTTGGAGAAATGTAAAAAGTGGGGTTTACCTTAGAGTTAGTTTCATTGTTAAATTTCTTTATTGTGTGTTTGCTTGCTTTATCTTTAAGGGTTTGCTTGGGTTGTTACTAAAAAGATCCTACACCCGGATCTGGGGTACCTTATTAGGTAAATAACAATAAACCATGGAGGTTGTACAGCGTAGACTGATATGGACGAAGTGGTGGCTACGTTAGTGCGATGCTTTGGATTGTACTAATGTTTCTTGAGTAAGTTAAGGATAACATTAGGCTTCCTCATAGTGTCACTAAGCGCTAACTGACCTTTAGAACCTTTAATTGACTCATCCTAGCCATTTGGGAGTAGTGAGATAACCAACTTTGGTTCCGATCGAAGATTGGTTGATACTCGATACTACACTCATTGAGGCTGGACTTTTAGGATTTTTTGGCCGCAATACTTCAGTGCGAAGCTGAAACAACTTCTGAAGGGAAGGTCAGTGATATTGAGGCTCCTTAGAACTCGGTTACTATTAATAGGACAAGTTGAGACAACTAAACATTCAAGAGGGTACATACCTTAAAAACTCATGCAAGCCTTTGAACCTAAGGTCTATTGTGTGATTTGCTTGTGTTTATCTGTGATTTTTAGCATAATCATGACATCATAAACATCATGACATTCATATATACTAATCATTTAAAGGACCTTCTTGATTTACCTCTTGGCTGTTTTGTAGGATATGAATTCAGGTCGCAGGAAAACCATCCGGATTCGCTTCACATAAATTCCTCCTAAGCTCAAGGAATTAGTCTTGAAAGTCCCCGAGGACTCATAATTCCACAAAAGACATGGTCACTTGCTCAGTTTTCTTACCACCAGGTTTGACGAAGGTTATCTTATTCCAGTTCTTCGACCCTAAGCACCATTGCTTCATATTCCCCGATTATCAACTATTGCCTACCCTGGAGGAATTCTCAAAGTTACTTGGTTTACCTATGTTGGAGCGATTACCTTTCACTGGTTTAGAACAAGACCCAACTTCTGAAGATGTTGCCGCAACTCTACACTTGAAGCCATCTGACATTGAGTCCAATTGGGAAAAAAGAAGTGAAGTTAAGGGTCTCCTTGAAAATATCCTGATGAAGAAAGCTCATATTTTCCTAGATGCTATGGGTTATCATGCCTTCGAAGATGTATTAGCCCTCTTGATCTATGGGTTGGTTCTGTTTCCTAATTCAGATCAACTTATAGATGTGAACGCCATCAACATCTTTCTTGCTCACAATTCAGTTTCTACCTTGCTCAGGTACATTCTACATTCTCTCCATACTCGTACTCTGAATAAGCGAGGAACTCTCATGTGTTGCGCCCCTCTGCTATATAGGTGGTTTATTTCACACCTCCCTCGGTCAATAATGCAAAATGATTTAGGCTTAAGATGGAGTCTAAGACTAATGTCTCTCTCTCAATCCTACATCCATTGGTGTCCTCTCTCTCAAGAAGATATTTCTTTCATTGATCGCTGCAGAGAATTTCCTAATGTGCCACTCCTGGGCATTAGGGGAGGCATCACCTATAATCCTTCTTTAGCACTACGTCAGTTTGGCTATGCACGGAGAGATGGTCTACCGGATATGCTCATCCAGGGTATTGTAATCAACTACTCAGATGATTCGTAAAATTATCGTCAGAGGTTCATCCGCTCTTGGGGCATTGTTAAGAGGACTGATAGTAAGACTTTGGGGCGCAAGAACTCCAACCCTTTGGAACCATATCTCAAATGGGTAAGAGCTCGAGCCCAAAGTCTTATGATACCATACGATTCCATCTTACCAGTGATCTTAGAACCTATTGTCCAAGGGGACGAGTCCTGTATTATTCTCCATCCTGATATGCCAACCAACTTCGAAGAGTTACAAAAGTCTTGGATTCAGCTCAAGTCGAACGAGATACTTTTGAGGCACAATTCTATGCAAGTGAGAAGAAGGTGCTGGAATTAAAAAAACAAATTCATGAAGAGAGAAACCTCAACACCAAGAGGAAACGCCCATGGGAGACTTAGAAACTTCCTTTCAATGTTTATCCTTGTGTAATCTTTTGTTTCTTTAGAAACTTGCTAATAAAAGGTTTTGCTTTTTGTTTTGTTTAAAAGAGCTTAAATCCAATAAGGTCCTTGAAAACATTGCCTAAACATATCATACATATCATTCATGGGCATGTTTCATAGCAGGTTTCTCATCTTCTTCGCTGTTTATTTCAGCAATGGCTCTAGAACAAATAATGAAGGATCTGCAGACTCAGAATGCCCAGTTTCAAAGTCAAGTTGCAAAGTTGTCTGAATCAGTCTACTCAAGTCAAGTTGCAAAGTTGGATTTTGAAAATGGTGGATGATGATGGAGTGATTACATAAGTTGTTCAGGTGTTTGGACTACTTCTATATGATGTATCTAAGTGTTTGAAAGATAAAGCAGGAAAATGCACGAGTGGATTTGAAGTTAGGTGATGGAAGCTTCAAATGTGCAACAATGGAGTTTTCTGAGTGATTCAGAGTTTTAGGGTGTTTGAGGGCTTGTGAATTCGTTTTTTAGCTTGCAAATGACCTCTCTATTTATATAAAAAAGGTTTGACATCTTGAAGTAACCAGAATCTTAAGATGACAAGTTATGGTTTTGAAGCTTGGTTTTGAAATAACTTGCAAAGTCATGGTTCCAAGGCAATGTAGGGTGGTTGATAGGTTGTAGATGGTTGCTTCTTGGTGCTGAGATGTTTTAAAGTCAGAAGCAACAACGTATGGGCTCAAGGAGAGTTGACATTGTGTATAAAGTCACTTTATCAAAATGACAATGTGACCTTTCTCCCTTAAATGGAAAGTAAGCTTGGACAAAACTTTAATCACTTGAATCATAGCTCAAAAGCTTGTGTAATCTTATGATTATAGCAAGATTTGGACGTTAAAGGCCTGTAAAGTGAGATTATGCAGCATGGCTTGAAGATTTGGTTATGAACTTGTCACAAAAATGACCTATAATTCAAGAATGGAATGCCAACTTCATGTCTTCAAATCTCCTAGCTCAAGAATGATAAATTTGTGTTCTTGGACATTTTGGAAAGCTTGAAACTTTATATACAACTTTCATGTTGTGAGTTTTGGCAAAATCAAATGGGATCTTGGTGGAAATTAGCCAAGAACTTGAGATGAAAAACTGACCAAAACTCGTTGAAATTTTTTCTAAGTGTTAGATAAAAATAATCAGAACTTCATGGGCCTATATCTCTTAATCCAAGCACTTTTTGAGGTTCATCCCACATTAACAAATTTGTAGAATTAATCAATCCCTATAACTTTCATGTTGAAAGTTTTCCTTGAATCAGCTTGTATCTTGAGGAAACGTGCTTGTGAAGTTAGGCTTTTTTAGGTACAAATCACTTGAAATTTTCCTAAGTGTTTGAAAATCTTAACATTTGACTTTTGTTGACTTTCTTGATTCTTGATGATCAAGTTTGATAGTTTTGAATGTTTTGATGATTGTTGATTTTTGAATTCCAATGTTGACCAAAAAGTCAAAGTTTGACTTTTGTGTGACTGTTGACTTTTCATCAATTGATTCGAATTTTCAAATATCAATCAGTTGTATCTTTTGAGATCATGCTTCAACCCATTAAGTCATGTACTAGGCCAATAATCAATGATCAGACATCTTCGGTCAAAACCCTAATTTTAACATATTTTATCTTTGATGATTTGAGGGCTTTCCTTGAGGAATCATGGTCAACCTTTGATCAAATGATGAAAATTTCTTTAAAATGTTGATGTTGACAAAAAAATCTTGAAGTTTGAATGTATATTAACCACATTTGACTTTTTGTCCAATACAATTGATGTTTAGTCATCTGAGCAATTGGCTGAACAAACTTGTGATGCAAGACTTAAAACTTGACATAAGAATTATTTAGGACCTATGATGAACCATGAAAGTCATTTGAGACCTTTGTAAACCAATCTCCCTTGTACAAGATGAAACCCTAGTTGTGGACCCATTACTTAGGAGGTGAGTTTGTCTGATCAACTCTTGAGAATCCTTGAGTATTTGTGAATCTTAGAAGAATGCCTTAAAGAAAATGGGAGGTAAATTTTAGGGTACAAAGATATGGTCCTCATGACGCACTTATCCAGGGTATTATATTCGATTACAAAAAATTATTCTCAAGGTTATCGTCAGAGGTTTTTACATGCTTGGGGAATGGTAAGCAAGATTGATAGTAAGGCTTTAGGACAGAAGAACTCCATCCCTATGGAGCACTATATTAAATGGGTACGAGCTCATGATGCCATATCTAGTTGTCTTACCAGTGATCATGGAGCCTGTTGTCGAAGGAGATGTTTCTTGCACCATCCTCCATCCAGGCATGCCTACTGACCTTGAAGAATTGCAAAAGTCTTAGATTCAAATCAAGAAAGAACGGGACACCTTTGAGACTTAATTCTATGCGAGTGAAAATAAAGTGTTGGAGCTCACAAAGCAACTTCACGAGGAGTAGAGTCTTAATGCATACATCAACATGACGAGGAAGCTTCCATGGGAAGTTTGAGTCTTAGGTCTTAGGAGTTTACTTTTTTTCTATTTAAGACCTTGTTGGTTTCATTGTAAGCCTAAAAGGAAATTGTAATTTTAAACTTACTAATAAAATCTTTGTTTTTGTTTCCTTGGCTAGAAAATTTGAATCTCCTAAGGTCCTTGAAAACATTATATTTACACATCATGCATCATTACATAACAGGTTTTTCGTACATTTTTCTTATCTACTTATTATTTATTTCAGTATAAGATGTCCCTCGAACAAACTGTCAAGGATCTTCAGGCTCAACATGCACAATTTCAAGAAACTCTTCTGGATCTGGCATAGGGGCAAAAAGATCTGATGGCGCTCATCTCCAAGAAAAAGAATACTAAGAAGCTGACTGTTATCCTCAATATGGGGAGAAGGTTCAAAGGTCCTGCTCAGCCAGTTCAAGTGGATGATGTTTCCTCTGAGGAAAATGATAACCAGGAAGAAGATGGTAAAAGCATCAAGCATGAATAAAAGAATAACCAGGGTTATGAGAATGTTCGTGAAGATGAAGACTACTCCGACGAGCAGTATCCTCCTGTAGATGACAAATACAAGCAGTTAGAAGACAAACTCAAGGCTATGGAAATCCCGAAGGTGCTTGGATTAGATTTTGGAGAACTAGGTCTGGTCCCGGGGATGGTCATCCCACATAACTTCAAGGTCCCCGTATTTGCTAAATATGATTGGGTCTCTTGTCCTAAAATCCATTTGAGGTAGTACGTTCGAAAGATTCAACCTCATACTGCTGACCGAAAACTGTGGGTCCATTTCTTTCAAGAAAGTCTTGCTGGAACTCAACTTGAATGGTTCTATCAGATTGAGGGAACTAACGTTCATACATGGGAAGACTTGGTTGCTACTTTCTATAAGCAGTATCAATATAATACTGACATGGCACTGACTCAGGTGCAATTGCAAAACATGTCCATGGGCTCAAATGAAGGGTTCAAGGAATATGCAGAAAAATGGAAGGATTTAGCTAGAAGGGTGCAACCTCCCTTGACTGAGCGAGAGCTGGTAGATATGTTCATGGGCACTTTGACAGACCCATTCTTTAATCCGTTGATTGGAAGCTCGTCATCTGGTTTTATGAAGCTAATTCTGATTGGAGAAAGAATTGAAGGTGGTATTAAGAGTGGGAAGATTTTGATGGCCACATCTTCTAATGCTGTAAAGAAGCCATTTGGAGGTAAAAAAGAAGCCAATTCTATTTATAAGGGTCGTAGTAAAAGTGACTGCCATCTGTCTGTGGGAGCCGTATTGATTTCCAATCCGGTGCCTGTTCAACAACAACAGGGTAACTGGAGAATGCCAGACGCTCTGTTGAGAAAAATTCCCAGGATCGGAATACCTTTATCTCAGGCATTATAATATTTCTTAAAAGTTGAACTCATTTCACTGCAAGATCCTCCTCGGAATCCCAACACATCCTCTCCAAAGTACAATCCAAATGTGAGGTGTGCTTATCATTTGAACAGTCCTGGGCAACAACTGCTGGGCCCTAAAAAGCAAGATTCAGGATATGAACGATAATAAGGAAATTGAGTTTAATCCTCCGGAGACTCCGAACGTGATTTCTGCACCTATGCCCATGCATGATAAGGGTATAAGTTCTATTGAAGATGTTATGTATGTTACATCTATAAATGATGTAATTACTCGTCTCTCGACGATAAAAAAGAATCTGTTATAGGCCGGTTTATTTTCGTGTTGTGTTAAAGGATGTTATTGTTGTGAAGTCCAACCCAATGGTTGTGGGTTACTGAAGGAAGGCTTTCAGTGCCTGATGGATGAACATGTAATTTTGATTGAAAAAGTTCCGTATGCAGAGAATTTGTGCCAAGATTTGGATTTCGTATTCGGTACTCCTTTCAGGATCACTTCCAAAGGTCCTGTAAGAATTACCGCCAATCCAAAAGCTACTCCTTTGATCATTATAACACTTGGACCCATCCCATATTCCTCGAAAAAGGCTATTACATGGAATTATGGGTCTGATGTCTACTACCACGGTATTAAACAAGAGTTGTCTGATGAAGATGATGAAGAGGCTGATCCCAACATTGACAATATTGTAGGGACCAACAAAATTAATAGAAGGGGAAGTATTTTCTCCCTAGAAATATCTTCACCTGCTCAAGTCACAATTACTAAATCAACTGTTGAGGCTCGGGGTAAAGAGCCAATGATAGAGCCTGCCCGGACCGAGGCACCAAAAGAAACCACAATCAAGGACACCTCTGAACAAGAGTTGGAAGAGGTTTTGAAGATCATTCGTAGAAGTGATTATAAAATTGTTGAACAGCTGGGGTAGACCCCTTCTAAAATTTCCATGTTATCTTTGCTTTTTTGTTCTGAAGCCCATGCGCAGGCTTTAGTAAAATTCTTGAAGACTGTCCATGTGCCACAAGAAATTTCGGCTGATCAATTTGGAAGTTACGTGGAGAGTTTAACAACTGATAATGGATTAGGATTCTCTGATGCTGACCTGACTCTAAATGGGAGAAATCATAATAGGGCCATGTATGTCTCCATTTAATGTACGGGCACTACGTTGGCACATGTGCTAATTCATACTGGCTCTTCTCAGAATGTTCTGCCAAAAGGCGCTCTTAACCGACTGGAGTTTTAGGGGTTATGTTGAAGCCCAGTAATATCATAGTTAGAGCCTTTGACGGGTCCAGAAGAATAGTGCATGGACAAGTGGACCTCCCAATCAAAGTGGGTTCATAGATATTTGAGTCCACTTTCTATGTAATGGACATTCAGCCAGCTTATTCTTGTCTAATGGGACACCCCTGGATCCACGGGGCAAGTGTTGTCACCTCCAGCTTTCACCAGAAATTAAAATATCCGGTAAAAGGAAAGGTTGTTACTGTCTGCGGAGAAGAGGATTACATGGTCATCCACTTGAATTCATTCCGGTACATGGAGATAGACGAAGAATTTATTGAGACTCCCTGTCAGACCTTTGAAGTGATTTCCCCTGCTGCTGTTAAAGATGTTTCCACCATTCCAAAGATCACCAAGACTCCACAAAAGATGGCTTCCTTGAAAGATGGCAAGTCTATTATAGAATAAGGTGGTAGTACTATTTTGGGTCAACTTCTTGATATCCCCTATAAATTTGACAAGTTTGGTTTGGGCTTTACTGCAGAAGGTCAAAGGTTTATTCATCGCACTTGGGTTGGAAGACCTCTGTTCCTTATCAATAACAATAGAGTTAACGCTATAGAGGATGCTGAGAGTGATTGGGATTTCGACAGCTGGATATTCCCTACCATTATCGATGTACTTGATAATTGGAAAGCAGAAGACAATTTCCTTATATCCTTTAGTCAGGAGTAAAATCTATATTCCTGTCTTATTGCTTTTAAAATATTTTGGCTATGTAATAAAATAATGACTTTAAACCTTGTGTCTTACCCGGGGCACAATGGTTCATTTGTTAAGGGTTGATAATTCATAAACATTGTTCATTCAATAAAAGCATTGGATGTTTTGCATACAAATTTCATGACCTCTATTTTTATTTCATCTTATTGCATTTTCAAATAGCTATGTGTTCTTACACACACCCACACACTACGTTGCAGATCCTCATCCACTCTGGATCTCGTCGGTAACGATTCTGCTATTGCCGCTTATGACTTTGAAATTCCAATCTACCAAGCCGAGGGTGAAGGTGAGAAAGATTGTGAAATACCCTGAGAACTTTCCAGAATTTCAATACAAGAAGAAAAGGCTATCCAACTACATGAAGAGCCAGTTGAAGTGGTGAACTTGGGTACCAAGACAGACAAGAAAGAAGTCAAGATAGGCGCCAACTTAGAGAGTAGTGTCAAGAACAGGTTATTCCAGATATTGCATGAATTTTTTGAAATCTTTGCTTTGTCATACAAAGACATGCCAGGACTCGATAATGATGTTGTAGTTCAGCGGCTGCCAATGAGAGAGGGTTGTTCTCAGATTAAGCAGAAGGTTCATTGCATGCGTCCTAAAATGTCAGAAAAAATAAAAGCCGAGGTTATGAAGAAATTCAATGCAGGTTTCTTAGCAGTGATGTCATATCCTCAATGGGTTGCTAATGTTATTCCGGTGCCAAAGAAAGACGGTAAGGTACTGATGTGTGTAGATTACAGGGATCTGAACAGGGCAAGCCCCAAAGAAGACTTCCCACTACCACGTATTGATGTTTTGGTCGACAACATCACTCACCATAAGGTATTCTCCTTCATGGATGGTTTCTCAAGTTATAATCAAATCAAGATGGAGCCTGAAGACATGGAGAAAACTACCTTTGTCACACAGTGGTGCACTTTCTGTTACAAGGTCATTCCTTTTGGGTTGAATAACACTAGGGCAACTTATCAGCATGCCATGGTAGCCTTATTTCATGACATGATCCACCACAAGATAGAGGTCTATGTCGACGACATGATAGCAAGGTCTCAGACTGAAGAAGAGCATCTTGATCATCTGCATAAACTATTTGAAAGACTGAGGAAGTATAAGTTTAGGTTAAACCCGAACAAATGCACTTTTGGGGTGAGATCCGATAAACTCTTGGGTTTCATCGTTAACGGTAAAGGTATTGAAGTCAATCCTGAAAAAGTTAAAGCTATTCAAGAAATGTCTACTCCCCGTACCAAGAAGGAATTCAAAGGTTTCTTAGGATGACTGAATTACATTGCCCGTTCCATTTGTCATTTGACTGCTACTTGTGAGCCAATCTTCAAGCTGTTGAAGAAAGATCAAGTAGTAAGGTGGAACGACGACTACCAAATAGCCTTTGATAAAATTAAAGAGTACCTACAAAAACCTCCGATTTTGATGCCACCAGTCAAAGGAAGACCTCTAATCATGTACCTAACAGTGCTAGAGAACTCAATAGGGTGTGTACTAGGGAAACATGACGAGTCTGGTCGAAAAGAGCATGCAATATACTACCTTAGAAATTTTTTTACCGATTGTGAAACAAGATATTCACTGCTTGATAAAACTTGTTGCGCTTTGGCATGGGCTGCTCTCTGACTAAGACAATATATGTTGACCCATACTACGTTGTTGATCTCTAAAATGGATCCCATCAGGTACATATTTGGGAAGCCAACTCTCTCCGAAAGAATATCCCGATGGCAAATGGTCTTATCATAGTACGATATTTAATACACCACTCAAAAAGAAATCAAAGGAAGTGTACTGGAAAATCATTTGGAACATCAAGCTGTAGACGAGTATCAGTCTATGAATTTCGAATTCCCAGACAAGAACATTATGCTAGTAACAGATTATGAAGAACCTGGACCATATGAAGGCCCTGGGACAGGATCCCGATGGACTATGGTTTTCGATGGAGCTTCCAATGCACTTGGAAATGGAATTGGTGATGTAATTATATCTCTTTAGGGTTGCCATATGCCATTCACCGCCAGACTTTACTTTGACTGCACCAATAATATGGCTGAATATGAAGCGTGCATCATGGGAATTAAAGCTGCTATTGACCTGAGAATCAAGTTCTTAAGCGTATATGGAGACTCAGCCCTGGTAATCAATCAGGTTAAGGGATAATAGGATACGAAGCATCTGAATCTTATCCCTTACCGAGAACATGTGCTAACCTTGATCCCGTATTTCAAAGAAATTACTTTTGAGCATATCCCAAGAGAAGAGAATCAGTTGCCGAATGCATTGGCTACCACATCATCCATGTTCAAGGTCAAATGGGACAACGAGGCTCCCAGAATTACCATTGAAAGATTCGATGAACCGACACACCCCTATGAAATTGATATTGATGGAGTAGAAGAAAACCCTTGGTTTTATGAAGTGAAAAGGTACCTTGAGGCTCAAGAATACCCTGAAGGGGCATCGATCAATGATAAGAAATTCCTACGAAGGTTCTCGGCTAAGTTCTACTTGAGAAATGGAATTTTATACAAGCGTAATCATGATTCAACTCTGCTTCGTTGTATGGACAAGAAGGAAGCAGAGGAAATTATGCAAGATATGCATGAAGGCATCTTTGGCACTCACTCCAGTGGGCATACTATGGCTAAAAAGATTTTGAGAGCTGGTTACTATTGGTCGACTATGGAAACTGACTGTCACCACCACTCAAAAACTTATCATAAGTGCCAAATTTACCATGATAAAGTTTATGTGCCTCCAGTACCTTTGAACGTCATGACTTCTACTTGGCCATTCACAATGTAGGGCATTGATATAATCAGAGAAATTAAGCCTACTGCTTCTTAGGGACATTGTTTTATCCTCGTCACCATTGATTACTTCACAAAGTGGGTTGAAGCAGCTTCGTTCTCCTCTATTACCAAGAATATGGTCGCCCGATTCATCAAACATAACCTGATCTATCGGTATCTCATCCAAAAAAGGATTATCATAGACAATGGGTACTAATCTCAACAACACTATGATCACTGAACTCTGTACACAGTTCAAGATCAAGCACCACAACTCTTCTCCGTATCGATCGAAGATGAATGGAACAGTGGAAGCCACCAACATGAATATTAATAAGATTATATAGAAGATGGTTGTGACCTACAAAGACTGGCATGAGATGTTATCATTTTCTATTCATGGCTAACGCACTTCAGCACGAACATCAACTGGGGTAACCCCATTTTCTCTGGTTTACAATATGGAAGCCATCCTACCTGTCAAAGTTCAAATTCCTTCTTTGAGAATTATGAAAGATGCAGAATTAGACGAAGATGAGTGGATTCAGACCAAGCTAGACCAGTTGAATTTTATTGACAAAAAGAGGCTTGCAGCTTGCTGTCACGGTCAGATGTATCAGAAACGTATGATCAAGGCATTCAACAAGAAATTCAAACATCGGGTATATGAGGCTGGTGACTTGGTAATAAAGTGCATCATTCTACCGCAAGGCGATCCTAGGGGAAAATGGACCCTCACCTACGAAGGGTCATTTGTAGTTAAGAAGATATTTTTGGGCGGTGTTATGATACTGTCCACCATGGACGTTTAAGATTTCCCGCACCCTATGAATGCTGACATAATCAAAAGATATTACGCATGAAAAAAACTCACTAGGTTGACTGGCCTAGGCAAAAATAAGGGCATCTCGGCGAACCAAAAGGGTTTGGGCAAAAATTAGGGATATATATAAGAGATTGTACACCCGGCAAGTCGAAAACCTGAAAAGGCATCTTGGGCAAAAAAGGGTATCCCGGTGGACTGAAAAACCCAAAAGGGCGGTCCAGGAAAAAGTTAGGGATTGAAGCATATGATTATGTCTCGTTGGATCACTCATAACAAACTTTATTACCAACATCAAGTTCAAATAGTATAGATCAATTCAATCACTTTCTTCCAACAACAAGGGATGAGATGCTTGAAGACATAAGAGAAATAACAGAGTTGGAATCCGACGAGATCATTCCCACATAGCCACTACATTGTTTACACTTTTAACTCTTTTCATATCACGACGATTTCCCCTTATTGGGATCTCCGTCTCTTTGTATAAAATTTCCTGGTTATGGGCAAACTATCAATAAAAATACAAATACATCCTAAAATTCAAAAATTTTGTTTTTACGTTTTCTGTTTTGTTTGCAAAAACATCCAAATGACTAAAATTGAATGAACATATGCATATGAATACGATTAGCTGTTAACAAATACAGGCGTAAAAACAAGAGTAAACATTTACTCAAGACTCTAGGAGTTGGGATACGTTCAAGCTGTCCGCAAATCCCCACAGAGCCACTTCCATGGGATTATCCCTATAGGGTAGCCTTATCATACTCACCAGCAAATTCCTCTAGCGGATAAAATAATATGATCTTTTTCCAGCAATATCGCCCACCTACAGAGTCCTAACCAATACAGTTTATGGAAATTCTCCTCCCCAGTTAAGTTTATTCATCCAAAACTGTAAAAACCCCTGCATATTTCTTTTCTCTAGCAAAGCTCATTTCCTCAGCAATGATGTTTTCTCAGCAGAGTATTTCTATGTCAATAGGGTTTATTTCCCCAACAGGGTTTATTTCCCCAACAAGGTTTACTGCCTCAGCGGAGTTCAATCTCCCCAGCTTGAGTCTGTTTCCACCACAAACCACCGGCAGGATTCCCATTTCCAGCAAAGGACAGTCCAGATTTCTATTCCCAGAAAGTTACTACTAAATCTGAAACTGAATCAAATATAGTTCAACCTTATTCTTTCCAGACAAGTTGGTATCCATATCAAAAACTCGGTCAGGAAGTACCTTGAGAGGATATCCATCTCTTTTATCCCCAATCAGGGTATATTAGAACTAAATTCCCTAGTAAAGCAGTGAACGACTGATGTTCTTGGACTCTTCTCCCCAAGCAGAAGTCAATGTTCCCCAGTAGAGTTTCCTCAAGCGGAGAGCAGAAGTCCCCAGTGGCCAAATTCTAGACGAGGTCGAAGATACACATACTCTTCATCCCCAGCAACAATCAGGGATTTATTTTCCCAAACAAAGATGTTGCACGAGTTTACGAATACACTTCAATAACATTTCACATCCATACATCATTTACAAACATCATAGCATGTGCATATGAAACACATATAGCACAATCTCATTTATTTTGAGAACATCATTACGCAATGCATTTCATTCATCATGACATTACATACAACTAACTCTTTACCTTTTCAAGAAAGATCAATCAACAAACAAACATCATTAACTACTTGTATGACCAAACAGTCTTCTCAAAGGCTACATCTAACAAATGACTATCTACGCAATTTCCTCAGAGAGTCATTCTCAAAGAAACATATTTTCTAGTTGAAGTGGGAGGCATACATCTTCTGGGTCAGAGTAAATCAAGCATAGATTCATTCTGATACTTCTTCTAGTTGAAGACAGTCATAGACAACTTCTGGTTCAGTTTAAATCGAGCATAGATTTATTCTGATACTTCTTCTAGTCAAAGTCAAGCATAAACATCTTCTGGCTCAGATTAAATTAAGCTTAGATATATTTTGATACTTCTTCCAGTTGAAGACGGTCATAGAAAATTTCTGGCTCAGTTTAAAATTAAGCATAGATTTATTCTGATACTTCTCCCAGTTAAACTCGAGCATAGATGTCTTCAGGCTCAGATTAAATCGAGCATAGATTTACTCTGATACTTCTTCCAGTTGAAGTCAGACATATACCTAGTCTAATTTATATCAATAGATACTTTGGATGGCATCTATAAGCCCATCTCCGAAGACTCTCCGTCACGTCTCCAAATGGCATCTATAAGCCTATTCCCGACATAATTAACCGACAACATTACTTCTTGCACTGGCGAGTGAAAATTTATGGGCACTTAAGTGTTCAATCCTCTTCTACCTTCAAGTTACGAATGGCGGACAAGACAATCTAACTCTTCAGATTTAAGAAGATTGAATAGGGGCAGTTGTTGTATCCTAAAATTTTCCCTCCCATTTTCTTCAAGACATTCTTTCAAGGGTTTTCAAAATGCTCAAGAATCTCAGAGTTGACCAATCATAACCTCCTCCTAAGCAAAAGGTCTACAACTAGGGTTTTGTGCTTCTCAAGGAAGATTGGGTTTCAAGGGTCTCAATTGATTTCCATGGTTCTCCATAGGTCTCTAACAAGGTTCATGTCAATTTTCAAGTCCTACTTCACAAGTTTGCTCAGTCAATAGCTCAAATGATTGAAAATTAACTATATTGGGTAAAAAGGTCAACTATGGTCAACATACAGTAAAACTTCAAGATTTTTGGTCAACATCAATATTTTGAAGTGATATTAATCATTTGATAAAGGGTTGATCATGATTTCTTAAGGAAAGCCCTCAAATCATCAAAAGTCAAAAGTTGCCAAATTAGGGCTTCCTTAGGAGAAGTCAACTGAACTTTGACCAAGCATAACTTTCACATGCTTCATCAACTTTTCCCAAACCAAAGCCCATTTTGAATGGAATTTAATTCTATACAACTTTGTATGTGTTCTCAAGTTCTAAAGTGCTTCATTTGAAAGATATGAGCTAATACATTACAAGTCATTTCAAAAGTCAACAAAAAGACATTTTTTGTCAAGGTAACTTACATCAAGATAAAGTCTCCAAATGAAAAAATGATCAAAAGAGAAATTGTAGAGGACATCTTGAGATTTTAAAAAAGTCCCAGATCACCTTTAAAAGATGAAAATTGAGAAAGTTATGAGTTTCACAAGTTGAGAAAATTTGAAGAAATGCATGAAATGCAAAATGTGCAGACTTGAAATTTTGGACTTATGACCTAACGTTTTGGGCTTCAAACATGTCCATGACCCTGTGAAAGACTCCTAATCTCACTCCTACCTTATCTTGTATTTTTTATTATTTTATTTACATTTATTTTGTTTTTATTTAAATAAATGCAAAATAAATTAAAAGAAGTATAAGATAAATGGGCCAAGCACATGATGAGTCATTTATAGGCCCATACAACTCATGACTGCCTAGCAAAACATGCAAAATTTGTGCAAGGGTTCAAGAAGGCAAGAATATCTCAAAAAATAGAAAGTTTTCAATATGTTTGATCTTGGTTTTATCATGGTTTGATTGCTTGATCTCATGCCATTGTTGATGAGTCATTTCCTTCCTCTATATATATGCAAGCAAGTCAGATGCTAAGGACACGATTTCTTCACCTCAAAAAGCTTGATAAAAAAACAAAATTTATCAAAGAACCTAGAGTACTCGAAACCTGTTTTTCAAGCCTTCTCATCACAAAAAATCTCCTTATTCACTCTTAGCAGGTACACAGAGTAAGTTTGGATCATGTTCCATGGTCCCAAACACGCAAAAATGACATAACATATAGCTCCGGTTGCAGGATGATCATATATTGCATACTTTTATTTTTTGCTTTGATTTGAAAACCATGCTAATGCTTGTATTGTGTTTATGAGACATTACTATACAGATCTGGGCCATCGTTGTGACCCCATGCACACAGACTTTCTATGTGCCATTTTCTTCTCCAATCGGTGTTCTTTGATTCGAAACACACGATCCAGGATTTTTTAGCCAAAAATAAGGTCGGATTCAGATCCAGGAGGGTCGAATTAGGGGGGACATGGTGCTTTAGAACTTTAAAAAACTGATTTTCACATGTTTGTATGTTGCAGGTGGCCAGAGAAGACGATTGGAGCTAGGGCTCCGGCGCTTCTCCAACCATATACTTCATTCTTTCTTTTTGTTATTTTTGTTTGATTTACTTACCGGATGAACTGGTTGCCCCAGCGGCAAACACGTGTGCCTTAAGGTGTTTGTGTGCCAGGGGAAGGGGTTTCATCCCTGCCTCTGGCATATTATTTTTTCAATGTTTCTATTTCAGATCTAGTGCAAACCAGGTTCAAGCGCTCACCATGCATTCTTATCTAACAACCATCTGATCTCAGTCAATACATATCTGATGCTGCTGGTGGTCCTCCCACGGTGCACCCAAAGGACTATCCTCACTAAATCTCGAAGGCGCTTGGGCTTAAGATGTTGGGCTTGGAAATTTTTTGATTCTGCACCCCCAAATTCCTTTTGCATATCAGGCCCATTTGATTTCTTTTTTTGTTTTAATTTACTATTTTCTTTTTTGTAACCAATTTTATTTAAATCATAAAAAATCATTAAAAAAAATTAGATTTAGGTTTTTAATTAATTAATTTAATTTTTATAAATAAAAATTTAATTTAATCACATTTTGTTTTATTTTATTAATTAATTACTAGATTAATTAAAATTAGGTTTTTACAATAATTTCACACTATAAAAACATTTTTTCTAAACAAAACACCAAAAATATTTTCTAACGCTTAGTATCTTTTAGGTTTTAAATATCTTTCCCTTTTCACCATCTCAGCGCATTTGTTTATTTTTCACATTAATATAATTATGTAACTGCTCAAAAGTTTGTAATAGATAATGAGGGTTTAGTGCTTTCCTCCCCAATTTTTATGGTTTGTAATCCCCGAAGCATTGTAATAGCATAGATTATTTCCCGCATTTTTACTTTCCGCAATTATGTATGAATGCATGTATATATTTAATTGTTAGTAATAGGATTGTATGGAAAAGAGTAAAAGCAAATGCTAGGTAACCATAAATCCAAGACAAATAACTGAAACACAACAAACTTCACACACGCGCACCTCTAGGGTGACCCTCACTTGTTGCCTTGGATATAAACAGTCTCGAACATGTGATGCTTTAGCAAAGACCCTTCGGTTAAAAAGATCGCAGTCCCTCGATGAACCTTTGATGCTACCTCGGTAAACGATCTTAGTCCCTTACGACAATTGCTAAAGCGTCCTACGAGTTGCCTTCGTGGTTGTATAATGACCCGCGCTTGTCCCTCAAACATCCAATGATAAGGCTTCCTACTAACTAATAGTAGGATAGCCCTATCTAAAGAAAAGGAGGAAAAGAATAAAGACTTTTGGAGTATGTAGATAGCTCGTAGTCGCTTGCTCAGAAATCAAAAAAAATTCTCACACATACACTCTTTTCTAAAATATTTTCAAAACAAACACTTTGTACACATTCTCAATGATAAGAGAATCATTACAAAGTTTTCCGCACTTAGGCATTTTTTCAAAATATTTTTCAAACACACAAACACAAAATCATTTTCAAAGTGAGCTAGAAATTAAGAGCCCGTAGATAACTACGGATGAAAAGGGTGCTAACACCTTCCCTTTTCATAACCTATCCCTCTTACTCAGAAAAATTCTCTAAGGTCTTTCCTGTTCTTTTCACCCTTTCCTTTATTGGATAAAAGAAAAGTCTGTGGCGACTCTTGTTATCCGCAACATTTTTGATGAAACACAACCAAAAGTTGGTTCTCCCACCGTTTTACAGTTATATTCATTAAATCGGATCACTAAACATATCATTTAAAGTTTCATTGGGTGACCGAGTGAAGGTATGATCTCAAGAAGACAATGGTGCTGGTCATTGTGGGAAATACTGATAGGAGGTCTTGAGTGATCCGGTTCTATTGGATCAATGATTATTATATTCGTTAAATTAGATCACTGAATATATCATTGAAAGGTTCCTTTAGTGACTGATTGAAGGTATGATTTCAAGAAGATAATGGATGCGATCATAATGGGAAATCCTGATAGGAGATCTTAAGTGATATGATCTTATTGGGTCAATGAACATTATATTTGGTTGGATCACTAAACGTGTCATTGGTTGTTAGTCACCGACAGTTTCCTGTGCATTTGTAATCAGTTTGATTATAGTCGATTAAGTCCTTGTTGAAGGCAAAATCATCCTTGAGGGGGTAGACATGATTAACCTTGTTAAGGTGAACCTGTATAAATCACTTGTGTCCTTTACTCTTCATTATCTTTATTGTTGATATCATTTGAGTGCTCAGAATTTCTAAAGGGGAATTTATTCTATAAACCCAATTCAACCCCCCACCATTTCTTATGTTTTCTCTACCTTCAATTGGTATTAGAGCTTGGTTATGTTATTGATTCAAGAATCAAACACTTAATCATGTAGAGAGATCCAACAAGAGAATATTCTATGGATTCCTATTACTCATATGATAGAAAGATTTTTTGATTCAAAGCCCGATCTGTAGATAAATCAAAACTCTGGGTAAGTATCAGAAATGTGAACACAAAATCCCTGGAATCAAGTTCTCAGAATTTTGAAGGCTCAAGTGCCTGATGGAAAAGGAATTCTTCTTCTCAACATCAGAAGTTCTCCATCAAAAGTAAAGGTCATCAATCAGTCTACAGATCATAAACTGAAGTTGTCATCCAAAAGACAATTGTTGCAAGCTGTTATGGATCCAATCAGCTCGTCTCAAAAGAATCTTCTATTCAATAGCACGTTCAGGATCACCAGAAGGATTGGGAGTCAAGAGGAGAAAATTTCATCCACCAGGGAGCAGAACATCTCAGAAATATGTGAAGACTATTTTCAGACTCTAAAAGTAATAAAGCTACTATTGAAGAACAAGAAGTAAAAGACTCATAAGGCCTTCAACCAAAAGCTACTGATTTTTAAAACTTCTCTAAAAGAGTGCTTAGAATCTACATTGGTTGATTAGGCTCCTCATGATACTAAATGGAGTCTGAGAATATAATAAAGTACTCATGCTAAAGGATGTGCAGAAACAAGCTCGTCCATAAAGCCAAAACAATTCACACTCAACAACCCAAGTTAGTATCTACACACTTTCTAAAGTACTTCTAGATAGTTCTACCAGTTAGAAGTTGTCCTATTCAGGAAAGTCACTTGTCTCATTTATTATATAACAAGAAATTTTTTTACAGTATATTTAATTTTGTTTCAACTAGTAATATTATTTTTCCTTGATCAATCTTTCTTGGTTAGCGTAATATTAACTTTAGTCTGAATCAATCATAATTCAGTCCAATAATAGGCTCTCTTAGGATAATTAGAATTCTCTTTCCTTAGCCAATCCCTAACTTTAATAATCATT
Organism: Vicia faba; assembly: GCA_948472305.1. NCBI lineage: Eukaryota > Viridiplantae > Streptophyta > Magnoliopsida > Fabales > Fabaceae > Vicia > Vicia faba. The sequence goes on along the minus strand of OX451739.1, from coordinate 1,016,952,707 downwards.
GAGTTTCTCTCATTCTCTTTAAAAGTCATTATCAAATATTAAATAACCAGTTAAATAATCTAACACTTGTAGTAACCTTCCTCCTAAAGTTCTAGCATCTATATCTATTCTCTTTCTAGGTATCCTTACAATATTCTATCACTTGTCTTGGAACATATAGACATATCCTTCCACACAAGTATTCATTCTTTGTGTTATCGGGATCCAAATCTCTAGTTGCCTGTTCATAATTCTGAATCTATTTGTTTCATTCTCTTCCATCTATTTAAAGCTTCTTCATAAAGTCTCTTGATTATTCATTTCTCATCTCACTAAATCTCCTATCCTCTGCTAATGGCTTCAAAAACCTTTCGTGGTTTTGAGGAAATCCTTGAGGTTGTTTGCGAAATTCGTCCCAATGTTCCCAGGGTAAGACTTGATGAACTTGATCTTAACCAAAGCATCATCTGGAATGGTTGGTCTAACTACTTTGTCATGCTTCACGGACCCATCTACCCTTATCTTGTCAAAGAATTTTGGTTATACGCCTCTATTGGTGGTGACTTTATCCACTCAACCTTCTTTGGTAACAGTATTACCATTACTCCAACATCAATTGCTACTGCAATCAGGTGCCCTCAAACCGGAACCACTGTTGAAGATTTTCAATATCCTCTCTCTTTCACCGAAAGACTCACCACCATTCATGACACCTATGTAGGATATGAACCAAATAATCCTAGAAATCTTCTTCCAATAGCTAAAGTTTGGTTTCAAATTTTGTTAATAAAGTTTCAACCTAGAGGAGTTAATCTAACCTATCTGTTCTTTTCATACAGAGTTTTAATCTACTTTCTTGTGCATCATGTTAGAATCAACCTACCTCAAACCATTTTTAACTATCTTAAGGGGTCAGTTACTATCTCCAGAAATTATCACCAATCTTTTATCCCCTTTAGAAGAGTTGTTTCTGCTCTCTTCTCTCAAGTCGGGATTATGGAAGCAATTTGTCTTAATGGATATGATGATTTCCTTGAGGAATAAATATGTGAAGTTCTTGAAGTTTAGTTCTTATGAAATTTCTACTTTTCATTTAAGAATTTGTTGTATTTGGACATTATCATTTAATCCTATTTCATCTTGTTTTCTCTTTAAAATGAAACTCTTCAAGTAATAGGTGTTTAGACTAATATATGCTCTTATCAAAACCTTTAATCTTCTAATCATCCCAATAAGGAATGATGATTTATGTTTCTCCTCTCATGACTGATAAAAAGAACTCACTTTTACAAACTAAGTTACTATGTAAGTAGAAAACGCTAATCTAGTTGGAGACTGTTGCCATTTCCAATTTATCTTATAATAAGATATGACACCTTGGGTAATATAAAATTTCTAGGGAATAGTTAGAAATCCTTATGCTTCACTCAATGTCATAATAATTCTCTAAACCCGTTGCACTCTCTCTTAACATTAACAGTAATTGTTTTGTCCTAATCTGTCACTTTATATCTTATGCGTGATACACCTCTCTGCCTCTATCATCTGTCCAGTCGGTCATGTTTTATATTTATATATTCATCTACTTTATCCATCCTTGAATATATTCATCTTCTCCATTTCTTAAATTCCCTCCTACATCTCTCATCATGTCTCTAGTCACCTTCCATGGAGATGAGAGTCTTCTTGAAGTTATAATTGAAGAAAAAGTCAAGCTTTGTCCCCTTGGTAATAAAAAAATTTATTGCAGTATCACCTTAGTCATTTACGTTCAATAATGGACAAAATACTTCACCATGTTGGATAAACCTGTCTACACAAACCTTGTCAAAAAAATTTGGAAACAAGCTTACATTGTAAGTGAAATACGTTCCATTGCTTCCCATGTCTTCGGTGTTCCCATAACCATCACCCCTTTTCAATTGTTCTTGCTACTAGTTGTGAGAAGATTGGATTTATTGTGAACATTGTTGTAGCCCAAAATTTTCCCTCTCTTTTCTTCAAAATATTCTCCTAGGGTTATTAAATGCTCAAGGTGCTCAAGAATTGATCAGACAAATTAGCCACCTAGGCAATGGGTCCACAACTAGGGTTTCATATTTTATAAGAAATTTTGGGTTTCAAAGGCCTCAAGTGGTTTCCATGGTTCCCCATATGTATTCAAGAATGCTCATATCAAGTTTCAAGCCTTGCATCATAATTTTGCTCAGTCAATGGCTCAGATGACTGAAAATTAATTGTATTGGACAAAAAATCAGTTGCAGTCAACATATAGTCAAACTTCAAGATTTTTGGTCAACATCAAGGTTTTGAATTGATATTTATCATTTGATCAAGGGTTGATCATGATTCATCAAGAAAACTCTCAAACCATCAAAAGTCAAAAGTTGTCAAATTAGGGTTTTCCTTAGGAGAAGTCAATTGAACTTTGACCAAGCATAACTTTCACATGCTTCATCAGATCTTCCCCAACCAAAGCTCATTTTGAAGGAAATCCAATTATGTACAACTTTTTATCTCTAAGCTCAAGTCTAAAAAATGCTTCATTTGAGAGATATGAGCCAATACATTATAGGTCATTTCAAAAGTCAACAAAAAGACACTTTTTGTCAAGGCAACTTACATCAAGATAAGTTCTTCAAATGCAAAATGATCAAAATAGGGATTATATAGGACATCTTGAGCTTTACAAAAAGTCCAAGATCACCTTCAAAAGATGAAAATTGATAGAGTTATAACTAGTGCAAGTTGGGAAATTTTGAGCAAATGCATGAAGTTCAAATTGAGCAAACTTGATATTTTGGGCTATTGGGCCATTTTTTCAGAGTCCAAGTGTGTACTACACTCCTTATGTACCTCAGATCTTGTTCATGTACCCCTTGATCTATTTTATTTTAATTATTTTTGATTTATTCATTATTAATTCAAAAATAAATAAGATAGAATACAAGGCTTATTAACAAAGGTCCAAGCCCATGTTGTTGACCTAATTTCACCCTTATATAATCTCCATTATTGAGACACAAGCCACAAACCCTTGTGCTAGAAATCACCTCCAAAAATCTCAAAAATTGTTCAAATTTAGGTTAACTTGCAAACCCCGTTTTCAAGGAAAATAAACTAGCTCATTCACTTCCAGTCATCCTATAGAGTAAGAATGGACAAATATAATGATCTAAAGTTCATGAAACACCATCACATACATCTCTGATCTCATACTTTTTTGCAAAATCGTATTTTTGTTTTCTGTTTTTGCTTTAAGACATACTAATGATATTATTTTGTTTCTGAGGTATGATAGTACAGGACCGGACCATCGTGGGAGTCCCATGATGATCACAACAGGAATTGCCATATTCACACCATTTTGAATAAGTCTCATCGAATCTCTTTTTGCAGCGCGACTTAGCCAAAAAAAACTATCCCAATGAATTCACAGGGTTGGATTTAAGGGGTAGGGTACCTTTGGAGGCCTAACATGTGTTGTTTTTGCAGGTTTGGAAAATATACTCACCGAAGAAGACAACCGGAGCTAGGGCTCCGACGCCTCTCTGGTCCAGACAATAATTTTGTAATATAATCATTTTGCTTCATATAAACTATCAGATGTATCACCACCCCAGTGGTTAAAACACGCATGATAAGGAATTATTATACCAGGGCATGGGTTCGATCACTGCCTCTGGTATTTTTTTCACATATTTTTTCTGTTTTTCAGATCCAACGCAACATGTTCTCAGGCGTTCAGTATGCACCTCCTCGTCATCACCCGTGGATCTCAATATATACACATCAATGCACCAGGGCTCACGTGCACACCATAGACCTCCCTGGAGCAAAGCGCTGGGTCACACAGACCATGTCAGCGTAATGGGCCTCTCACTTGGGCTTTGGCAAGTCCTGTTATTCACACCCCTCTGGTTTTCTACCTTCAGGCCCAATTACTTTTTTTATATTTAACCATTACTTTTTTCATACAACATAATTGTTTTTTTAATTTAATTAATTAAAATTAATTTAGACTTTTAGGGTTTTTTTTAATCATTTTCTAATTAACCTAACTAATTAATTTTTTTTAATAATTAAATTAGTTTCTTTTTTCTAATTAAAATTAATTTAGTTTCTTTAGTTTTTTTTCTTCACTAAACCCTTTTTCTTAAATAAAAAAACAATTTAGGGTTTTAGGTTTTAATTAATCAATTTCTTATTTTTTTTTAAATTAAATAAATTAATTAGGTTATTCGGTTAATCGTCAAACCCCTTTTATCAAAGAAAATCGCCAAAAAAAATTTCCCTCCTCCTTTCTCTTTCCTATCTTACAGTTACCATAATTTATTGTTTTCGCGTTTTCTTATGATTATGTAACTGCTCATGGTTTGTAAAAGTTAATTAGGATTTTATTTTTCCCCGTATTTTTATTACTTGTACCCCTCATTCCCGAGGCCATGTAATAGCATAGGAACATTTATTTTCCACATTTATCACTTTCCTATTTTTATTGTTAGTAATTAGGATTGTATGGAAAGATTAAAAGCAAACGATAGTTAACCTAATGTAAGATAAACAATACTTGAAACACAAATCACTTTGCACGCCCTCACCTCTAGGGTAACCTCCCGCGTTGCCTCGAAAACACAGTCATGTCCCTCGAACATGGGGAAGCTTTAGCACTGTCCCTCTAAAATAAAGATCGTATTCCCTTGATGACCCTTTCGAATGTTGCCTTCGGTAAACGATCTAGTCCCTTATGAAAATTGCTAAATCGCCCCTATGAGTTGCCTTCTATGATTGTAAGATGACCCGTGCCTGTCCCTTCACATCCAACAATAGGGCTTCCTACTAACTAATGGTAGGATATCACTATCTAAAGGAGGAGGAAAAGAATATTAAAGACTTTGAGTAGGTAGACAGTTGTTAATCGCTTGCTCACAAACAAAACAAAAAAATTTTCACGAACACTTTTCTTCAAAATATTTTCAAACAAAACACTTTGTTCGCATTCTCGAGGACAAATACAAGAATCATTAAAAAGTCTTTCCTTACTATTGGCATTTTCAAAATATTTGCAAACACACATTCACAAAGCATTTTCAAAGTAAGCTAGCGATTAAGAGCCTGTAGACAACTACGGATGAAAAGGGTGCTAACACCTTCCCTTTTCATAACCTGCCCCCCGAACTCAATAATCTCAAGGTCTTTCCTGTTCTTTTCAACCTTTCCTTATTAGATAAAAGAAAAGTTGGTGGCGACTCTTGCTATCCGCAAAATTTGCGATAAAATGCAAAACCAAGTCAGTTCTCCCAACGTTTGATAGAACTAGCGACTCTACTTGGGAACTTAAAAAAAAGAGGGGTTACCTTTAGAGTTAGATCATGTTTAAATTCTTTTCTTGTTTTCCTTGTATGCTTTACAATTGAGGGTTGCTCGGGTTTACTTTTCTTGTAAAGATCCTACACCCGAATCTGGGGACATTTTAGGTAAGTAGCAATAGATCATGGAAACTATATGACATATATCGATATGGTTGAAGTGATGGCTACATTACTGCGACACATTGGATCGTACTAGTGTCCCTCGAGTTGGTTGGGGAGAATACGAGGCTTCTGTGTGGTGTCATAAGCACTAACTGACCTTTAGAACCTCAATTGACCCAACTTAGCCATTAAAAGGTAGTGAGATAGACAGCTTTGGTGCATTCCTAAGTTTGTTGATACTCGATGTTACTCTCATTGAGATTAGACTCTCGGGTTTTTTTTTTGGGTGGCAAGTCAGTTGTCATGCTAAACAAAACCTGCGGGAAAATTAGTGATATTGAGATCCCTAGAACCCGGTTACTTCTTAAGGATAGGTTGAGCCAACTAAACTTCAAGAGGGTACTTACCTACGAAACCTATGAAAGCCTTAAACCTAAGGCTCTTGTGTGCTTTGTTTGTGTTTGTTATCCATTTAAACATGACATCATAACATCATAACATTATATCATGACTAACCATTTCAAGGATCTATGGGATTTATCTTTGTTCTGTGTTACAGGGTCATGGCTTCCAGCCACATGAATACTATCTGAATCAACTTTGTAAAGGTACCTTCCAAGCTTGAGGAATTAGTCTCAAGTTCCTGACAATTCTCAATTCACCAAGAGACATGGTCATCTACTCATTTTGGTTACTACCAATTTCAAAGAAGACATGATGAGTGTCTTTCTTTGATCATAAACATCATTGTTTTACCTTCCTAGATTATCAGTTGGTTCCCATAATGGAAGAGTTCTCTAAATTACTCGGAGTGACTATTCTTGATCAGATGCCTTTCATCGGTCTAAAGCAAGTTCCAAAACCTAAAGACATTGCAGTCACATTACATTTGAAATGATCAGACATTATATCTAACTGGGAAAGAAGGAATGAAGTCAAGGGTTTTCCTCCTAAATTTCTGATAGAGAAGGCTCATTGGTTTCTAGACACCATGGGTTTTCGTGCTTTTGAGGATATTTTGGCTTTGCTGATCTATGGTTTGGTACTATTCCCTAATTTGGACCAATTCATAGATGTGAATGCCATTGAAATGTTTCTCACTCATGATTCGGTACCTGCTTTGCTTGGAGATATTTTGCATTCCCTTCACACTTGTACTATGAAGAAGCGAGGAACTCTTATGTGTTGAATACATCTACTGTCCAGGTGGTTTATTTCGCACCTGCCCGAATTAGTGATAAAGAATGAACAAGGTTTGAGGTTGTCTCAAAGGTTGATGTCACTCTCTCATTCGGATATCCATTGGTGTTCTCGATCACAGGAAGATATCACTATTATTGATCGCTGTAATATACCACTCCTTGGCATAAGGGGGCTATCACTTACAACCGTTCCCTAGCTCTACGTCAACTTGGTTATGCTTGAAGAGATGGTCCTCATGATATGCTCATCCAGGGTATTGTGTTCTACTATGTGAACGATCCTCAAAATTACCATCAAAAGTTTACACGTGCTTGGGGCATGGTCAACAACATTGATAGCGAGACTTTGGGACACAAGAATTCCATTCCTCTAGAGCCTTACCTAATATGGGTGTGGTCTCGTGCTCAAAATCTTAGAATTCCATATCATGCTATCCTACAAATGATCATAGAGCCTGTTTGAGGGGGATGTTCCTTGTACCATTCTTCATCTTGATATTCCTACTGACTTCGAAGAACTACAGAAGTCCTAGATTCAGTTCAAGGAAGAAAGAGATACCTTCGAGGCTCAGTTCTATGCTAGTGAGAAGAAAGTACTGGAGCTGACAAAATAACTCCTCAAAGAAAAAATCCTTAATGCATATGTCATCATAAAGAGGAAGCGCCCATAGGAGACTTGAGTTCATATTTAGCTTCTTTGTAACTTTTTGTTTGTCATTATAAGCCTAGAAGGAAATTATAATTTAAGCTTGTTACTAAAATTTCTTTTGTTTTGTTTTGTTTAAAACAAATTTAAATCCCATAAAGATCCTTGAAAACATTGCACTTGCACTTACGTATCATGCATATCATCACATAACAATTACTTTCTAGACAAGTTTTCTCATCTTCTTGTTGTTTATTTCAGTAAAAGATGGCTCTCAAACAAACTGTGAAAGAACTCCAAGCTCATAACGCTTAGTTTCAGCAAATGTTCTCGGACTTAGTTAAGGGACAAAACAAGTTGAAGACCGTCATCATAAAAGGGAATAAGAAGAAAGCTAAAAAGCCAATAGTCTTTCTTAATTTGGGCAGAAGATTCAAAGGTCCGCTCAGAAGGACTCTAGATTTTGAGGTTCTCCTAAATGAAGACAATAACCAATAAGAAGATGACAAGAGTGTGAAATTTGAAGAGAATAACAACCTTAGTTCTGGTCAAGATTCTGATGAATACTATTCTATTGAACAATATCCTCCCACTGATGACAGATACAAGCAGCTGGAAGATCGACTTAATGCTATGGAAATATAGAAAGTGTCGGGACTGGATTTTGAGGAGCTGGGTCTTATCTCGGGAGTCTTTATCCCTCATAAGTTTAAGGTCCATACTATTGCTAAATATGATGGCGTGTCTTTCCCTAAGCTTCATTTGAGGTCTTATGTTCGGAAGATCCAATCCCATAATGCTGACAGAAAGTTATGGGTTCACTTATTTCAAGAGAGTTTATCTGGGATACAACTTGAGTGGTTCTATCAACTGGAGGGAAACAACATCCACATTTGGGAAGACCTGGCTACTGCTTTTAGAAGTAGTATCAATACAATGCTGATCTTGCACTAACTCGCGTGCAACTATAGAGTATGACTATGGGCTCCCGTGAGGAGTTTAAATAATATGCCCAGAAATGGAGAGATTTAGATGAAAGGTTTCATCCCCCTCTATTTGACAAGGAGTTTGTTGATATGTTCATGGGAACTCTGACCAGGCCTTTCTTTAATCATCTGATTGAAAGTTCCTCATCTGGTTTTACTGAGTTGATACTAACTGGGGAATGCGTTGAAGGTAGAATTCAAAGTGGAAAGATTCAAGTGCCAGCGTCTTCAAGTGCTGTAAATAAGAAATTCAACAGCAAGAAGGAAGCCAATGTTGTTTATGGCCAGAAGGATCGTGCTAGAAGTGACCATAATCAGTCTGTAGAAGTGGTGCTAATATCTAATCATGCACTTGTTCAACAACAACAATAACAACAACATGGCAATCAACATAGATAATATGCACCTAGAGGACAATCAAGATTAGTATGCCATTGTCTCACGAATTATAACATCTACTGAAAGCAGAACTGATTACGTTAAGGGATCCTTCACTAAATCCTAACACCTCATCTCCTCGATACAATCCAAATTTGAAGTGTGCTTACCATTCTAATAGCCATGGGCACGACACCAATAACTGTTGGGCCTTAAAAAACAAAATTCAAGACATGATTGACAACAAAGAGATTGAGTTCGATCCTACAGAGACCCCAAATGTAATTACTGCACCTATACCGAAGCATTGACAAAGTCATAAGTTCTATTGATGATGTTCTTTATGTTTCTATTATAATTAAATTGGTTACTCCCCTCCCAATTATCAAGAAGAATATGTTGCAAGCCAGTTTATTTCCGGGTTGTATTGAAAGATGTTACTGCTACGCAACCCAACCCAATGGCTGCAAGTTGCTGGAATAAGGTATTCATCGCTTAATGGACAATCACATAATTCTGGTTAAGAAGGTTTCGTCTGCTGAGAATCTATTTCAAGACTTATCTGTAATAACCGACACTCCCACCAGGATCACTTCCAAGGATCCTGTAAGGATTACTTCCCAACCCAAAGCTTCTCCTTTAATAATCACTACACCTGAAACCATCCCATATTCTTCAGATAAAGCTATCCCTTGGAACTATGGATCTGACGTCTACTACCATGGCGTCAAGCAAGAACTATCGATTAGTGTGAATGAAGGTACTAAAGTTGTTGATCTCGACATTGACAATATTGCTGGGACCAACAAGGTTATTAGAAGCGGAAGGGTTTTCTCTCCGAAAATCTCTCCAAAGAATGTGACCACACTTGTTTGTGTTACCTCTACCGAGTCGGTTACTGAGGCTTGGGGAAAAGAGAAAATGACAGAGCCTGCCTAGACGGAGGCACCTAAAGAAGTCACCACTGATGATACTTCCAGGCAAGAGTTGGAGGAGGTATTGAAGATTATCCGCAAGACCGATTATAAGATTGTCGAACTGTTGGGGCAAACCCCTTCTAAAATCTCCATGTTATCTTTGTTACTATGTTCTAAAGCCCGTGCACATGCTTTAGTAAAGTTCTTAAAATCTGCTCACGTACCACAAGAGATTTTTGTCGATCAATTTGGAAGTTACGTTGCTAGTCTAACAAAGGATAATGGTTTAGGTTTTTTTGATGCTGACTTGACTCTTGAGGGAAGAAACCACAACAAGGCCTTGTATGTTTCCATTGAATACATGGGCACTACTTTAGCCCATGTATTGGTTGATACTGGTTCCTCGCTAAATGTTCTACCAAAAGGTTCTCTTGACAGACTTGATTGCGAAGGGGTTATGCTAAAACCTAGTGATATTGTGGTGAGAGCCTTTGACGATTCAAAGAGGATGGTACACGGAGAAGTGGATCTTCCGATCAAGGTAGGTTCGCAAGTCTTCAAATCTACCTTATATGTGATGGATGTCTGGCCAGCGTATTCTTGTCTACTCGGAGGCCCCTGGATCCATGGGGCAGGTGCCGTTACTTCAACCCTACACCAGAAGCTGAAATACCCTGTGAAAAGAATGGTCGTTACTGTTTGTGGTGAAAAGGAGTATATAGTGAGCCATTTGAACTCATTCCGGTATGTATAAATGGACAAAGAATTCATCGAGACTCCCTGTTAGACTTTTGAAGTTATCCCTCTGACTACTATTGAAGATGTTTCTGCTATCCCCAAGGTTACTAGGGTTCCTCCCATAATGGCTTCTTTGAAGGATTCTAGAGCTGTTGTAGAAGAAGGTGGTTGTATTACTTGGGGTCAGCTTCCTGACATTCTGTATAAATATGAAAAATTTGGTTTGGGTTTCACTGCAAAGGCTCAGAAGGTTGTTCGTCGTGCTTGGGCTGGAAGACCACCATTCCACATCAGCAACAATGGAGTCAACGCCATAGAAGATGCTGACAATGACTATGACATTGACAGCTGGATCTTTTCGACCATCGACAATGGACTCAGCAACCGAAAGGCTCAAGACATTATTTCAATCTCCTTTAGTCAGGAGTAATAGCTACATTTCTATTTTTATTTCTTTCAAAGTTTTGGCTATGTAACTTTTAAACAATGACTTTAAGCCCTGTGCCTTACCCGGGGCACAATGGTCCATTTGTTAAGGGTTGTCATTTCATAAACATATTTTCATTTAATAAGGCATTGGACTTTTTGAATTCAAATTATGCGCTCTATGTATTTATTTTACTTTTTATCACTTTCAAATAGCTTTGTGTTCTTACACACACTCATACAATAAATTGCAGATCCACATTCACTTTGGATTTCATTGACAATGATTTTGCTATTGCCACTTATGACTTTGAAAATATGATCTACCAAGCCGAGGAAGAAGGTGGGGAAGATTGTGAAATACATGGAGAGCTTGCCAGACTGTTAGTGCAAGAGGAAAAGGATATACAACCGCATGAAGAGCCAGTTGAGGTTGTAAATTTGGGTACTGAAGCAGACAGGAAAGAAGTCAAGATAGGTGCCAACCTTGAAGATGGTATCAGGAACATGTTAATAAAAATGTTACATGAATATGTTGATATCTTTTCTTGGTCATACGAGGACATGCCAGGGCTCGACACTGATATTATGGTTCACCGTATGCTGATGAAAGATGGTTGTTCTCCAATAAAGCAAAAAGTTTGTCGCATGCGTCCCGAGATGTCAGAGAAAATCAAGGTTGAGGTTATGAAGCAATTCAATGCAGGGTTCTTAGCTGTTACATCATATCCTCAGTAGGTTGCAAACATGGTTCCAGTACCAAAGAATGACGGAAAAGTGCATATGTGTGTAGACTACAGGGATCTGAATAGGGCAAGCCCCAAAGATGACTTCCCGCTTCTACATATTGATGTTCCGGTCGACAACACTGATCAACACAAGGTATTATCCTTCATGGATAGTTTCTCAGGTTATAATCAGATCAAGATGGCACTTGAAGACATGGAGAAAACATTTTCATCACATAGTAGGGCATTTTCTGTTACAAGGTTATGCCTTTTGGGTTGAAGAACGCCGACGCCACATATCAGTGTGCCATGGTAGCTCTGTTCCATGAAATGATTCATCACGAGATAGAGGTCTATGTCGACGACATGATACAAGCTGAGGTTGAATCCGAACAAGTGCACTTTTGGGGTGAGATCTGGTAAGCTCCTGGGTTTCATGGTCAGTGGTAAAGGTATTGAAGTTGATCTTGCCAAAGTTAAAGCTATTCAAGAAATGCTTGATCCCCATACTGAGAAAGAAGTCAGAGGTTTCTTAGAATGATTGAACTATATTATCAGATTTATTTCCCATCTGACCGCTACTTGTGAACCGATCTTAAAGTTGCTGAAGAAAGATCAAATGGTAAAGTGGAATGACAATTTCCAGACAGCCTTTGACAAAATCAAGGAGTACCTACAAGAACCTATGATTCCGATGCCACTGGTTAAGGGAAGACCTTTAATCATGTACGTAACGGTGTGAGAGAACTCAATGAGTTGTGTACTGGGCCAACATGACGAGTCTGGTCGAAAAGAGCATGCAATATACTACCTTAGCAAAACAATTACTGACTATGAAACAAGATAATCATTTCTCGAGAAAAATTGATGCGCTTTGGCATGGGATGCTCACCGAATAAGACAATATATGCTGACCCATACTACTTTATTGATCTCAAAAATGGATCCCATCAAATACATATTCGAGAAGCCCGCTTTCTCCGGAAGGATAGCCAGATGGAAAAGGGTCTTAATAGAATACGACATTCAGTACACCACTCAGAAAGAAATCAAAGGAAGTATACTGGCAGATTATTTGGCTCATCAAGCCATAGTTGACTACCAATCTATGAATTTTGAGTTCTCGGACGAGAATATCATGCTAGTTACGGATTGTGAAGAATCTGGGCCGTATGAAGGACCTGAGCTAGGATATTGATGGACTATGGTTTTTGATGGAGCTTCTAATGCACTTGGCAACAAAATAGGTGTTGTAATCATTTCTCCCAAAGGGTGCCATACGCCTTTTGCCGCCAGATTATGCTTTGACTGTACTAACAACATGGTCGAATATGAAGCGCGCATAATTGGTATCAAAACTGCTATTGATATGAGAATCAAGTTTTTGAATGTATATGGGGACTCACCCCTAGTAATCAGTCAAGTTAAGGGAGAATTGGACACGAAGCATCTAAATCTCATTCCTTACCGAGAGCATGTGTTGGCTTTAATTCCACACTTTGAGAAAATCACTTTTGAGAATATCCCAAGGGAAGAGAATTAGTAGTAGACACATTAGCTACTATGTCATCTATGTTCAAAGTCAGATGGTACAACGAAGCTCCTCGAATTACTATTGAAAAACTAGATGGACTGGAACACTGCTATGAAGTCGACACTAACCGAGTAGAAAATAAGCCTTGGTTTCATGAAGTGAAGAGATACCTCGAGGCTCAAAAGTAACCTGAAAGAGCATCTATCAATGATATGAAATTCCTACAAAGGTTCTCTACTAAGTTCTTACTGAGCAATATAATTTTGTACAAGCACAACCATGATTCAACTTTGCTTCATTGTGTGGACAAGAAGGAAGTTAAGAAGATTATGGAATATATGCACAAAGGTATCTTTGGTACTCATTCCAGTGGGAATACTATGGCTAAGAAGATTCTGAGAGCGGGTTACTACTGGTCGACTATGGAAACTGGTTGCCATCATCATTCAAGAACTTGTCATAAATGTCAGGACTATGCTGACAAAGTACATGTGCCTTCGATCCCTATGAACGTCTTGAATGCTCCTTGGCCATTTGCGATGTGGGGCATTGATATGATTGGAGAGATCAAGCCTATTGCCTCTAACAGGAAGCATTTCATCCTCTTCGCTATTGATTACTTCACGAACTGGGTTGAAGCAACCTCATTTGCCTCCGTCACCAAGAATGTTGTCTCCCGGTTCATTAAGCATAACCTTATATGTCGATATGGAATCCTTGAAAGGATTATCATAGACAATGGTACAAATCTCAAAAACACTATGATCACGGAATTCTGCACGGAGTTCAAGATCAAGCATCACAACGCTTCTCTGTATTGATCGAAGATGAATGGCACAGTGGAAGCCGCCAACAAGAATATTAAGAAGATTATGCAGAATATGACTGTGACATATAAAGATTGACATGAGATGTTACCATTTTCTCTTCATGGATATCGAACCTCTACCCGTACATAAACTGGGGCAACCCCATTCTCTATAGTCTATGGTATGGAAGTTTTCCTACCCGTCGAAGTCCAGATTACTTCTCTAAGGATCATGAAAGATGCAGGTTTAGATAAAGATGAATGAGTTCAGACTAGGCTAGACCAGATAAGTTTAATTAATGAGAAAAGGCTTGCGGCGGTGTGTCATGGTCAGATGTACCAGAAGCGTATGATCAAAGCTTTCAATAAAAAGGTTAAGCATCGGGTATATTAGGCTGATGACTTGGTAATAAAGCACATCATCCTACCACAAGGTGATCCCAGGGGAAAATGGACTCCCACCTACGAAGGGCCATTTGTGGTTAAGAAGATATTTTCTGGCGGTGTTATGATACTTACCACCATGGATGGTGAAGATTTTCTGCACCATGTGAATGCAGACATAGTCAAAAGATAATACACATGAAAGATACCCGCTAGGTTGACTGGCCTAGGAAAAAATAAGGGCATCCCAGCGAACCAAAAGGTTCGGGAAAAAATCAGGGACATATATAAAGATTGTACACCAGACAAGTCGAAAACCTGAAAAGGCGGCTTGGGCAAAAAAGTGTATCCCGGTGGACTGAAAACCTGAAAGGGAGGTCCAGGCAAAAGTTAGGGATTAAAGCATATGACTATGTTCCATCAGATCATCTACCTACAACCAGCTTTGTTACCAACGTCATGTTCAAATTGTACATATCAATTCATTCAACTTCTTTCAACAGTGAGGGATGAGATGCTTGAAGATATAAGGACAATAGAAGAGTTAAAACTCAATGAGATCATTTATACATAGATATATGTTTTTCTTTACTTTGTACTCTTTTCATTTCACGGAGATTTCCTCTTACTAGGATTTTTGTCTCTATATACAAAACTGTCTGTTTATAGGCAAACTATCAATACAAATACAATTTCAATATTCAAATTGCTTTACTTTTTCTGTTTTGTTCACAAGAACATCCAATGACTAAATTGAATTAACATATGCATGTGAATATGATTACTATTAATGAATATATACATAAAAACAGGAATAAGCATTTACTCAAGACTCTAGGAATTGGGATAACGTTCAGGTCATCCACAAGTCCCCACAAGAAAATCCCCACAGAATAACCTCTATGGGATTATCCCTACAAAGTTACCTTCACAAGCTCATCCCTGACGGAGATACATTCCCCCCGTAAGACTAATATGCTTCCACATAGGAATTAGGGCATCTTCTAGCTATTAATATAACCATACTCCCCAGCAAATCCCCCTAGCGGATAAAAGAGACTGATCATTTCTCCAATATACGGCGGAAACTTACCCAACATAGTTCACAGGAATCTAATTCCACAGTTGAGTTTATTTCTCCAACACTGTATAATCCCTTGCAGAGTTCTCTTATCCAGCATGGCTCATTTCCTCAACAAATTATATTTCTCCAGTAGGGTTTATTTCCCCAACGAAATTCAATTCCCTGAGTAGAGTTCATTACACTCTGATTATTGCAAATCCCCGACATATTCCCCTCTCCAGAAAAGTGTAGCCCAGGTTGCTATCCCTAGAGATTTACTACGGAATCTGAAACCAAGCAAGACATCATTTAACTTTGTCCTCCCCCATAAGAGTTGACGTCCATATCGGAAACTCAGTTATATGGAACCTCTGAAGGTTATTCATCTCTTTTATCCCTAATCAGGGTATATAAGAACTAAATTCCCTAGTAGAGTGATGAATGAACAATGTTCCTGAACTCTTCTATCCCCAAGCAGAAGTCAAACATTCCCAACGGAGTATTCTCAAAATAGAAAGAAGGAATCCCCAGCGGAGACATTCTAAACAAAATTGAAGAATTACTTTCTTCATCCCCAACAATAATTAGGGATTTATTTTCCCCAGCCAGAATTGTTACACGAAGCTATTGATATATTCCAACGACATATTGCATCCATATATCATTTACAAGTATCATAACATATGCATACGAAACACATATAGCACACTCTCGTTTACTTCGAGAACATCATTACGCGATGCATTACATACATCAAGACATTGCACGAAACTAACTTTGTTTCTTTCAGGTTAGTTCCTAAACAAACGAATATCATCAACAATTCTCAAATAGGTCGCAGATTAATTCCCGAAACAAGACGGGGAAATTGTCTAGATGACCAGGTCCAAGATTAATTCCCAAAACAAGACGAGTCAACTAACTGTACGACCAGGTAGTATGAATTCCCGAAACAGGACGGGTTCTCCAATAGAAAGCAGGTCAAATATTAATTCCCGAAACAGGATGGGGCAACTATCTGTATGACCAGACAAAGATTAACTCCTGAAACAGGAAGGGAAAACTATCTTTATAACCAGGCAAATATTAACTCCCAAAACAGAAAGGAGAAACTATATTTATAACCAGGAAAAGATTAACTCCCGAAACAGAACAGGGGAACCATCTTTTTGACCATGCAAAGACTAACTCCCGAAACAGGACGGGGAAACTATCGACAGGGCCAGGTTGTATGAATTCTCGAAACAGAACGGTTTTACCAACAATAAAATAGATTGTAGATCAATTCCCGAAATAGGACGGGGCAACTATCTACATGACGAGAACTTCCCTCATAGACTTTCTGACAAACATTTCCTTCAGATACAAAATCTGACAAGCAGCTACTTAAGCACCTTCGCCAGAGATTCATTCTAGAAAGAATTCTTCAGATACAGTCAAGCGTGGACTCATTCTGATACTCTTATCAACAGTCACCTTGGAAAGCATCTATAAGCTCATCTATGGCGATATTATGTCACCTCTCCAAATATCATCCTTAAGCATGTTCAAGCAATATTATCAACCAACAACGTTAGCTCCTGCACATGCGAGTGCAAATTTCTAGGCACTTAAGTGTTCAATCCTCTTCCATCTTCATATCACGAATGATGGACAATCCAATCTAACTCCTCAGGTTTAAGAAGATTGAACAGGGTAAATTGTTGTAACCCAAAATTTTCCATCCCTTTTCTTCAAGACATTCTCCTAGGGTTCTCAAATGCTCAAGGATGCTCAAGAATTGATCAAACAAATTCTCCACCTAAGTAATGGGTCCACAATTAGGGTTTCATCTTTCACAAGGAAATTTTGGTTTTAAATTCCTCAAGTGTTTTCCATGGTTCCTCATATGTCTTAAAGAATGCTCATATCAAGTTTTAAGCCTTGCGTCACAAGTTTGCTCAGTCAATGGCTCAGATGATTGAAAATCAGTTGTATTGGACAAAAAGTCAAATATGGTCAACATACAGTCAAACTTAAATATTTTTGGTTAACATCAAGGTTTTGAAGTTATATTCATCACTTGATCAAGGGTTGATCATGATTCATCAAGAAAACTCTCAAACCATCAAAAGTCAAAAGTTTCCAAATTAGGGCTTTCCTTAGGAGAAGTCAACTGAACTCTGACCAAGCATAACCTTCACATGCTTCATCATATCTTCCCTAACCAAAGCTCACTTTGAAGGAAATTCAATTATCGACAACTTTGTCTCTCTAAGCTCAAGTTCAAAAAATGCTTCATTTGAGAGATATGAGCCAATACATTATAGGTAATTTCAAAAGTCAACAAAAAGACACTTTTTGTCAAGGAAACTTACATCAAGATAAATTCTTCAAATGAAAAAATGATCAAAATAGGGATTATAGAGGACATCTTATGATTTCTAAAAAGTCTAATATCACCTTCAAAAGATAAAAATTGAGAGAGTTATGACCAGTGTAAGTTGGGAAATTTTGAGCAAATGCATGAAGTTCAAATTGAGCAAACTTGATATTTTGGGCTATTGGGCCATTGTTTTAGAGTCCAAGCGTGTGCTAAACTCCTTATGTACCTCAGATCTTGTTCATGTACCCCTTGATCTATTCTATTTTAATTATTTTTGATTTATTCATTATTAATTCAAAAATAAATAAGATAGAATACAAGGCTTATTAACAAAGGTCCAAGCCCATGTTGTTGACCTAATTTCACCCTTATATAATCTCCATTATTCAGACATTGAGGCCACGAACCCTTGTGCTAGAAATAACTTCCGAAAAACTAAAATATTGTTCAAATTTAGGGCAACTTGCAAACCCTTATCACAACCATTTTCACGACAAATAAACTAGCTCCTTCACTTTTACCCATCCTACAGAGTAAGAACGGATCAAATCTAATAATCCAAAGCTCATGAAACGCCATCGCATACATCTCTGATCTCATACTTTTTTTCAAAATCATATTTTTGTTTCTCGTTTTATTTAAGACATACTAATGATATCATTATGTTTCTGAGGTATGATAGTACAGGATTGGACCATCGTGGGAGTCCCATGATTATCGTATCATGAATTGCCATATTCACACCATTTTGAATAAGTTTCATCGAATCTCTTTTTGCAACGTGATTCAGCCCAAAAAAAACCATCCTATTGAATTGGCAGGGTTGGATTTTGGGGGGTAGGGTAACTTTGGAGGCCTAACATATGTTGTTTTTGCAAGTTTGGAAAATATACTCACCGCAGAAGACGGTCGAAGCTAGGGCTCCGGCGCCTCTCCGGTTCAGGCAATGATTTTGTAATATAATCATTTTGTTTTATATAAACCATCGGATGTATCACCACCCTAGTGGTTAAAGCGCGTACGATAAGACATTATTATACCAGGGCACAGGTTCAATCCTTGCCTCTTGGATTTTTTTCACATATTTTTTCTGTTTTGCAGATCCAGCGCATCACGTTCTCACGCATCCACTATGCACCTTCTCGTCATCACCCTTGGATCTCAATAGATCCAGATCAACGCACCAGGGCTCACGTGCACACCATAAACCTCCCTGGAGAAAATCACTGGATCACACAGACCGTGTTAGCATATTGGGCCTCTCATCTTGGGCTTTGGCAAGTCTTATTATTCACACCCCTCTGGTTTGCTACCTTCGGGCCCAACTTCTTTTTTTATCTTTAACCAATATGTTTTTTATACAACGTAATTGTTTTTTTAATATAATTAATTAAAATTGATTTAGACTTTTATGATTTTTTAATCATTTTCTAATTAACCTAACTAATTAATTTTTTTTAATAATTAAATTAGTTTCTTTAGGTTTTTTTTTTCACTAAACCCTTTTTCTTAAAAAAAAATAAATTTAGGGTTTTTAGGTTTTAATTAACCAATTTATTTTTTTAAAATTAATTAAATTAATTAGGCTATTAGGTTAATCCCAAAACCTTTTTATCAAAGAAAATCTCCAAAAAATAATCCCCTCCTCCTTTTGCTTTCCTATCTTACAGTTAGCGTAATTTATTGTTCTCGCGTTTTCTTATGATTATGTAACTGCTCATGGTTTGTAATAGTTAATTTGGATTTTATTTTTCTCCGCATTTTTATTACTTGTACCCCCATTCCCTAGGCCATGTAATAGCGTAGGAACATTTATTTTCCGCATTTATCGGATTCCTATTTTTATTGTTAGTGATTAGGATTGTATGGAAAGATTAAAAGCAAATAATAGTTAACCTAATGCAAGATAAACAATACTTGAAACACAAATCACTTTGCACACCCTCACCTCTAAGGTAACCTCCCTTGTTGCCTCGGAAACACATTCATGTCCCTCGAACGTGGGGACGCTTCAGCACTGTCCCTCAAAAACAAAGATTGTAGTCCCTCGATGAACCTTTCGAATGTTGCCTTCGGTAAACGATTTAGTCCCTTATGAAAATTGCTAAAGTGCCCCTATGAGTTGCCTTCTATGACTGTATAATGACCCGCGTCTGTCCC
Organism: Vicia faba; assembly: GCA_948472305.1. NCBI lineage: Eukaryota > Viridiplantae > Streptophyta > Magnoliopsida > Fabales > Fabaceae > Vicia > Vicia faba. Next base: position 1,016,932,919 of record OX451739.1, on the reverse strand, counting down.
TTCACATCCAATGATAGGGATTCCTACTAACTAATGGTAGGATAGCACTATCTAAAGTAGGAGGAAAAGAACAATAAAGACTTTGAGCCGGTAGACAGCTCTTAATCGCTTTGTACGCTTTCTCGAGGACAGATACGAGAATCATTACAAAGTCTTGCCTTACTATTGGCATTTTCAAAATATTTTCACACATTCACAAAGCATTTTCAAAAGGAGCTAGAGATTAAGAGCCTGTAGGCAACTACAACTGAAAAGGATGCTAACACCTTATCTTTTCATAACCTACCCCCTGTCATACGGTCGGAGAACTAACTTGCTGTTTTGGGTTTTATCTCAAATGTTGCGGATAGAAAGATTCCCCACCGACTTTTCTTTTATCCAATAAAGGAAAGGGTGAAAAGAACAAGAAAGACCTTTTGAGAATTTTCTTGCGTTAGGGGGGTAGATTATGAAAAGGGAAGGTGTTAGCACCCTTTTCATCCGTAGTTATCTACGAGCTCTTAATTGTTAGCTCACTTTGAAATGCTTGGTGTTTGTGTAAGTTTGAAAATATTTTGAAAACACCTTAGTTCAGAAAACTTTGCAATGATTCTCATATCGTTGAGAATGTATACAAAGTGTCAGTTTGTAAAATATTTGTTGAAAAGAGAAGGTTTTTAAAGATGTTTTGAAAATGCCAATGTAAGGCAATTTTGTAATGATTCTAGTATCATTGAGAATGCGTATAAAATGTTTGCTTTGAAAGATGTTTGAAAGTGTGAAGTGTGGAAATGGTTTTGTTTGTGAGCAAGCAATTACGAGCAATCTACCTACTTAAAAAGTCTTGGTTCTTTTCCTCCTTCTTTAGATAGTGCTTGTCTATCATTAGTTAGTAGGAAGCCATATCATTGGATGTGAGGGACAGGCGTAGGTCATTGTACAGTCATAGAAGGAAACTTGTAAGGTTTTTTAGCAATTTTCATAAGCGACTAAGATCATTTACCGAAGGCAACATTTGAAGGGTCATCGATAGACTATAATCTTTTAACCCGGGGTATTTTGCTAAAACATCTCATATTCGAGGGATGTGACTATTTTATATGAGGCAACAAGTGTGGGTTACCCTAGATGTGTAAATGTGCAAAGTGTGTTTAATTAAATTTATTTTATCTTGAATTAGGGTTGTCTAATGTTGGTTTTAAGTCTTTCCATACAAACCCTAATTACTAACAATAATAAGGAAAATGATAAATTGCAGAAATTAAATATCCTACGCTATTACAACGCTTTGGGAATGGGTAGGTACAAATTTAAAAATGTGGATGACAAGTAAAGTAAACCCTAGTTACTATTACATGGCTTTGACAATTACATAAATTGTAATGCGAGAAAATAAAATGTACAAAAAATGTAAAGATGAAGAAAATAAAATTGTTTTTATGGCTTTCGATAGAAAGGTTTTAATTAACCTAATTAAAATAGTTAATTTATAAAGGAGGTTAATTAATTATTTAACAAAACCTAAAATCTAAATTAATTAAATTTAAGAAAAAAATAAACCTAAATCTAAAGTAATTTTGTTTAGAAAATAGTATGAATGTTAATGTTAATTTGTAAAAGAAAAATAATAAAATTTGATTTAATAAAAATAAAATAAAATGCTTAAATTAAAAACATTTTTAATTTAATTAAGAAAATATATTTTGAATGTTCTTTGGTTTAGATAGATAAAAAAATAAATAAAGTATAGAAAAAAATATAAAAAATATAAAAGTCTTGGGTTTGGGGTTTAAAAAGTGAAATGGGTGTTAAAAAAGAAAATGGGGCGCTAAGCCCAAAACATCAGTTTTTTGTTTGATGCTGAAGATGATAAAAAATGTATGTTGGGCCTGCGTTGAATAGAAAAATGGGGGTGATGGAAAGGAAAAAAATGCTAAGGCCCAAATCCAGGGAGGCCCAAATGTGCTAGAACAAAACAAGGAACAGAAAATTGTTAGAAGAATAACAAAATGGGACAATGGGGCTCAAACCCAGGTTTCCATAGGTGACAAGCACGCACTTTAACCACTAAGGTGGTGATACATCTGTTAGTTTATGCAACAACTATTAAATATAAAATAAACTTGCTTCTGACTGTACTTCATCTTCTTCCTCGCGTTATCCATTTTTGAATTTCAAACTTGCTCATTTTTCAACGATTTCAGAAAGTGTAAACATCAATCTTGTTAGAAATTTCATCACGATTTCAACCATATAAATAATTTAAGCTAACACTCAAAGATGAACACGAATTTTTGTTGGTACCAAATTCTGACCTTTTTTTTCTTCTGTAACTTCAACTTTAAAATTTGCATCACTCAGGTAAGATAAATGAAAACTAAGGGCATGGTTAGCTTCAGGGCAATGATGTATACCATTTATCTTTATAAAATAACTATTAATGATGCTTGTATGACAAGTTCAAAGTTAAGAGAACTTACCTAAAAACTAGAAATCATTTTTAAAGTTTGAGCACTTCTGGAGATGTTGTGATGATCTGAATAGCTTCATTGGACTCCTAGGAATCTAATGACATGCTTAGTTTAGATTAAGAGTGGCTGAATCTTCCTGTGGAAGTCAATGTGCAAAACTATGTTTTTGGAAATGGAGGATGATGATGGAGGTGTTACAGTTGTGTAACAGGGTCTTGGATAGGTTCTAAATGATGTGCGAAAGCTTTGTGATTTATTTAGAGTGAAAACACACGAGTGAATTCTGAGTTGGATGTTCAAAGTCAGAAATGCCACAAAAAATGGAGTTTGAGAGCAATTCTGAGTTTGAGAGTGTTTCAGGGAGTTTCAAGGCTTGTGCATTCGTCTCTTAGGATGCAAATAACCTCTCTATTTATAGGCAAGAGATTTGGAAGCTTGAATGGATCAGAAACAAGAGATCACATGTTATGGTATTGAAACTTGATTTTGAAGCAAGCTTGACAAACATGGTTTCAATGCATAGTATAAAGGCTTGTAGGGTGGATAGAGGCTTTAAACATGTTGCTTCTGAGCATACATGTTGAGTGTGATCAGAACAAACAAGTTACAGGCTGAAGACAAGTTGACTTTGTGATTAAAGTCACTTTTCCAAAATGGAAGTGTGAACTTTCTTCCCTAAATGGCATGATCACTTGGACAATGGCTCAAGCTCTTGGGTCGTAGTTCAATTAGTTGTGTAAACATCTAATTATGGATATATTTGCAAGTTAAGATGCCTACAAAGCAAGATTATGCAGCATACTTGTAAGATTAGATTATGTGTTCATCAAGAAAATGACTTGTAATTCAAGAATGGATGCCCAAATTCTTCTCTTCGATTATTTTAGCTCAAGAATGATCTTTTCAAGTTCTTGGACATTTTGGAAATCTTGAAACATTTTCTACAACCTTAATGTTGACCACTTTGGCTAAATCAAATTGGATCTAGGTTAAAATTGGTCAAGAAGTTAGGTCAAAAAAATCTGCCTAAACTTGCTAAAATTTTCACTAAGTGTTTTATGAAAAATGTCATGACTTTGTGAGCTTATATCTTCAAATATAAGCATATTTTGGACATAAACCCTCTAATACAAAGTTTTAGAGTTCATCAATATCTACAACTTTCATGTTGAAAGTTTTCCTTGAATCATCTTGCATCTTGGTGAAAAATTGTCAGAAAGTATTGAAATTATCAAGGTTAAAAATACTTAATAATTTTCTAAGTATCGAAAACTTTGACTTTTTGTGGACTTTATTGACTTTCTTGATTCTTGATGATCAATTTTTATATTTGGAGAATCTTGATGAATCTTGACCTTTGAAATTCAATGTTGACCAAAAAGTCAAAGTTTGACCTTTTGTGTATCAGTTAACTTTTCATCAGTTGATCAAATTTCAACTATCAATCCAATGATCTTGAGAAGTGATTTGAGCCATGAAATTAGGTCAAGGTACCGTTTTTGAATCATTCAGATCATGCTTCAAGCCATTAGGTCATGTATTAGGTCAAAAGTCAATGATCAGTCATTCTCAGTCATTCTCAGTCAAAACCTTAATTTTGACAATTTTGCCCCTTTGATGTGTTGATTTCTTTTCTTGAGGCATTGTGATAAACCATTGATAAATTGATGAATATGACCTTAAAATGTTGATGTTGGCCAAAAATCATGAAGTTTGACTGTATATTGACTACAATTGACTTTTTACCCAATACAATTAATTTTCAGTCACATGAGCAATTGAATGAGCAAATTTGTGATGCAAGGCTTGAATCTTGGCATGAGCAATCTTGAAGACCTATAATAAACCATAAAAGTCACTTGAGGCATCAAAAGTCCAATTGTCCTTGAGAAAACCAAAACCCTAATTTGGAGGCTCAATGCTTAAGAGGTGAGCTTGTCTGATCGAACCCTTGAGAACCCTTGAGCATTTGAGATCTTTGGTGAGAAATATATTGAGAAAAGAGAGGGAAATTTTTGGGGTAAAATATTTGCCCGTGTTCATTATTCTTAAACCTGAAGTGTTATATTGGCATGTTCGCCATTCGTGACTTAAAGGTAGAAGATGATTGAACAGTTAAGTGCCTAGAAATTTGCACTGGCTTGTGCACGAAGTAAAATTGTTTGTTGATTATACCAGGAATGGGCTTAAAGATGTCATTTGAAAAGATGATACATAGTTGTCGGAGATGGGCTTAAAGATGTCATGCAAAGTAACTGTTGATAGAAATATCAGAATGAGTCTACGCTCGACTGTATCTGAGGAGTATTAGAATAAATCTATGCTTAATTTAATAAGATGTTTGTGTCTGTCTTTAACCGAAAAATAATCAAAATAAATCTTTAGTTGATTTAAACTGAACCAGAATAAGTGTCTACTGGAAAAGCATCAGAACAAATCTTTGGTCGATTTAAATTTAACCAACAGATGTCCGTGTTGTCTTTAACTGGAAAAGAATCAGAATAAATCTTTAGTCAATTTAAACTGAACCAGAAAAAGTGTCTACTAGAAAAGTATCAAAAATAAATCTTTGGCCGATTTAAACTTAATCGGAAGATGTCTTGTGTCCGTCTTTAATTGGAAAAGAATCAAAATAAATCTTTAGTCGATTTAAACTGAACTAGAAAAAGTGTCTACTGGAAAAAGTATCAGAAATAAATCTTTGGTTGATTTAAACTGAACCAGCAAATGTCTTTTATCTGTATTTAACTGGAAAAGAATCAGAATAAATCTTTATTCGATTTAAACTGAACCAGGAAAAGTATCAGAAATAAATCTTTGGTCGATTTAAACTGAACCAACCGATGTCTTGAAGAAGTGTTCGTCATGTAGATAGTCGCCCTATCCTGTTTCAGGAATTAATTCAGAACTGTTTGGATTTGTTGTTGATGTTCGTCTGTTGATTGATATGTCCTGAAAAGGTAAAGAGTTAGTTGTATGCAATGTCATGATGTATGAAATGCATTGCGTAATGATGTCCTAAAAATAAATGAGATTGTGCTATATGCGTTTCGTATGCATATGTTATGATGAATGAATGTGCAATGTTGTTGAAGTGTATTTTTCTTGGGAAATAAATCCCTGACTCTTGTTGGGGATGAAGAGTAGGTGTATCTTCAATCTTGCCCAGAATGCTTCCGCTGGGGAGTCCTGGTTACTTGTTTGAGGAAAATCTGCAGGGGGTGTATTGATTTCTTTTTGGGGAGTAGAGTTTAGGAACATTGGTCGTTCGTTGCTCTATTGGGGAATTTATTTCTTATATAACCTGACTAGGGATAAAAGAGATGGTTAAGCTTCCGACTCATTTGGGGAAGATAATTATTATATACCCTGACTATGGATAAAAGAGATATACAATCTTTTGACTCGTTTGGGGAGGATAGATTTAACTGGTATCTGGTCAAATTTCAAGCTTTGCCGCAACTTTCTAGGGATAGTGGCAATTTTTACTTGGGAAAAGAATTTTGTCAGTGATTTGTAGTAGTCTAGGGAATAGACTCAAGCTGGGAAATTTGTAGTATGTTAGGGAAATAAACCCTTGTTTTTGGAGATATGCTCTGCTGAGGAAACTAAATCTCTTGGGGAAATTTTTGCTAAAGAGAAGAAACTCTGCAGGGTCTCTTTCTTTAGTTTTGTAGGAACAAACTCAGTTGGGGAAGAGAATTTCCATGAATTGTACTGATTGGGACTCCATAGGGAGATTTAACGGGGAGGAGAATATACTCATTTATTTTTTGGAGTAATCTGCTGGGGAGATTGTGGGGAATGTACCCTTATTTGTGAAGAATATTCTGTGGGGATAATCTTATAGAAGTGGCTCTGACAACTTCACTGGGATAACCTTATGAAAGGGATTCTGTGGGGATTCATGGGCAGCTTGAGTGTCATCCCAACCCTTGGAATTTTGAGTAAATGCTTATTCCTGTTCTTATATATTTATATCCCTTATTTTGCCCAAACCCTTTTGGTTCGCCAGGATGCCCTTATTTTTGCCTAGGTATGTCAACCTAGAGGGTTATTTCTATGCGTAGTATTTTTTGACTATGTCTGCGTTCATAGGGTGCGGGAAATCTTCGCCATCCATAGTGGTTAGCATCATAGCGCCGCCCGAGAATACTTTCTTAACAAAAATGGCCCTTTGTAAGTGGGAGTCCATTTGCCCCTGGTATCGTCTTGTGGAATAATTATGCACTTTATTACCTAGTAATTATCCAGGTATACCTGATGCTTGATCTTCTTGTTGAAAACTTTGATCATGCGTTTCTGGTACATCTGACCATGACAAACAGTAGCAAGCCTATTTTAGTCAAGAAAATTCAACAGATCCAACCTTGTCTTAATCCATTTATCTCCATCTAAGTATGCTTCTTTTATAATCCTTAGAGAAGGAATCTGAACTTCGACATGCAGGACAACTTCCATGCCATAGACCAAAGAGAAAGGGGTTTCCCCAGTTGATGTTCGTGCTGAAGTACGATAGCCATGAAGAGGAAATGGTATCATCTCATGCCAGTCTTTGTAGGTCACCACCATATTTTGCACAATCTTCTTTATATTCTTGTTGGCAGCTTCCACTGTGTCATTCATCTTAGGTCTGTATGGAGAAGAGTTGTGATGCTTGATCCTGAACTGCGTGCAGAGTTCAGTGATCATGGAATTGTTAAGGTTGATGTCATTGTTAGTGATAACCCTCTCAGGGATACCATACCGACAGATGAGGTTATGCTTGATAAATCGAGCTACGAAGTTGTTAGTAACTGAAGCAATGAAACTGCTTCGACCCACTTGGTAAAGTAGTCAATGGAGACAAGAATGAAACGGTGTCCATTAGAGGCAGAAGGTTTGATTTCTCCAATCATATCGATTCCCCACATTGCAAATGGCCAAGGGACATTCATGAAATTCAAAGGTATTGGAGGCACATGAACCTTATCAGCATAAACTTGGCACTTATTGCAAGTCCTCGAGTGGTGGTGACAATCAGCTTCCATGGTCGACCAATAGTAACCAGCTCTCAGAATATTCTTGGCCATAGTGTGCCCACTGGAATGAGTTCCAAAGATACCTTTGTGCATATCCTCCATGATCTTCTCTGCATCCTTCTTGTCCATACAACGGAGCAGAACTGAATCATGGTTGTGCTTGTATAAGATCCCGCTGCTTAGGAAGAACTTGGTTGAGAACCTCCATTAGAATTTCTTATCGTTTATTGAAGTCCCTTCAGGATACTCTTGAGCTTCGAGATATATTTTCACCTCATGAAACCAAGGCTTCTAGTCTATACCATCAGTGTCAATCTCATAATAGCGCGCTGGTTCGTCAAAACTTTCGACAATAATTTAGGGAGCTTCATTGTCCCATCTAACCTTAAACATAGAAGACATGGTAGCTAGAGCATCAGCCCACTGATTTTCTTCCCTCGAAATATGTTCAAAGGGGATTTCTTCAAAGTACGGGATCAAGGTTAGAACAAGCTCTTTGTAAGGGATAAGATTTGGATTTTTTTGTATCCCACTCTCCTTTAACTTGACTGGTGACCAAATTTGAGTCTCCATATACACTTAAGAATTTGATTCTTAGGTCAATAGCAGCCTTGATACCCAAGATGCATGTTTCGTATTCGTCCATATTATTGGTGCAGTCAAAGCAAAGCCTGGCAGTGAATGGCGTATAGAAACCTTCAGGGGAAATGATCACAACACCAATTTCGTTACCCAGTGCATTGGAAGATCCATCAAAAACCATAGCCCATCAGGATCCTTGTTCAGGTCCTTCATACGGTCCAGGATTTTCATAATCCATAATCAGCATGATATTCTCGTCCAGGAATTCAAAGTTCATAGATTGGTAATCATCCACAGCTTGATGTGCCAAATGATCTTCCAGGACACTTACTTTTTTTAGTAGTGTACTGGATATCATATTCATTTAAGATCATTTGCCATCAGGCTATTCTTTCAAAGAGAGTTGGCTTCTCAAAGATGTACTTGATGAGATCCATCTTAGAGATCAGTAGAGTGGTATGAGTCAACATATATTGTCTTAGTCGGCGAGAAGCCCATGCCAAAGCGTAGCAAGTTTTCTAGAGCAATGAATATCTTGTTTCACAGTCGGTAAACTTTTTTCTAAGGTAGTATATTGCATGCTCTTTTCGACCAGACTCGTCATGCTGCCCCAACACACACCCCATTGAATTCTCTAACACGATTAAGTACATGATCAAAGGTCTTCCTTTAATTGGTGGCATCAGAATTGATGGTTCTTGCAAGTATTCCTTGATCTTTTCAAAATCTATTTGGAAATCATCATTCCATCTTACCACTTGATCTTTCTTCAGCAACTTGAAGAGTGGTTCACAAGTAGCAGTCAGGTGAGAGATGAATCGAACAATGTAATTGAGTCATCCTAGAAAACCTCTAACCTCCTTCTCAGTATGAGGACCTGGCATTTCTTGGATAGCTTTGACTTTGGCGGGATCGACTTTAATTCCTTTTCCACTGACGACGAAGCCTAAGATCTTTCCAGACCTTACCCCGAAGACGCATTTGTTGGGGTTCATCCTCAGCTTGTATTTCTTCAATCTCTCAAAAAGCTTATGCAGATGATCAAGGTGCTCTTCCTCAGTTTTGGATCTTACTATCATGTCATCCATGTAGACTTCTATCTCATGATGGATCATGTCACGAAATAAAGAAACCATAGCCCGTGATAAGTTGCCCTACATTCTTTAGCCCCAAAGGCATGACCTTATAATAAAAGTTGCCCCACTGTGTAACAAAAGTTGTTTTCTCCATATCTTCAGGCGCCATTTTGATTTTGTTATAACCCGAGAAGCCATCCATAAAGGAGGAGAACACCTTGTGTTGAGCAGTGTTGTCAACTAAGACATCAATATGTGGTAGTGGGAAGTCTTCTTTGGGGCTTGCCCTATTTAAATCCATGTAGTCTACGCACATACGGATCTTACTGTCTTTCTTCAGCATTGGAACAACATTTTCAACCCATTGGGGATACGACGTCAATGCCAAGAAACCTGCATTGAGCTGTTTCATTACCTCAGCCTTGATCTTTTCAGACATGTCAGGACGCATACGACGAACCTTTTGTTTGATCGGAGAACAACCCTCTTTCATTGGTAGACGATGAACCACGATATCAGTATCGATCCTCGACATGTCTTTGTATGACCAAGTGAATACCTCAACATAGACATCTAACATCTAAACCAATCTGCTCTTGATAATATCTTCCAAGGTGGAACTGATCTTGACTTATTTCTTATCTGTCTCAGTACCTAAGTTTATCACTTGGACCAGTTCTTTGTGCGGTTGGATGGCCTTTTTCTCTTGTATCAGGATTCCTGACGAGTTCTCCAGGTATCTCATAATCTTCTTCACCTTTGTCTTCGGCTTGATAGATTGGATTTTTGAAGTTATATACGACAATAGAAGAATTGTTGTCAATGAGATCCGGAGTGGACGTGGATCTGCAAATGTGTGTGTGTGTATGCATGTAAGGTCACATGGCTACTTTAAAATGCAGTAAAGTAAAAGAAAGACAAGGAGCACAAAATTTAAATGCAAAATAGTCCAATGTTTTCATTTAATGAGCATATGATATATGAAATGACAACCCTTAACAAATGGACCATTGTGCCCCAGGCAAGGCATATGGTTTAAGTTCATTGTTTCAAAGGAAATTATACATACAAAGTTCTTAAAGCAATAAAAATAGAAAATAGAAATTACTCCTAGTTGAAGGAGATTTAGATGAAGTCTTTGGCCTTCTATTTATTGAGTCCACCATCAGGAGTTGGGAATATCCAGTCATCCAAGTCGCCATCACTGTCAGTATCTTCTAGAGCATTGACTTCATCATTGCTAATGCAGAGAGGTGGTCCACCAACACGAGCACGTCGAACCTCTTTTTGAGCCTTTGAAGTAAAACCCAACCCAAATTTGTCATATTTGTAGGGGATGTCAAGAAGTTGTCCCCAGATAGTTTAACCTCCATCTTCTACAACAGCCCAAGCATCCTTTAGAGAGGCCATTCTTGGTGTGTCCTTGGCAGTCTTGGGAGTAGCAGACATAGCTTTAGAAACGAAAATTGTTAGAGGGATCACTTCAAATGCTTGACAATGAGTTTTAAGGAATTAAGAATTTAAATAACTTACCACATATTCTTCCTCTCCATAGACTGTGACAACCTTCCCTCTCATTGGGTATTTTAGCATTTGATGTAATGCAGAGGTAACTACACCTGCCCCATGAATCCATGGGCATCCTAGCAAGAAAGAATAGGCCGGGCGTATATCCATTACATAAAATGTTGAATTGTGTATTTGAGCTCCCACCTTGATTGGAAGATCAACCTCTCCGTGGACCATTCTTTTTGAACCATTAAAGGCTCTCACCATAATATCACTGGGTTTCAGCACTAGCCCTTCACAGTTCAATCTGTCCAAAGCACCTTTGGGTAAAACATTGAGGGAGAACCCAATAGCTACTAATACATGCGCCAGAGTGGTACTTTTGCATTCATTAGAAATATGGAGAGCCTTGTTGTGATTCTTCCCCGCCAGAGTTAAATCTGCATCAGAAAATCCCAAGCCATTGTCAGCAGTTAGGCTTGCAACACAGTTCTCAAATTGATCCGCATTGGTCTCTTGTGGTACATGGGCATTCTTCAGGAATTTCAACAAAGCTTGGGCATGTGCTTCAGAGCATAACAAAAAGGAAAAGATGGTTATTTTTTAGGGTGTCTTACCCAGTTGTTCCACTATTTTATAGTCACTTTTTTAGATGATCTTTAGAATTTCTTACATCTCTTATCTAGATGGGTCTTCAATTGTCACTTCTTTTAGTGGTGCCTTCGTCACGGCAGGCTCAGTTACTTTCTCTTTACCTCGGTTGTCAACAGTTGGTCTAGCAGCAGGAATGCGAAGAGGTATTATAGTAATTATTGGGGGAGAGATCTCCAGAGAGAAGATCCTTCTTGTCCTAGTGACCTTACTAGTTCCGTCCATGTTTGTAATTTCAGGCTCTTCATTTTTGGTAATCCATGGCTCTTGCTTGACACCATGATAATCAACTTCTGCCCCATAGTTCCAAGGCACAGCTTTGTCAGATGAATAGGGGACTGGCCCCAGTGTAGTGATAATCAGGGGAGCCACTTTTGGCCCAGCAGGAATCCTTATAGGACCTTTAGAGGTGATCCTAATAGGAGTATCAGAAATTGTGATTGTGGAAACATTTGGAAGTAAAATTTTCACGGACGAAGTTTTCTCGAACTGAATTTCATGGCTATTAATCAGGCGTTGAATACTTTTCTTTAGCCACAAACAACCATTGGTTTTGGAAGCACAATGGTAACAATTTTCAGGGCAACCAGAAAATAAATCGGCTCTCATTAGATTCTTCTAAAGATAAATAATGGAGTAGTCAAATCATCGATGGTGGAGACAAAGGAGACATCGTCAATGGCATTGACACTTTTACCATGACTGGGCATGGGAGCAGTAATGACATTAGGGACTTGTGGAGGGTCAAACTCAATCACCTTGTTATCAATCAAATCTTTGATCTTATTCTTCAATTCCCAATAATTGTTGGTGTCATGTCTAGGGCTATTTGAATGGTAGGCGCATTTCACATTTGGATTATATTTTGGAGAAGCAGTATTGGGGTTTGGAGGAGGATCTCGCAGTGTTAACAAATTTTCTTTCAACAGATATTGTAGAGATTGAGACAATTGCATGTTAATTCTAGTAAATTGCCTCCTCAGAGTATATGGCCTTTGTTGATTGTTTGATTGTTGTGGTCATTGAACTAGGGTCGGGTTTGAAATCAATACATCTCCTACTGACTAATGACGATCATTCTTGATACAACTCCTTTATCCATAAACATCATTAGTTTCCTTCTTACCAACAAATGGTTTCTTTACAGAAGTAGAGGTTGAGGCCGTGGGGATCTTTCCGCTTTTGATTCCACTTTTAACTCACTCACGAGTCAAAATTAGTTCAGTAAACCCTGACGAAGAACTCCCAATCAGCAAATCAAAGAATGGACCAATCAAGGTGCCCATAAACATGTACACCAATTCTATGTTAGTCAATGGGAGTTTCACTCTTCCATCCAGGTCCTTCCATTTTTGAGCATACTCCTTAAAGCCTTCGCTCGAGCCCATAGTCATATTTTGTAATTGCACACAAGTTGGTGCAAGATCAGCATTGTATTTGTATTGTCTGTAGAAGGCAGCATCCCGATCCTCCCATGTGTGGATATTAGTCCCTTCTAGTTGATAGAACCATTCCAACTGGGTTCCAGATAAGCTCTCTTGGAAGAAATGTACCCACAACTTCCTATTAGCGATGTGTTGTTGAATCTTGCGGACATAAGACCTCAGATGCATCTTGGAAATGAGACTCCATCATAGTTGGCAAAGACAAGGATCTTGAACTTATGGGGAACGACCACCCCAGGGACCATACCTAAATCTCCAAAGTCCAAACCAGACATTGTTTGGATCTCTACAGCCTTAAGTCAGTCTTCTAGCTGTTTGTACTTTCATCCGCCGGTGGATAATGCTCTTCGGAATAGTCTTTGTCATCATTAATCTGGTTATTTCCACCCCTAACTATGGTGCTTCTAACTTCCTCTTCTTGGTTGTCTTCTTCCTCAGAAGAAGCCTCTTCTATTTGAGCCAGTCGGGAAGGCCCCTTGAACCTTCTTCCCATGTTGAGGATGATAACCCGTTTCTTGGTCTTCTTTTTGGTGGCAAGGAGTGCCATCATTTCTTGCTGACCTTTTGCTAAGTTGAGGAGAGTCTCTTGGAACTGTGCGTGTTGAGTTTGCAGATCTTTGACATTTTTCTCTAGAGCTATCTTATACTGAAATAAATAGTAAAGAGATGAGGAAACCTGTATCGGAAAAACTGCTTATCATATGATGCATGCTTATGTGGATGCAATGTTTTCAAGGACCTCAAGAGATTTAAATTTGCTAGCCAAAAAATGGAAACAAACACAACAATTATATTAATGAGTTCAAAGATTACAATTTACCATTGGGCTTACAATGAAAAAGAAAGGCAAAATACCCTTTTTGGTCCCGTATGTTAATGCCAAGGTTCATTTTGGTCCCTTAACTAAAAAAAGCTTCATATTGGTCCCTTAACTCTTCAAAACGCCTCATTTTAGTCCTTTTCGTCTAATTAGCGGCGAATTTAGCTACGAATTTCTTATTTTTTTCGTAGCTAATTAGACAAAAAGGACTAAAATGAGGCGTTTTGAAGAGTTAAGGGACCAATATGAAGCTTTTTTTAGTTAAGGGACCAAAATGAACCTTGGCATTAACATACGGGATCAAAAAGGATATTTTGCCAAAAAGAAAAAAGGCCTCAAAGAGATTACAAAATAAATTCCTAAAAAAAAGACTTAAGTCTCCCACGGGCGTTTCTTCTTTGGTGCAATGTATGCATTCAGGCTTCGCTCCTCGTGAAGTTACCTTGTGAGCTCCAACACTTTCCTCTCGCTTGCGTAGAGTCGAGCTTCAAAGGTGTCTCATTCCCCTTTGAGTTGAATCCACGATGTTGCACCCCAAAATTTGCCCTCCCATATTCTTCAAGAAATTGCCAAGTCAAGCTGCAAAATTCCCCAAGGGTTGCACAGTGCAAAGGTCTCCTATACAGTCAAAACTAGGGTTTGTGTTCTGATCAAGAAAATGAAGTTTTCAAAGGCCCAATCAAGTCTCATATGCCTACAAATATGGTCAAGCATCCTCATATCAAGTTTCAAGGCATTCGGCTCAAAATTGCACAGTCAAAAACCCTAATTGCACTATAGTCAACTGTAGGGGCAAAATGGTCATTTGGCAGTCAAAAGTTCAAATTTTTGGTCAACATATCATTTTGAAGCCACAAACATCATTTGATCAATGCTTGATCATGATTCTCAAAATTTGGTTCAGAAATCATCAAGATGCAAAAGTTTCCTTATTTGGACAGTTGAAAAAGTCAACTGAAATTGACCAGGGCATAACTTTCACATGGATTATCAGAAAAATTCCATCCAAGGCTCATTTTGAATAGAAAGACATTTCCTACAACTCATCTTCATACTTCAAGTCCAATAAATGTTCTCACAAAAAGTTATCAATTTCAACATTATAGGTCATTTTCAAAAGTCAACAAAAAGGGACTTTAAGTCAAAGGCCATAAAATGAGATTGGTAAATCAAAATGAAATGGGACCAAAGGCATTGGTTAGAGGACTCAAAGACCTTTCCAAAATGTCCAAGAACATGAGAAAAGCTTAAAAATTGAGCAAGTTATGCCTTGTAGAAGTTGGGAAATTTTTGGATATTTTGAAAAGTCAACTTTGATCCAAATGACCTAAAATTGCTAATGGGCCCATTTTTCTTCCATGATTCATCATTCTAAGCATATGCACGACTACTTGGCCCAAAGGGAAGTATTTTTTCATTTTTTATTTATTTATTTGAATTATTATTTATATTAATTCATTTAAATCATTTAAATATATGAAAAATATCTAACTTGACCTAAACAATCTTTTTATACATGTTTTGGACTCAATATTTCGTGCTTAGCTAAATGTGGAAAGAATTGGAGCAATTGGATATGATTTGGACCAAAAACACATGGAAAAAGATATGGAAAGATCTTAACAAATCAAATTTTCAAAAACAATGAATGCCATGGATTTGTGCTACTTTTCTTAACCTAATTCACTCAGTACAAATGCTAGAACACAACCCTAATGCACACAGACACGCAGCAGCTCAGAAGAGGCCATTGAAAACTTGAAATTTGCTCTAAGAAAGTCAATTCTGAAAACCACCTTTGAGGTCGATTCAAGGAATAAAAACCATCCCATTAGCTTCCTTTAAGGTTCCTGAACGTGTTCTAATCCATAACACTCATCAAAACTCCAAGAACTAGTATATTGAACCGAAACTGCATCAAGAAAATTCCACAATCGTGCATCATGATTTAAGCATTATTTGTGAAATTTATTTATGGATTCATGTTCATTATGATGTTTTGATGCTAACCAACATATCCAATTGCTTTTTTGCGTGCTATATACGATTATGCCATGTTTGACTTTTAGGGTTTTCAGAGTTTTGAATTGGGGTTTTTCACCCAAGGAAAAATTAAGGCTTGTGATCACCACCATTCAATTCAGCGCATGGAGACGAAGAAGAACCACCCCTCGCGCTGAATTTATGTGCCAAGGAGAGCTAATCGCTATTTTCTTTAAAGCCCTCTAAACCCACGCGTGGAAAACCGTTGCGTTATGGTCTTGTTTCAGGAAAAAAAACAAAACACGCGAAGAAGATGATTAGGTGGCGAGGCTTGATTGGAGCGTTTAAATATTTCGCGCGTTTGAACCACTAACGTTTTGTTTCTTTTATATTATTTTTTGTTTATTTATTTAACGAATGAATTCAGTGGCTCAGTTGGCAAGCGTTGGTTGCTTCAACATCCAAGACCTGGGTTCGAGTCCCAGGTCTGCATTATTCTTCATAATATTTTTTAATTCAGGTTCACATGCTGTTCTACTTGTTGAGGACTACCATACACTTCCAGAATCAGCCATCCACGCCCATCTGGAGATCAAACCAAAGGCCTAGATCTGAAGTACACCCTACGCTTGAGTCAACTTGCCAGCACGCTACTCAAAAAAGTCAATGGACCTGAAGCTTGTTGGGCCAAATCACTGGATCAAAACCTCCTATTTGGGACTTCCACCCCCCCTGGTTTGCAATTTTCTTCATATTTTATTTTTTCAATTATTATTTTATTTGCTTTATTGTTTTGATTTAATTTATCATTTTTTTTTACAAAATACAAAAACCTCATAAAAATCAGAAAAGATAAAAAATATAATAAATAATTTTTATTTCTAATATTTTCATAAAAAATGCATGTAAATAAATTTAGTTTAAATTAGGGTTTGCAATATTAATTCTTTTCATAAAAAATATAAAAGATGTAGAATTAGGTCTAATTAATTTTTATTCCTTTTTAATTTTTTACTTTTTTACCATAATATTATTTATTTTATTTACTTTTATAATTAAATATGTATGAATAAACTTGTAAATTAATTAGGGTTTCATTTAGGTTAAAATTTTCAACATTTTTTTAAATAACTTAAAAATAATTAGAATTAGGTTTAACATTTTATTTTAATTTCAAATTAATTCCTTTCCTCATTAAATACCAAAAAAACATAAAAAAACAAATTCTTGCTTTCTTTTAATTTTAATTTTTAAATTCCTCATTAATTTAATTTTTTTGCAAAAAGGGTCCAACGCCCTCGTTTCGATTTAATTTCGCATATTTATTTTATGTCATTTAAATAATTGTGTACCTCTCCCAAAGCCTTGTAATTACTTCTCGCACTTTTAATTTCTTTATTTTCTGTCAAATCGGGTCCGGTTTAATTTTGGCGATGTGGACCCGCGCCTTTTGTAATAGCTTTAGAATTTACTTTCCCGCAAATATTTTAACTGTTAAACAAAGCATGCAAGAATGAATGGCCTTAAAGTAAAATCAAGCGTAGAACACCAATGACATGACAAGACAAATATCAATGAAAACGACACACGAATCGCACACACCACCCCTAGGGTACGCCTCACTGTTGCCTTGCCTCGAAAGGTGATCGTCGAGTAGAGGATGTCTTAGTAAGTCCTTATGATCCGGGAACCTGGCATGAGGGTAGCTTCTAAGGTGTCTTCCTATTGCTCTGGTGATCACCATGTCCCTACAAACTCGAATTGACCCGAACACCTCCAACGGTGGTGCTACCTACCTCTTAATGGTGGGATGGCACTACTTTAAAGGACATTTACACAGACGAATTCCTTAGGGTAGGTAGACGATTCATGGATACTTGCTCTTTTCAAAACAAACAAAAATCTTTTCACACCGACACTTTTCAAAAGCTTTCAAAGCAATTTTTCAAACACTCTGATACAAGAGTCGAACTGGAATTTTCAAAGAAACTTTTTAAAACCCACATTGAAAAGCAAACAAACCTTTTTGAAAACACAATGAGCAAGTATCTAAGAGCCCATGGATAACCATGGATAGAAAGGGTGCTAACACCTTCCCTTTCTATAACCTACCTCCCGAACCGAGAGCAATCTCTTTAAGGAATTTTTCTGTGCTTTTGTCCTTTCCATTTGGAGAAAATAAAAGACGGTGGCGACTCTTGCTTCCGCGACATTTCGCGAAACCAGCTTTAAACAGTCAGTTCCAGATCCACCGATCACACCATGGTTAGACCTAGGGTTTGTATGTACATAAAATCAAACGCTAGATAACCTAATACAAAGATAAATACATGAAATCAATACACCATTCACACTTGCACCCCTAGGGTAATCCCGCTTGTTGCCTTCCAAAATGGGCCATGCTTGCACGTCGAGTTTCTTTGGCAAAAACAATTCAAATGATCATAAGTCCCTCGATGACGCTTTCGAAAGTTGCCTATCAAAATGATCATAGTCCCTTCAAGAAAATTGCCAAAGACACTTGGCACCATTGCATTCATGGTCCATACGATGACCCGCGCCTGTCCCGTTAACATCCTAAACGCAAGATTGTCCACCAAATACAATGGTGGAACAAAATTGTTAAAATGGTTAAAACATGAGAAAAACCTTTGAGTAAATATAGGGTAGACAAACTCTTAGTTACTTGATCCAACTTGAAAAAACACTTGCCTACTTTTCAAACCACACTCCACAAACACTTTCAAAAACAAACTTTCAAAAACATTTGAAACATCTTTTCGAAAAGATACACACCTTTGTAAAACACTCAAACACGAGTCATTACATTGGTTGCCTAAGACAAGGCATCTCTTTCAAAACATTTTCAAAACACACACACACACACACCATTTCAAGCAATTGAAAATCAAAGGCAAGTGATCTAAAAACAAGTAACTAAGAGCCCATGGATAACCATGGATGAAAAGGGTGCTAATACCTTCCCTTTTCATAATCTACCCCCCGAACCCACGAAAACATCTCTCAAAGGTTTTTCCTGTGCTTTTTAACCTTTCCTTTAGGATAAAATAAAAAGTCGGTGGCGACTCTTGCTAAACCGAACAAGTGCGAATACAAACGCAAAACACAAGTCAGTTCTCCCACCGTATCACAGAACTGGCGACTCTGCTGGGGATAATCTTAAAGTGAGGTGTATCTTAGGGCTAGGTCATAACTATGTTTTCAATTGTTTTCCTTGTGTGCTTTAAATTGTGGACTGTCTTGGGAGTTCTATAGATCCTAACCCGGATCTGGGGGATACCTTTCTTAGAAAGTAGCAACAAGGCTGTGAGGGAACTGTGCAGGGTATACCGACATGGTTGAAACAGTCTGCTACGTTGATGTGGCACTTTGGTGTGTACCGGTAACCCTTGAGTTCAGTCAAGGAGAGTACGGGGCCTCCGCGTGGTGTCGTGAAGCATCAACAGACCTTAGGAACCTTAATTGAACTATCTTGGCCTCTTTAGGGTAGTGAGATAACTGACTTTGGTGCAGTCCGAGGTTGGTTGATACTCGATACTACACTCAATTGAGGGTTGCTTTCCTGGAATATTTCGGTCGCCAGTTCAGTGGCTAAATCGAAACGATGAACAATGAAAGCAATCCCGTGATATTGGGAACCTTAGAACCCGGTTACTTTGATTAGGACAGGTTGAACCCACCAACTTCAAGAGGGTACTACCCAGACCCCATGCTAGCCTTCAACCCTAAGGGCTTGTCTTGTGTGCCTTGTGTGCCTTACATGTTTGTCTTTGTAAATATCTGTGGTGTGTTTAATCATGGCATCATGACATCATCCAGCATCATATGCATTGACTAACCATTTCAGGGGTTCGAATTTTCATCTTTGTTCTTGTTTTGTAGGACATGGAAACTGTTCGTAGAAAGACAATTCAAATCAGTCTTGTAAGGATCCCTCCTCAGCTTAAGGAGCTTATATCCAGGATTCCCGAGAACTCTTTATTTAGTGAAAGGCATGGAAGCCTCATCAGCTTGGTCAACACCAACATTGAGGAAGATATGATAAAGGTCTTGTTCCAGTTCTTTGATCCTCTGCATCACTGTTTTACCTTCTTGGACTATCAGTTGGTACCTACATTGGAGGAGTTCTCCCGGCTCCTGAAGATCCCTATCCTTGATCAGCTACCCTTCAACGGTACAGAAAAGGAACCTAAGCTTGAAGAGATTGCTAAAGCCTTGCACCTACAGTCATCTGACCTCAAGGGACACTGGGAAGTTAGAAGTGGTATCAAAGGGTTCTTAGCCAGGTTTCTGTTTGAAAAGGCCCATGAATGTTGGAACTCCCTTGACTTGCAAGCTTTTGAAGAAGTGGTGGCCCTTCTTGTCTATGGTTTGGTGTTGTTCCCTAACCCAGATCAGCTTATTGATATCAGTGTTGTTCAGATCTTTATGTCCAGGAATCCCATACCTACATCGCTGGGGGACATCCTTCACTCATGTTACACTCGAACCATGAGAAAAAGAGGTGTCCTTATGTGTTGCACTCCTCTCCTGGGAAGGTGGTTTATTTCGCACCTTCCACAATCGGTCTTGAAGAATGAGCGGGGTTTGAGATGGTCACAACGGTTAATGACTCTTACACATGCAGATATACATTGGTGCCCTAGGTCCAGAGAAGATGTCACTATCATCGATCGTTGCGGGGAGTACCCTAATGTTCCTTTACTTGGAATCAGAGGAGGTATTACTTATAGCCCATGCCTGGCTTGGAGACAGTTTGGTTATGCTCGGAGGGATGGTCCTCATGACATGTTAATTCCTGACATAGTTTTTGACTTCGACAATGATACTCAAGGACTTCGCCAGAGATTTATCAGAGCCTGGAGGATGCCAAGTAGGATAGACAGTAAGACACTGGGGCATAGGAACTCCATCCCATTGGAACCTTATCTCAAGTGGGTACGAGCCCGCTCTCAGAAGTTAGTGATGCCTTATCCTCACATGCTCCCAGTAATCAAAGAACCAGTCTTGGAAGGAGAAGTGTCCTACACTATTCAGCACCCTGATATGCCCACATCCTGGGAAGAGATGCAGAAGAGCTGGATCCAGCTTAAGGAAGAACGGAATTCTCTTGAGACTAGTCTACATGCCAGTGAAAAGAAGGTCTTGGAGCTCACCCGCCTGTTGCATGAGGAGAGGAATCTCAACACCTACATAGCTCCGAAAAGGATGCGCAGTGTATTCTGGGATTGATTTGACTTTTGTATTATTTTACCCATGAGGCTTTGATGTATTAAACAATGATTTCCTTAATGATAACGTGTGTTCCTTTTTGTCTACAACAAATTTGAACTTTCGAACCCTTGAATGCATTGCATACGCATTTCATACATCATGTGCATAGCAGGTTTTTCCTCCTTTCAGGTTGCTTACAGTTCTTCGCTGTTTATTTCAGCATCATGAATACCGACTCTGCATCAACTGAGACATCAATCAAGGCTCTTCAGGCGCAGAATGCGCAGTTTCAAGAATTAGTCAAGGGTCTGGCTAAAGGCCAAGAAGAACTAAAGGCTATGCTCCTAAAGAAGGAGAAGAAGAAGAAGAGAAGAACTGTTCTGTTTAACTCGGGCCGAAGGTTTAACAATACTCTGCAACAGGAAGAGGCTGGTTCTTCTGTTGACAAGAATTCTCCTCAGGCAGAAGCAAGGGTTCCTAGTCCGGTAGTCTCCGACAACGAGACAGATTTTGATGAAGAGCAGTACCCTCCTGCAGATGACAGATACAAGCAACTGGAGGACAGGTTGAAGGCTATGGAGGTTCAACAGGCACCTGGGCTGGATTTTGGAGATCTGGGTTTGTCGACTGGTGTGATCATCCCTCACAAGTTCAAAGCACCCTCCTTCTCTAAGTATGACGGGGCGTCTTGTCCCA
The DNA here is from genome assembly GCA_948472305.1 of Vicia faba. Lineage (NCBI taxonomy): Eukaryota > Viridiplantae > Streptophyta > Magnoliopsida > Fabales > Fabaceae > Vicia > Vicia faba. Next base: position 1,016,911,451 of record OX451739.1, on the reverse strand, counting down.
AGCTGCACTTAAGGTCCTATGTTCGGAAAATTCAGCCGTACTCTGCGGATAAGAATTTATGGATCCACTTCTTCCAGGAGAGTCTTTCAGGGACTCATCTCGAATGGTTCTATCAGCTGGATGGGACCAAGGTTCGTAACTGGGAGGAGTTGGCTACTGCTTTCTACAAGCAGTATCAATATAATGCCGACCTTGCCCCCACACGTACCCAACTCCAGGGTATGTCGTTAGGTGCAAGCGAAGGTTTTAAGGAGTACGCTCAGAAGTGGAGAGACCTGGCTGGCAGGGTGCAGCCACCATTGACTGATCGGGAGTTGGTAGACATGTTCTTGGGGACCCTATCTTGGCTGTTTTTCAACCATCTCATTGGGAATTCTTCTGATGGGTTCACTGATTTGATCTTGACTTGAGAGAGGATTGAAGCCGGGTTAAAGTCTGGAAAAATTCCGAAGGGTGCATCATCCAGTTCTGAGAAGAAACCCTTCAAGAAGGAGTCTAGTGCCGTATATGGTTCCAGGAAATCAGAGAGACATGAGCACCGCCAATCTGTCAGTGCGGTAATGATTGCTAAGCCTGCTGCCGCTCCCCGGCCAAATAATCCTCAGAAGGTTGAAAGACCCCGGAGAGAATTCACCCGTTTAAACATGACTTTGTCGCAGATCCTGCCACAGTTGCTCTCAACCAATTTAGTGACTGTCAGGGAGGCGCCGAAGTTTCCAAATACTGCATCCCCCAAGTACAACCCGAATGCTCGTTGTGCCTACCATTCAGATAGCCCGGGGCATTCTACTGATGACTGTTGGGCGTTAAAGAATAAGCTGCAGGACCTCATTGACGCCAAGGAGGTACAGTTTGAGGCATCTGACAAACCTAATGTGGTGACGGCTCCCCTACCCGCTCATGGAGTTAATGCTATTGGGGACAGAGAGGAAGTTGATGAAGCTGAGTTTGATAGCTGGATCTACCCGGCAACCGACAGTGGACTTAACAATTGGAGCGCAAAGGACAACTTATATGTTTCTCTTGTTACTGAGTAATGAATTTCTTTGTTTCGTTATTTTGTAATAAACAATGATAAACTCTATGGCCCGGTGTCTTACCCGAGGCACCGTGGTTCTATTTGTGAGGGCATATAAACTGTCATTTCATATATCATGAATGAAAATCTTGGACGTATTTTTCGCATTTCAAATATTGTGCTCCTTTTCTGTCTTTCTTTTCCTTTACATAATTTTCAAAACAGCTGTATTTACACACACACTCACTCATACAGGTTCCAATCCACTCTGGATCTTACTGATAACAACTCTGCTACTGCCAATTATGACTTCGAAAATCCGATCAACTTAGCCGAAGACGAAGGTGAAGATGATTGTGAAGTGCCTGGCGAGCTTGCTAGACTGTTGCTTCAGGAAGAGAGGGCAATTCAACCCCATGAAGAGCTAGTAGAAACAATAAACTTGGGTACCGAGGCAGACAGAAAAGAGGTAAAGATTGGTGCCAACCTAGAGCTCAGCGTGAAGCAGCGGTTAACCAAGATGCTGCATGATTACATGGAGATCTTTGCCTGGTCATACGAAGACATGCCCGGGTTGGATACCGATATTGTGGTCCATCATCTGCCAACTAGGGAAGACTGCCCTCCAGTTAAGCAAAAGGTCCGTCGGATGCGTCCAGATATGTCTGAGAAGATTAAAGCCGAGGTCATGAAACAGTTTGATGCCGGGTTCCTTGCAGTGACCTCTTACCCTCAGTGGGTTGCTAATGTGGTGCCGGTACCTAAGAAGGATGGAAAGGTCAGAATGTGTGTCGACTACAGGGATCTGAACAGGGCCAGACCCAAGGATGACTTCCCCTTACCTCACATCGATGTCCTTGTGGATAATACAGCTCAGCACAAGGTATTCTCTTTCATGGATGGCTTTTCAGGTTACAATCAGATTAAGATGGCACCTGAAGACATGGAAAAGACTACATTTGTTACTCAGTGGGGCACCTTCTGTTACAAGGTCATGCCATTCGGGTTGAAGAACGCTGGGGCAACCTACCAACGTGCCATGGTTGCTTTATTTCATGACATGATCCATCACGAGATAGAAGTGTATGTGGACGACATGATCGCAAGGTCCCAAACTGAGGAAGAGCACCTAGATCATCTGCAGAAGTTGTTTGACCGGTTGAAACTATACAAGTTGAGATTGAACCCGAACAAGTGCACCTTCGGGGTAAGATCGGGAAAGTTACTAGGCTTCGTGGTCAGTGATAAAGGTATTCAAGTGGACCCTGCTAAGGTCAAAGCCATTCAAGAGATGCCAGTTCCTAAGACAGAGAAGGAAGTCAGAGGCTTTTTAGGACGCCTGAATTACATCGCTCGATTCATCTCACATCTGACTGCTACTTGTGAGCCAATCTTCAAGCTGCTGAAGAAAGATCAGGTAGTACGTTGGAACGATGAATGTCAGGCTGCTTTTGACAAAATCAAAGAGTATCTCCAAGAACCACCTATCCTTATGCCACCGGTTGAAGGGAGACCTCTGATACTATACTTGACAGTGCTTGACAATTCAATGGGGTGTATGCTGGGGCAGCATGACGAGTCTGGCCGAAAAGAGCATGCCATTTATTACCTTAGCAAAAAGTTTACCGACTATGAGACCCGATACTCACTGCTTGAGAAAACTTGCTGCGCTTTGGTATGGGCTGCTCGCTGGATGAGACAGTATATGCTGACTCACACTACTTTGTTGATCTCAAAAATGGATCCTATAAAGTACATATTCGAAAAGCCTGCTCTGTCTGGGAGAATTGCAAGATGGCAAATGATCTTGACGGAATACGACATTCAGTACACAACCCAGAAAGCCATCAAGGGAAGTGTATTGGCAGACCATCTAGCACATCAAGCTGTAGATGATTATCAGTCAATGAACTTCGAGTTTCCAGATGAGAGCATCATGATAGTAACTGATTGTGAAGTACCTGGACCGGATGAAGGACCTGAACCGGGATCCCGATGGTCTATGCACTTTGACGGAGCCTCCAATGCTTTGGGAAACGGTATCGGCGCCATTATCATATCTCCTCAAGGTACTCATACTCCACTCACTGCCCGACTGTGTTTCAACTGTACCAACAACATGGCGGAGTATGAGGCGTGCATCATGGGTCTTCAAGCTGCGATCGACCTAAGGATCAAATTTCTAAGTGTCTTCGGAGATTCCGCTCTTGTGATCAATCAGATCAAAGGAGAGTGGGATACGAAACATCCAAACCTGATTCCTTACAGAGAATGTGTGTTGGCCCTGATTCCCCACTTCACAGAAATAACCTTTGAACACTTTCCAAGAGAAGAGAATCAGTTAGCGGACGCGTTAGCTACAATGTCTTCAATTTTCAAGGTCAAATGGGATAATGAGGCTCCCCGGATCATCATCTGGAAACTAGACGAACCGGCATACTGTTATGACCTCGAGACTGAATTGGTAACTGAGAAGCCTTGGTACCACGAAGTGAAGAGATATCTGGAAGCTCAGGAATACCCAGAAGGTGCCTCTGTCAATGATAAGAAATTCCTGAGGAGGTTTGCAGCCAAGTTCTTCCTTAGCAACGGCATCTTGTACAAGCGAAACCATGATTCAACCTTACTGCGCTGTGTGGATAAAATTGAAGCAGCAAGGATCATGGAAGAGCTACATGAAGGGACCTTTGGTACACATTCCAGTGGGCATACTATGGCTAAGAAGATCCTACGGGCAGGATATTACTGGTCCACAATGGAAGCTGACTGCTACCAACACTCCAGGACATGCCACAAGTGCCAGATTTATGCAGATAAGGTGCATGTTCCTCCGGTTCCCCTGAATGTTCTGACTGCGCCTTGGCCGTTTGCAATGTGGGGCATAGACATGATCGGCGAGATAAAACCTACGGCATCCAATGGACATCGCTTCATCTTAGTGGCGATTGACTATTTTACGAAGTGGGTTGAGGCAGCATCCTATGCTACGGTAACCAAGACTGTTGTGGCACGGTTCATTCGGCACAACCTGATCTGTCGGTACGGCGTCCCCGAGCGGATTATTACAGACAACGGTACCAATCTAAACAATAAGATGATCGCTGAGCTCTGCGAACAGTTCAAGATAAAGCACCACAATTCTTCTCCTTACAGACCGAAGATGAATGGGGCTGTAGAAGCAGCAAATAAAAACATCAAGAAAATCGTGCAGAAGATGACAGTGACCTATAAAGATTGGCACGAGATGTTACCGTTCGCTCTACATGGGTACCGTACCTCAGCTAGGACGTCAACCGGGGCAACTCCTTTCTCTCTGGTTTATGGTATGGAGGCAGTCTTACCAATCGAAGTACAAATTCCCTCTCTCCGGATAATGAAGGATGCAAATCTGAACGAAGATGATTGGATCCAGACACGACTTGATCAGCTCAACCTCATTGATGAAAAGAGACTTGCTGCTATCTGCCATGGTCAGACGTATCAGAAACGGATGATCAGGGCATTTAACAAAAAAGTCAGACCACAGGAATATCAAGTTGGGGATCTGGTAATCAAGAGAATCATCCTTCCTCAGAGTGATCCAAGGGGCAAGTGGACCCCTACGTACGAAGGGCCATTTGTGGTTAAACATGTGTTCTCAGGAGGAGCCATGATTTTAACCAACATGGATGGTCACGACCTTCCTCACCCCGCCAATGCAGACATAGTAAAAAGATACTACGCATAAAAAAAAAAGACCCGCTAGGCTGACATGCCTAGGCAAAAGTTAGGGCTTCCCGTCGAACCAAAAGGGTTCGGGCAAAATGAAGGGATGAAAATGGAAAAATTTGTACACCCGGCAAGTCGAAAACCTGAAAAGGCGGCTTGGGCAAAAATGGGTATCCCGGTGGACCGAAAACCCGAAAGGGCGGTCCAGGCAAAAATTAGGGATAAAGCGTAATACTATGTCTCATTGGACCACTTTGCATCCAGAATCCGGTATCTATATCAAGTTCAGACGGCATCGATCAGTCAGCTTCACCTTCAACCAAGGTCATCAAGTGATGAGACGCTCGGAGTTATAAAGGCAATAGCAGAGTTGAAACCCAGTGGGATCATTCATTTCACACAGCTGTTTTCTTTTGTACAAAACTTGTATAAACTCTTTTGTTCGGCGGTGCTCTCTTACTAGGACGTCAGCCTCTTGTATACAAAACGCCTATTTTCAGGCCATTCAAAAATCAATACAAATATATTTTCAGTTAAACGTGCCAAGTGTTTTTCCTTTTTTTGTGTTGTTTTGCGAAGAACGTCCAAGGTTCAATTTGTGATATATGCATTGACAATAATTTGCTAACTCATAAATATTCGCATACGAAACAAAGGAATTAATTGCAGGTGACACTAGAAACAGGGGCAATAAAAGAGTTGTCTGAGCAGTCTAATTGTTCTATCCTCCAAGGTACCAAGGTAGGTTCAGCTAAAGAACACGACCATGTACATGTTAAATCCCCAGAGAGTGGTTCAGCAAAACAGTACATTCTTCTCCAAGCAGAGTTGATAAATCTCGAGGAAATTGAGTATCCTCCCGTAGATCTCAATACTTCCCCAGCAGCATATATTCTTAACAAGCATCCCCGGTAGTCTTGGTCTGAAGATTGTTCCCCGGCGGTATACCAACATTCAAAGGAATCGCTTCCCCAGCATTCCAAAACCCCCCAGAAGAGTCCAATCCAGTTCCCCAGGAAAGTTGGAATTCATATCCCCAAACAATAAGCTTATCCCCAGTAGATTCTGGAAGCTTATCCCCGCAGAGCACGAACGCGTCTCCCGGCTTTATTCAAGAATTATTTCCTTAACAGGATATAACTGGGTTATCCTCAGCCAAAAGCCACGGAAAGAGCGTCGTCGACAAAGTCTTCCTATCCCCAGCAAATTATTATCAGCACTCAGCAAGGCATCCCTCTTCCCACAGAGTATTGCTTCCCAGCATGGTCGCTAGAGTATCTTTTCTCCCCGCAGAATCTTCCATTTGCCAAGTTTATTCCTCAACGGAGTCATCTTCTCCTACCGGTATTCTTGCAATTGTCATCCCCAGCGGAAGCAAAATCTATTCTTCGACATCAGCCCAGGATACGACTTCCCGGCACCCGTCAAGGATTCACTTTCCTAGACAAAAACATACATAAAACATCACATACATCATTATAACATGCATAGACACATCATATCATACAAGTCTCATTTATATTGAGAACATCATTGCTTGATCCATATCATGCATTGCATATGATTGACCTTTATCTTTCAGGAAAGATGCAGTTGAGATTCTCAATCATATTTCAAGACCTAGACCGGTTCAGTTAAATCGACCTTAAGATTTTCCTGATGCTTATCCAGTCAAAGCCCTTCTCTGGTTCAGTCAGATCGACCCTAAGATCTCCCTGATGCTTATCCAGTTGAAGATATTTCAAGACCTTGTCCGGTTCAGTTAAATCGACCCTAAGATTTTCCTGATGCTTATCCAGTCAAAGGCCTTCTCTGGTTCAGCCAGATCGACCCTAAGATCTCCCTGATGCTTGTCCAGTTGAAGATATTTCAAGACCTTGTCCGGTTCAGTTAAATCGACCCTAAGATTTTCCTGATGCTTATCCAGTCAAAGGCCTTCTCTGGTTCAGTCAGATCGACCCTAAGATCTCCCTGATGCTTATCCAGTTGAAGATATTCCAAGACCTTGTCCGGTTCAGTTAAATCAACCCTAAGATTTTCCTGATGCTTATCCAGTCAAAGGCCTTCTCTGGTTTAGTCAGATCGACCCTAAGATCTCCCTGATGCTTATCCAGTTGAAGATATTTCAAGACCTTGCCCGGTTCAGTTAAATCGACCCTAAGATTTTCCTGATGCTTATCCAGTCAAAGGCCTTCTCTGGTTCAGTCAGATCGACCCTAAGATCTCCCTGATTCTTATCCCAATAGAAGACACCCAAGATTTTTCTCAACGAGCGTTGTTGAAGTTAAAGTCGCCCAAGGTTCTCTTACCGTTCATACTAAGGCAGTAACCATCCCTGGTTCATTCATCGCCGTTTGAAGCTCCAGACTCAGCTCCTGTAACCAGTCAGGACATATCTATACCAAGCATCTAAAAATCAGCTCCTGCAACATGTCAGGTACTCATTTGTTCTTTTGCAGGTATGCAGGTTCTCGCTAAGGAATCTCCTACATGATCAACATCCAGATGGCATCTATAAGCCCATCATCCTATCCGGCAATCTCCAAATGGCATCTATAAGCCCATTCCCCCATCACACTGCTAACATGTGAGCGCAAATTTCTGGGCACTCTAGTGTTCAATCATCTTTTACCCTCGGATTACGAAAGGCACGTCAGCCAATCTGCATCCTCAGGTCTAAGAAGATTGAATAGGGGCAACTGTTGCACCCCAAAATTTGCCCTCCCATATTCTTCAAGAAATTGCCAAGTCAAGCTGCAAAATTCCCCAAGGGTTGCACAGTGCAAAGGTCTCCTATACAGTCAAAACTAGGGTTTGTGTTCTGATCAAGAAAATGAAGTTTTCAAAGGCCCAATCAAGTCTCATATGCCTACAAATATGGTCAAGCATCCTCATATCAAGTTTCAAGGCATTCAGCTCAAAATTGCACAGTCAAAAACCCTAATTGCACTACAGTCAACTGTAGGGGCAAAATGGTCATTTGGCAGTCAAAAGTTCAAATTTTTGGTCAACATATCATTTTGAAGCCACAAACATCATTTGATCAATGCTTGATCATGATTCTCAAAATTTGGTTCAGAAATCATCAAGATGCAAAAGTTTCCTTATTTGGACAGCTGAAAAAGTCAACTGAAATTGACCAGGGCATAACTTTCACATGGATTATCAGAAAAATTCCATCCAAGGCTCATTTTGAAGAGAAAGACATTTCCTACAACTCATCTTCATACTTCAAGTCCAAGAAATGTTCTCACAAAAAGTTATCAATTTCAACATTATAGGTCATTTTCAAAAGTCAACAAAAAGGGACTTTAAGTCAAAGGCCATAACATGAGATTGGTAAATCAAAATGACATGGGACCAAAGGCATTGGTTAGAGGACTCAAAGACCTTTCCAAAATGTCCAAGAACATGAGAAAAGCTTAAAAATTGAGCAAGTTATGCCTTGTAGAAGTTTGGAAATTTTTGGATATTTTGAAAAGTCAACTTTGATCCAAATGACCTAAAATTGCTAATGGGCCCATTTTTCTTCCATGATTCATCATTCTAAGCATATGCACGACTACTTGGCCCAAAGGGAAGTATTTTCTCATTATTTATTTATTTATTTGAATTATTATTTATATTAATTCATTTAAATCATTTAAATATATGAAAAATATCTAACTTGACCTAACCAATCTTTTTATACATGTTTTGGACTCAATATTTCGTGCTTAGCTAAATGTGGAAAGAATTGGAGCAATTGGATATGATTTGGACCAAAAACACATGGAAAAAGATATGGAAAGATCTTAACAAATCAAATTTTCAAAAACAATGAATGCCATGGATTTGTGCTACTTTTCTTAACCTAATTCACTCAGTACAAATGCTAGAACACAACCCTAATGCACACAGACACGTAGCAGCTCAGAAGAGGCCATTGAAAACTTGAAATTTGCTCTAAGAAAGTCAATTCTGAAAACCACCTTTGAGGTCGATTCAAGGCATAAAAACCATCCCATTAGCTTCCTTGAAGGTTCCTGAACGTGTTCTAATCCATAACACTCATCAAAACTCCAAGAACTGGTATATTGAACCGAAACTGCATCAAGAAAATTCCACAATCGTGCATCATGATTTAAGCATTATTTGTGATATTTATTTATGGATTCATGTTCATTATGATGTTTTGATGCTAACCAACATATCCAATTGCTTTTTTGCGCGCTATATACGATTATGCCATGTTTGACTTTTAGGGTTTTCAGAGTTTTGAATTGGGGTTTTTCACCCAAGGAAAAATTAAGGCTTGTGATCACCACCATTCAATTCAGCGCATGGAGACGAAGAAGAACCACCCCTCGCGCTGAATTTATGTGCCAAGGAGAGCTAATCGCTATTTTCTTTAAAGCCCTCTAAACCCACGCGTGGAAAACCGTTGCGTTATGGTCTTGTTTCAGGAAAAAAAACAAAACACGCGAAGAAGATGATTAGGTGGCGAGGCTTGATTGGAGCGTTTAAATATTTCGCGCGTTTGAACCACTAACGTTTTGTTTCTTTTATATTATTTTTTGTTTATTTATTTAACGAATGAATTCAGTGGCTCAGCTGGCAAGCGTTGGTTGCTTCAACATCCAAGACCTGGGTTCGAGTCCCAGGTCTGCATTATTCTTCATAATATTTATTAATTCAGGTTCACATGCTGTTCTACTTGCTGAGGACTACCATACACTTCCAGAATCAGCCATCCACGCCCATCTGGAGATCAAACCAAAGGCCTAGATCTGAAGTACACCCTACGCTTGAGTCAACTTGCCAGCACGCTACTCAAAAAAGTCAATGGACCTGAAGCTTGTTGGGCCAAATCACTGGATCAAAACCTCCTATTTGGGACTTCCACCCCCCCTGGTTTGCAATTTTCTTCATATTTTATTTTTTCAATTATTATTTTATTTGCTTTATTGTTTTGATTTAATTTATCATTTTTTTTTACAAAATACAAAAACCTCATAAAAATCAGAAAAGATAAAAAATATAATAAATAATTTTTATTTCTAATATTTTCATAAAAAATGCATGTAAATAAATTTAGTTTAAATTAGGGTTTGCAATATTAATTCTTTTCATAAAAAATATAAAAGATGTAGAATTAGGTCTAATTAATTTTTATTCCTTTTTAATTTTTTCCTTTTTTACCATAATATTATTTATTTTATTTACTTTTATAATTAAATATGTATGAATAAACTTGTAAATTAATTAGGGTTTCATTTAGGTTAAAATTTTCAACATTTTTTTAAATAACTTAAAAATAATTAGAATTAGGTTTAACATTTTATTTTAATTTCAAATTAATTCCTTTCCTCATTAAATACCAAAAAAACATAAAAAAACAAATTCTTGCTTTCTTTTAATTTTAATTTTTAAATTCCTCATTAATTTAATTTTTTTGCAAAAAGGGTCCAACGCCCTCGTTTCGATTTAATTTCGCATATTTATTTTATGTCATTTAAATAATTGTGTACCTCTCCCAAAGCCTTGTAATTACTTCTCGCACTTTTAATTTCTTTATTTTCTGTCAAATCGGGTCCGGTTTAATTTTGGCGATGTGGACCCGCGCCTTTTGTAATAGCTTTAGAATTTACTTTCCCGCAAATATTTTAACTGTTAAACAAAGCATGCAAGAATGAATGGCCTTAAAGTAAAATCAAGCGTAGAACACCAATGACATGACAAGACAAATATCAATGAAAACGACACACGAATCGCACACACCACCCCTAGGGTACGCCTCACTGTTGCCTTGCCTCGAAAGGTGATCGTCGAGTAGAGGATGTCTTAGTAAGTCCTCATGATCCGGGAACCTGGCATGAGGGTAGCTTCTAAGGTGTCTTCCTATTGCTCTGGTGATCACCATGTCCCTACAAACTCGAATTGACCCGAACACCTCCAACGGTGGTGCTACCTACCTCTCAATGGTGGGATGGCACTACTTTAAAGGACATTTACACAGACGAATTCCTTAGGGTAGGTAGACGACTCATGGATACTTGCTCTTTTCAAAACAAACAAAAATCTTTTCACACCGACACTTTTCAAAAGCTTTCAAAGCAATTTTTCAAACACTCTGATACAAGAGTCGAACTGGAATTTTCAAAGAAACTTTTTAAAACCCACATTGAAAAGCAAACAAACCTTTTTGAAAACACAATGAGCAAGTATCTAAGAGCCCATGGATAACCATGGATAGAAAGGGTGCTAACACCTTCCCTTTCTATAACCTACCTCCCGAACCGAGAGCAATCTCTTTAAGGAATTTTTCTGTGCTTTTGTCCTTTCCATTTGGAGAAAATAAAAGACGGTGGCGACTCTTGCTTCCGCGACATTTCGCGAAACCAGCTTTAAACAGTCAGTTCCAGATCCACCGATCACACCATGGTTAGACCTAGGGTTTGTATGTACATAAAATCAAACGCTAGATAACCTAATACAAAGATAAATACATGAAATCAATACACCATTCACACTTGCACCCCTAGGGTAATCCCGCTTGTTGCCTTCCAAAATGGGCCATGCTTGCACGTCGAGTTTCTTTGGCAAAAACAATTCAAATGATCATAAGTCCCTCGATGACGCTTTCGAAAGTTGCCTATCAAAATGATCATAGTCCCTTCAAGAAAATTGCCAAAGACACTTGGCACCATTGCATTCATGGTCCATACGATGACCCGCGCCTGTCCCGTTAACATCCTAAACGCAAGATTGTCCACCAAATACAATGGTGGAACAAAATTGTTAAAATGGTTAAAACATGAGAAAAACCTTTGAGTAAATATAGGGTAGACAAACTCTTAGTTACTTGATCCAACTTGAAAAAACACTTGCCTACTTTTCAAACCACACTCCACAAACACTTTCAAAAACAAACTTTCAAAAACATTTGAAACATCTTTTCGAAAAGATACACACCTTTGTAAAACACTCAAACACGAGTCATTACATTGGTTGCCTAAGACAAGGCATCTCTTTCAAAACATTTTCAAAACACACACACACACACCATTTCAAGCAATTGAAAATCAAAGGCAAGTGATCTAAAAACAAGTAACTAAGAGCCCATGGATAACCATGGATGAAAAGGGAGCTAATACCTTCCCTTTTCATAATCTACCCCCCGAACCCACGAAAACATCTCTCAAAGGTTTTTCCTGTGCTTTTTAACCTTTCCTTTAGGATAAAATAAAAAGTCGGTGGCGACTCTTGCTAAACCGAACAAGTGCGAATACAAACGCAAAACACAAGTCAGTTCTCCCACCGTATCACACACGATCTCTGCAATTCCTCCAAGTCGCTAGGCATGTCAGGATGGAGAATGATAGAAGGAATATCCCTCCGGCAACAGGTTCCACAATATTGGTAAGATAGCTAGATTTGGCATCATGAGACTTTGAGCACGAGCTCGTACCCATTTGAGATAAGGCTCAAGAGGGATGGAATTCTTATACCCCAAAGTCTTACTATCAACCTTGTTCACCGTGCCCCAAGCTCGTACAAACCTTTGACAATAACTTTGAACATCATTCTCATAGTCAAAAACAATACCTTGAATGAGTGCATCGTAGGGACCATCTCTTCGAGCATAGCCAAATTGTCGTAGAGCTAGAGAAGGTTTATAAGTAATAGCTCCCCTAATTCCCAAGAGTGGAACATTAGGGAACTCCCCTCAATGGTCAATGATAGTAATGTCCTCTTGAGAACAAGAGCACCGATGGATATTTGTATGGGAAAGTGACATTATCCTTTACGACCGCCTCAAACCTTGATCATTCTTTAATATTGATCGAGGAAGGTGAGAAATAAACCACCTAGACAACAACAGAATGCAACACATAAGATCCCCTCTCTTCCTCATGGTACGAGTGTGAAGACAATGTAAAATGTCTCCAAGCAAAGTAGGCACGGGATTACGAGCAAGGAAAATTTTGACAGCATTCACATCTATGAGTTGGTCATGGTTAGGAAAAAGCACCAATCCATAGATTAGAATAGCCAATATCTCCTCAAAAGCTTGTAAATTCATAACATCATAAAATAGTTAAGCCTTTTCCATCAGGAATTTAGCCAAAAATCCCTTGACCCTACTTCTTGTCTCCCAATTGGCTATAATGTCAGAACTCCTCAAATGTAAGGCCTTGGCAATATCTTAAGGTCTTGGAGTTTCCTATAAACCAGTGAATGGTATTTGATCAAGGACTGGTACCCCCAATAGTTGAGAGAATTCTTCCATTGTGGGCACTAGTTGATAGTCGGGAAAGGTGAAACAATGATATACAGGGTCAAAGAACTAAAATAGCAACCTCATCATGTCTTCTTCAAAGCTTAAGGTAACCAGATTGAGAAGTCGACCATATCTTTTGGTGAACGGATAATTTTTAGTAACCCTTGATGCTAACTCTTTGAGTTGAGGAGGCACCCTTACAAAGTTGATTCGGATGGTATTTCTACGAGTGGAAGTCATATCCTACAGAACAGAACAAAGATAAATCCCTAGGTCCTTGAAACGGTTAGTGAAAATGCTATGTCATGATGTCATGATGTTTATGAACAAATAATCACACACAAACAAAGCACACAAGGCCTTAGGTTTAGGCTTGCATGGGGTTTATAGGTAAGTACCCTCTTGAAGTTTAGTTGGTTCAACCTGCCCTAACAAAAGTAATTGGGTTCTAAGGAATCTCAATATCACTGATCTTTCTTCATTGGGCATTGTTTTAGCTCAAGCATCCAAACTGCGACCAAAATATCCCAAAATTATGATCTCAATGAGTGTAGTATCGAGTATCAACCAACTTTAGTCTTTCACCAAAGCCAGCTATCTCACTACTTTCTAATAGCCAAGTTGTTCAACTAAGATTCTACAGTCAGTTAGTGCTTCATGACACCACACAGTGGTCTCGTATTCTCCTTGACTGGACTCAAGGAACACCTGTACCAACAAATGTGTCACACTAACGTAGCCATCACTTCAACCATGTCATTATTACGCCGTATAGTCCCCACGATCTATTGCTACTTACCTAATATTCCCCTAATCCGGGTATAGTATTTTACAAGTAATAAACCCAAGCATAACCCACAAATGTAAAGAAAACAAAGCAAAGAATTAAAGCAAATAAAGGTGATCTAGATCTTAAGGTAACCCCACTTTTAGTTTTATATCCACAGCAGAGTCGTCAGTTCTATCATACGGTGGGAGAACTGACTTGGTGTTTTGCATTTTATCGCAAATGTTGCGGATAGCAAGAGTCTCCACCGACTTTTCTTTTATCCAATAAAGGAAAGGGTGAAAAGAACAGGAAAGACCTTTTGAGATTTTTCTTGAGTTCGGGGGGTGGATTATGAAAAGGGAAGGTGTTAGTATCCTTTTATCTGTAGTTATCTACGGGCTCTTAATTGCTAGATCACTTTGAAATGCTTGGTGTTTGTGTAAGTTTGAAAATATTATGAAAACGCCTTAGTTCGTCAAACTTTGCAATGATTCTCGTATCGTTGAGAATGTATACAAAGTGTTGGTTTTGAAAATATTTGTTGAAAAGGGAATGTTTTGAAAGATGTTTTGAAAATGCCAATGTAAGGCAATTTTGTAATGATTCTGATATTGTTGAGAATGTATACGAAATGTTTACTTTAAAAGATGTTTGAAAGTGTGAAGTATGGAAATGGTTTTGTTTGTGAGCAAGCAGTTATGAGAAATCTACCTACTAAAAAAGACTTAGTTCTTTTCCTACTTCTTTAGGTAGTGCTTGTCTACCATTAGTTAGTAGGAAGCCATATCATTGAATGTGAGGGACAGGCGTGGGTCGTCGTACAGTCATAGAAGGCAACTTGTAAGGTGTTTTAGCAATTGTTGTAAGGGACTAAGATCATTTACCGAAGGAAACATTTGAAGGGTCAACGAGAGACTATGATCTTTTAATCGGGGGTCTTTTTCTAAAACATCTCATATTCGAGGGACATGATTGTTTTTATCTGAGGAAACAAGTGTGGGTTACCCTAGAGATGTAAACGTGCAAAGTGTGTTTGATTCAATTTATTTTATCTTGAATTAGGGTTGTATAATGTTGGTTTTAAGTCTTGCCATACAAACCCTAATTACTAACAATAATAAGGAAAACGATAAATTGTGGAAATTAAATATCCTACGCTATTACAATACTTTGGGAATGGGGGGTACAAATTTACAAATGGGGATGACAAGTAAAGTAAACCCTACTTACTATTACAAGGCTTTGACATTTACATAAATTGTAATGCGAGATAATAAAATGTACAAAAAATGTAAAGATGAAGAAAAGAAAATTGTTTTTATGGCTTTCGATAGAATGATTTTAATTAACCTAATTAAACTAATTAATTCATAAAGGAGGTTAATTAATTATTTAACAAAACCTAAAATCTAAATTAATTAAATTTAAGAAAAAAATAAACCTAAATCTAAAGTAATTTTGTTTAGAAAATAGTATGAATGTTAATGTTAATTTGTAAAATAAAAATAATAAAATTTGATTTAATAAAAATAAAATAAAATGCCTAAATTAAAAACATTTTTAATTTAATTAAGAAAATATATTTTGAATGTTCTTTGGTTTAGATAAATAAATAAATAAGTAAAATATAGAAAAAAAATATAAAGAATATAAAAGTCTTGGGCTAGGGGTTTAAAAAGTGAAATGGGTGTTAAGAAAGAAAATGGGGCGCTAGGCCCAAAACATCAGTTGTTTGTTTGATGCTGAAGATATAAAAAAATGTATGTTGGGCCTGTGTTGAATAGCAAAATGGGGGTGATGGAAAGGAATAAATGCTAAGGCCCAAAGCCAGGGAGTCCTAAATGCGCTAGAACAAAATAAGGAACAAAAAATTGTTAGAAGAATAACAAAATGGGACGCTTTGGCTCGAACCCAGGTTCCATAGGTGACAGGCGCGCGCTTTAACCACTGGGGTGGTGATACATCCGTTAGTTTATGCAAAAACTATTAAATATAAAATAAACTTGCTTCTGACTATACTTCATCTTCTTCCTCGCGCCTTCCATTTTTGAATTTCAAACTTGCTCATTTCTCAACCATTTCAGAAAGTGTAAACATCAAACTTTTAGAAATTTCATAACGATTTTAACCACATAAATAATTTAAGCTAACACCCAAAGATGAACACGAATTTCCGTTGGTACCAAATTATGACCTAATTTTTCTGTAACTTCAACTTCAAAAGTCGCATCACTCAGACATGATAAATGAAAACTAAGGGCATGGTTAGCTTCAGGGCAATGATGCCTACATTTGATCTTTACAAAATAACTATTAATGATGCTTGTATGAGAAGTTCAAAGTTAAGAAAACATACCTCAAAACTGGAAATCGTGTTTAAAGTTTGAGCACTCCTGGAGATGTTGTGACGATCTGAATAGCTTCACTAGACTCCAAGGAAGCTAATGCAATGCTTAGTTTGGATTGAGAGTGGCTGAATCTTCCTGAAGAAGTCAATGTACATAACTCTATTTTTGGAAATGGAGGATGATGATGGATGTGTTACAGTTGTGTAACAAGGTCTTGGATAGGTTCTAAAGGATCTATGGAAACTTTGTGATTGATTTAGAGTGAAAACGCACGAGTGAATTCTGAGTTGGATGTTAAAGTAAAAAATGGCACAAAAAATGAATTTTGAGAGCAATTCTGAGTTTGAGATGGTTTGAGGGAGTTTCAATGCTTGTGCATTCGTCTCTTAGGTTGAAAATAACCTCTCTATTTATAGGCAAGAAGTTTGGAAGCTTGAAGGGATCAGAAACAAGAGATCACATGTTATGATATTGAAACTTGATTTTGAAGCAAGCTTGACAAACATGGTTTCAATGTATAGTACAAGGGATTGTAGGGGGTCTAGAGGCTTTAAACATGTTGCTTCTGAGCATACATGTTGAGTGTGATCAAAACAAACAAGTTAGAGGCTCAAGACAAGTTAAATTTGTGATTAAAGTCACTTTTCCAAAATGGAAGTGTAAACTTTCTTCCCTAAAATGCATGATCACTTGGACAATGGCTCAAGCTCTTGGATCATAGTTCAATTAGTTATGTAAACATCTGATTATGGATAGATTTGAAATTCAAGAGGCTTGCAAAGCAAGATTACGCAGCATAGTTGTGAGATTGGATCATGTGTTCATCAAGAAAATGACTTGTAATTCAAGAATGGATGCCCAAATTCTTCTCTTCGATTCTTTTAGCACAAGAACGATCTCTTTAAGTTCTTGGACATTTTGGAAAGCTTGAAACATTGTCTACAAGCTTCATGTTTATCACTTTGGTTAAATCAAATTGGATCTATGTGCAAATTGGTCAAGTTAGGTCAAACAAATCTTCCTAAACTTGCTAAAATTTTCACTAAGTGTTTTATGAAAAATGCCATGACTTTGTGAGCTTATATCTTCAAATATAATCATATTTTGGACATAAACCCTCTATTACAAAGTTTTAGAGTTCATCAAGATCTACAAATTTCATGTTGAAAGTTTTCCTTGAATCATCTTGCATCTTGGTGAAAAATTGTCAGGAAGTATTGAAATTATCAAGGTTAAAAATACTTAGAAATTTTCTAAGTATTGAAAACTTTGACTTTTTGTGGACTTTCTTGATTCTTGATGATCAAGTTTGATATTTTTGAGTATCTTGATGAATCTTGGCCTTTGAAATTCAATGTGACCAAAAAGTCAAAGTTTGACTTTTTGTGTATTAGTTGACTTTTCATCAGTTGATCTAATTTCAACTATCAATCCAATGATCTTGAGAAGTGATTTGAGCCATGAAATTAGGTCAAGGTATTCTTTTTGAATCATTAAGATCATGCTTCATGCCTTTAGGTCATGTATTAGGTCAAAAGTCAATGATCAGTCATTCTCAATCAAAACCCTAATTTTGACAATTTTGCCCCTTTGATGTCTTGAGTGCTTTTCTTGAGGCATTGTGATCAACCCTTGATCAATTGATGAATATAACCTCAAAATGTTGATGTTGTCCAAAAATCATGAAGTTTGACTGTATATTGACTACAATTGACTTTTTACCCAATACAACTAATTTTCAGTCACTTAAGCAATTGACTGAGCAAATTTGTGATGCAAGTCTTGAAACTTGGCATGAGAAATATTCAAGACCTATAATGAACCATGAAAGTCACTTGAGGCATCAAAAGTCTAATTGTCCTTGAGAAAACCAAATTCCTAATTTAGAGGCTTAGTGCTTAGGAGGTGAACTTATTTGATCAAACCCTTGAGAATCCTTGAGCATTTGAGATCTTTGGTGAGAAATGTCTTGAGAAAAGAGAGGGGAAATTTTAGGGCACAACACCCCCAAACTCAATAATCTCAAGGTATTTCCTGTTCTTTTCACCCTTTCCTTACTGGATAAAAGAAAAGTTGGTGGGGACTCTTGCTATTCGCAATATTTGCGATAAAATGCAAAACCAAATCAGTTCTCGCACCGTATGACAAACATGTTAAGATTCAATATATTCTTAATGAAGAGCTTGCTATCCTTCACGACTCAATATCTATTTACGAGCCTAACAATCCCAAAACTCTTCTTCCCATTCCAAAAAGCTGGTTCAAATTTCTGTTAACCAACTTTCATCCTAGAAG
This sequence comes from Vicia faba, assembly GCA_948472305.1. Taxonomy (NCBI): domain Eukaryota; kingdom Viridiplantae; phylum Streptophyta; class Magnoliopsida; order Fabales; family Fabaceae; genus Vicia; species Vicia faba. The sequence goes on along the minus strand of OX451739.1, from coordinate 1,016,893,050 downwards.
AGCTCACCAAAACATCATGACTTATGACAATCGACTTCTTCTATTTTTAATGATCAATAATTTTCAGATAAATTTGCCACATACCATTTCCAATTTTTGACTAAATTCCATCACACTCTCCAGAGATGAATTTAAGTCCTTCATACCTTTTGGAAGAGTTCTCTCTGAGATCTTCTTTAGAGAAGGAATTATTGAAAGCATCCAGAGAACTGGTCCTGCAAATGTTCTGGTGAAGAAAAAGTGTGAAGTCTTTAATGGTTAAATGATGACTGTTTAGTGTCTAGGTTTCTCTGTGTCTAGGTTTAAAATTAATGTAATTTTCTTCTTCTGTTGGTTAAATTATGTCCACTTGTAGTCCTACTTACTTTGTGTTTTATGTACTCCTCTATCAATAAAAATGTGTTTTTATGGTTCTATTTAACAATTCTACTTTGCTTCTTTTATTGATACTCTTCAATTTGTTTATGTCTCTTAATTACATTTGTGATTTTTGACAAGGAGGGAGAAAGTAAAATGATTTTGATAATATTAAAACATATAAAGTTTTGTTACTACTAACTGTGTGTTTGATGTTTCAATCCAGGAAGTTTTGAATAAGTTCACTGTGTATTCTAAAGAGAGGTTGAATATGAAGAACCTAATGTCTAAGGTTAAGAACCTTATGGATGAAATCAACTCTAATTTCATATATAAGAAGTTGTACACTTTTTGAATATATGAATATTCAAACATATGTACCAAACACAATTTATAAGTTATAAACTTAGTGAAAATAAGGTAATCTTGCTTGATATCATAGTGTTCAGAAGTTGTGAACTTTCTGAAAGTATAGAATTTAGACTTAAAGCTTCAGAAGTTATGCTCTCCTGAAAGGAAGTTAAGTCAACATTCTGATGCATGGTCTCACACATAGATGCCACTCAAAAGCTATGCTCTGATACGTGTGCTTCTAAAACATTTGTCTTATCCAAAAGTTATGAATTGTCTGAATGTATGATATATTGGAAAATACCATGTCAAACATTGATACTTAAGTAGTGAACTTCTCCAGAAGTATAGTGTTTTGGTTGTGATATCAGAATCAAGAAATAGAAGTATAATACATGATGCGTGGGATTATCCAATCAAGCTCAAAATCAAGTTTTGATTCTTCATCAAGTGCTGATGGTAACCAGGTTCTGAGATGAAGACCGGTGCTCTAGTCAGACTCTAATGAGTTATTGTAGGGAAGTGTTACTTCTTTATCTCTATGTTCTTAAAACTCAAAATTTATTTTGTGAGTCTTGGGCAGAGGAGGAGACTTTGAAAAAGCATAAATGAAAATTTGGGATTAACTGATTTAGGGGGAGTTGTGAGCTTAACTCTGAGTTTATCGGTTGCTGTGATTATCCTAAATAAATTGTTCTATCAAAATACATGGTTTTGTCATCATCAAAAAGGGGGGAGATTGTAAGAACAAGAAGTTTTTCTACATTTGACCTTAAGATTTTGATGATAACTTTACATGGTATCATAAAGAACAATTGTATACACTAATGGTTTCGTTCTAGTGTGTAGCTGCTGTTGTAATGTTCTAACTCTGGTACCGAGGCGTGTGATATCATCAGGTTCTAAACATACACTACTAGAAGAAAACACGTGGTTACGTGTGACAGTGAAGTCAAGATTCTATAATTCATCATATGCAACGGTTCTTAGGAACGTTAGTACAAGAGGTTCTGATCATGACTTAGTGGTTAAGCTTTGGAGGCCTTCTAAATCTTTGCTTATGTGTATTACAAGTTATGAAGATTATAAAGACGAAGTTATGTTGAATAAGTTCTGATGATATGAAGAAAAGCAAGTTCTTACAACCAAGTGTTGAAGACTCTGAAGACAAGGTTCTAATAGGATAACTACTGAAGACTCCAAGACTTAGATTCTAAGACATAAGAGTGATTCTTTTACAACAAGTTTTAAACATTCAAATTATCTGAAGCCTCTGAAGATAAGAAGAAGTTTAAATGGTTAATGTGTGATGGTGTACAAAAGGTACGTAAAGTGTCAGTGACCTCTACCCTCAAGGGTGTCGTAAGGACAGTCCTTTCGCAGTGTAATGTCAACCACTCTCATTGTGACCGTTGGGAACAAACGGCTGGATTTCTAAATATCTTTCTTTACTTAAAGGATCTTTGTTTACAAGCTTATGAGAAAAACATTATTCATAGAAAAGATGGAAAACTATCATTGAAAAGTGACAGGATACATAAAATATTATTTTATACTGTCTAAACTCTTACACCTTATTCTATCTGTTGAAGAACTAACCGTTTGTGCAGAAAAAGACTTTTATATCCTCACAACGTCTCTCTTTCAAGGCTATAAAAGAAGATCAAAGATTCATAAAAAAATTCCCATGCCCACAAAGCTGAAATTCTGTGGATGCTAAAGTTGACAAAGCTGCAATGCTAAACATAATGAAGACCACTATACAGAAATGTGAGAAAAGAGAAAGATAAAGAAGAAAACTACAAGATGCTACTCCAAATATCATCATATACATCTTGGTAGATCTCAGAAGAAGAAAGGAGTTGTTGCTTATAACTTTCTCAACCAGAAGATGAAGAAGAAGAACAATACAAGATGCTACCCAACTTCTAATCAAATACATCTTGATAGAACATTGTAATAACACAAGAGTTGTTGCTCTTATTGTGTTATAGTTCTAATCTCTTCAGGTAAATTGTTTTAACACTAGAGTTGTTGCTCAAAAACGTGTTAAACAATATGTGCTTAAATCATTTGTGTAATCTACTTAGAAGAAACAAACATTTAAATACAAAAACCTTATCAACAGTTGTGATTGTTTCCTTGAGTGACCAAGTGAATGTCTAATCTCCAGAAGATAATGGTTGTGGTCATTATGGGAAATCCTAATAGGGGATCTTAAGTGATCTGGTTCTATTGGGTCAATGATTTTTATATTCGTTAAATCGGATCACTGAACATGTCATTGGAAGTTTCCATGAGTGACTGAGTGAAGGTTTGATCTCAAGAAGACACTGGCTGCAGGCCATTATGGGAAATCCTAATAGAAGATCTTAAGTGATATCATTCTATTGGGTCAATGATTGTTATATTCGTTAAATTAGATCACTGAAAATATCATTGAAAGGTTCCTTGAGTGACTGAGTGAAGGTCTGATCTCAAGAAGATAATGGTTGCAGTCATTATGGGAAATCCTGATAGGAGATCTTAAGTGATATGATCTTATTGGATCAGTGAACGTTATATTTGGTTGGATCACTGAACGTGTCATTGGTTTCTAGTCACCGGATATTTCCCGTGGATTTGTAATCAGTTTAGCTATAGTGGATTAAGTCCTTGTTGAAGGAGAAATTATCCTTGAGGGGTGGGTAGGATTAACCTTATTAAGGTGAACCTGGATAAATCACTTGTGTCCTTTAATTTTCATTGTTTTATTGTTATTATCATTTGAGTGCTCAAAATTTCTAAAGGTGAATGTTTTCTATAAATCCAATTCAAACCCCCCTTTTCTTAAGTGTTCTCTACCTTCACCCATCATTAATGATTCTGCTATGGCTCTTTGTGACTTTGAAAATCCAATTTATCAAGCCAAAGAAGAAGGCGAGGAAGATTATGAAGTTCCCGAAGAGTTAGCTAGACTGCTGAGGCAGGAAGAAGGGGTCATCCAACCACACCAGGAATCTCTAGAAGTGGTCAATCTAGGCACCGAGACGGTCAAGAATGAGGTCAAGATTGGGACTGCCTTAGAATAATGTGTAAAGCATAGGTTAATTGCAATGCTCCGAGAGTATGTGTATGTTTTTGTTTGGTCTTATGAAGACATGCCGAGATTAAATACTTTTATTGTTGTGCAATTAAACATAAACTTCGAAGAAATCGTCCTGAGATGTCTATGAAGATTAAGGAGGAAGTTCAAAAACAACTTGATGCAGTTTTTATGAATGTGATTTCCTATCCTCTATGGATTTCTAATATTCTTCCTGTGCCTAAGAAGGACGGTAAGGTACATAGTGCGTTGATTACAAGGACTTGAACAGAGAAAACCCTAAAGATGACTTTCCGTTACCCCATATTGATGTTCTTGTGGATAACACAGCATATTCCAAGGTATTTTCTTTCATGAATGGTTTCTCCGGTTACAATCAGATAAATATGGTGCCGAAAGACATGGAGAAATCTACTTTCATCACCCCATGGGGGACCTCCTATTATATAGTAATGCCCTTTGGTTTGAAGAATGCAGGGGAAACCTATTTGCATGTGATGGTCACTCTCTTTCTTGACATGATACACAAAGAGATTGAAGTATATGTCGATGACATGATCGCCAAATTACAAATAGAAGAAGAACATATGGTTCACTTGTAGAAATTGTTTGAAAGATTGAGGAAATTCAGAATGAGGTTGAATCCGAACAAGTGCACCTTCAGAGTGAGGTCAGCAAAGTTTATGGGCTTTATAGTCAGTGAAAGAGGTATCGAGGTTGATTCCACAAAAGTAAAAGCAATTCAAGAGATTCATGAGACGAGAACTGAAAATAAGATCTTGTCAAGTATATATTTGAAAATTCAGCTCTCACGAGAAGTGTAGCCCATTGGTAGATGATTTTGACCAAATATGATATCCAGTATACTACCCAAAAATCCATCAAGGGTAGTGTATTGGCGGACTATCTTGCTCACCAACCTTTAGAAGATGATTATCAACCAATAAAGTTTAAATTTCTGGATGAAGACATTTTGTATATAAGGGAATGCAATATTCCTGGACTACAAGAAGGACCCAAACCAGGATCACGATGGAAGATGGTGTTAAATGGTGTCTCGAATGCTTTAGAGAATGGTGTTGGGGGTGTTATCACTTCTCCTATAGGTTTTCATCTCCCTTTCACAGGCAGAATTTGCTTTGATTGTACCAACAATGTGGTTGAGTATGAAGCCTGCATCTACGGGATCGAAGCAGCAATTGATCTAAAAATAAAAATCCTTGAAATATATGGAGATTCAACCTTGGTTATTAGTCAGATTAATGGAGATTTGGAGATGCGTCACCAAAATCTAATTCCCTACCAAAAGAAAGTCATAAAGTTGATCCCGTATTTTAACGAGATCACGTTTAATCATGTCCTGAGAAAAGAAAATCATTTAGCAGATACTTTGGCTACTCTATCATCCATGTTTAACGTTAAATGGACAAATGAAGCCCCCTTTATCACCATTATAAGGTTAGATGAGCCAACATTCTGTTATGAAATAGAGGAGGAAACTGATGAGAAGCCTTGGTTATATGACATCAAAATGCATCTTGAAACACAAGAGCATTCTGAAGATGCATCTATTACAGACAAGAAGACTCTGGGGAAATACTCAGCCAAGTTATTCCTCAATAGTGGCGTGTTGTATAAAAGAAACTACGACTCTGTGCTGCTCAGATGCGTGGATAGACACAAAGCAGACAAAGTCATAGAAGAAGTGCACGAGGGTTCTATTGGGACTCATTCCAGTGGACACATTATGGCCGAGAAAATACTGAGAGTGGGTTATTATTGGTCTACCATGGAGGTTGATTTCCATAATCATGTTAGAGTATGCTACAAATGCCAGATATATGTTGATAAAGTGCATGTGTCTCCTGTTCGGTTGAACGTCTTGACCTCTCCTTGGTTGTTTGCTATATGGGGTATTGACATGATAGGTCGAATCGAACCAACTGCTTCCAAAGGACATCGTTTCATTCTGGATGCCATCGACTACTTCACTAAATGGGTTGAAGCTGCATCTTATGCCAATGCCACAAAGCAAGTTATTTCTCTCTTTATAAAGAAAGAAATTATTTGTCATTATGGAATTCTTGAAAAGATCATTATTGATAATGGATCTAATCTTAATAACAAGATGATGAATGAGCTGTGTGAAAGCTTTAAGATTAAACATCATAAATCTTCTCCATATCATCCTAATATGAATGGTCCTGTCGAGGAAGCTAATAAAAACATCAAGAAGATTATGAATAAAATGGTGGTGACTTACAGGGATTGGCATGAGATATTTCCCTTCGCATTACATGGTTATCATACTTCAGTTCATACTTCAATTGGGAAAACCTCGTTCTCTCTTGTATATGGTATGGAAGTTGTCCTCCTGTGGAAGTCAAGATTCATTCGCTAAGTATCATGACAGATGTAAAGCTTGACAAAGCTAAATGGGTTCAGAACAAACTTGATCACTTTAACCTCAATGATGAAAAGAAATTGGCAGCCCTCTGTCACGGGCATTTATACCAGAGAAGGATGAAGAAGGCCTTCGACAGGAAGGTGCATCCTCGGAATTTCCAAGCTGGTGATCTAGTGCTGAAGAGGATCCTGCCTCCCAATAATACAGATGCTAGGGGAAAGTGGGCTCCGAACTATGTAGGTCCATACGTTGTAAATAAAGCCTTCTTAGGAGGAGCCATAATGCTTGAAACTATGGATGGAGAAGATTTTCCGCACCTTGTAAATGTAGATACAGTTAAAAATACTTTGCATAAAATAGAACCACTAAGTTAACGACTTATGAAAAATGGGCATTCCGGCGAACCATAAAAAGAAAAAGGTTCAGGAAAGACTTAGGGATAAAAACGAATTAATCAAAAGAATTGAGTACACCCACTAAGTTGAAAACCCGAAAAGGGTGACTTAGGCAAAAAAGGGTATCCCGGTTAATCGAAAACCCAAAAGGCCGATCCAGACAAAAGTTAGGGATTTAAAAGCGAATGACTGCAATCTGCATCGGATCCATAACTACATTACCATAGCAGTTGGTAATCCTAAAGGGTAGGAATCAGTCCAATAGTCTTCTCCAAAAAGCAAAGTATTGAGATACTTCAAAAACATGAGAGAGTTATAGCAGAAGCGAGCCTCGATGGGAATCCGTGATCGCATTGCCATCTTTATATTTTGTTTTTTGTTATGTACACAATTACCTCTTTTTAGGAATTACCTCCTGATGTAAATGCCTATTTATAGGCCAATAAATCAACAAAATTTCCATTTTTCATTAAAAGCTTCTCTTTTTTTTTACTTTTTTTTTACAAAAACGTCCAAATCATTGAGCTCTCTACAAAACTTGATGTAAACAATTGAAAATTGCTTGAGATGTCAAGTGCCCAGGATGACGGCTAAATTTTCCACGTTATACCTGAAGCATGTAGATATGTTTGTTTTGAAGGGGTCATTATCCACTCATGAAGGTTTTGTACCAATCCAAAAGCAGAGTACTTTTCCCCAGCAAAGTATGTATAGGTCCACTTTTCTCCAGTGGAGTTTGCACTTGGACTTTCTTCCCAATTTCAAGAAGTCCTCCCCATTAAAATCGTGTTTAGTTGAATGTATTCCGAGGTTTTCTTCCCCAGTGTAGCTTGCACCTGTGAGTGTTCTCTTAAGAATTCTCCTCATCCCCAGCGAGCAGGTAATAGATCTATCCTCAAGAATCTAAGAGTGGGTTAAAACCAAAGTTAGCTCTCTTCAGTGGACTACACTTTATTTTTGCAGGCTCTTTACCAAGGTCCACTTTTTAGTGGCATCTCTCCTTGGAGTTGGCGTGCCTGATTTACAATCTTGCACCGCAGTTTATAGCCAGTGGTTATTAACAATCCAAATTGTTATTCTTCATAGAAGACCAGATTTTCAAGGATTTCTTTTCAACAAGCCCTTGTTTCTCCAGCAGTTCCTAATTGTTTATGCTGTTCCTAAGTGGAATGTCCAAACATGCATCATTACATTGCATCTCCTTAAATGCATAACATTCCCATTTTTATGGAGCATTACACCATAGAAAAATTCAAACATGCATTAAAGCATAAGCCAATTGCCCAAAGTAACCCAGCTGTTATATACCTAGAAGGTGTTTAACCCCCACAGGTTATCCCTATGACATCTGAACATGTTTCTTCCAAGATTTTCGCTTCATACTTTTTGTTTACCAAGCGTCTTGTATTGTGGGACTCCCATCATGTTTCCCCGGTAGAGTCTATTGTGACTTCTATCCTAAATCAAGTCTTGTTGAGTTTTCTCTTTCCCCAAAGAGTCATTGATGTCTCTTGCCCTTGCAAGTTCTTAGTGTTTTTACTCGTGTTTGCTCTTTGCAGTTTGTAATACGGTGGGAGAACTGACTTGGATGTTTTATGTTTTATCCCAATTGTTGCGGATAGCAAGATTCTCCACCGACTTTTCTTTTATCCAACAAAAGAAAGGGTGAAAAGAACAGGAAAGACCTTTGATATATTTTCTTGAGTTCGGGGGGTAGATTATGAAAGGGGAAGGTATTAGCACCCTTTTCATCCATAGTTATCTATGGGCTCTTAGTTGCTTTCTAGAACACTTGAAAATTGCTTTGTTTGAAATGTGTTTGTGGTGGATTTTGAAAGTACTTTTGAAAAGCGCCTCCATTTAGGCAAACATTGTAATGATTCTCGTCTCTATAAGAATGCATAAAAAGTGTTGGACTTTTGAAAATATTTCATGTTTTTTTAAAGTGTTTGGTGTGTTTGAAAAGATATTTGTCTTTGAAGATGGATTTTGAGCAAGCAACTAAGAACGTTCTACCTACTCAAAAGTCTTTTTGTTCATTTTTCTTCCTTTGTTATTGCTATCTTACCATTGATTGGTAAGTAGCCTTACCTTTGGATGTAAAGGGACGGGCGTGGGTCATTGTATAGTCATAGATAACAATGTTGTGAGATATCTTAGCATTTCTCTTAAGGGACCAAGATCATTTGTAAGGCAACATTCGTAGCATCATCGAGGGACTATGATATTGTATTTTTTATTGTTATTGCTAAGATGTCTCACATGCATATCATGACCATTTTCTCAAGCCAACAAGTGGAGTTAACCCTAGTGGTGCAAGTGTACAAGTGTTTTGTATTTCATGCTTGTTTTGTCTTGGATTAGGGTTTTCTAAGATTGATTTTATCTTCCCATACAAACCCTAATTACTAGCATTTATATGAAAGCGATAAATTGCGAAAATGTAAATTCTACGCTATTACATCATTTTAGGGGATGTGGGATACAAATGTACAAAGGGGGATTGCAAGAAATTAAACCTAATTATCTATTACAACACGTGATATGGTGGCAGAACCGACTGTTATATACTGGTTTTGCATTTTTTGTTTGCAAATGTCGCGGTAAGCAAGAGTCGCCACTGTCTTTTCTTTTATCCAACAAAGGAAAGGGTGAAAAGAACAGAAAAAGACCTTTTTGAGAGTTTTCTGAGTAAGGGGGGTAGATTATGGAAAGGGAAGGTGTTAGCACCCTTTCCATCTGTGGTTTTCCACGGGCTCTTAGAGGTTTGATCATTTTTAAAATACTTTTGTGCTTTGTGTGTTTGAAAATGTTTGAAAAATTCCTTAGTACGTCGAACTTTGTCATGTTTCTCGGGATAGTAGAGAACGTATACAAAGTGTTTAAAAAATTTCTTTTGAAAAAGTAGTTTTCTGTGTAAGTGCAAAATGTTTGAGCAAACTTCTAATAGATATCTACTTTATTACTCGAAAAGGGACGTTCATTTCCTCTTTTCCTTTAGACAACACTATCCTACTATTAGTGAGTAGGTAGACATATCGTTGGATGTTTTTGAGGGACAATCGAAGGGACATTACAGTCACGAAGACAATTTTATGGAGATGCTTTAGCAATTCTGTTTTAGGGACTAGATCAATTACCGAGAAGGCAACTGTAGGGTCATCGAGGGATTATGATCTTTTGATTTTACGGGTTTTTGCTAAAGCATTCCTTCCTCATGACTGTTTTTAAAGGAAACCAAAGTGGGCGAACCTTAGAGGTGCTTGTGTGCAATTGCGTTGTGTTTCAGTTATTTTATCTTTAAACATTTAGGTGTTCTACCGTTTGTTTTCAGATCTTGTCATGCAATCCTAGTTAGCATACATCTAAGCAATTAATATATATAGGAATTTAAAGTGTGGGAATTGTAAATCCTACGCTATTACAAGGCATTGGGGATAGGATTTACATTATACAGGGATATAGGGGATAAAGCAGTAAATATCCTAATTTTAATCTATTACATCCGGTAGGCAGATACAATAATAGTAAAAAAATATGGAAGTAAATAAACGCGCATGAAGTAGAAAAAACGTCTAAAATCCTACAGAAAAGAAATCTTTTTTGTCGTTTTTGGTATAAAAGAAAACAAGGCCTAATTCTATTTAATTTTAATTTAAAAAAATGTTAAAATAATTAATTAATTTATTTACAAAATTAATTTAGTTGGAAAAACAACTAGCCTAATATTTTTGTGATTTTGATTTTAATGTAAAAAATAAAAATAAGTTAATGAAAACAAAGAAAAATGAAATTCAAGGGACACCCTTCGATCCAGGGAGCAAAGGGGAGCTTCGATCCAAGGAGAATTAAGGCCTTTTCGATTCAGAAGAAATGCCTTCTTTTGATTGGGCTAAGGAGTAGGCGTGAATAGCCTTCGATCCAGGGAAGGGGATTTCCCTTCGATCCTGGGGAAGGGAACGTCTTTTGATCCAGGGGAGATGCCTTTTTTGATCCAGGAGACTATGGCTTCGATCTAGAGAAGGTATCTCCTTTGATCTGGGATGCTATACCTGCAAGAGTACGTTAGAGAAATAAAACGCGGGACCTGGGTATCGAAACCTAGGTCCTTCGATCCTGCGCGCGCTGGGTCTTTTCAGGCTAAATCTGCAGCAAGTGTTAGCAAACGAAGAACATGACCTGGGTGCCAAACCCAGGCCCTTTGATCTTGTCTAGGATGACAGATAGAAGGCAATAACAAGTATGGATGTGTTATGCAAATATAAAGTTAGACAATTTACCCTTTCTTACCAGTAGTTTGAATCATCGATTTGGGCACTTTCAGGATGTGAGCACCTTCGATCTGGGGCTTCTTGGCGTGGATACCTTTGGTTGAAGGATTGCTTTAGCTTAGATTACTTATGAAAGTTTGACAACCTTTGATGGATTTTATGGGCAGCGTCTCCCCAATCTTTTTCCTTCTCCTTTTTTTCTTGCAACACTTGTGATCTCTTTATATAGAGGGGGTAGAGGGGACAAGAAGGAAAAGGTTTAAAAAACCTTGATTGTGTTTGAAAGCCATGAATGAGAATTTGTAACGTTGGAAAAAACACATGGGATCTTGTCCCTTTTTTTGAATTTTGATAGATATGTAACTGGCCTTCGAGTGCTCCCTTTCGAAGGGACTGATGTCTTCTTCGAATGGACCGTTTGAATGCTCTTTGAATGGACCCTTTGAATGCTCTTCGAATGGGCCCTTTGAATGCTTTTCGAATGGACCCTTTGAAAGCTTTTTCGAATGGACCTTTTGGAATGCCAATCGAATGGCCTTTGTTGACATGCCAATCGAAGGACACTATTACCATGCCTGTCGAAGCTGCCTTGACACAATGCTAAATTGAAGGATCCTTTGCCATGACAATCGAAAGGCTTGGCCCAGGGTCAAACGAAAGAATCTTTCATAATGCCAATCGAAGGCCTTGGCACAATGCCAATCGAAAGGCTTGTCATGAGGCTAATCAAAAGGCCTTGTATCCATTCCAATCGAAGGGATTGGCCACCATGCCAATCGAAGCATTTGTAATATCAATCGAAAGGCTTGGCTACAATGCTAATCTAAGAGCATTGTCCATGTCAATCGAAAGGCTCCTTCAGAATACCAATCGAAGGGTCTTTCAGAATTCCAATCGAAAGGTATTAAAAACACCACTTAAAATTTTTCCTTTTTTTCTTAGGCAAGGGTTTATGGTCAATCATGTAGGGGAAGACCTTGGAAAACATGAGAGGGAAAATATTAGGGTACAATAGTTTCCCCTGTTCAATCTTCCTAAACCTGAGGGTGTAGATTGGCTTGCCTACCTTTCGTGATCTGAAGGTGGAAGATGATTGAACACTAGAGTGCCAAGAAATTTAAACTCATCTGAAGTGATATTACTGGTGAATAATAGTCGGAATAGGCTTACAGATTCCATTTGGAAAAGGTGACAGGAGACCGTCAGAGATAAGCTTAAAGATGCCATCCACAGAACATGACGGAGAGTCGTCAGAGATGGGCTTAAAGATGCCATCCAGAAGACTGTTGATTTCATGAGGTACTCCTTTGTGGAGATTCCTGTTCCTGCGGTCTGAGGAAGAGTCCGCTGGGGAATGTTTTTTAGGGGAATAGAGTCTAAGAGCTTCGATTGTCCATTACTCTACTGGGGAGTCATCTCTTGACTGAAGAGTCTGAAGCAAGTTGTTATCTAGCCGGGATCCAGGTTTCACAATTACTTGCTGAGGATAATAAGGATGACAATTATCCGGTCATATTCCAGGCTTCACAGCGACTTACCGGGTGAAATGAGATTAAACTGTCATATGGTCGTACCCAGGCTTTGCAATTATTAAGCTGTTATCTGGTCGGGTCCAGGCTTCAACTTGAATCTGAGGTGTACCATTATCTGGTCGTATCCAGGCTTCGGTAATTTGAAGAAATTAAGTTGTTATCTGGTCGAATCCAGGCTTCAACTTGAATCTGAGGTATACTACTATTCGGTCGAATCCAGGCTTTATAGTAACTGACAAAGTAAACTGCTATCTGGTCAGATTCCAGGCTTCGCAGCATCTTATGTTATTATTTGGTCGAAATCCAGGCTTCACAGTGTCTTAAATTGTTGATTGACTATTATCCGTCGGGTTCCAGGCTTCATAGTAACTGACAGGGTAAACTGTTATCTGATCGGATTCCAGGCTTCACAACACTTTATACTGTTATCTGGTCGAAACCCAGGCTTCACGGTGTCTTTGAAGAAGTGAACTACTATCTGGTCAGATTCTAGGCTTCACAACACCTTATACTGTTATCTAGTCGAAATCCAGGCTTCATAGTTTCTTCAATTGGAATGGAAATCAGAGAGATCTTAGTGTCGATCTGACTGAATCAAAGAAGGTCTTTAATTAACTTTGAATGGAATGGAAATCAGAAGAATCTTAGTGTCGATTCAACTGGACCAGACAAAAGTCTTGGAATGTCTTCAATTGAAATAGAAATCAGAGAGATCTTAGTGTCGATCTGACTGAACAAGAGAAAATCTTGGGAGGACATCTTTCTGAGGAAACTGCGGAAATAGCCATTCATCCGACATAGCCTTTGAGAAGACTACCAGTTCACATAAGTAGCGATGTTTGTTGATTTAATATTTCTCTGAAAAAAGGTAAAGAGTTAGTCATATGCAATGTCATGATGTATGAAATGCATTGTGACGATGTTCTCAAAATAGATGAGATTATGTTGTATGCGATGTGTATGTGTAGCGGTAGAAATGTTCAAGTCTAAGCTATTGGATTGACTAGACTTATACAAATCAAAATAAAAATCTCCACTGCGCTTTATTGTTTCCAAAGGAATGGGAAAATAGCGAATAACCCAAAAGAGGGTGGGGGGGGGGGGGGGGAATATTCAAGGTAAGGGGGTTGGTTATGCAAAGGGAAGGTATTAGCACCCTAAATATCTATGGTACTCCGCAAGAACCTATTTGAAAAATCTGTATATTTTGGCTATAAAAAACGTTGTATAAAAAAATGGATGGTGGAGGTGATAAAAGAAATATATTTTTTATGATTTTTACACCCGCCGCGGTTGCAAACCTTTAGTGCATACGTACCACCTTTTTGTGCAATAGGGGATCAGGGTACACGCAGTTCCTCTTTTAAAAATTTTGAAACACAAATGTGTTGGTCAATTTTATGAGATAAAATATCATCGTCATTATCTGTGTGGAAAGCATACCTACTACGCACAATAATGAGAAAGGAGAATTTGCATCATCTCAAAGTGGAGGATATGGCTTGGATTTTAAAATCAACAATGCCTAACTCAACACCCAAGTGGAAAATATCTCTCTTTACTACATATTTTAAAAGTAAAGTTGTTTGCATCACTACAAGGATTGACAAGAGTTCAATCTTTTTTGAGAAAAGTTTAAAGATAAAAGCCAAAGTGGCAAGATTGTTTGAAATGAGATTGATTGACTTTTAGTCTTCTCACAATAATTTCAAAGTATTATTAAGTTTATTTGAAGTTTATCTATGAAAATGTTTGAAAATGCATGGACCTAAGTCCAAGTTTATCATGAAAGTGGTTCAAGTTTAAAACAATAAGAGTTTTCAAAAGGAGGGAGAAGATTTTTGAAATTAAAGAAGATGGGAGGAGAAGAAGAGGATATCCTAAAGAATAAGGTAAAAGCTAGGGATAAGAATCATCTAACCAACAAGAAGCCAATACTTGACACTATGAGTCAAGATAGAATTCCCATTCTTTGGATTGAAACCAAACAAGCCAAAATACTAGACCTCTCGAGAGAACCAAACTTCAAGTCTATTAAGTCTTCACAAAAATTGGGCAGAGTAACGGTTATATACGGATGAATTTCAGATTACAAACAAAGGGTGTAATCACAATAACCTGCACACAAAATAAACAAACAACCCAATGTCTTGAGGTAAACCTCAAGAGCTCCAGACAAAATAATCAGATAAGATCACAAGGTCTCCAATCATAGGCCAAGGTTTCTAATCCTAAGTCCAAGAAGTCCAATGTTCCATAATGCCAAGGATAGTAACCAAATAGTCCAAGTATCATTAAGGATTTTATCGTTTATGTTGATTATTAAGTATCTTAAGAAAAAGAAAAGAAAAGCTCAAGTGAGCAAAAATAAAAATGACAAGAATATTAATGCTCAAGTGAGTAAAAATAAAAATGACATGAAATGTAATGCTTAAAGTAAATGGTACATAAAGCATAAAAATAAAAGCATAAAGTAAAAACAATTCAATAATTAGTGGTTAGTTGGATGACCATCTTGAAACTTGCATTTGGAACTCATTAGAGGATTTGTAAAACCAAAGCCTCCATACAACAAGTTGCATTTTCTTTTTGTCAAGTATATCATCCCATTGGAATCCTCAAAAGTACCATTTAATGATCAACAATGTTTAAGTGATTCGCGTTGACCAAAAGTGTTGTAGATCCATTAGAGGATTGGTAGAACCAAAGCCTCCACACAATGAATCTCAAGGTTATTGGATCAAAGAGATCAAATTAACATACTTGGGCTTACAAACATAAGTTTGGTCCACGAATGATCATTTATTCGAATCGGGACAAAATTTAGCGCTATGTTAAGCAATCGTAAGTGGACTTATGTAGAAGTCGCACCTATTTTGAGGTCGTTCAATAGCAATCTATGCACCATTTATCTTGAGACATGATATAGAGATCATGCTCCAATAATATTTAGTGCAATAAGAAGGGGATGAGATGAAGAGGAATGGGAGAGAATATACAAACCACTTTTGAATTAAATATAATCAAACTATTATTAAAATCATTCATCCATTTTTGTGGAGTTAGACTCAACACCATGGATCTAATGATGTTAATAAAGTTCATGATCAAAAATTTAACCCAAGATCAGCCAGAAAATAATCACAAAATAATATTATATTTTAATATATACAAAAAGGTTTAAAAATAATGTTTAAAAATAGAAATAAAAGAGAAAAATATCAACTATGTTCAAATTAATCAAGAAATAAAAAGTAGGACCATAGAAAAATCAGAAAGGGGCTCAAATGGTTTTATAAATTTTTTGGTAATTTTTGAAAGTCAGACACTATTTTAAAAAATTAAAAGAAATGGGTAAAATAAACCAAAAATGATAAAAAATACCAAAGTCAAAAACAAAAATAAAATAATGTCACCAATATTTGTCACAATGTCGTTGGATCATTCCATAATTTTTTCAGAATTTAAAAATGCATAAAAGTATTTTTAATCATTTAAAAAAAATCAAATAAAGTGTAAATTTATAAAAAATACCAAAAAAAAATTAAATTGTGAAAAAATAAAAATCAGAAAGAGAATAATCAAAAATGTTTTTCATAATTTTTTTAGATTTTTTGGACTAAAAATGAGTTTTCTATGATTTTTTTAAGTTTAAAACAATTAAATATAAAAAATCAGAAAAGAAAATAAAATTCAAAAATATGTGAACCATTTGATGAGAGTCAAAATGCATTTGTAATCTAATCCAAGGGATCAGGCGCGCTGTGCATATCATGGTCATTAGTGAATAAAGCATTAAATCAATTATTAAATCAGAATTCAAAAATAACAAGTGGCGTGCCATCATTGGTTGGAAGATGACACGTTTATCATCTTCAACCTCCAGCCAATGTGAATTGTAGGTCTCTCAAACTGTAAAATCAGAAGCCCGGACCTATGCCATTCGCTTCGTCTCTTCAAGAAGAAGACAACCACAACCTCGCGCCAAATTTATATAAATTGTAGCTCAAGCAATTTGGAAAGAAAGTTTTGAAAAAGGGATTTGAAATTTCATGGTCAAAATGTGTTTCCAGTAAGAAGTAAGTGGTACGACTAGAACCAGGGCAATGAGAGCATCACAATGATATCAAAGTTTTGAAGAATTGATGAAGGAATCTACCTATTGAAATTGAGTTGCAGAGCTCTGAAACTGGACTTCTATGGAGCAATATAGGGCACGATTCTTGAATGTAATTATATGGTTAGCTTCAGGGAAGATCAAGGAAGGTGAATTGATGAAAAAATTGGATTGAAAAAGGCTTTAGAATGGATTTCGAAGTTGCTGAATTCTGAGTTAAGGAACAAGTTTGGAAGGGTGATTCTGGCTATCCAAACTTGAGAAAATGAATGGGATAGTTTATGTATTTATAGGAGAAGAAAATGGGATCAAAAGGAAGAGTGAATGATGCATTTTGGAGCGAATTCGTGCAAACTTGATACACGAGTGAAGTGTGATCTAATTTTCACCAAAACTCATCCAATCCTTGCGTTTTGAGGTGCTAAACAATTCTTGAACTTTACTAAACATGTTTAGAGGTAAAAACGCGTGGAAAACTTGTGATTAGAGGCCACATTATGGATTTCAATTGGTGAGAAATTCAGTTCCAAGTTACCAAATTCAAAACGATGGCATTTTCAACTCAAGGGGTCTTAGGGAATGATTCTTGAGGCTTTAGAAAGATGAGGTTACAAGCTTTGAAATGGAAAAAGAATGGGATCAAATGGACGCTTGAGCTGAAAGTTGTGTTGTGTCAAAGTTGGAGAAAAATGTTGACATTCCATACTTAGAAATATTTCTAATTTTTCTTCAAAAGTGACCAATAATGTCTTGCATCCAAACATAGCCTTCCACTTGGAATTTAATCTTGACCAAAAAATATGGCATGAATTAGATCTCTTGAATGACATTTTGAAACTTGAACCAATCAAAATCTCCAAAAATTGAGAAAGTTATGACTTGTTGAAGTTGGAAAAATTTCATAAAATGACCTATAATCTTTTGCATCCTTAAGGTAACTTCCATCCATTTTCTCACTTTGCACATAAAAGAAGGCATAAAGTTAACATCTTCAAGATCATTATGGAAAAATAATGGGCTCAAGGTGATAAAAATTGACCAAGTTATGATCATTTGAAGTCACACATGGAAAATTGGGGATTCATCTGGAGGACTTGTAACCTTTCTTCATCATCAAGTTTCTTCCACATGAAAACTCCTTGGAACTTTTGAAGTGATTTGTTAATATCCCTTTTAAGATAATGATGTCTTTGGAATCGCTCAAAAATACCAAAATATGAGCAAGATATACTCCTTTGAAGTTCAAAACCCTAGCTCCTAGATGAAGAAACATGCTTTGAGGAACTTTGACAAATTTGAACAAACTTATTATACCAAAACAAATGCTTTGTAAATATAAGTTGTTTAGGATGATAATTAGAACTCATAGCAACCACAACCACTTCCATATCATGAGAATTGAGACGAACATGCACTTGGGACCAAAAGGAATAAAATCTTGTCCAAACATGACTAATTCTTCCATCAACCCCTTGCACTTTTGAATCAATCTTGATAACTTGGAAATGTAGTGAACCAAAATAACCTTTCCATGCCATCCCTTCTAAAACAACTTCAATGGTGAGGTTTGAACTTCTCAAGCTTCATTGACTAGGTCATGGAAATAAACTCATGAACCCATGGATCAACTTGCTAAGCCCTATTGCCTTTACCTACATTGTTGACAAGTAAGAACAACGAACATTGCATTTTATTAATTAAAAGGAAAGTAAAAACAAAACATGAATGATTACACAAGAAAAACAAGTCAAGGTGCTTTGTGATTCCTCAAAGAGCAAAGCTAAGTATAGGGAGGGGAACCAAGAATCCTAATGTGATATTGTTGTGAATGAATCAACATGGTATGATGAAGGGATCTTAGGGGAAAAATTGGGGTACAACATCTGCCCTTATTTAAGTTTCTTCTATTCGGAGATACAAAGGTTAAAAATCTTCGTGTCGACACGATCGAAGATACTTAAATATAAAACAAACCCTATTTTTGGCCCTAAGATTCCATGAAAATGTTTGTGATCATGAATGCATATGAACAAGACCAAAGAGACACAGAACACCATTGGGGATGTAACAATAATAAAGAAACAAGAGAGCGACCCGACCAGGAAAATAAATCACTGGTGGATAAAAAGACCCGACTCAGAGAGGATGGTAAAATGGTCAAAGGATACACCAACTCCTACTGGAGGTAAAACTACCAACGTTCACTGAAGGTAGAAGGAAAATAAATAACAACACCGTTTGGACCACAATTCCTCAAGAAATTTGATCAAATCCTCAAAATGGCAAAATGGTCAAAATTAGGGTTTTGATTGGGAAAGGGCAATTTCTGATTTTTGACCTAGAAAATGATCAATTGGTTTAAGGAATGATCTCAAGAATCCAATTGCATAATTTTGACCTAATAACATGGCTCAAAACATTTCCCAAGCCCAATGGGTGAGGTGAATTTTCAGTCAACTGGTCAAAAGTCAGTTGTATACTGAAAAGTCAAACTTTGACTTTTTGGTCAAATTCAAATGTCAAAGATCCCAATTCATAAAACATGTCAAAATTTGAAACTTATTCATCAAGAAATCAAAATTTCATTTTGAAAAGTGAAAATTTCTAAACTTAGAAATTTTTCTAAGTGTTGGAAATTTCTTATTTTTCACAACTTTGAGCAAAATTTTCACCATGATGCAAGATGATTCAAGAGAAACTTATAACATGAAAGTTGTATATCTCCATGAAATATACAACTTTTCCACACATAACTTCTTCCAAAAGTTCTTGGATCTCAAGTTATAATTTTAAGAACATGTGGTCATGAAACAAAACACTTAGTGAAATTTTGCCCTAATTTGGTCAGGATTTTGACCCAACTTCATGGCACTTTTTCATATAGTTCCAATGGGAATATTATAAAGTGATTCAAATATGGGTTGTAGAGCACATTGAAAGCTTTACAAAATGTCAAAGAACTCCTTGAGATCATTTTTGAGTAGGGAGAATCGAAGAGATGAAGTTAGGCTTTTATCACTTGAATTACAAGTCATTTTGTGATGAACAAATTCAAATTTAAAAGTTGTGCTGCATAACCTCTACTTTGAAGCCCTCAAACTTTTTAGGCACTCCATAATTAATTGCTTGCACAGCTGTTAGAGGTCTCATTTCAATCATTCAATGCAAGGCCATGTTTTATATCCATTTTGGGAAGAAAGTGCACATTGCCATTTTGATAAAGTGACTTTTTGTACAAAACTTGTTCTTGAGCCTTGCACTTGTTCTCTTCTGGTCATACATGTCTCATAACACAAGAGAAATGGTTTAGACACTTACAATCACCCAGCCCATGCTTGTACTTCACGTTGAAACTTGGTTTCCCACTTTTCTTGAAAATCAAGTAACATAGTAAATAGCTTGTAACTTGTACTTCTGACTTGCCAAACAACTCAAGACCTTTTTCTTATACATACACAAACCATTTGCCACAAAACAGACACATGCTTAAGCCCTGAAAACACCTAGAACACAAAATCACCAAAAACACTTCAAAACTTGTCATTTTTGAGTTTTGAAGACAATCTTCAAATCTACTCGTCGTTTCTTGGCCTTCTAATTTCAAAAGCTTCTAAACAACATACACAAACAATCCCAACACCTGCAGCACCACTGCAACACCTCCATCATCATCCACTATTTTCAAAAACAGAGCTTTGCACTTGGCCTTCTCCAGAACTCCTCAGGAGCTTTCAGCTCAAGCTAAACATCCCATTAGCTTCCTGGGAACGTGAGGAAGCTAACCCAATGATTGGAACTCACTGAAAGCTGCTCAAACTTCAAACCTGATACCCTCTTGAAGGTAAGTTTTCTAACTTTGGAACTTTTCATACAGGCATCACCAATGATTTATTTGTGAATGAAACATGTAGATATCATTGCCCTAAAGCTAACCATGTTCATAGTTTTCATTAATTTTGTTTGAGCTTAGAGAATTTTAAGATTGAAGTTTCTGAGATTTTTAGGGTTCAGAATAGGGCCATTAAAATTCATGTTTATCTTTGAGCTATAATTATTTTGCTTTGCATTTCTGAAATCGTGAGGAAATTTGCTACAAGTTTCATGTTTACAATTTTCATTTTTGTTGAGTTTTGATTGAGATACAGAGCTTCTGGATGGGCGTGAGGTTGAAGATGAAGTTGGCCTCAGGAACGTGTTTACCATATATATTTATGGTTTGATTTATATAAATGGATGTATAGCCACCCCAGTGGTAGAAGCGCGCGCCTGTAACCAGAGGGACCTGGGTTCTAGCCCTAGTGGTACCATTTTGATTTTATTCCATTTTTTTCATACATTTTGACTCTTTTTGGAATGCGTTGGGCCTCCTTGGGCCTTGTTGTTTTTGTTTTTACTTTCTAACCCCCTTGCAGGCTATTCATACCCCTGGCCCAGCTTTTATTTTCTTTTATTATTTTCATCTTATTCATTTCTTTAATTATTTTTCTAATACTAAAAAAATCAAAAAAAATATATAAAAATAGTAGATTTATATTTGGACATAGTTTATTATTTTTTCACACAAAATTATTTCATTTAAACATACTTTGTTTATTTTGACTAAATATTTTGTAAATTTAATTAAAGATTAGGGTTTTAGTTTATTTCTCTCATAATTTAAAAATGCTCTTTTAAAACCAAAAAGACCAAAAATATTTTTTACTAGAGCAAAAAGTTTACTGACTGTGAAACAAGATATTCACTGCTTGAGAAAACTTGCTACGCTCTGGCATGGGCTGCTCGCTGGATAAGACAGTATATGATGACTCATACTACCTTGTTGATATCCAAAATGGATCCAATAAAATACATCTTCAAGAAGCCTGCCCTTTCTGGGAGAATAGCTAGATGGCAGATGATCCTGACAGAATATGACATACAGTATACTACCCAAAAAGCAATAAAGGGCAGTGTATTGGATGATCACCTGGCTCACCAAGTTATGGAAGACTACCAGTCCATGAAGTTTGAATTCCCAGATGAAGACATCATGATGGTAAACAACCATGAAGAATTTAGACCATATGACAGTCCGGAACAAGGATCTCGATGGACCCTGGTTTTTGATGGGGCATCCAACGCGGTTTTTGATGGGGCATCCAACACACTCGGAAATGGTATTGATGTTGTACTTATATCTCCTGAAGGATGTCATACTCCCTTTACGGCAAGACTCTTATTCAATTGTACAAATAACATGGCAGAATATGAAGTATGCATTTTTGGTCTCAAAGCTGCCATAGACTTGGGGATCAAATCCTTAAATGTATTCGGAGATTCAGCTTTGGTCATCAGCCAGATCAAAGGGGAATGGGACACAAAACACCCTATCCTTATCCCTTACAAAGAACATGTACTGACATTGATCCCACATTTTGAGAAGATTACCTTCGAGCATTTCCCGCGGGAAGAAAATCAGGTAGCAGACGCACTAGCCACAATGTCATCCATGTTTAAACTTAAATGGGATAACGAGGCTCCCTAGATCACTATTGAACAAATGGATGAACCAACTCACTGTCACGAGATTAATACTGAAGAAGTAGTGGACCAGCCTTGGTTTCACGAAGTCAAGAGGTATCTCGAGGCTCAAGAATATCCAGAAGGAGCTTCAGTCAATGATAAGAAGTTATTAAGGAGGTTCTCTGCTAAATTCTTCCTTAGTTATGGAATTCTCTACAAACGTAACCATGACTTTGTTTTTCTTCGGTGCATAGACAAGGTTGAAGCTGAAAAGATCATGACTGGTCTACATGAGGGCACTTTTGGTATCCATTCCAGTGGGCATACGATGGCAAAGAAAATCCTACGGGCAGGCTATTACTGGTCTACCATGGAAGCTGATTGCTATCAACACTCTCGAACCTGCCATAAGTGTAATCTATGCTAACAAGGTGCACGTACCTCCGGTTCCTCTGAATGTCTTGACGACTCTTTGGCCCTTTGCTATGTGGGGCATCGATATGATTGGGGAAATCAAACCAACAGCCTCCAATGGATACCACTTCATCTTAGTGGCCATTGACTATTTTACAAAGTGGGTTGAGGCATCCTCTTTCGCTTTCGTGACCAAGAATGTTGTAGCCCGGTTCATTAAACAGAATCTCATCTGTCGGTATGGTATCACGGAGAGGATCATCACAGACAATGGTATGAATCTAAACAATACTATGATCACCGCCTTGTGCGAGCAATTCAAGATCCAGAATCACAATTCTTCCCCTTACCGGCCAAAGATGAATGGTGTTGTCGAAGCCGCAAATAAGAATATCAAAAAGATCGTTTAGAAAATGACAGTCCCGTACAAAGACTGGCATGAGATGCTACCATTCGCTCTCCACGGGTATCGTACCATGACACGCACATCAACCGGGGCACCACCCTACTCTCTGGTATACGGCATGGAGCCTGTCTTTCCTATTAAGGTCTAGATCCCCTCTCTGAGAATTATTAAGGACGCATGGCTGAATGAAGAAGATTGGATCCAAACTCGTCTTGATCAATTGAACTTGATTGATGAGAAAAGACTTACTGCCGTCTGTCATGGTCAAATGTATCAAAAACAGATGATCAAGGCTTTTAACAAAAAGGTCAGACGCCAAGTGTATCAAGTCGGGGATCTGGTGATCAAACGTATCATACTGCCGCAAGGTGATCCTAGGGGAAAATGGACTTCTACATACGAAGGACCATTTGTGATCAAAAGCATATTCTCAGGTGGAGCAATGATCTTGGCCACCATGGATGACGACCACCTGCCGCACCCTGTGAACGCGGACATAGTCAAAAGATAGTACGCATAAAGATACCCGCTAGGTTGACACACCTAGGCAAAACAAGGGCATCTCAGCGAACCAAAAAGGTTCGGGAAAAAATTAGGGATAAAAAAAAATTATACACCCGGCAAGCTGAAAACCCCAAAGGGCAGTTTGAGCAAAAAAAGGGTATCCCGGTGGACTGAAAACCCGAAAGGGCGGTCCAGGCAAAACTTAGGGATTTAAAGCGTATGCCTATGTTCTGGTGGATCAACTTACGGACAATCTTTGGCTTCTACTGACAAGCTCGACTGTTCTGATCAATTCAATCAACTTCGGATAAGGCAACAAATAGACAACATGCTCAGAGACACGTAGGCTATAGCAGAATGGGAACCCCATGGGATTATTGCACATAGCTATCTTGTCTTTGTATCAAATTTTCATTTTTACGACGGCATTCTCTTACTAGAATGTTTGTCTCATTGTACAAAAATACTTACTCAAAGTCAATACAAAGATATCCCTTTGAAAGTGCAAAACTATCTATTTTCTTTACTCTTGTGTTTTGTTTACAAAAACGTCCAATGATTTATTTTTGAACATATGCATTTGAACATAATTACTGTTTACAAATAAACAAAATAGAAAGACAATCACTGATGGCTTTAAGAGATAGGGAAATCTCTCCAAGTTGTTTCCAAAAAATTCCCCGCAGTACGCAGTTTAATCCCCAGCGGAACAAAGCTTCCATATATCAATCCCCAGTAGAAGTCATCCAATTTCTCAGGATTCCCCAACAGAATTTTACAAGCAGTGTACAACGTTTCCCTTGCAACAAAGTTTATTTCTCTAAAAGGAAATTCATCAAAACTTCAACTTCACAACATGAAGACTTACACTCCATATCCTCGACAGCAGTCAGGGATTTATTTTTCCCTATCCAACAACAGTGTAGCAGATTAGCTCACTTACGCATACATCGCATCCATATATCATGAACATTGATAACACGAATGCATATATCACAATCTCATTGTAACATGCATTTCATACATCATGACATTGCTTACAGCTAATGTCTTACCCTTTTCAGGATAAGATTAGTCAATGGCTATCATCAACAAATTACAAAGGTCAGAGGTTGATACCTAAGACAAGCTAGCACAATTATCTACACGACCAACTGAAGCAATCCAGCACAGGTTCTTTAGATTAAAATTTTGATACAATTTAGATACGCTCCAGATACGGATGCCATTCTGATACTCATTCAGATTCAAGCTTTCAGATACAATTCAGATACGCTCCAGATACGGATGCCATTCTGATACTCCTTCAGATTCAACCTTCAGATACAGTTCATATATGCTTCATACACGGATGCCACTCTGATACTCATTCAGATTCAGATTTCAGATATAGTTCAAATATGCTCCAGACACGGATTCCATTCTGATACTAATTCCGATTCGGATTTCAGATACAATTCAGATACACTCCAGACACGGATGCCATTCTGATACTCATTCAGATTCAGATTTCAGATACAGTTCATATACGCTCCAGACACGGATGTCATTCTGATACTCATTTAGATTCAGATTTCAGATACAATTTAGATACACTCCAGACACGGATTCCATCCTGATACTCATTCAAATTCAGCTTTCAGATACAATTCAGATACGCTCCAAACACGGACGCCATTCTGACACTCATTCAAATTCTCTATCAAATACAATCCATCAATCATTTCTGGATTGCATCTACAAGACCATCTCCAACAACTTTCCATCATCTCTATAAATGTCATCTTTAAGCCCATTCCCCTACCATCAACCATCACATTACCGAGTGCAAATTTCTGGGCACTCTAGTGTCCAATCATCTTCCACCTTCGAGTCACGAATGGTAAAACTCGCCAATCTAACTCTTCAGGCTTAAGAAGATTGAACAGGGGAAACTGTTTTACCCCAAAATTTCCCCTCTCATTTATCAAGAATTTTCTCACAAGATCTCCTTTGGCTCAAGACTGCACTAGGGTTGATCAGCTCAAGACACCTCCTTAAGCACTGATGACCAAAATTAGGGTTTGAGATTGCACAATTATATTTGAACTTTCAATGCTTCATATGACTTTCATGGATCATTATGGACCCCCAAGATAACTCATGTCAAGTTTCAAGCCTTGGATCACACTTTTGCTCAATCAATTGAGCAGTTGACCTAAAAATCAACTGTATTGGGGAAAAAGTCAACTATGGCCAATTTACAGTCAAACTTCATAATTTTTTATCCACATAAACATTTTAAACTCATAAGTATCATTTGATCAAGTCTGTACCATAATTCCTCAAGAAATTTGATCAAATCCTCAAAAGGGCAAAATCGTCAAAATTAGGGTTTTGACTGGGAAAGGGCAATTTCTGTTTTTTGACCTAGAAAATGATCAATTGGTTTAAGGAATGATCTCAAGAATCCAATTGCATAATTTTTACCTAATAACATGGCTCAAAACATTACCCAAGCCCAATGGGTTGACAGATGAATTTTCAGTCAACTAGTCAAAAGTCAGTTGTATACTGAAAAGTCAAACTTTGACTTTTTGGTCAAATTCAAATGTCAAAGATCACAATTCATCAAAACATGTCAAAATTTGAAACTTATTCATCACGAAATCAAAAATTTAAAAATTCATTTTGAAAAGTGAAAATTTATAAACTTAGAAATTTTTCTAAGTGTTGGAAATTTCTTATTTTTTCACAACTTTGAGCAAAGTTTTCACCATGATGCAAGATGATTCAAGAGAAACTTCCAACATGAAAGTTGTATATCTCCATGAAACCTACAACTTTTCTTCACACAACTTCTTCCAAAAGTTCTTGGATCTCAAGTTATAATTTTAAGAACATGTGGTCATGAAACAAAACAATTAGTGAAATTTTGCACTAATTTGGTCAGGATTTTGATCCAAATTCATGGCACTCTTTCATATAGTTCCAAGGGGAATCTTCAAAAGTAATTCAAATATTGGTTGGAGAGAACATTTCAAGCTTTCCAAAATGTCCTAGAACTCCTTGAGATCATTTTTTAGTAGGGAGAATCGAAGAGATGAAATTAGGGTTTTATCACTTGAATTACAAGTCATTTTGTGATGAACAAATTCAAAATTCAAAGTTTTGTTGCATAACCTCTACTTTTCAGGCCTCAAACTTGTTAGGCACTCTATAACTAATTTCTTGCACAGCTGTTAGAGGTCTCATTTCCAGAATTCAATGCAAGGCAATGCTTTATATTCATTTTGGGAAGAAAGTGCACATTGCCATTTTGAGAAAGTGACTTTTTGTACAAAAATTGTTCTTGAGCATTGCACTTGTTCTCTTCTGATCACACATGTATCATAACACAAGAGAAATGGTTTAGAAACTTACAATCACCCATCCCATACTTGTACTTCACATTGAAACTTGGTTTCCCACTTTTCTTGAAAATCAAGTAACATAGCGAATAGCTTGTAACTTGTACTTCTGACTTGCCAAACCACTCAAGACCTTTTTCTTATACATACACAAACCATTTGCCACAAAACAGATGCATGCTTAAGACATGAAAACACCTAGAACACAGAATCACCAAAAACACTTCAAAACTTGTCATTTCTGAGTTTTGAAGCCAATCTTCAAATCTACTCGTGCGTTTCTTGGCCTTCTACTTTCAAAAGATTCTAAATAACATACACAAACAATCCTAACACCTGCAGTACCACTGTAACACCTCCATCATCATCCACCATTTTCAAAAACAGAGCTTTGCACTTGGACTTCTACAGAACTCCTTAAGCACTTTAAGCTCAAGCTAAGCATCCCATTAGCTTCCTGGGAACTTGAGGAAGCTAACCCAATCATTGGAACTCACTGAAAGCTGCTCAAACTTCAAACCCGATACCCCCTTGCAAGGTAAGTTTTCTAACTTTGGAACTTTTCATACATGCATCATCAATGATTTATTTGTGAATGAAACATGTAGATATCATTGCCTTAAAGCTAACCATCTTCATAGTTTTCATTCATTTTATTTGAGCTTAGAGAATTTTAAGATTGGAGTTTATATGATTTTTAGGGTTCAGAATAGGGCCATTAAAATTCATGTTTATCTTTGAGCTATAATTATTTTGCTTTGCATTTCGTAAATCGTGAGGAAATTTGCTACAAGTTTCATGTTTACAATTTTCATTTTTGTTGAGATTTGATTGAGATATAAAGCTTCTGGCTGGGCGTGAGGTTGAAGATGAAGTTGGCCTCAGGAATGTGTTTACCATATATATTTATGGTTTGATTTATATAAACGGATGTATAGCCACCCCAGTGATAGAAGCGCGCACCTGTAACCAGAGTGACATGGGTTCGAGCCCCATTGGTTCCCTTTTGATATTTTCCATTTTTTTCATACATTCTCACTCTTTTTGGCATGCGCTGGGCCTCCTTGGGCCTTGTTGTTTTTGTTTTTATTTTCTAACCCCCTTGCAGGCTATTCATACTCCTAGCCCAGTTTATATTTTCTTTTCTTATTTTCATTTTATTTTTTTCTTTAATTATTTTTCTAATACTAAAAAATCATAAAAAATATAAAAATAGTAGATTTATATTTGGACATAGTTTATTTATTTTTTCACACAAAAAATTATTTCATTTAATCATACCTTGTTTATTTTGACTAAATATTTTGTAAATTTAATTAAAGATTAGGGTTTTAGTTTATTTCTCTCATAATTTAAAAATGCTCTTTTAAAACCAAAAAGACCAAAAATATTTTATAATACCATAAATTATTTTAAGACAAAAATACCAAAAAATACTTTTCTTAAACTTAATTTCTTTTTAATAAATTAATAGATTTAGGGTTTTATTTAAAATATTTTCTTAGTAAATTTAGGTTTTACTTTTAATTAATTACTTTCTTCTAGCTAATTAAGTTAAAATCAAAACCCCTTTTCTCATAAAAACCAAAAAAATCACATGTTCTTTACATTTGCATTCTTGTATATTTATTCATTATGTACATTATTTATTTAAATTCTTGTATAAGTTCAATATGGTTGTAATAGATTAATTAGGTTTATTTTCTTACAATCCCTATTTATAATTTGTACACCCCCCCCCCCCCCCCCCCCCCCCTTCCACAAGTGTCGTAATAGCAAAGTAATTTTAAATTCCTCAATTTATCGCTTTATATACAATTGCTAGTAATCAGGGTTTGTATGGAAAGACTCAAACCAATCAATTAGAAAACCCTAATCAAAGATAAATTCAAGCATGAAAAATAATACACTTGCACACAAGCACCCCCTAGGGTAAATCCATTTGGTTGCCTTTACAAAATGGTCATATTACGCATGTGAGGTATCTTAGCAAAAACAAACAAAATATAAGATCATAGTCCCTCGATAACGCTATCTAACTTGCCTCTCAAATGATCTTAGTCCCTAAAAGAGAATGCTAAGATACCTTGCAACATTGCTAATCATGGTTATACAATGACCCACGCTCGTCCCGTTTACATCCAAAGATAGGGTTACTTACCAAATCAATGGTAAGATAACAATGTCAAAGGAAGAGGAATTGAACATAAAAGACTTTTGAGTAGGTAGAATTCTCCTAGTTACTTGCTCAATTTCAAAACAAAACTCCTAGCTATTTTCAAAATAAACACTTACACTTTGAAAACATCTTACAAACTTGAAAACATTTCTAAAAGATCAACATCTTTGTATACATTCTTACGAACGATAATCATTACAAAGACTTCCTAAACAATGGCCTCTTTACAAAATATTTTCAAAAACCACACAAAGAACAATTTCAAACAAGAGCAAGTGATCTAGCAAGTAACTAAGAGCCCATGGAAAACCATGGATGAAAAGGGTGCTAATACCATCCCTTTTCATAATCTACCCCCCGAAATCAAGAAATAATCTCAAAAGTCTTTCTTGTGCTTTTTCACCTTTACTTTTGGATAAAAGAAAAGTCGGTGGCGACTCTTGCTAACCACAACATTTGCAATCAAACACAAAACATTCAATTCAGTTCTCTCACCGTATCACAGAACTGGCGACTCTGTTGGGGAAAATTCTAAAAGTAGGGTTACCTTAGGGTTAGATCACATTTACTTGCTTTCATTGTTTGACTTGTATGCTTTACATTATGGTTCTTTGTTTGGGTTTGAATCCTCTACCCGGATTTGGGATACCTTATAGGTAAGTAGCAATACATTATGGAAATTGTGCGGGGTATACCAACATGGTCTAAGAAATAGCTACGTTAGTGTGACATATTTATGGGTACCAGTAACCCTTGAGTTAATCAAGGAGAATACGGGGCCGCTGAGTGATGTCATGAAGAACTAATGAACTTTTAGAACCTTTACTTGACCAACTTGCCCTTTAGGACGTAGTCAGATGACCGACTTTGGTGCAGTCCGAAGTTGGTAGATACTCGATACTACACTCATTGAGGTTTGGTTTTTTGGGATATTTCGGTCGCCATTGAAGAGGCTTGTGCTGAAACAATGACCAAGGAAACAAACCAGTGATATTGAGCTCCTTAGAACCCAGTTACTATTGCTAGGACAGGTTTGAGCCAACTAAACTTCAAGAGGGTACTTACCTATGAGAATCCATGCAAGCCTAAACCTAAGGAATTGTTTGTTTTGTTTGTGTATATTTACTTGTACATAACATCATGAACATCATAACATCATACTTATTCACTAACCATTTCAAGGATCTTGGGATTTGCTTTTGTTCTGTTTTGTAGGACATGGATTCTATTCGCAGGAAAACCATTCAAGTCAATCTCGTAAGGATTCCTCCTCAACCTAAAGAGATAGCTTCAAGGATTCCTGAAAATTCTCCATTCAAGGGAAGACATGGTCGCCTACTAAAATTGGTCACCTCCAACACTGATGAAGACATGATGAAGGTGCTCTTTCAGTTCTTTGATCCTTTACACCATTGCTTCACATTTCCTGATTATCAACTTGTGCCAACTTTGGAAGAACTCTCCCAACTCTTGAGGATTCCCATTCTCAATCAACTACCTTTCAACGGTACGGAAAGAGATCCAAAGCCAGAAGAGATTACTCAAGCTCTACACTTGCAACCATCTGATATCACAACTAATTGGGAAACAAGGAGTGGTGTCAAAGGTTTCCTAGCAAAGTTCTTGTTTGAGAAATCCCAAAACTGTTGGAATTCCTTGGATTTGTAAGCCTTTGAGGAAATTGTGGCTCTCCTCATCTATGGGATGGTTTTGTTTCCAAATCCTGACCAACTCATAGACATGAACGCCGTCAAGATCTTCATATCCCGCAACCCGTTGCCTACTTTTCTAGGGGACATCCTACATTCTTTTCACACTCGCACTATGAGGAAAAAAGGTATTCTTATGTGTTGTACTCCTCTTTTGGAAAGATGGTTTATTTCACATCTTCCCCAATCTGTATTGAAGAACGAGCAAGGTTCAAGGTGGTCACAAAGGTTGATGACACTCAAACATTCAGACATCCATTGGTGTCCCCAATCTATAGAGAATGTTACTATTATCGAACGTTGTGGAGAATTCCCTAATTTCCATTTACTTGGCATTAGGGGAGGTATCACCTACAACCCCTGCTTAGCCTTAAGACAGTTTGGTTACGCCCTAAGGGATGGCCCACATGAGATGCTCATTCAAGGTTTGGTATTTGACTACGAGAACGACGATCAAGGTCTTCGCCAGAGATTTATCCGTTCTTGGAGGATGTTGAACAAGGTAGATAGCAAGACATTAGGGCATAGTAATTCCATCCTTCTTGAGCCTTACCTCAAATGGGTACGAACTCGTGCATAGAGTCTTATGATGCCTTATCCCTCCATTCTACCGGTAATTATTGAGCCTGTTATGGAAGGGGATGTTCCATACACCATCCTACATCCTGAAATGCCAACCTCTCTTGAAGACTTACAAAGAGATTGGATACAACTCAAGGGGGAGCGACATACTTTCGAAGCCCAATTCTACGCTAGTGAGAAGAAGGTTTTGGATCTCATTAAGGAACTTTAGGAGGAGAGGAACCTGAATGCCTACATCGCACCAAAGAGGATGCGTACAACCTTTTTATCTTAGAGTTTTTGTATTGTTTTTCCCAAGGAGGCATTGATGTACTCAAGCTTTAATTTATTAATATAACGTGTGTTTTCTTTTTGTCTAAAATAAATTTGAATCTTTAAAATCCTTGAAATCATTGCATATGCATCTACCATTTATCATAACATAAGCAGGTTTCTTGCAACAAGTCTCCTCATCTTTCTACTGTTTATTTCAGTAAGATGGATCTCGAGCAAACAATGAAGGACCTCCAAGCACAAAATGCCCAGTTTCAACAGATGTTCTTAACTCTAACCAAATGACAAGAAGAGTGTAAGACCTTGTCGGTTAAAGAGAAAAAGAAGAAAAAGAAAATAACCGGAGTTCTGAACATGGGACGAAGATTCCAAGGACAAGCAAGAAGGACCCTGGAGTTTGCAACATCATTTGGTGAGAAAGACAATCAAGATGGGAAAGGCAAGGAAGCAGTAGTCCAGCCAGATTCAGAAGAGGAAGAGGAAGAAGAAGATTATTCTGAAGAACAATATCCTCCAGCCGACGATAAGTATAAGCATCTGGAAGAACGATTAAGCGCAATGGAAATTCCAAAAGTTCCTGGATTGGACTTTGAGGAGTTGGGTCTAGTATCTAGAATTGTCATTCCCCCAAAATTCAAAGCACCTGTGTTTGCCAAATATGACGGAGTTTCATGTCCCAAAATGCATCTCCGGTCCTATGTGAGGAAAATCCAACCTCATACCGCTGACAAGGATTTATGGGTACACTTCTTCCAAGACAGTCTGTCTGGAACTCAACTTGATTGGTTTTATCAGTTAGAAAGAGCCAATGTTCATAATTGGGAAGATCTTGTTGCTACCTTTTACAAACAATACCAATACAACGCTGATCTTGCTCCCACCTTTACTCAACTCCAGAGTATGGCCATGGTTTCAAGTGAGGGCTTCAAAGACTACGCGCAAAAATGGAGGGACTTAGCAGGAAGAGTCCATCCTCCCTTATCTGAAAGAGAGTTAGTGGATATGTTTGTGGGCACCTTGTCCGGACCTTTCTTCAATCACTTAATTGGGAGCTCTTCAGCGGGTTTTACTGAATTGATATTGACCGGAGAAAGGGTAGAAGCCGGGATAAAGAATGGGAAGATTAAAAAAGATGCTTCCTCTTCTGCTGTAAGGAAACCATTCACCAGAAAGAAGGAAGTGGTTGTTATATATGCTCATAGAAATCAAGATAGGGCTGAACGCCTTCCAATGGTGGGAGCTGTCATGATTCCTAAACCTGCACCTGCTCAGAAAAGAAGTAACCAGCCAAGAACAGAAAGACCAGTCAGACAGTTCACCCGAGTTAATATGACACTATCTCAAGTATTTCCGCATTTGTTAAGATCCAATCTAGTGACTTTGAAAGAAGCTCCAAAGAATCCTAACACAACCTCTCCTCACTATCATCCTAATGCCCACTATGCATAACATTCTGAGAGTCTCGGCCATGACACTAACAACTGTTAGGCTCTGAAAAATAAAGTACAAGACCTTCTTGAAGCCAAAGAGATTGAATTCAACGCGCCAGAAATTCCCAATGTAATCACTGCCCATATGCCCAAGCACGCCATAATTCCAACACCATTGAGGAAGATATGTTTGTTACTTCAGTTGATGAACTTGTAACCTCACTCCTGACTATCAAAAAGAACTTGTTGAATGCCGGTGTATTCCCAGGCTGTGATGAAAGATGTCATTTCTATTTATCCTCACCAACCAGTTGTCCATTGTTAAAAGAAGGCATTCAATACATAATAGATAACAAGGAGATTTTGTTCGATAAGACTTCAATTCCAACTGTTTCTTATAATGATGTTTCCATCGGGACCATTTCCGACAATTCTTCTAGGGTCTCCACCAAAAGACCCATTAGGATTACATCAGTTCCTAAAGTGGCTTCATTGATAATTACAATTCCTGGACCAATCCCGTATTCGTCAAACAAAACCGTCTCATGGAATTATGGAGGGGATGTCTACTACCACAGTATCAAGCAAGATTGGCCAGCTGCTGAAGATTCAAGCTCTGAGAAAGTTGACTCTGATATCAGTAATATCGCAGGGACTAGTAAGATCACTCGAAGTGGAAGGGTTTTCTCTCCAGAAATTGCTCCTCCAAAACCAATTTCTGGACCTGTAATCATTCTTGTTTTTTTTGCTCCTCCAAAGGCTATTTGTAAGTGTTTAGTTATTGGCATGTATTTTTGGTAAAACCAGGTGTGTGAATGTCATGACTGATGTCATAACATTTTGGGTTATTAGGTACTTTATGCAGAAAAAGAATGGCATACAGAAGCTGCTATTTATGAATGTGTATCTGAGCATTTTGCAATGATCACATTTATTACTTTCTACCAAAATCAATAAACAGGATTTTTGTTGTCATAACAAATGTTAAGACATCCTGTACTGATCTAACAGTTATGCAGTTTGGTTAATTCTGAGATTTTTCAGGAATTTGGTTCATACATTCCATAACATAATCTCACGTGGACTTTAGGTTAACTGAGCTCAACCCTAATCTGGTTGATAAAGTCTTGTGACCAAGTCTTGAGGTTAACCCTAATTACCAAAGCTTTTCGTGGAAGCCCTAATTGAAGAAACAGCTGCATATATATTCAACAGGAAAGCTGATTGGAAATTTACTCTTTGACAGAAGATCAATTAGGGGCTGATAGTTTTAACTACTGTAATCCAAGCAAGTATCATTGTGATAAGTGACTTGGAGTAGGTTTTGATTGTAAGGGTTGTGTATCACTCAAAGCTTTGAAGCAAGAGTGTTTGTGTCACTTGACTAAAGCTTTGAAGCAAGGTCAAGTTAGGTTTATGTATCTCAAAGCTTTGAAGCACGAGTGGTTGTGTTACTTGATTAAAAGCTGTGAAGTATAATCAAGTGTATGTTCTGAAGAGTGTCTTCATTAATTCATTAGTCAATTGTTTAGTATCACTGATGTGATTGAGGGGGAGTGAGTAGGAACTCAGGTTTAAGTTGAACTTAGATTGAAGTTGCATTGGGTAGGTCTTAAGTGAAGGAGATAAACTGGTTGGTTTATTCCTGAATTAATATCTCTTATAGTGGATTTCCTCCCTGGCTTGGTAGCCCCCAGAGTAGGTGTTGTTTCACACTGAACTGGGTAAACAATTGACTGTGTTCTTTACTGTTTTTTATTTACTGTCTTATAGAAAGTCAGATACGGTGTCATAACATTCACTGTGACATTGTGTATCTGCTGCCAGAATTTCAATTGGCATCAGAGCGGGCACCCTGCCTGTCTTACTGGGTGAGATCTAGGGATATCACTTTCTGGCGCTATGGACAAAGAAGGAGTTTTTGGAAACAGACCACCCATTTTGGATGGATCAAATTATGACTACTGGAAACCTCGTATGATTGCCTTCTTAAAATCACTGGACAAAAAGGCTTGGAGAGCTGCTGACAAAGAATGCAACCATCCCACCATAACTGAGAAAGATGGGACAATCAGTCTGAAGCCTGAGGAAGAATGGAGCAAAGAAGAAGATGAGTTAGCCCTGGGTAATTCCAAAGCATTAAATGCCTTGTTCAATGGAATTGATAGAAACATATTCAGACTAGTACATCAATGTGAACTGGCCAACGATGTTTGGGACACTCTCAAAACTACCCATGAGGGCACATCCAAAGTAAAAATGTCAAGGCTTCAGATGCTGACTACCAAATTTGAGAACCTAAGGATGATGGAAGATGAAACCATTCATGAGTTTCACATGAACATCTTGGAGATTGCCAACACCTCAGGAGCATTGGGAGAAAAGATGTCAGAAGAAAAACTGGTGAGAAAGATTCTCAGATCCTTGCCTAAAAGATTTGCAATGAAGGTAACTGCTATAGAGGAAGCCCAGGATATCAGCAAGTTGAAGGTGGATGAACTCATTGGGTTTCTTCAGACCTTTGAGATGGGGATCAGTGACAATGTTAACAAGAAAAACAAGAGCATAACACTTGTATCCAACACTGAAGATGAAAACAAGGAGGATGAAGAAGAAAATATTTCAGAAGCTATAGCCATGCTTGGAAGACAATTCAACAAACTCATCAAGAGAATGGATCCAAAGTCAAGGTCAAATGTTAAGAACATTCCTTCTGACATTAACAGATCTTATGACTCCAGCAGAAGACCAAAGTCTGAAGAGAAGGGAAATCAAAGCAGAGGAATTCAATGCCATGGATGTGAAGGATATGGGCACATTCGAGCTGAATGTCCTACCTTTCTTAAGAAACAAAAGAAAGGAATGTCTGTTACCTGGTCTGACTGTGATTCAGAAAGTAACTCTGAAGAAGAATCTGCCAAACTAGTTACTGCATTAACTGGTGTTTGTACCTATGAAAGTGACACTAGTGATGAGGAAGTGACATTTGAAGAACTGGCTGATACCTACAAGAAATTATGTATCAGAAGTGTTGAAGTCTGTCAGCAAAATGAGAGACAAACTAAACTCATAATAAAGTTGGAGGATGAGAAAAGGGCAGACATTGAAACTATAAGTCATCTAGAAGGGGAAGTTCAAATGTTGAACTCAAAACTGAACCAGATGACCAAATCTGTCAAGATGCTGACAAATGGAACTGACAAATTGGAAGAAATCCTTCAGGTTGGACAAAATGTGGGAAACAAGTCTGGTCTAGGATTTGTGGCAGCAAAGAAATCTGGTGCAGACAAGAAGATCAGACCTGATAAACAAATGTCAAAGCAGATGTCACAATATAGCACTCAACATCTGGAACAGAGAAATATGAAGAAAAAGTACCAAAGATGGAGATGTCATCATTGTGGGAGGTTTGGTCACATAAAGCCATTCTGCTTCAGATTGTATGGATACCCTAATCAGAACCCAGGTGTCAAACCTAAGTCTAACAAGGTACCACATACTCCACAGTGGAAGAAAAAGGCTACTGCCCTGATAGCCCACACTTCCCTTAGAGTCTCTGCAAAGGAAGACTGGTACTTTGACAGTGGGTGTTCTAAGCACATGACTGGAATCAAGAACCTTCTCAATCATGTTAAACCTCACACCACCAGTTATGTGACCTTTGGAGATGGTGCTAGAGGAGAAATCAAAGGAGTTGGTAACTTGGACTGCCCTGGAGTTCCAAATCTAAATGAAGTATTATTGGTAAAAGGCCTGACTGCTAATCTCATTAGTATCAGTCAATTATGCGATCTAGGATTCAAGGTCAACTTCTCAAAATCTGAATGTCTTGTAACTAATGAGAAACAAGAAGTTGTAATGAAAGGAGTCAGATCTAAAGACAACTGTTACTTGTGGGAGCCTGAGAACACTAACTACTCCATTGTGTGTTCTATTGCCAAAGAAGAAAAAGAGGTGAAACTGTGGCACCAAAAACTTGGCCATCTTCATCTAAGAGGAATGAAAAGGATTATATCCATGGAGGCAGTCAGAGGGATTCCAAGACTGCAAATTGATGAAGGGAGAGTTTGTGGTGAATGTCAGGTTGGTAAGCAGACTAGGATGTCACATCCAAAGTCAAGACATCTGACCACCTCTAAGGTTCTAGAACTTCTACATATGGATCTGATGGGACCAATGCAGGTGGAATGTCTGGGTGGAAAAAGATATGCCTATGTTGTTGTGGATGATTTTTTCCAGATTCACCTGGATTAACTTCATTAGGGAAAAATCTGATGTATTTGAAGTTTTTAAAGAACTGTGCAAAAGAATTCAAAGAGAAAAAGAAGGGTGTATTGTCAGAATCAGAAGTGATCATGGCAAGGAATTTGAAAACAGTAAGTTTAATGAGTTTTGTTCCTCGGAAGGAATTAGTCATGAATTCTCTTCTCCTATAACTCCTCAACAAAATGGAGTTGTAGAAAGGAAAAATAGGACCATACAGGAATCTGCCAGAGCAATGATACATGCCAAAAGACTTCCTATTCATTTTTGGGCTGAAGCTATGAATACAGCTTGTTATGTCCATAACAGAGTCACTTTGAGAAAGGGAACCTCATCCACCATTTATGAACTCTGGAAAGGAAGAAAGCCAACTGTGAAGTACTTCCATGTATTTGGTAGCAAATGCTATATTCTGGAAGATCGTGAACAAAGGAGAAAGCTGGACCCTAAAAGTGATGAAGGAATATTTCTAGGATACTCCACCAACAGCAGAGCTTATAGGGTATTCAATTCCAGGACCAAAGTTATGATGGAATCAATAAATTTCATAGTTGATGATTATCATGAGGAAACAAATGTCCCTTGTAATGTTGAGACATTCTTTGAGACTCCAACTCAACAGAATGACCTACTTAACACCACTGCAGCAGACTCTGAATCCAAGGAAGCTAGCAAAATCCCTTCCATCAGAATTCAGAAAGATCATCCTAAAGAACTCATCATAGGAGATCCTAACAGTGGAGTCATTACAAGATCTAGAGAAATCATCTCAAACTCTTGCTTTGTGTCTAAAATTGAACTAAGAAATGTTAAGGAGGCCTTAACTGATGAATACTGGATTGGTGCAATGCAAGATGAATTGAACCAATTTAAGCAACATGAAGTATGGGAGTTAGTTCCTAGACCAGAGGGAACAAACATCATTGGCACAAAATGGATATACAAGAACAAATCAGATGCTGAAGGAGTTGTCACCAGGAATAAGGCAAGACTTGTTGCCCAAGGATACACTCAAGTTGAAGGGGTTGATTTTGATGAGACCTTTGCCCCTGTAGCCAGACTGGAATCTATCAGACTCTGTGATACGGTGGGAGAACTGACTTGAGGTTTTGCGTTTGTTTTTACAAATGTTTCGGTGGAGCAAGAGTCGCCACCGACTTTTTATTTTCTCCTAAGGAAAGGTTAAAAAGCACAGCAAAAACCTTTTGAGATGTTTTCTTGGGTTCGGGGAGTAGATTATAGAAAGGGAAGGTATTAGCACCATTTCTATCCATGGTTATCCATGGGCTCTTAGTTACTTGCTTAGATCAACTTGCCTTAATTTTCAATTGTTTTAAATGGTGCTTGTGTGTGTGTGTGGGTTTGAAAATATTTTAAAAAGAAGCCAATGTGGTGGCAACCTTTGTAATGATCCATGTGGGGATGTATACAAAGATGTATGTCTTTTGAAAAGGGTTTTCATTTGTTTTTGAAAGTTGTTTTGAAAGTGTAGTGATGTGTGGTTTTTGAAATAGGCAAGTGTTTTAGTTTGCAAGTTTGATTCAAGTAACTAAGAGGTTATCTACTCCTAAATTTCTCAAAGTTTATTGCTATGTTTTAACCCTTTCAACAAGTTTGTTCCACCATTGTATTTGGTGGACAATCTCATGTTAGGATGTGAAAGGGACAGGCGCGGGTCATCGTTTTAGGCCATAATTGCAATGGTGTCAAGTATCTTTGGGCATTTTCTTTAAGGGACTTGATCATTTGTTTTGGAAGTATTTCGAAAATGTTATCGAGGGACTATGATCATTTGGTTTGTTTGTTTTGCCCAAAGAGACTTAACATGCAATATGGCCCAATTTTGAAAGGCAACAAGTGGAGTACCCTAGGGGGTGCAAGTGTGATTTGTGTGTCCATTTTCATGCTTGTTTATCTTGAGATTAGGTCATAACTATTTTGTCGTTTTCGCATACAAACCCTAATTCTAACATGGTATAATTAGAAAGCAATAAAGTGCGAAAATAAATTTACTAAGCTATTACAAAACCAAATATGGGAAGGGGGGTACAAATGTTCAAATGGGGATTTTGACAAGGAATTTAAACCTAAAACTATTACATCAATGTTGAATATTTACAAGACAAATAATTTGCATAGATTAAATAAAATAAGACAAATATGCAAGAATGCAAAAAGAATTTCTATATGTATGAAAAAAAAAGAATTATTTATGTAAAATAAAAAAGAAAATAAAAAGATATTGTTTTTTTGGAGTATTTTCATATTTAGGGCAAAACCCTAATTTTATTAAACAAAATGTATTATTATTTAATTTAATACAAGTATTTATTTACTATGTACAAAAATAAAATAAAATGAAGTATATTTATAAAAAGTATTTTTTATGTCAAATATTGATAAAAATGAAAAAAATATAGGTATTTTTATATTTTAACCTAAATATACTAATATATATATATATATATATATATATATATATATATATATATATATATATATATATATATATATATATATATATATATATATATGTGTGTGTGTGTATTAAGTTCTAAATATGTATTATATATAAAAATAATAATATTTAATATTAAATAAAAAAAGTATTTTTTATAAAATATTTTCAGAAAGTAAAACAAAAATAAAAATGTATAAAAATGCATTTGCACTATTTTTTAGTATTTTAAACAAAATATGTGTATTTATCTATTTATGTAGAAACTAAAAGAAAACTAAATAAATGCCTAATAAAATCAAAAATGGTGAGAAAAAATATTTTTATATTTTTAATGTCATGAGAAAAAAATAAATAAGTCAATCAAAAAAGAAAAAGTTAAAAAGTCAAAGAAATAAGCAAAATGGGCTCAGGGGGTTCAAAAGCAATTATGTGGTGCAAAAAGAAAAGTCAACACAGGCCCAGCCCATGAAGACCTTTCTTCAACCTCCAGCCTTCTGTTTGAACAAAACGCGCGCCACTTTCCTCCATTGCCAAGTCCTGATTCCTTGAGTTTTAGCAAAAACTTCCAACATCAAAACTGTTAAGCATCTTCCCACGAATTCACACATATAAAAAACATGTTTTAATTCTCAGAAATGAGAGAGAATTTCTTCTCTCCCAATTCTTAACCTAATTTTTGTTCAAAGTTCAGACATCAAATTCTTGCAACACACATAATATAAATAAAATCTAATTATATGGTCATGTTCAGGGCAATGATTATGACATCTTCTCTTCACAAACCTAAAGCTAACAATGCCTAATAAGAGAGATACGAATTCAAAAACTTACCTGTTCAGTTGAAGTTCTATCTGGAAATGTAGAAACTTTCAGTGCAAGGTGATGATTGGAAAAGCTTCCTTGAGGTCCAGGGATGCTATTCCAATGTTTACTTTGTCTTGAAAGCTTCTGAATCGAGCTAGAGCACTTCACCTGCAAGTCAGAAGAATGAAAATGGTGGAACCAGTTAGAGGGATTACAGGTCGTGTTTTTGCTTTTGGTTAGCTTGCATAGATGTTAGGGAATGTATGTGAACTGGTTTGGGCAAGAATGCTTGAAAGGATTGAGAGTTGGAGCTCAATCTGCAGAGGTTGCTCTGTTTGAGCAGTTTCAAGGTGATTCTGAGTTTTGGGAGAGATTGGAGGTCAAAGGCTCGTGCAATAGCTTGGTTTTGATGTCTGGAATGTGTTTGATAAGTTTGTCTAAGTGTTTGTAAGCTGAGATGGAAGTTGGTACAAGTTATGCTACCTTACTTGAATTTGAAGCAAGCAATGGCCACTTGATCATTCTAGCCTGTACAGGCCCTCACACTATGCTGCCTCTTTTAGTCTTGATCAGTGTGTTATGTCCATGAATCTTGTGTCCAAAGATATGCCTTGTACCATTTGATTTGCAAACTTGACATAAAGTTCTACTTTTCACAAATGGAAATAATGCTTTTTCTAGTTTAGGGTTAATTCTCCATGTAATGTCCAAAGGCTTAGAATAACCACTTGGTTCAATGGATTAGCATTAAA
This sequence comes from Vicia faba, assembly GCA_948472305.1. Classification (NCBI taxonomy): domain Eukaryota; kingdom Viridiplantae; phylum Streptophyta; class Magnoliopsida; order Fabales; family Fabaceae; genus Vicia; species Vicia faba. The sequence goes on along the minus strand of OX451739.1, from coordinate 1,016,851,867 downwards.
TTTATGAGTGTCAAAGGGTTTTAGGACCTGTAATGTAGCACAAACTATGCTGATTTGAAAATGATCCAAGTTATGAACATGTTTATGAACCATTCAAAAGTGGATTTTTGCCATATTGTGAAATTCGATTCTCTCAAGTTATGAGGTTGTTTGAGAAGTTCTTGGACATTTTGGAAAGCTTGGGATGTGTACTACAATCCATCTTTGAAATGCAAATTGAAATTCCAAGTGGAAGTGTATGGAAAATGGTCTTGAAGTTAGGTAGAAAACCTTGTCAAAAAGGTCAAATTTTCACTAAGTTATGAATGGTTTGGTGCCCTTATTCAAAAATTTGTAACTTGAGATACAAGCCTCATTTGGGAAAACTTTGTGATCAAAGTTGTAGATTATGTAACAAGCTACAACTTTCATGTTTTGACTTTTGTTTGAATCCAAATGAATCTTGGTGAGAAAGTGGGGCAAAGTTGGGAAAAAATTAGGGTTTTCCATAACTTAGAAAAATTCTAAGTTATGAAAAATTCCATTTCAAACCCTAATTTGCATTTCTTGGTTTCTTGGTGAACAAGTTTCATGATTTGGCATGTTTTGATGAAAAATGAATCTTGACTCTTGATTTTGACCAAAAAGTCAAAGTTTGACTTTTCAGTATACAGTCAAAATTGATCAATTAACTGGGAAATTCAACTGTCAATCTTGTGTACTTGGGATCTTTTGAGTTTGTTGAACATGTCAAGACAATTCCATTGAGTTCTTGAGTCCATATGTGAGCTTGGTTTGCCATTGGCTAGGTCAAATAGGCAAAAATTACCCTTGTGCAGTCAAAACCCTAAAAATGACCATTTTGCCCTTTTGATGATCTGATCAAATTTCTTGTGGAATTGTGATCCAAACTTGATCAAATGGTCCATATGAGTTCATAATGTTGATGTGGGTCAATTTTCATGAGATTTGACTGTCAATTGGCCACAGTTGACTTTTTCCCCAATACAGCTGATTTCTAGGTCATATGTCCAATTGACTGGGCAAAACTTGGAATCAAGACTTGAAACTTGGTATGGATAAACTTGGGAGTCCAACATGAAGCATGAAAGTCATCCTAGGCTTTTTAGGTCAAAACATCATTGTTCAACCACAAACCCTAATTTGGGTTAACAGTGCAAGGAGAAGTCTTGAGCAGAGGAAACCCTAACTGGATCTTGATCTTCAAAGGTCTTGTGATGAGAAAATGTTGAGGAAATGGGAGGGAAAATTTTGGGGTACAACAGACTCCTATTGGTAATTGCTTGTCTTCTGAAGTTCAAGTTATTTCAGATGGATGTAAAAAGTGCCTTCCTAAATGGGTACTTAAATGAGGAAGTTTATGTGGAACAGCCTAAAGGCTTTGTGGATCCAAACTACCCTGATCATGTATACAAATTGAGGAAAGCTTTATATGGCCTGAAACAAGCTCCTAGAGCATGGTATGACAGGTTGACAAAATTTCTCTCTGACAAAGGATACAGAAAAGGAGGCTTGGATAAAACCCTTTTTGTCAAAAATGAAGGAGGAAAGATAATGGTAGCTCAAATCTATGTTGATGACATAGTGTTTGGGGGAATGTCAGATCAAATGGTTAAACATTTTGCTGACCAGATGCAGGCTGAATTCGAAATGAGTCTCATGGGAGAACTGACCTACTTTCTTGGACTGCAAGTCTCACAAATGGAAGACTCAATTTTTCTATCTCAAAGCAAGTATGCAAAGAACATTGTCAAGAAGTTTGGTATGGAGAATTCCAATCACAAAAGGACTCATGCACCTACTCATTTAAAGTTATCCAAAGATTCAAGTGGGGTTAAGGTGGACCAAAGCCTGTACAGAAGCATGATAGGAAGTCTGTTGTACTTAACAGCCAGCAGACCTGACATTGCTTTTGCAGTTGGAGTATGTGCAAGATACCAAGCTGATCCTAAAGTCAGTCATATCAACCAAGTGAAGAGAATTTTGAAGTATGTAAGTGGAACTTACAACTATGGCTTGCTGTACTCTCATGGTTGTGAACCAACTCTGACTAGTTATTGTGATGTTGATTGGGCTGGAAGTGCCGATGATAGAAAAAGCACCTCTGGAGGATGTTTCTTCTTAGGAAATAATCTGGTCTCCTGGTTCAGCAAGAAATAGAAATGTGTGTCTCTCTTTATTGCTGAAGCTGAATACATTGCAGCTGGTAGTAGCTGTTCTCAAATGATCTGGATGAAACATATGCTTACTGAGTATAATGTCACACAAGATGTTATGACATTGTACTGTGACAATCTGAGTACAATCAACATTTCCAAGAATCCTATTCAGCATAGCAGGACCAAGCATATTGACATTAGACATCATTTTATCAGAGATCTTGTAGAGGAGAAGACGATTAAACTGGAACATGTTTCCACTGAACTACAGCTGGCTGACATTTTTACCAAAGCTCTTGATGCAAATCAATTTGAAAATTTGAGGGGCAAGTTAGGTATTTGCCAACATGAGGAAATGTAGCAATTAATTTTTCTTAAAACAAGGGTTGAAGGAGTTTTTTGTGTTAAGTCTATTTTGATTGGGTTAATCATATGTTTTCCCATTTCTTTCAAAATTATTAAGAAGTTGAATAGACACTCATTTACCTCCTTCCTCTCTCGGCTCTGCAACAAATCCCATTCTATCAATCAAAGATTTCTCTCTCATTGCTACTGGTTTTCTAAGACTATCAAAATGTCTCAAACATCATCCTCTTCCAAGACGACAGTTTCATCCGCTTCCTCTGATCGAGATTCTAGGGCAATCACATCATGCATGGATTCTGAAGTCCTGGAGATTAATCCTCTTAGAGTACTGGCAACTAACCCCTCTAAGGTTAAAAAGCTGAGAACAAGGCATGCAGGAAGGTCTCAAGCTACTTCATCCGATAATCCCTCTCAACCTTCATCTTCTGTTCCAAATAGGGAAGGCTCAGCTTATGTTCATCAAGCAATAGCTAGGCTTGTTACAAGAATTCTGAGTGAGAACCACTCTGTACCCGACATTTCTGTTCCTTTAAATCAAGAATCAGCAAGTCCAAATGTTGAAATAAATCCAGATGTCTCTGAGAATGTTGAGACACCAAAAGACAACATTCAGAAATCATCTGAAAATCTTGATGATCTCCAGAACCCTTCAAAGAAGGATGTTGAACCCCTGGTTATTGATGTGGATGAAGACTACTCTGAGAATGACCTAATTGCAACTATCAACCCTAGCATAGCTAGGAGAATGATGAACAGAAAAGGCAAGCAGGATGCTGCAAAATGTCTGACCAAAGAGAAGACTGTTGATGTTGCTCACAAGAAAACCAGGTCTGAAGGCAAGACTGGTGTAGAAACTGTGAAGACTGGACTGTCCAAAGGGAAGGTGAAAACCGGAGTACATGCTGGGAGTCTCTCAAAGCCTGTGAGACAACCAATAGCAAAGAAAAGGAAAGAGCCTGAACCTTCTGATTCTGATGAGGAATCAAAATTTGAAATTGATGCTGAAGACATTCCTCTCAGAAGGAAACTCCCTTCAAGCAAAATGGCTAAAGTTCCTGAAGTCCCCACTGACAACATTTCTTTTAACCACCCTGAAAATGCCAACAGATGGAAGTATGTTTTCTTGAAAAGAATAGCCTTGGAAAGAGAACTGAACAATGGGGCCATGGAATGTAGGGAAATCATGGACCTAATCAAATCTGCTGGACTAATGAATACTGTGGTAAAGTTTACCAAATGCTATGAAAATCTTGTCAAAGAATTCATAGTGAATTTATCTTGATTGTGCTGATGGAAGGTCAGCTGACTTTAAATGTGTCTATGTGAGAGGAAGAAAAGTTAATTTCTCTCCCTCTGAAATAAAAAAATTCCTTGGAAGACCGGATGAGGCTTGCCCTGAACTAGAGGTTACTGACAACCAAGTATGCCAAACCATCACTGCAAATCAAGTAAGGAGCTGGCCCTTAAAAGGCAAGCTGAATGCAAGCAAGCTAAGCATGAAATTTGCCATCCTACACAAGATTGGTGCAGCCAACTGGGTTCCTACCAACCATAAATCAACCATCTCCACAGGATTGAGAAGATTCATTTATGCTGTTGGAACCAGGACAAAATTTGACTATGGCAGGTACATCTTTGATCAAACTTTAAAACATGCTGGAAGCTATGTTGTTAAAGGCCCTATTGCCTTTCCCTCCCTCCTATGTGGTATTGTCCTTGCTCAGTATCCTAACATCCTAGTGGAAAGAGATACTGTATGAAAACGAGCCCCTGCTCTTGGGTTGCACTATAAGCTATTTCAGGGAACTCATGTTCCTGACATTGTCATGACATCAGCTGAGACATCATCTGTCAAAACCCAGTCCAAGACATCTGATGTTATAGCTGTGCTGAAAGAAACCTGCAAAGAGCTGGAGACAAGGAAAAGGAATCTTGAGAACCTAATTGCCAGATTAGAACAGGAGGAGACTGAAGGACAAAGAAGGGAAGAGGATGCTGCTGAAGATCAGCTTAATGCTGAAGAAAGTGCCTCCTCTGAAGATGATAGTGCTTGAAGTTTGGTGGAGTTGTCAAGCTTGCTTCTGATTCCTGTTGCTGCAAGTGATTTCATTTTTGTTATTTTATTACTCATTTTGGATGACTGTATAACATATAAGTACATGTATCTTTGGCCTATTTGTGGCTAAAGAGGGGGAGATATTTTGTGTAAATTACTTGGTAGACATTATTTTTTCTGCAGACATATTCATTCTGCTGCTCTCTATTCTCTGATTTCTTAGGGGTTTTAGCCAAAAATTTGCCAAAGGGGGAGTTTGTAAGTGTTTAGTTATTGGCATGTATTTTTGGTAAAACCAGGTGTGTGAATGTCATGACTGATGTCATAACATTCTGGGTTATTAGGTACTTTATGCAGAAAAAGAATGGCATACAGAAGCTGCTATTTATGAGTGTGTATCTGAGCATTTTGCAATGATCACATTTATTAATTTCTACCAAAATCAGTAAACAGGATTTCTGTTGTCATAACAAATGTTAAGACATCCTGTACTGATCTAACAGTTATGCAGTTTGGTTAATTCTGGGATTTTTCAGGAATTTGGTTCATACATTCCAAAACAGAATCTCACGTGGACTTTAGGTTAACTTAGCTCAACCCTAATCTGATTGATAAAGTCTTGTGACCAAGTCTTGAGGTTAACCCTAATTAACCCTAGCTTTTCGTGGAAGCCCTAACTGAAGAAACAACTGCATATATATTCAACAGGAAAGCTGATTGGAAATTAACTCTTTGACAGAAGATCAATTAGGGGCTGTATAGTTTTAACTACTGTAATCCAAGAAAGTATCATTGTGATAAGTGACTTGGAGTAGGTTTTGATTGTAAGGGTTGTGTATCACTCAAAGCTTTGAAGCAAGAGTGTTTGTGTCACTTGACTAAAGCTTTGAAGCAAGGTCAAGTTAGGTTTATGTATCACTCAAAGCTTTGAAGCACGAGTGGTTGTGTTACTTGATTAAAAGCTGTGAAGCATAATCAAGTGTATGTTCTGAAGAGTGTCTTCATTAATTCATTAGTCAATTGTTTAGTATCACTGCTGTGATTGAGGGGGAGTGAGTAGGAACTCAGGTTTAAGTTGAACTTAGATTGAAGTTGCATTGGGTAGGTCTTAAGTGAAGGAGATAAACTGGTTGGTTTATTCCTGAATTAATATCTCTTATAGTAGATTTACTCCCTGGCTTGGTAGCCCCCAGAGTAGGTGTTGTTTCACACTGAACTGGGTAAACAATTGACTGTATTCTTTACTGTTTTTTTATTTACTATCTTATAGAAAGTCAGATACGGTGTCATAACATTCACTGTGACATTGTGTATCTACTGCCAGAATTTCACTATTCCCAGTCCTACAATCATCTCTGCTAATACTCCTATTGACAAAATTGTTACAATCCATGTTATCACCCCTACTGACATTACTGCTGCCGAGTCAATCGAGACTCGAGGTAAAGGTATTTTGGTTGAGCCTATCCGGACGAAGGCACAATCAGTAGCTATCCCTAAGACCTATCCCTAAGACCTCCCGAAAAGATATGGAGGAAATTCTAAAGATTATAAAAAGAAGAGACTACGATGTAGTCGAGCAACTGGGGTAAACTCCATCAAAAATTTCCATGCTGGCTTTATTATTATGTTCCGAGGCTCATGCAAAGGCCTTGGTAAAGTTCCTCAAAACTGCCCATGTACCCCAAGAAACATCTTCTGATCAATTCCAAGACTGCGTAGCTAGCTTGATCGCAGATAATGGTTTAGGTTTTTCAGATGTTGATTTTACGCCAAGGGGGAGGAAGCATAATGAGGCATTGCATGTCTTAGTGGAATGCAGGGGCACGACCTTGGCTCATGTTTTGGTGGACACTGGTTCATCTCTAAATGTGTTTCCTAAAAAGGCTCTTGATAGGCTTGACTATGAAGGATTGACATTGAAACCAAGCAACATAGTAGTGAGGGCCTTTGACGGCTCAAAAAGGATGGTGCATGGGGAAGTGGACATTCCCATAAAAGTTGAAACCCAAACATTTCATTCAACTTTTTATGTAATGGATATTCACCCTTTATATTCCTACTTATTAGGCCGACCGTGGATCCACAATGCTGGTGCCGTTACCTTGACGTTGCATCAAATGCTGAAATATCCAATTTAAGGGAAAATCATCATTGTTCATGGAGAAGAAGAATATATGGTCAGCCATCTAAATTCCTTCAGATATGTGGAACTAGATGGTGAATTTATTGAAATTCCATTCCAGCACTTTGAAGAAGTCCCGCAGACTGTGGCAGTAACCAAGGTTGTGTATCAGGTTCCCAAGATCACGAGGCCTCCACTCAAGATGTCGTCTTTGAAAGATGCCAAGGCAGTAATAGAAGAAGGTGGGTGCACTATTTGGGGCCAACTCCCAGATATCCCATACAAATCTGACAAATTTGGCTTGGGTTTTACTTCAGGAGCCCAAAAAGATGTACATTGTGCTCGTGCTGGAGGACCACCCTTGAAGATCAGCAACCGCGAAGTCAACGCAATAGAGGATGATGAAGATAGATATGACTTGGAGGATTGGATTTTCCCAACTATCCGTGGAGGGCTCAGCAACTGGGAAGCTAGAGATTTCATCCCGATCACTTTTATCCCACAATAATTTGTCTTTAAATTTTGTCGGATCTGTAATATTAAAATAATTCAGACTCTTAAAACCTTGTGCCTTACCCGAGGCACAATGGTCCATTTGTAAGAGTTATTATCTCATTTCCATATGACATCAATGAATCATGGACGTTTTTGCATACAAACTTTGTGCTCATTGTTTTTCTTTTCACATTTTTATTTCTTTCAAAGATATCTATATTCTTACACACACTCACGCTCACAATGCAGGTCTACATCCATTCGGGATCCCATGGGTAACGGTTCTGCTATGGCCTTTCGTGACTCTAAAAACCTAATATACCAAGCCGAAGATGAAGGTGAGGAAGATTGTGAAGTACCGGGAAAACTCACCAGGTTACTACAACAAGAAGAGAGGACCATTCAACCCCACGAGGAACCCGTGGATCCATCAACCTAGGTACCGAAGAAGACAAAAGAGAGGTCAAGGTGGATGCCAATCTGGAACCTAGTGTCAAAGAGCGTCTGATTCAGTTGCTACACGATTATGTTGAAGTCTTTTCCTGGTCGTATGAAGACATGCTAGGACTTAATGCAGATATCGTGGTACATCGTCTACCTACGAAAGAAGACTGTCCACTGTTGCACCCCAAAACTTACCCTCTTGATTTAGGCTTATGTTTCATCATGAACATCATAGTGCATTGCATTCATACATTGTGATAGGATCAAAGTAATTTGTTTACCATGTTTTCCTCAAAGCTTTGAAGGTTGATTACATGGACAAGTTGCTCAAAAAATATCTTACCATCCAAATCTATGGATCTTTTGAGCTCAAAGGTTATGGCATATCTCAAGATATTTTTACCCATCTCTTTGGATTCATCAGCCAAGTTAGGGTTTGCTTGAGCAAGGTTTGGCCAATGTACAAGACTTAATTTAGGGAGCTACAACATTCCTTTAATATTTGAAAGGTCTTTGTACAAAGAATTGGTCAAGATGCCCAGAGGATTTGAGGTTTTGAAGATGATTCATCAATCTCCTAATGTGTTAACCAAAATTAGGGTTTTGGTTTTCATCAGGTTTTCTTGAGAATTTTGAAGTGAAATTTTTCACATAGCCTCTATATGTTTGGAAGATCATATGTTTGAATTTTTTATCATCAATTTTGAAGGGGAGTGGGTCAATTGATTCAGAGGGGTAAAATGGTCATTTTGGTCAAAATCAGTCAAAGTCAAAGTTGACCAAGTGAAATTTTGGCAAACCATCAATTCAAGTATGTAATTTTCATATTTAAAGTCCATTTTGGTCATTGGATCAAAGAGATTGAAGTTTGGGTTGAAACTTATTCTTGAAGAAACCTTAAAAGTTACTAATTTTGGAAAATAAGGACTTAATTTCAAAAAATCATATTTTATTCATCCTTGATCAAGAAGATGCAAATGAAATATGCTTGGAAAGCTAAGAGAATGATCTTTCACCTCATTTTGGTCTCATGACTAAATTGGCAAGGAATCAAAAGTTATGGTCTCTTGAAGTCACAAAATTATAGGTCATTTTTCAAATTAAGTGAATTTCAAGCCAAATTTTGAGAACCTTAATGGGTTCAATTGCAAAAACTCTAAACTAAGGGATTGTATATATTTTCAATACCTTTCCAAATTATACTCATTTGTGTCAAAACTCAAAATTATGAGCAAGTTGTGAGTTTTGGAATTTTGGGGCATTTTATTGAAATTTGGCAAATATGCAAAATGGCCATTTCTTGAAAACTCAAGTTTTAGTCATTCTCCCTACTTCTAATCAAGCCCATTGGAAATTTGTGACATGTTGAGGCCCATCATGCCAAAGTTTGAGCTGCACATGGGCAAATGAACAAGGAATTCATGGTTTTGCAAAAACTTGCTCAAAATTGCCTAATCACCAACACAAGCTTAATGCAAGGATTTAAGTCCTAATCTTGTTGCTAATCTCTTCCGGGGGACAAATGGTTTAAAATGCATGCAAAAAGCAAGCCAACGCACGAGGGATTGAGAGGCTGCATGTGCATACTTGATTTTGGCTAAAAGGAGATTTCATTCTTTCCAAGAGCTTTCAGCGCGAAAAACCTATCCTACCCTCCTCCCGATGCTCTATATATTGAGAATCAAGCTTCAGTTTGAAGGGTTCGTGCCTCATTTCATCAATCAAAGTCAGAAACTCCATAGCTTGTAGCTCTGCATTTTTCTTCGATTCTTCCATCTCCCTTGTGCGTTTTGGCCAATTCTTCTTGCATTCTCTTCTCCAAGTGATAAGGATTGTAGATCGAAGCTTGGATTGCAACTGGAGTGAAGGAGACAGTAGATCCATTTTTTCTCAAAAGTTTGAATTCTCAACTTTGAATTCTGATTTCTAGCCATGCTTCGTGTGATTTAAGTTCATAATCATGTTGTTTGAAGTCTATGGAATGATTCTGAAGCTTTATAGCGTTTAATTTGACAAATTATGAATGTTTGAATGTTCTGAAACTCGCGATACAAAATGTTTTTGTTCATGTTCATGGCTTGATTGTGGACAATGTGGTTGATGATTTGATTTGATTCGAATTGCTATGGATTCCTTGCCATGCTAGCTTTGATTTGCCTTTAATTTCATAAAAAATGATGCAAAATTGAGCATGTTGTGTTGACCTGAAAGTGAGCCCTAATCCTGAGATATGCGCGCGTTTTTGATCCATCCGGAGGTTGAAGATGATGTGGTGGCACATCATGATTGGTCCGTTTGAAATTTTTGGATCATTTGAATTTTTGTTTTATAAATTGATTTCCATGATTTTATTTCTTGCTCAAAAATGATTGGAAAATTCTGAAAAAATTATCATAAATTCAAAATAATATTTCTGACTTTGTATATTTTTTTGATAATTTTTTGAAAATATTTTGATTGGTTCAAAAATTGTTAGGTTTAATTAATTAATTGATCAAAGATTTTTTTTTTTAATTTTAATAGTTCCTTTGACCTAAAAAATCCACAAAAATTATTTGAGACTCCCAAAATAATATGAAAATTGATTCTGACTTTGGTTCATCATTTTTCTTATTTTTGATTAAAAATTTAATTTCAAAGGTTATTTGTAATATTTGTTGATTTTTTTATATTTTTAATACTTCTATTAATTCAAAAATTCCAAAAAAAAATCATGTAATCTTGTTTTTGATTATAGAACCTGATCATATTTTTGTTTTGCCTATTTTGTGATTTTTGGTTATGTTTTGCATTTTCTTGCCCTTAAATAATAATTTCATTATTAATTGTTTGTTTTTTTGTTTTTAATATTTTACTTTTATAAAAAAAATCACAAAAATTCAGGGATGTGTGTTTTTAGCCCTAATATTTGAATATAATTTTGGTTGGCCATTTTTCTGACTTTTTGATTTAAATATCATTTTGATATGTGGATATTTGTTAATTACCTAATTGTTTGAATATTAATTTCTTTCTTGTCTTTTCCTAATTCAAAAAATATGAAAAAATGTATTTTCTGACATTTAGGGTTTCTTGATATTTTGCATGACCTTGGTTTGATTTTTTTGGGTTTTGATCCTATTTAATTAATATTTAGGATTAAAAGCAAAAATCTAGGGTTTTGTTGCTTATGGTGCAAGCTTCATGTTCAATACCCTTGTGCCTTGGGCTTTTGTTGGATTTCAGGTCTTGATCATGGTTCATGAATGTGTTGGGAATTTGAAAACCATTATTCTTGAATTATTTGACTTGGTTTGACATTTTTCCACAAATAATTTTGAAAACTTGTCTAGTTTGGTGGTTTTGCCAACTAGTCTTAAACTTTGCACTTTATTTGAACTCCTCCCCAATCATTCATGAACTTAGGGCTTGCATTATGACTTCTAAACACTTCCAAGATGTCAATATATTTTTTGTTTGAATTATGGATCCTTGTTTCTATTTTTGGTGTAATTTTGAAGTGAAGGTACCCAATTATGTTTGCATGTTTTATTGCAATTTGTTTGATGGCCAATGAACTTGAGTGAGGCCTATAATTGGGAACCTAATGATCATGTTGGTTCTGATTTTTCCATGTTAACATCAAACCATTTTGACTCAATGTCCCATCCTTGAATATTTTGAACCATCTAATGCATTATGTAGGTTTCATTTCCTATTGTGTTCATGAAGTTGTGATTGAATTAGCTATGCGTGATTAAAATATGTTTGCTACTGACCTCCATGGTTCTTGTTCATATTATTCTCAAGCTCTTATGATCCTTGATTGATACTCAATTATCAATTGAACATGGTGATAGGAAAGAGCAACATTCCTCTGATTCTTTTGACCTAATATGTGCATATGCTTGTCTCCTCTTGCTTATGATGTCTAATATTTGGTAATTGCCACCATGATTATTCTCACTTCTTCACCTTTTGGAATACTAACTTGGTTGTTGAATATGCGAGGTACTCTGAGAAAGTTGCCACTTTTGGCTTGAGGCTCTTGTGTTCCACTTTATTTGTGGAACACAGTTTATTATATTGGCATTGTTTTTGTGTTTGGCATGCTTGATGGTTCATGCAGGATACACACATCTATGATTGTGAATGTCATACTTTGCCCATGGGATTTGTTCATATCTGATGATTTGCTTACATCTTGACGGTGCAATTGCTGACTCAATTTGTCTACTGATGCCACCTTGCTTGAAGTTTCTCTGGGTTTCTTTTATTATTACTTGACTGCTACAGATACTTATCTATTTGGTATTATATCACATCCTTTCTCCCATCTTCATTCTGCATAAATCTCTGACTGCATGATGGGACCTCTGTTGCTGATATATATCAGGAGGCCCTCTGGTTTTTTGTCTGATTTTTATATGTTGCGTTTGTTTGTTGATTGATGAGTCACTCAATTTAGATATTGAGATCACGACTTCGCTCTCATTGCATGTTCCCTATAGGATGTTTATTGCTTTTCATCTTTAATTGTTGATTGATGAGTCACTCAATTTAGATATTGAGATCACGACTTCGCTCTCATTGCATGTTCCCTATAGGATGTTTATTGCTTTTCATCTTTAATTATTGATCGATGAGTCACTCAATTTAGATATTGAGATCACGACTTCGCTCTCATTGCATGTTCCCTATAGGATGTTTATTGCTTTTCATCTTTAATTGTTGATCGATGAGTCACTCAATTTAGATATTGAGATCACGACTTCGCTCTTATTGCATGTTCCCTATAGGATGTTTATTGTTTTTCATCTTTAATTGTTGATTGATGAGTCACTCAATTTAGATATTGAGATCACGACTTCGCTCTCATTGCATGTTCCCTATAGGATGTTGATTGATTTTCATCTTTAATTGTTGATCGATGAGTCACTCAATTTAGATATTGAGATCACGACTTCGCTATCATTGCATGTTCCCTATAGGATAGTTTTGTTAAGATTTCTTTGACATGCTGATTAAGAGAGGAATCCATGCATGTGAACATATGATAGGACTTTCCTGTATCCTCACCCTTAGGGTCAACCATTGTATGATAACACTAGGGATAGCACTAGGTTAGTTTCCCTTAGTTGTTTTCCCTTTCTTTGCATTCTGCATCTTAAAACAAAAATATGTTTCTTGGAAAATCATAAGACATTTCTAAAGAACCCAAACTCTTCTTCAAAGTAAAAGATACAAACCAATCTTACTTTGTCTTTGTTATCTTGAAGCCGATATTTCGCCATCGCACATGTTTGTTATCCTACTTTGATTCTCAATATCATTGTCAGGTGTGATGTTTTGTCATCCATTTTATTGATGTTTCGCCATTGCACATGTTTGTTATCCTACTTTGATTCTCAATATCATTGTCAGGTGTGATGTTCTGTCATCCGTTTTATTGATGTTTCGCCAACTTTGCCATAATATCTTGTTATCTTGAAGCCGATGTTTCTCCATCGCACATGTTTGTTATCCTACTTTGATTCTCAATATCATTGTTAGGTGTGTTGTTTTATCATCCGATTTATTGAGGGTTTTGTCATCTTTGCCATGATATCTTGTTATCTTAAAGCCTATGTTTCTCCATCGCACATTTGTTTGAAGCCGATGTTTCACCATCGCACATGTTTGTATCCTACTTTGATTCTCAATATCATTGTTAGGTGCAATTGTTTTATCATTTGATGTTTCGCCCTCCTTGACATGTTACTTTGTTATTATTTAGCTGATGTTTTACCATCTCATTTGTTTGTTTTTTTATTTGATGTTTTGCCATCTTGACTTTTTTTTGTTGTCTTAACTAAAAAACACAAACCAACCAAAACATATAAGCCGAACTACGGCTGCTCTGATTCCTTAAAAGGAATACGCAGGGATTGGGGTAGGGCCCAACCGAGCACAACTTTTATTTTCCCTACATTATTTTCTCTTTTCCTTTTGCATGCATTCCCTTTTCATTTATAAACCATAGACATAGGATTTGACCATACCCATTAGATTAGACAACAAGAGTGGATACCGTAGAGTACTACGGGCGTGTGGGGTGCTAACACCTTCCCCTCGCGTAACAGACTCCCTTACCCAATATCTCGGTCAAAAGACCGTGATTTCTCCCTTTCCAGGTTTTCTCGATGTTTACCTTTCCCTCCATATGGGATAAAAGACGTTCGATGGCGACTTCATTGTTTGATGATTTTCAGCCGGTGGTTTCAGCTGGCGACTTCACTGGGGACAGATTGACCTTTTGCTGGTCCATCCCTTAGTCGATCCTAGCTCTTGTTTGTTTTCTTTTTGGGTGTTTATTTTACCGCTTTGCATATTTATCAGTTTGCATTGCATCCTATATGCACTTTACTTTCTGCATACTGGATTTGGCTGGACTGTTTGGTTTCTGGATTTTCTTGGTGGGTGGGTTTGTTCCATGAGGTAAAAGGCCTCGTACCCAGGCTATGAGTGAAATCCATAGGAACTTGGAATAGAGTTGCCATGACAACTATGAAGTGGATGCTTTGTAGACTTGACCATGAGATCCATGACTTCAGAGGTAGTTCAGATAGGTGTCATCGTATGATGATACCCACATTCGAGCTCTCGTACTCTGATTTGGCTTTAAACCTTACCTTGACCTAGACTACACCCGTGAGAGGGGCGGGAAAACTTTTCTTACAGGTATTGTTGGTGACTTTGTGTTGCGAAGGTGACTCAGGTTCCCATGATAGTTTTGAAGCTTCGAGATTCTCTTGTGATCTTGAGTGGTGTTGTTCTGTAATGGTCCAGCCACGATCCAGTGTGAAACTTTGATCCTGTCATATTGCATCATAGCATATTCATTTCTAAAAAAATGATGTAAAAAAATAACTAGCATGCGCATGTCATTTTCCAGGGACATTCAAGAGTCTTCTTCCCGTCAGAAATGGTTGATCTCTCTCCAGTTGAGTCTGATTCAGTTCATGTTAAAGAGCTCACCAAGCATACTTTCTCTTATCAGATTCCTACCATTGATATGGTCGAATTGAAAAGGTTGGGTTCTTATTTGAAGGGTGATGTTCTGAACAACTTCAACAAAAATTATGGTAACTTGTTACTGGTCCTTAATACTCCAGTTGACCTGATGGCTTTGATCACTCTCTTCCAGTTCTATGAAAAAGAATTACGGTGCTTTACTTTCCAAGATTATCAACTGGTTCCTACCCTAGAAGAGTACGCGTACCTGCTTAATATCAGATTGACCGATGAAGTTCCTTTTGTCCAAGTTTCGGAAAAGCCAAAGTTCGAAGTCATTGCTGAAATTCTCCATTTGAGTTGGAAAGAGGTGAAAGACAATTGGAAGTCCAGTGAGGGTATTGTAGGGTTTTATTTGGATTTCTTAGTGAAGAAAGCTGAAGACCGGGCAAAGAAAGGCAATTGGGGTGATTTCAGTTATCTGTTTTCTCTTATGATATACGGGATCATCCTCTTCCCTCACAAGAGAAATTTTGTGGATTTAGCGGCTATCTGTATTTTTAGAAACAGGAACCCGATACCGACACTCTTGGTAGATACTCCCTATACCATCCATTCCAGGAACGGAAAAGGCGGTAATGTAGGTTTATGTCATTCGATGTTGTATCAATGGCTTATGTTGCACCTACCAGTAAGTGGTCCTTTCGTGGATACTAGGCATTCTCTCCGATGGTCATCAAGGCTCGTCAACCTTACTTCTTTCGATATCTGGTGGAATTATGATATGAGGGAAGTATAAAGTATTATCACTAGTTGCGGAGATTTCCCTAATGTTCCCCTCATAGGAACTAAGGGGTGTATCAACTATAATCCTGTGCTTGCTTATCGACAATTGGGATATGCAATGGATGGACCGCCAAAGGTTGAGGAGGTGTCTGAATCAGTGTATTTCGCTAGAGGAGGTGATCCTAAGATGTTGAAGAGAGTGACAAGTGCTTGGAAAGGCATTCACAGGAAGGATAAAACTACTTTGGGCAAGAAGGTTCCTGTTGCTAGAATTCGTTACTTGGAGTGGGTTAAAGCCAGGGTTAAGATTTTACGGTTACCATTTGCAAGGTCGGCTCCTCTATATTAGAAACCTCCTACTGTTCTGAGTAACACGGTATCAACCGATATGTTCACCCAGGTTCATGTTGAGAATATTCAGCTTCATGAAAAAGACCATGAGGCGGGGATGAAACTTTATTGGACAGATCAAGAAAGGGCCAACTTAGCTCGTAGACTCAAAGAATCTCAAGGGGAAACTTCTGATGTAACTAGTTTCAGGAAGAGATCTCATGCTGAAATGGAAGAAGAATTGAGTAAGACTCAGCAAGAGTGTCGGAAGCTTCAGGCCTCAGAAAATAGTTACAAGAAGAAGATTCAGAACTTAGAAAAACAGCTCAAAGACAAGGATGCTCAGCTTGAGAAGGAAGCGGCCTAGAAGCGTGTCGCAGACGATCGGTGCCAAGAGAGTAAAATGGTCGCATCTCAGCTTTTGGAGGAGAAAGCCATACTTGAGGAGTACTGTCAACATCTTGAAGAATGTTTAGTTCCAGAGATTTAGTTCTGTTATTTGCTTTTGGTGTATTTGGTCACCCCCAGAATTGTTGGAAGGGGCCAATTGATTGTTGTTATTATTCAGTTCTTTTTACTTTTTATTAAGACATGTATTTAGTTATTTATCATTTTTTTCTCTTAATTGTCTGAAGTCACTTAGACGTCGTTTCTTTTGTTTATAAATAATTGAGGTGTTCGTCCTATTATCTTTTCTCTTATGATTGTATGGTTGCACGCCGTGACTGATGAACAAAAGGACCCTTGGATACTTGGAAATAACAAACATATCATGCACATCATGCATTTCATAACATTGCAGGTTGTATCAAGATGATTTTCTTATTCTGCTGCTTTTCTTATCCAGAATTCAAGACGACTACTCATCAATATTCCACCAGAAACAACTTGCCGAGACAGATGGAACAAGTTCAGGCTGAACTCACTGAAATGAGGGCCCAGATGGCTACTCAGATGACTCAGTTCATGGAGGTCATCACCAACAGGAGGAACTGGCTGCTATTGTCAACAACCAGCTTCGCCATCCAGGCGATGGTGGAAATCAAGGGCTCTATCAGGACGTTTCTGTAGAATTGGGGGATGTGCAAGATCAACCTGCTGGAAATTTTCACGGGATGCCGGGAAACCCTTTTGTGCGCAACGTAGGACAGTTTCCCCCGTCCCCTGGACCTCGTCTTGTGGGGAACAGAAGAGCTAATCAGGGCGGTGTAAGGAATTATCAGGATCAGGATTTTGATTTTGACCAGGATGAAGATCAGTTTTCTGTTCGGCGTTCAGAGCCGGGGGTTTAGATTGAGGATATGAAGTATCGTTTGTTGGAAGAACGTCTGAAGTACTTGGAAGAGAAAGGAGTCCTTGATATGGATGCTAATGATCTCGGGTTGGTGTCTGGGGTGAAGGTTCCTCCAAAGTTCAAGCCTCCAACATTTGAGAAGTACAACGGAACGTCGTATCCTATTACTCATGCAACTGCTTATTTCTGGAAGATGTCAGTACATACTGAGGATCAAGGGCTTTTGATTCACTTTTTCCAGGATAGCCTATCTGGGGCATCCCTAGAATGGTACATGAAGCTGGAGAAAACTCATATTCGTTGCTAGAATGATCTTGCTCGGGCTTTTGTCAAACATTACCAGTACAATGTGGATATGGCACCCAATCACACTCAGTTACAGAATATGTCGCAAGGACCAAAAGAATCTTTCAAGGAATACGCTTAGAAGTGGCGTGAGTTGGCTGCGAGGGTTCAACCTCCACTCATGGAGAGAGATATCATTGATATGTTTATGAGTACCCTGCAAGGGCCGTTCTATGAGCACATGATAAGAAGCACTTCGACAGGATTTGCAGACTTGGTTATGGCTGGTGAAAGAATTGAAGTGGGTTTGAAATTGGGAAAGATTCAGATTGGAGGTTCCAGTGGCTCATCAGGGGGCAGTAAGAAGCCATTCCACAATTACCCTAAGAAAAGGGAAGGCGACACGAGTGAAGTTTACTCTCATAGAGGACGAAGAGAGGATCGTCAGCACCAACAAATCAATGCTGATTCTATTCCCGTTAATGCTCCTCCGCAGTAGAGACCGAATACAATGCCTCAACAACAAAGGCAGCAAGATACTCCCCGTCAGTATAATAACCAACAGCAGAGACAGCCCAGGAAATTCAATCCCTTGCCAGTAACTCTTACTGAAGCGCTCCACCACCTGCTTGATTTGAAGCTGATCAGTTTGAGAAATATGCCACTGCCACCCGCGAGACTTCCTGTTAACTATGATGCTAATGCAAGATGTGAATTCCATTCGGGAGGAGTTGGTCGTTCTACTGACAATTGCTTTGCGTTGAAGTGCAAGGTACAAGACTTGTTGGATTCTAAGGCAATTGAGTTCACTCTGGTAACTGGTTCGAATGTTACTCAGAACCCGATTCCTAGGCATGGAGGGGGTGTTGTTAACATGATTGATGATAATGGTGAAGTGTTGAATTTGGTCATGGATGTGGAACAAGTAATTACTCTATTGAGTTGTGTTAAGAGGTATTTGCTCGATAATTCTATCTTCCCAGGTTGTACTCCAGAGTGTGCCAAGTGTAGAGAGCAACCGAAAGGCTGTGATGACTTGAAAGCCGGTATCCAGTTGATGATAAAGGAAGGTTCCCTGCAGTTTGATAAAAAACCAAGCTACCACAATGTTACTGAAGAAGATATTGTTGTGATATTTATTCCTTACACCCCTGTACGCATTCCTGCCCCATCAAGAGCACCCCCTCTGATGATTACAGTACCTGTTCCCCTGCCATATACCAGTGAGAAGGCCATCCCATGGCATTATGGCGCCGATGTCTATTACCACGGGGTAAAGCAGGAGGTTAGTAATCGTTTGTCTGAGAAAGAATGTGTTGAAGATGATGAAGAGGAAGTCCATAACTTTTTCGGTGTAGGTCGAATGACTAGAAGTGGGAGAGTATTTGGTCCTTCTAATGTGCAAGATGCGGCTGATGCCTATGCAAGATAAAAAGGAAAACAACAGGTAATGATTGGAAATCCCAGGGTTACGCCTGCCAATGTGACTCAACCAATTCCGACACCAGGAGCTTCTTCAGTCCCCGATGAGGTTGAAGAGTTGATGCGAATTATCAGAAAGAGTGATTATAGCATAATTGATCATTTGAGCCATACTCCTTCTAAGATGTTTATCTTATCTCTGTTGATTTATTCAGAACCTCACATAAATGCTTTGATGAAGTTGTTGAAGAATGCGTTTGTGCCACATGAGATAACAGTCAATCAGTTTGAGAATGTTTGTGCTAACATATCTGCCGAGAACAGTTTGGGCTTCACCGATTTTGATCTTCCTCCAGGGGGACCAGACCATAACAAAGCATTGCATATTTCATTGGAGTGCAGGGGCACTACTTTATCCCGGGTTTTGGTAGATACAGGATCGTCCTTAAATGTATTACCCTAGTCAGCATTGATGAAGATTGATTATTCTGGACTAGAGTTGCGCCCTAGCAATTTGATGGTGAAGGCGTTTGATGGGTCTCGAAGGTCGGTGTTTGGGGAAGTAAAGTTACCAATCAAGGTTGGTCCTCGTACCTTCACGGCTACATTCTTTGTAATGGATATACAACCAGCATACTGTTGCTTGTTGGGGAGGCCGTGGATTCATAGAGCAAGAGCAGTCACTTCTACTCTTCATCAGAAACTCAAGTATCCTGCAGAAGGAAAGGTGATAATTGTATGCGGCGAGGAAGAGTACATCGTAAGTCATTTGACGTCATTTTGTTACGTCGAAGTTGAAGGCGAGATTCATGAGACTCCATTTCAGGCGTTTGAGACAATTCATGCTGTCAATTTTCCTCCTCCAGAGTAGAAAAGGAAATCAGAAATTGTTATGTCTTCTCTCAAAGATGCAAAAGCTGTAGTGGAAGGTGGTAATCCTGAAGGTTGGGGTCAGGTGCTGGACGTTACTCCGAAGTTTGATAAGTTTGGTCTTGGTTTTAGCCCAGGTCAGCAGAGCGCAGCTCCCAGAGCATCCAGTTTATCTACTCCTGTGAAGTTTTCCCGCCCTTGTGCTGCTCGAGAAGAACACGTCAATATGGTTGGCGACGTTAGGGCTGATGGTTACAATGCAGAAGATTGGATTCGTCCGAGTATTCCAGGCTAGACACTGAACAATTGGACTTCTGTGGATGTTATCCAAGTTTCAAGCGCTAAGGAATGCACTTCCACCACCGATTCTATCGATAACGATTCTGTTATGGCTCATTATGACTTTGATACCCCTATTTATCAAGATGAAGAAGAAGCGTATGAGGATTGTGATCTTCCTGAGGAATTAGCGAGACTGTTGAAACAAGAAGAGAAAGTTATCCAGCCGAATCAGGATTCGATTGAGGTGGTGAATATTGGCTCAGAAGAGGTGAGAAGAGAAGTCAAGATAGGGCAAGATCTCGAAGAAAGTGTAAAGGTCAGGCTGATTGAGCTACTCCGTGAGTATTCTGATATCTTCGCATGGTCTTATGAGGATATGCCTGGGTTGGATACAAACATAGTGGTGCCTCGACTACCGCTCAAAGAAGGTTGTTTTCATGTCAAGCAAAAGCTCCGAAGAACTCATCTTGAGATGTCCAAGAAGATCAAGGAGGAGGTCCAGAAGCAGCTGGACGCAAATTTCTTAAAGGTTGTCAATTATTCGCCATGGATTGCAAATGTTGTGCCTGTGCCCAAGAAAGATGGTAAAGTCAGGATGTGCATGGATTATACGGATTTGAACAGGGCCAGCCCCAAAGACGATTTCCCTCTTCCGCATATTGTTGTGTTGGTCGATAATACTGCTCATTCCAAGGTGTTCTTATTCATGGATGGCTTTTTGGGTTACAATCAAATTAAGATGGCCCCGGAGGATATGGAGAAGACAAAATTCATCACGGCTTGGGGAACCTTCTGTTATAAAGTGATGCCGTTTGGTTTGAAAAATGTCGGGGCATCATATCAGCGCGCTATGTTATCCTACTTTGATTCTCAATATCATTGTTAGGTGCGATTGTTTTATCATTTGATGTTTCGACCTCCTTGACATGTTACTTTATTATTATTTAGCTGATGTTTTACCGTCTCACTTGTTTGTTGTTTTATTTTATGTTTTGCCATCTTGACTTTTTTTTGTCTTAACTAAAAAAACACAAACCAACCAAAACATATAAGCCGAACCACGGCTGCTCTGATTCCTTAAAAGGGATACGTAGGCATTGGGGTAGGGCCCAACCGAGCACAACTTTTATTTTCCCTACATTATTTTCTCTTTTCCTTTTGCATGCATTCCCTTTTCAGTTGTAAACCATAGACATAGGATTTGACCATACCCATTAGATTAGACAACAAGAGTGGATACCGTAGAGTACTACGGGCGTGTGGGGTGCTAACACCTTCCCCTCGCCTAACAGACTCCCTTACCCGATCTCTCGGTCGAAAGACCGTGATTTCTCCCTTTCCAGGTTTTCTCGATGTTTACCTTTCCCTCCATATGGGATAAAAGACGTTCGACGACGACTTCTGTAACAACCCAATTCTACCCCAAGCAATTTATGCAAAATAAATCAGAGTTGTAAAATTTCAATCATACAAATGAATCAGGACGTCACAAATTCTTCTAACAAATTAATTGCATTCATCGTGGATATATAACACTTTTTCAAACATCGGATGAACCATCAACATAGCATCTTTAATAAAATAAATCAACATCTACGCAGCGGAATTCTTCAATAACATCTTTAAATAAAACAACAACTATGAAACATCTCATATTTAATGATAATCAAATTAAATTCAACAACTAAAAATCATCAATCAAAACAGCTAGCGTTTATCCCCCCGAGTGTTACATATTAGAGCAATGACACCGACTCAAACTACTGAAGGTATACAGCCTTCACTCTTGATTACCTGCACGTTACCAACATAAGGGCAACATTCAAACAGAAGGGGTGAGATATCTAACAATATAATAAAGTGCATGATAATTAATATATTAAATTAGATCAACAACATCACCACTTCTCATCTCATAATCAACAACAATCTCAACAACAATATAAATTTATCAACATCAAAATACACTTCTTTATGAAATCATACTATGCGACTCAATACTATGCAAATGCATGTGGTACCATTGAAGCAGAACTCCCATCTCAAAAAATTTCCAATTAATAGAGGCATCAACAAGGCATAGCCTTCATCTCAAAATTTGCCAATCCAGGCCATCTCAACGAGCATAAGCTCCATCTCAGAAATACAATGTATGAGACACAACCATGAATGTAATGATAACACCCAAGTTAACAACATCACAATTTATCATCTCAAAGCATCTCAAAATTATCATCTCAAAACATCTCAGAATATC
This sequence comes from Vicia faba, assembly GCA_948472305.1. Classification (NCBI taxonomy): domain Eukaryota; kingdom Viridiplantae; phylum Streptophyta; class Magnoliopsida; order Fabales; family Fabaceae; genus Vicia; species Vicia faba. The sequence goes on along the minus strand of OX451739.1, from coordinate 1,016,829,724 downwards.
ATCTCAAAACATCTCAGAATATCATCTCAAAATATCTCAGAATATCATCTCAAAACATCTCAGAATATCATCTCAAAACATCTCAAAATATCATCTCAAAACATCTCCAAATATCAAAATAATTCATCAAAATTCATTTTTACTTATAAATCATCAAACATCATTTTAATATTAATAAATTCTTGTTAATAACACATCAGCATTTAATATTATTTCACAGCAATTCAACACTGTTATCCTGAAACTCTAACGTCAAGACCATCACTTCCTACTGTTATAGCTCAAATAGCAGCCCCTAACATCTAACGCTCATCGTTATGCACAAAACAGCGTAAAGGCCATCCATCTTCTGACCATGCAACCTCTAACCAACGCTGTTTCTAAATACCCAATTTCTGATGACGCAACCTCTGGCGACACAATCTTCTGACTACTATAACTTCTGACTAATGCAGCCTCTGATCAGGTGCAACTTCTGATAATCTCATCTTTTGACCACTCAACCTCTGACCAGATACAACTTCTGATCACGACATCTTCTGACCACTCATCCTCTGATCATGACATCTTCTGACCATTCAACTTCTGACCAGATACAACTTCTGATCACCTCATCTTCTGACTAATGCCATCTTCTGACCAGATACAACTTCTGATCATCACCGTCCTCTGACTAACCACACCTTCTGACCCATACAACTACTAACGTGATAACTTCTATCCTGCACTAATCTAACGCAACTTCTATCAGCATCCTTCTAACGTCAAAACTGCTACTTTTTCCCTAACGTTATTATTTTAATTCCTTTTTCCTGTTATCAACCTAATTAGGAACAATACCTAACACCTTCCCTAATTGACTCAATGTTCTGAAACAACAACTTCTGGTATCCGTCACGTACAGATCTGCGTTTTTCATCACTGCAGTATTCTATGTTTTCTTCCCTGCATCTCACTATGGGTTTCATAACTAAAGCCTTAGAACTTAATCTAACCATGACAATTCACCACCCATAATTACCCTATGATTCTACATCGTTTTAACAGCATCAAGACATCAATATTCATCAGAATTCATCAATTCTTATCATACATCAATCACATATTCTCATATCAAAACAGGATAACAATCACCTCTAACCCACATATCAATGATCATAAACCCAACCATAGAGTTAGAACCCCACCCTTACCTTGGATTGAAGGTTGCTCTACAATTTCGGTTGGATTCACGTTCTTGCCATTTTCCACTTTCTCCAAGAGTTTGCACGTTCTTCTCAACCCTTATTTCTTTCAACAGCTTCCTCTTTCTATTCCAACAACAAATAACAAAATAACCCTATTATTCTATTATATCCTTATTGGGCTTAAAACCAACACACCCTCTTATTACTTCTATTCTCTCAAAATAAGCCCACATTAAATAATATTACTCTTCTAATATTATTTCACCACATAATATTATATCTCTAATATTATTTCTCCACTTAATAAAATAAATCCAATTAATTAACACACATCTTCATAAATATTCCAAAAATAATTTAATTAAATGATTAATTAAATTACGGGCGTTACAACTTTATTGTTTGATGATTTTCAGCCGGTGGTTTCATCCACCGGTAAAACAAAAGGTCTGTCGTATGCAACCAGATATGTCAGAGAAGATTAAAGCTGAAGTCATGAAACAATTCAATGCCGGATTCTTGGCTGTCACTTCCTATCCACAATGGGTTTCCAATGTTGCTCCCGTGCCCAAAAAGGACGGCAAAGTGCGAGTGTGCGTGGACTACATAGATTTGAATAGGGCAAGCCCTAAGGATGATTTCCCACTACCCCACATTGATGTTCTAGTTGACAATACGGAACAACATAAAGTATTTTCTTTAATGGACGGTTTCTCAGGCTACAACCAAATCAAAATGGCGCCTGAGGACATGGAGAAAACAACCTTTGTCACACAGTGGGGCATATTCTGCTACTAGGTTATGCCATTCGGATTGAAGAACACTGGGGAAACCTATTAGTGCGCCATGATAGCTCTATTTCATGATAGGATACATCACGAAATAGAGGTCTATATGGACGACATGATAGCTAGATCTCAAACAGAAGAAGAGCATCTTGATCATTTACAGAAACTGTTTGAGAGGTTAAAGAAGTACAAGCTGAGGTTGAATCCAAATAAATGCACATTTGGGGTGAGGTCCGATAAACTCCTAGGCTTTGTTATCAGAAATAAAGGAATCGAAGTGGATCTGGCCAAAGTAAAAGCGATACAAGAGATGCCTGCTCCTCGTACTGAGAAGGAAGTCAGAGGATTCTTGGGACGTTTAAACTATATTTCCAGACTCATTTCTCACCTGACAGCTACTTGTGAACCAATCTTCAAATTACTGAAGAAAGATCAAGTAGTCAAATGGAATGACGAGTGCCAAACTGCTTTCGACAAGATCAAAAAGTACCTGCTAGAGCCTCCTGTTTTAATGGCACCAGTCGAGGGAAGACCATTGATCATGTATCTAACTGTTTTGGAAAATTCAATGGGGTGTGTGCTGGGGCAACATGATGAGTCTGGCCGAAAAGAGCATGCTATTTATTACTTGAGCAAAAAGTTTACCGACTATGAAACAAGATATTCACTGCTTGAGAAAACTTGCTGTGCTCTGGCATAGGCTGCTCGTCGGCTAAGACAGTATATGCTGACTCATACTACCTTGTTGATATCTAAAATGGATCCAATAAAATACATCTTCGAGAAGCATGCCCTTTCTGGGAGAATAGCGAGATGGCAGATGATCCTGACAGAATGTGACATATAATATACTACCCATAAAGTAATAAAGGGCATTGTACTGGCTGATCACCTGGCTCACCAAGCTGTGGAAGACTACCTGTCCATGAAGTTTTAATTCCCAGATGAAGACATCATGATGGTAAACAACCATGAAGAATTGAGACCATATGATGGACCGGAACAAGGATCCTGATGGACCCTGGTTTTTAATGGGGAATCTAACACACTCGGAAATTGTATTGGTGTTGTACGTATATCTCTTGAAGGATGTCATACTCCCTTTACGGCAAGACTCTGCTTCAATTATATAAATAACATGGCAGAATACGAAGCGTGCATTTTTGGTCTCAAAGTTTCCATAGACTTGGGGATCAAATCCTTAAATGTATTCGAAGATCCAGCTTTGGTCATCAGCCAGATCAAAGGGGAATGGGATACCAAACACCCTACTCTTATCCCTTACAAAGAACATGTACTGACATTGATCCCACATTTTGAGAAAATCAGCTAGCAGACGCACTAGCCACAATGTCATCCATGTTTAATCTTAAATGGGATAACGAGGCTCCCTAGATAACCATTGAACGAATGGATGAACCAGCTCACTGTCACGAGATTAATACTGAAGAAGTAGTGGACCAGCCTTGGTTTCACGAAGTCAAGAGGTATCTCGAGGCTCAAGAATATTAAGAAGGAGCTTCAGTCAATGATAAGAAGTTCTTAAGGATGTTCTCTGCTAAATTCTTCCTTAGTAATGGCATTCTCTACAAACGCAACCATGACTCTGTTTTTCTTCGGTGTGTAGACAAGGTTGAAGATGAAAAGATCATGAATGATCTACATGAGGGCACTTTTGGCATCCGTTCCAGTGGGCATACGATGGCAAAGAAAATCCTACGGGAAGGCTATTAATGGTCTACCATGGAAGTAGATTGCTATCAACACTCTCGAACTTGCCATAAGTGTCAGATCTATGCTGACAAGGTGCACGTACCTCCGGTTCCTCTGAATGTCTTGACGGCTCCTTGGCCCTTTGCTATGTGGGGCATCGATATGATTGGGGAAATCAAACAAACAGCCTCCAATGGACACCGCTTCATCTTAGTGGCCATTGACTATTTTACAAAGTGGGTTGAGGCAGCCTCTTTCGCATCTGTGACCAAGAATGTTGTAGCCTGGTTCATTAAACAGAATCTCATATATCGGTATGGTATCCCGGAGAGGATCATCACAGACAATAGTATGAATCTAAACAATACTATGATCACCGCCCTGTGCGAGCAATTCAAGATCCAGCATCATAATTCTTCACTTAACGACCAAAGATGAATGGTGTTGTCGATGCCGCAAATAAGAATATCAAAAAGATCATACAGAAAATGACAGTCACGTATAAATACTGGAATGAGATGCTACCATTCGCTCTCCGCGGGTATCGTACCATGACACGCACATCAACTGGGGAAACATCCTACTCTCTATTATACGTCATAGAGGTTGTCTTCCCTATTGAGGTCCAGATCCCCTCTCTGAGAATTATGAAGGACGCATGGCTGAATGAAGAAGATTGAATCCAAACTCGTCTTGATCAATTGAACTTGATTGATGAGAAAAGACTTACTGTTGTCTGCCATAGTCAAATGTATCAAAAACGGATGATCAAGGCTTTCAACAAAAAGGTCAGACGCCAAGTGTATCAAGCCGGGGATCTGGTGATCAAATGTATCATACTTCCACAAGGTGATCCTAGGGGAAAATGGACTCCTACATACGAAGGACCATTTGTGATCAAAAGCATATTCTCTGGTGGAGCAATGATCTTGGCCACCATGGATGGCGACGACCTACCGCACCTTGTGAACACAGACATAGTCAAAAGATACTACGTATAAAGAGACCCGCTAGGTTGACACACCTAGGAAAAACAAGCGCATCTCGGCGAACCAAAAAGGTTCGGGCAAAAATTAGGGATAAAAACAAAAAAAAATTGTACACCCGGCAAGCTGAAAACCCGAAAGGGCAATTTGAGCAAAAAAAAGGGTATCACGGTGGACTGAAAACCCGAAAGGGAGGTCCAGGAAAAAGTTAGGGATTTACAACGTATGACTATGTCCTGGTGGATCAACTTACGGACAATTTTTGGCTTCTACTGACAAGCTCGACGGTTCTGATCAATTCAATCAACTTCAGACAAGGCAACAAATAGACAAGATGCTCAGAGACACGAAGGCTATTGCAGAATGGGAACCCCATGGGATTATTGCACATAGCTATCTTGTCTTTGTATCAAATTTTCATTTTTACGACGGTATTCTCTTACTATAATGTTTGTCTCATTATACAAAAATACTTACTCAAAGTCAATACAAAGATATCCCTTTGAAAGTGCAAAACTATTTGTTTTCTTTACTCTTGTGTTTTGTTTACAAAAACGTCCAATGATTTATTTTTGAACATATGCATTTGAACATAATTACTGTTTACAAATAAACAAAATAGAAAGACAATCACTGATGGCTTTAAGATATAGGGAAATCTCTCCAAGATATTTCCATAAAATTCCCCGCAGTACGCGGTTTAATCCCCAGCGGAACAAAGCTTCCAGTTATCAATCCCCAGTAGAAGTCGTCCAATTTCTCAGGATTCCCCAATAGGATTTTACAAGCAGTGTACGGCGTTTCCCTTGCAACAGAGTTTATTTATCTAAAAGTAAATTCATCAACACTTCAACTTCACATCATGAAGACTTACACTTCATATCCTTGGCAGTAGTTAGGGATTTATTTTCCCCTATCCAACAGCAGTGCAGCCGATTAGCTCACATACGCATACATCGCATCCATATATCATGAACATTGATAACCCGAATGCATATATCATAATATTATTGTACCATGCATTTCATACATCATGACATTGCTTACAGCTAATGTCTTTCCCTTTTCAGGATAAGATTAGTCAATGGCTATCATCAACAAATTACAAAGGTCAGAGGTTGATACAGTTCAGATACGCTCCAGATACGGATGCCATTCTTATACTCATTTTAAACCTTCAAATACAGTTCAGATACGCTCCAGACACGGATGTCACTCTGATACTCATTTAGATTCAGATGTCAGATACAGTTCAGATACGCTCCAAACACAGATGCCATTCTGATACTCATTCAGATTCATATTTCAGATACAGTTCAGATACGCTCCAGACATGGATGCCATTCTGATACTCATTAAGATTCAGATACAATTCAGATACGCTCTAGACATGGATGCCATTCTGATAATCATTCAGATTTAGATTTCAGATATAGTTCAGATACGCTCCATACACGGATGCCATCCTGATACTCATTCAGATTCAGCTTTCAGATACAGTTCAAATACGCTCCAGACACGGACGCCATTCTAACACTCATTCAGATTCTCTTTCAGATACATTCCAACAATCATTTCTGGATGGCATCTACAAGCCCATATCCAACAACTTTCTGTCATCTCTCCAAATGGAATATTTAAGCTCATTCCCCCTACCATCTACCATCACATCACCGAGTGCAAATTTCTGGGCACTCTAGTGTCCAATCATCTTTCACCTTCGAGTCACGAATGGAAAACTCACCAATCTAACTCTTCAGGCTTAAGAAGATTGAACAGAGGCAGTTGTTGTACCCTAAAATTTTCCCTCTCATTTATCAAGAATTTGCTCACAAGATCTCCTTTGGCTCAAGACTGCACTAGGGTTGATCAACTCAAGACACCTCCTTAAGCACTGATGACCAAAATTAGGGTTTGAGATTGCAAAAGGATATTTGAACTTTCAATGCTTCATATGAATTTCATGGATCATTATGGACCCCCGAGATCACTCATGTCAAGTTTCAAGCCTTGGATCACACTTTTGCTCAGTCAATTGAGCAGTTGACCTAAAAATCAGTTGTTTTGGAGAAAAAGTCAACTATGGCCAATTTACAGTAAAACTTCATAATTTTTTATCCACGTCAACATTTTAAATTCATAAGTATCATTTTATCAAGTTTGGACCACAATTCCTCAAGAAATTTGATCAAATCCTCAAAAGGGAAAAATGTTCAAAATTAGGGTTTTAACTGGGAAAGAGCAATTTCTAATTTTTGACCTAGCAAATGATCAATTAGTTTAAGGCATGATCCCAAGAATTCAATTGCATCATTTTGAACTAATAACATGGCTCAAAATATTGCCCAAGCCCAATGGGTTGACAGATGAATTTTCAGTCAACTGGTCAAAAGTCAATTGTATACTAAAAAGTCAAACTTTGACTTTTTGGTCAAATTCAAATGTCAAAGATCACAATTCATCAAAACATGTCAAAATTTGAAACTTATTCATCAAGAAATCAAAAATTCAAAAATTCATTTTGGAAAGTGAAAATTTCTAAATTAGAAATTTTTCTAAGTGTTGGAAATTTCTTATTTTTTCACAACTTTGAGCAAAATTTTCACCATGATGCAAGATGATTCAAGAGAAACTTCCAACATGAAAGTTGTAGATCCCCATGAAACCTACAACCTTTCTTCACACAACTTATTCCAAAAGTTCTTGGATATCAAGTTATAATTTTAAGAACATGTGGTCATGAAACAAAACAGTTAGTGAAATTTTGCCATAATTTGTTTAGGATTTTGACCCAACTTCATGGAACTTTTTAATATAGTTCCAAGGGGAATCTTTAAAAGTGATTCAAAGATGGGTTGTAGAGAACATTGAAAGCTTTCCAAAATGTCCAATAACTCCTTGATGTCATTTTTGAGTAGGGAGAATCGAAGAGATGGAGTTAGGGTTTTATCACTTGAATCACAAGTCATTTTGTGATGAACAAATTCAAAATTAAAAATTGGGTTGCATAACCTCTACTTTGCAGGCCTCAAACTTGTTAGGCACTCCATAATTAATTTCTTGCACAGCTTTTAGAGGTCTCATTTCAAGCATTCAATGCAAAGCCATGCTTTATATCCATTTTGGGAAGAAAGTGCACATTGCCATTTTGATAAAGTGACTTTTTGTACAAAACTTGTTCTTGAGCCTTGCACTTGTTCTCTTCTGATCATACATGTCTTATAACACAAGAGAAATGGTTTAGACACTTACAATCACCCAGCCCATGCTTGTACTTCACATTGAAACTTGGTTTCCCACTTTTCTTGAAAATCAAGTAACATAGCAAATAGCTTGTAACTTGTACGTCTGACTTGCCAAACCACTCAAGACCTTTTTCTTATACATACACAAACCATTTGCCACAAAACAAATGCATGCTTAAGCCCTAAAAACACCTAGAACACAGAATCACCAAAAACACTTCAATACTTGTCATTTCTGAGTTTTGAAGCCAATCATCAAATCTACTCGTGCGTTTCTTGGCCTTCTACTTTCAAAAGCTTCTAAAAAACATAAACAAACAATCCCAACACCTGCAGCACCACTGTAACACCTCCATCATCATCCACAAATTTCAAAAATAGAGATTTGCACTTGGACTTCTCCAGAACTCCTCAGGCACTTTCAGCTCAAGCTAAGCATCCCATTAGCTTCCAGGGAACTTGAGAAAGCTAACCCAATCATTAGAACTCACTGAAAGCTTATCAAACTTCAAACCCGATACCCTCTTGCAAGGTAATTTTTCTAACTTTGGAACTTTTCATACAGGCATCATCAATGATTTATTTGTGAATGAAACATGTAGATATCATTGCCCTAAAGCTAACCATGTTCATAGTTTTCATTAATTTTATTTGAGCTTAGAGAATTTTAAGATTGAAGTTTCTGAGATTTTTAGGGTTCAGAATAGGGCCATTAAAATTCATGTTTATCTTTGATCTATAATTATTTTTCTTTGCATTTCTGAAATCGTGAGGATATTTGCTACAAGTTTTATATTTACATTTTTCATTTTTGTTTAGATTTGATTGAGATACAAAGATTCTGGTTGGGCGTGAGGTTGAAGGTGAAGTTGGCCTCAGAAACGTGTGTACCATATATATTTATGGTTTGATTTATATAAACGGATGTATAACTACCCCAGTGGTAGAAGCGCGCGCCTGTAACTAGAGAGAACTGGGTTCGAGCCTCAGTGGTACCCTTTTGATTTTTTCCATTTTTTCATACATTCTGACTCTTTTTGGCATGCGCTGGGCCTCCTTGGGCCTTGTTGTTTTTGTTTTTAATTTCTAACCCCCTTGCAGGCTATTCATACCCCTGGCCCAGTTTTTATTTTCTTTTCTTATTTTCATTTTATTTATTTCTTTGATTATTTTTCTAATGCTAACAAATCATAAAAAATATAAAAATAGTATATTTATATTTGGACATAGTTTATTTATTTTTTCACACAAAAAATTGTTTCATTTAATCATAATTTGTTTATTTTTACTAAATATTTTGTAAATTTAATTAAAGATTAGGGTTTTAGTTTATTTCTCTCATAATTTAAAAATGCTCTTTTAAAACCAAAAAGACCAAAAATATTTTATAATACCATAAATTATTTTTAAGACAAAAATACCAAAAAATACTTTTCTTAAACTTAATTTCTTTCTAATCAATTAATAGATTTAGGGTTTTATTTAAAATCTTTTCTTAGTAAATTTAGGTTTTACTTTTAATTAATTACTTTCTTCTAGCTAATTAGGTTAATATCAAAACCCTTTTTCTCATAAACACCAAAAAAATCACATGTTCTTTACATTCGCATTCTTGTATATTTATTCACTATGTACATTATTTATTTCATTTCTTGTATAAGTTCAATATGGTTGTAATAGATTAATTAGGTTTATTTTCTTGTAATCCCTATTTATAATTTGTACACCCCCCTCCTACAAGTGTTGTAATAGCGTAGTAATTTTAAATTCCATAATTTATCGCTTTATATACAATTGCTAGTAATCAGGGTTTGTATGGAAAGACTAAAACCAATCAATTATAAAACCCTAATCAAAGACAAAATCAAGCATGAAAAATAATACACTTGCATACAAGCACCCCCTAGGGTAAATCCACTTGGTTGCCTTTATAAAATGGCCATATTACGCATGTGAGGTATCTTAGCAAAAACAAACAAAATATAAGATCATAGTCCCTCGATGACGCTATCTAAGTTGCCTTTCAAATGATCTTAGTCCCTAAAAGAAAATGCTAAGATACCTTGCAACATTGCTAATCATGGTTATACGATGACCCACGCCCGTCCCGTTTACATCCAAATATAGGGTTACTTACCAAATCAATGGTAAGATAACAATGTCAAAGGAAGAGGAAATGAACATAAAAGACATTTGAGTAGGTAGAATGCTCCTAGCTACTTGCTCAATTTCAAAACAAAACTCCTTGCTATTTTCAAAACAAACACTTACACTTTCAAAACATCTTACAAACTTGAAAACATTTCTAAAAGATCAACATCTTTGTATACATTCTTACGAACGAGAATCATTACAAAGATTGCATAAACAATGGCCTCTTTACAAAATACTTTCAAAAACCACACAAAGCACAATTTCAAACAAGAGCAAGTGATCTAACAAGTAACTAAGAGCCCATGGAAAAGCATGGATGAAAAGGATGCTAATACCTTCCCTTTTCATAATCTACCCGCCGAACTCAAGAAATAATCTCAGAGGTCTTTCCTGTGCTTTTTCACCTTTCCTTTTGGATAAAAGAAAAGTCGGTGGCGACTCTTGCTAACCGCAACATTTGCGATCAAACGTAAAACCTTCAAGTCAGTTCTCCCACCGTATCACAAACATCGACGTTCACTGACGGTGAACTACCAATGTTCACTGAAGGTAGAAGGAAAAGAAATATCAACATCGATGTTCACTGACGACGAACTACCAATGTTCACTGAAGGTAGAAGGAGAATAAATAACAACACCGACATTCATTGACGGTGAGCTACCAACGTTCACTGAAGGTAGAAGGAAAAGAAATAACAACACCGACATTCACCAGTGGTGATCTACCAACTTTCACTAAAGGTAGAAAGAGAATATATCATAGCATCATCATTCACTGATGATAAACTACCAATGTTCAGTAAAGGTAGCAAAAAGATAACAAACACCAACTTTCACTGATGGTGATCTACCAACTTTCAATGAAGGTAAAAAGAGAATATATCATAGCATCCCCGTTCACTGATGATGAACTACCAACATTCACTGAAGGTAGCAAAAAGATAACAAACACCAACTTTCACTGGTGGTGATCTACCAACTTTGACTGAAGGTAGAAAGAGAATATATCATAGCATTGTTGTTCACTGACGATAAACTACCAACGTTCACTGAAGGTAGCAAAAAGATAACAATCATCGACGTTCACTGCCAATGACCTACCAACTTTTACTGAAGGTAGAAAGAGAATATATCATAGCATCACCATTCACTGACGGTGAACTACCAACATTCACTGAAGGTAGCAAAAAGATAACGAGTTTCCCTAAAATTCTGGCATTTTTTCAAAAACGCGTTTCAACTTCTTCTTTAACCGAGGCAACTTGCCTGAAGAGGGTAATATTTAAGCTGTCTTAAATAAAGAGACTTCCACTTGAAAATATTTCACAACGAGTTATTTCTGCGAATTTGAAAGTGTTGCCACCCACTAGCGTAAAGTGACGATAGACTGCAAACTATCCACTCATAGAGGAGATAGCAAAAAAAGTTATGTCGACCTTTATAGGGAAGCACAAGTTGCTCAAATAAAGAGACATTCTACTTGTTGTCATGGAGGATTGTAAGAAGAAATGAATTTCCGGGGATATAAATATGGCTTCCTGGGGAAAGAAATATGACTTCCTGGGGAAATGCCACGATATTCCTGCTGAGGAGATGAAGTTTTCTCGTGCAAAATAAATGCACCAACCAAAACTCGAAGTTTTCAGAAATCCAAAGTAAATAATATTATTGTGGAACCACAGATTAAAACCAGAAATAAATTGGAATGAAACAGTCAACCAAAATACATCCTTTGAGAAATAAACTCAAGAGGGAAAACCAAATCCATCCAAACAAGGAGCTGTACAGGAAGGCTAAAGCAAAAATCTTCCACGAGGGACAACTCAGTGGGGAGATAGAAAGAATATATGCTTTATGCTTAAAGCCAACACTCTATTGAAGATAGGACAACATAACTCTGCAAAACAGGGTGATATGTCAACAAAAATATTTAAAATGTCAATGAATAATGATTTGCCAATTTTAGCTATGCATGATGTATATATGAATGTATGAGTGTTATCGTGCGTATGCTGACAAAACAGATATACAACACTGGGAGTAACCAAGCAAAACCAACTCTGGCACAAATAACACTCGGCTAAACCACATCTAGGATGATCATTCCAAGAAAAAAGTAAATGCCAACTGAGGAAACAAAACCTACTATCTACTTTAGCTTTACTGGGGAGAAATGCAATATGGAAGTAAACAAATCAAAGTGATAAAATAGTACAGATACAGGGATAGAACATCCTTCTCCAGGCTTTATCGGGGAAACAAATGTTTTCAAAAGTAACACTTCTACTGGGGATTGCAAAACCAATTTCAAGAAAAGTAGATGGACACCACCTCATCAAAACATTCACTGGGGAATTCAGGCCCACTTCATTGGGGAGGTTGACACCATATTCACAAAGAAGAAAAAAAATCCAAAACACGTTCTTCACTGGGGAAACCTCAGATTGAAAACCTTACATCATGAAAACTCAGACAAGGAGGGGAAATGAATCCAAACTTGAACGAGGACACCAGAGTTTCGAACCCAATATGGAGAATCATCCTGAGTAAGCTTTCCCGAGGGGAATAAAAAACTTCTTGAAACAACTGGAGCTTGTCAATTCCTGGGATCACCATTTTTGTTGTCATTATTTCATCACCAATTCCAAAGTAAAAGCAAATTGTAAATTCTTTTTAAAAAATCGACTTTGTTTTTTAATCTTTTTTCTTTGAAAGTTATTATCAATAATAAATGGAGTCTTTGCAAGCTAAATAAAATAAGAAATACAAAGAACGGGGTAAAAGCTTAAATTTCATTAATGGAATGGTAGTCTGCGAATGGAGAGACTCCATAGATGATTACAAAGTTCGGAAAATGGTAATAAATAATGGAAAAGATACATTGAGATACAATGACCAATATCCCCTCTAACAACTTTTGAAATCCTGAAAAGCAACTTATGTTGAAGTGTGATGAGAATTCGAGAAGATTGTTGCTCCAATGATCAAGTCTTGTCTGATGTAGTTACTTGCCAAGAAAGTCCCTAACTTTTGCCTAAGCTGCCCTTGTGGGTTTTCAGCTTAGCAGGAAATTTGTTCTGTTTATGTCTCTAATTTTTGCCTAGACCTCCCTTTCGGGTTTTTGGCCTACCGAGACGCTCTTTTTTGCCTAAGCCGCCCTTTCAGATTTTTAACTTAGCGAGCTGTTCTTTTATTCCTTTAGGCGAAGTATTTCTTGAGTGCATCAGCATTCATGGGACGTGAGAACTCCTCGCCATCCATAGTTTCAAAAATTAATGCACCACCAGAGAAGGCTTTCTTGACAATATATGGGCCTTAAAAGTTGGGAGTCCACTTGCCTCTAGAATTAGTGTTGAAAGACATGATCTTCCTGAGCACAGGGTCGCCTTCTCTAAATTCACGAGGTTTTACCTTTTTATCAAAATCCTTCTTCATCCTTTTATGATATAACTGTCCATGACACAAAGCCGTCATCCTCTTCTCCTCAGTCAAATTCAATTGGTCAAACCGGTTTTGGACCCATTCAGCCTCTGACAACTTGGTTTCCATTATCACACGTAAAGAGGGAATCTCAACCTCAACTGGGAGTACAGCTTCCATTTCATACACCAGGGAGAACGGGGTTTCTCCTGTTGAAGTGCGAATAGATGTTCGATATCCATGCAAAGCAAAAGGGAGCATTTCATGCCAATCCTTATAAGTAACAACCATTTTCTGGATAATTTTTTTGATATTCTTATTAGCAGCTTCAACAGCCCCATTCACCTTATGCTTGTACGGAGATGAATTGTGATGGACAATCTTGAATTCCTCACAAAGTTCTGTCATTATTTTATTATTCACATTCGAGCCATTTCGGTGATAATTTTGCTCGGCACACCATACCGATATATAAGATTATTCTTGATGAAACGCACAACCACCTACTTAGTAACATTAGCATATGAAGCAGCCTCCACCCACTTGGTGAAGTAATCAATTGCTACCAAGATAAAATGGTGTCCATTCGAAGATTTGGGTTTTATCATCCCAATCATGTCAATACCCCACATAGAGAAAGGGCACGGGGAGGAAATTACATTGAGAGGTGTCAGAGGCACATGGACCTTGTCTGCATAAATATGGAATTTATGACACTTCTTTGCAAATTTATAACAATCAGATTCCATTGTCATCCAATAGTAACCCGCCCTTAGCATCTTTTTAGCCATTGAATGTCCATTGGCATGAGTTCCAAATGAACCTTCATGAACCTCATGCATCAACATGTCTGCTTCGTGTCTATCCACGCATCTGAGCAAGACCATGTCATAATTTCTTTTATACAACACATTTTCATCGAGGAAGAAACTTCCTTCCAATCTTCTCAATGTCTTTCTGTCTTTCTTCTAAGCACCAATTGGGTATTCCCGAATCTAAAGAAAATGCTTGATGTCATGATACCAAGGTTTTTCATCTGCTACCTCCTCTATTGTAAACACATGAGCGGGCCTATCCAGTCACCGAACTGTAATTCGAGGTATATCATTCCAAGTACTTACTTGGTATATAGAAGCCAGAGTTTCCAGAGCGTCCACCATTTGATTTTCATCTCTAGGAATGTGATGGAGTTCAACTTTGTTAAATAAGGGTAACAATCTTATAGCATAATCTTTGTAAGGGATCAAGCCGGGGTGACGAGTATCTCATTCTCCTTTAATCTGATTTATTACCAAAGTTGAATCACTATACACATCTAGAATTTTAATTCTGAGATCAATAGCTTCTTCCAGACCCATGAGTCAATCCTCGTATTCTTCCATATTATTAGTATAATCAAATCTTAATCTTGTGGTAAAAGGAATGTGAGATCCATGTGGAGTGACAATCACAACACCAATTCCTTTACCATAAGCATTCACCGCTCCATCAAATATCATACTCCAACGAGATTTAGTGTCAGGACCTTCCTCGGGCAATGGTTCATCACAATCTTTCACTTTCAGGAACATCACATCCTCATCGGGGAATTCATATTCTACAGACTGGTGATCCTCCACTGGTTGGTGAGCAAGATAATTTGCCAACACACTGCTTTTAATAGCTTTTTGAGTTCGGTATTCGATATCATATTCAGATAATATCATCTGCCAGTGAGAAATTCTCCCTGTAAGAGCAGGCTTTTCAAAAATGTACTTGATTGGATCCATTTTGAAGATCAACCAAGTAGTGTGATTCAACATATACTGCCGCAAACGCTTTGCCGCCCAGGCCAAAGAACAACATGTCTTTTCCAGCATGGAATACCGCGACTCACAATCAGTGAATTTTTTACTGAGATAATACATGGCGAACTCCTTCTTCCTTGTTTCATCCTGTTGCCCCAGAATACAACCCATGGATTTATCTAACACTGTCAGATGCATAATCAACGGTCTTCCTTCGACAGGAGGGAGCAAGATAGGAGGTTCAAGCAGATATTCTTTAATACTTTCAAATGCCCTTTGGAAGTCGTCCGTCCACACACAACCTTGATCTTTCTTTAACAACTTAAAGATCGGTTCACATGTTGCAGTCATGTGGGAAATGAATCTGGAAATATAATTCAAACGCCCGAGGAAACCTATGACTTGCTTTTCAGTTCTTGGCACTGGCATCTCTTGAATTTCTTTGACTTTATCAGGGTCAACTTCAATTCCTTTTTGGATAACAATGAAACCCAACAATTTCCCTGATCGAACACCGAAGGTGCATTTATTTGGATTCAAGCAGAGACAGTACTTCCTCACACGCTGAAACAGCTTCAACAAATCTTCTACACGCCCTTCTTCAGTCTAGGATTTAGAAATCATATCATCAACATATAATTCGATTTCCTTGTGCATCAGATCATGGAATAGGGTTGTCATAGCCCTCTGGTACGTTGCACCAGCGTTCTTCAACCCGAAGGGCATCACTCTGTAAAAGAATATTCCCCAGGGTGTGATAAACGTTGTTTTTTCCATGTCCTCCAGAGCCATTCTTATTTTATTATACCTGGAAAATCCATCCATGAACGAGAATACTTTGAATTTTGTTGTGCTATCGACTAACATATCAATGTGTGGCAATGGAAAATCATCTTTTGGACTAGCTTTATTTAGATCTCTGTAATCTACGCGCATGCGGAATTTTATGTCTTTTTTCGGTACTAGGACAATATTGGAAAGCCATTGAGGATACACTGATGTCACAAGAAAACCAACATTAATCTACTTTAGAACCTCTTCTTTTATTTTTAATGCCATATCTGGGTGAGTTCTTCTCAACTTTTGTTTAATTGGCGAACACTCTGGCTTCAACGGTAAACGATGCTCTACAATATCTGTATCTAGACCAGGCATATCTTGATAAGACCAAACAAAAATATCCACATACTCTTTTGAAACTCAATCAATCTTCTCTTCACATCAGGATGCAACAATGCTCCAATCTTGACTTCCTTCGAATCTTCTTCTGAACCCAAATTGATCACTTTCAATGGCTCTTTATATGGCTGAATGGTATTTTCCTCGTGCTCAAGCAACTGTGAGACCTCTTCTGGAATCTCATCATAATCTTCTTCTTCAGCCCCATACACAGGACATTCAAAGTTGGGAGAGGGTGCAAGGTCATTGTACTCAACGGGTTTTTTAATTAATCTACACATATGATTTATGATTGCTTTTAGAAACTGACACATATAACAAGTGATCATGCAGATTGAATTTCAGTTATTATTTATTTTGAAGGGTTTTTTTTATTACCATTTTCCAAGAAAAAGCATAAAATAAAGACACAATTTAGGAAATAAAGACAACTTTTATTATTGATTTTAAAAGTCATAGCAAACAGATAAGCCCTACAACATTAATACTTCCACCTTGGGCAGAGTGAAAGCCTTTTTCAAAAAGATTAACAAAACATATTACTTTGAAACATGTATGCAAGAGGGAACATCAATGGTGATCCAGTTTTGAACCCTAACTCCGTGCGTCACATAATTCGGCATTTCCTGCTCTACTTCAACTTCCACAATGGCATTAATCCTGGAATCAGTTGGATAAAGATAACCCCCTCTACAAAAGATGTCTTGATACTTGCTCGCAGCAGACTTCGGCTTCATGCGCTTACCTTTGTCATTCTTTAAAGAGAACCCCAAACCAGCTATGTTCTTGTTCACAGGTGGATCCACAATCTGTCCCCACACTTCACTATGACCCTTACGCACAACCTGCTGCGCATACTTAAGTGAAACCATGGAATTCTCATTTCCTCTTATATTGTCAATGGATAAGGCTTGGAACTAGGTTCCAACAGAAGCTTCATCCGCCTCCATAATGATGAAAGAGGACAAATGAGATATCTATAATGCCTATTCCCCATTTACGATCACTACTTTCCCTTCAAGTACAAACTTCAGTTTCTGGTGTAAAGTTGAGGTGACATCCCCTGCCTCATGTATCCACGGCCTTCCTAGCAAACAACTATAAAAGGGAATAATATCCATGACCTGGAAAGTAATTTGAAACAAATGCAGTCCTATATGAATAAGCAAGTCCACTTCACCAATAACAGATTTCCTTGATCCATCAAACGCTTTCACAATGATGCCACTCGGGCGCACAGGCGTT
Organism: Vicia faba; assembly: GCA_948472305.1. Classification (NCBI taxonomy): domain Eukaryota; kingdom Viridiplantae; phylum Streptophyta; class Magnoliopsida; order Fabales; family Fabaceae; genus Vicia; species Vicia faba. The sequence continues at coordinate 1,016,812,020 of OX451739.1, read as the reverse complement.
CCTTGATATTTCAACTTCATAAGAGTGTTCCTCGGTATAACATTCAAAGCAGATCCATTATCAATTAGCACATTGGATGGTGAATCATTCTTGCAGTTCATAGAGATGTGGAGGGCCAAGTTATGATTCCTTCCTTCATATGGTAAATCATCATCGCAGAAGCTCAAGTTATTACATGATGTAATGTTCCCTATTACACTGCTGAATTGGTCTATTGGCATATCACTCTCCATAAAAGCTTGGTCCAATACCCTCATCAAGGATTCTCTGTGAGCAGAGGAGTTCATCAATAATGCCAAGATAGATATTTTGAAGGAGTCTGTAGTAGCTGATCTACAATTCTGTAGTCGCTCATCTTGATTATCTTCAAAATATCATCCACTTCTTTCTCTAACGCAGCCCCACTAGTCTGACCCGTAGCCTTATTGGGTTCAACATTCTCAGCAATTTTCTTTCCAACACTAATATCTCTTTGAACAACTGGTGCAAACACACGACCGCTGCGGGTCACCCTACTATTTTCAACAATATTCCTAACATCAGGCATTGGCTGGATGGGAACTTCCACTCCATCCTCTAAGATTGTAGCATTGTATTTGTAAGGCACAGCCTTATCTGACTTGTAGGGGATAGGACCCAGCAAACTAATCACCAATGGGGTAATAACTGGCTTGCTATAATACTCAACTTTAAGATGGGCGGGTGCCCGAAAACAAGGTACGATGACGTTTACCCCTTCTTCAACATAATCAGTCATTATTGAGTCATTTCTGGAAAACAAATCCTCATTTGAGGAGAAATACTCATCTGCGGAGGCATACTCTTCATCCGACTCTTCTTCAGTCAAACAAACCCCAACCATATCAACCTCATAGTAATCATCCCTTTGACTTGTAACCTCGATAGTTCCATTGTCTAAGAACAACTGAACACCCTTCTTCACGATTGAACATCCTCAGGAATCTCGACAGCAAACTCGGCAAGATCCATATTGGTGTTCCACCTGACCAGCCATATGGCAGAAGGTAGCATGCAATTGCACAAGGTCCTCGTTCATATAGTCTACATCAAAAATTATGAATTCTCCAGGACATCCAGAAACCATATTCACCTCCTCTTCATACTCTGCCCTAGGCCTGATTATGTGGATTAGGCCCTCATCCATCATCTCTTGTAAATCAGCCTTTATCTTATCGCAACCCTGTATGTCTGTACTGCAAATAGCACAATCGGCATGGTCATGCGTATAGTAGCTAAATTCACAAAGGTCTGCATGCATTTTCACCAAATCTCCTCTAAGCAGATTAATATCGAAAATCCGAAAGTCACCTGGACAACCGTCCACCATATTCACATCATTTACTCCCCCATGCTTAGGTAGTGGATTGTCTTTCACATTAGGTCCCACGTCCTTGAAAGATAGAACACCAGACATCACCAATTTCTGCACCTCAGTCTTCAAAGGATAACAATTCTCAACATTATGCCCTGGTGCTCCCTGATGAAAATCACATGTTTGGTCTTCCTTGTAATACCAAGGCAATGGTGATGGTACGGCGGGAGGTGGTCGAGTCTGAACCAACATCTTCCGAATCAATGTCGGTAGTAACTCTGTATAGCTCATAGGAATAGGGTCATAACTCCCCCTTCTCTGATTATACCCTTGATTACCCTGCTGGGACGGTCTCTGATAAGCAACGGTAGTTGGAGCGGTACCTACAACTGGAGTAAATGAGGTGACTTACTGATGACGCTGATAATTCCTTCTAGGAGTATTAACCCTCCTCTCTTGCATAACAACATTTACATCCCCTTCTTTCTTCTTGTTAAACCCATAAGATGGTTTCTTCACACCTCCAGAACTTTCACTCTTCGTTAAGCGGCCCTCTCTTACAGCCTCTTCTAAGCGGATATCGATTCCTACCATTTCCGTTAAGTCACTAGGCGCACTTGCCACCATCCTTTCATAGTAGAAAGTGTGATACGGCGGGAGAACTGACTTGATGTTTTGCGTTTCCATCGCATTTGTGCGGATAGCAAGAGTTGCCACCGACTTTTCTTTTATCCAAAAGGAAAGGTAAAAAAGCATAGGAAAGACCTTTCGAGATTATTTCTCGGGTTCGGGGGGTAGATTATGAAAAGGGAAGGTATTAGCACCCTTTTCATCCATGGTTTTCCATGGGCTCTTAGTTACTCGTTTAGATCACTTGCTTTCATTTGACAGTGTGCTTGTGATGTGAGCTTTGAAAGTATTTTGAAAAATTTCTTTGTAATGGTTCTCGTTTCTATAAGAACGCCTACAAAGTTTTGTTTCGAAAAATGGTTCAAAGATGTGTTTGTGAATAGTGTTTCAGAAACTGTTTTGAAAAGAGGTTTTGCAATGGTTCTCGTCTCTATAAGAACGTATACAAAATGTTTTGTTTTTTTTTAAAATGTTTTGAAATGAAACTGTAGGTGTAAAAAGTTTTTATCGTGAGCAAGCGAGTAACTAGGAGCGAATCTATCTACTCGAAAGGTCTTAAATTTTTCTTTTCTTCCTCCTTTTAATGTTGCTATCTTACCATTGATTTGGTAAGAAGCCCCATCGTTGGATGTGAAGGGACAGGCGCGGGTTAATTTTACAGTCATCAAAAGCAACTTATGAGATGCTTTAGCAATTTTTTGTAAGGGACGAGATCGTTTTATCGAAGGCAACATTGAGGGTCATCGAGGGACTACAATATTTTTTATCGAAGGGTCATTTCTAAAGAGACCCATATTCTAGGGACATGACTGTATTTCCGAGGCAACGAGCGAGGTTACCCTAGAGGTGCGCGTGTGAAAAAGTATGTTGGTTTCAAGTTATTTTATTCTTTGATTAGGTCATCTAGCGATTGATTTTTTTTAATCTTTCCATACACGCCTAATTACTATACAGTATAAGGAAAACCGTAAATTGCGGGAATTGAAATTCTACGCTATTACAAAATGTTCGGGAATGGGGATACAATTTTTACAAATGGGGATGAATCAAATGTGATAAAAAGGTCCAAATAACAAGCAATACAACCAAATCGAATTTTGTGCGATTAATGAAAGCTATAATAATCTATGAAATAAATTCAACCAACAAAATAAAAATCTAAGTATTTTTACTTGAAAAGAGAAAAGTAAAACCTATTCTAAAAATAAAATAAAATAATTGACTAAAGGAAATTAAAATCGTATGCATTATCTTTTTGTGTTTTTAATTATGTAAGTAACAAAAAATTAAAGAAGGATAAAAGTAAATTCTATTATTATTTTTGGTGTTTTATTATATGTAAATTAAATCTAAAACAAAGTTTATTAAAGAAATAAAATGACGAAAATTATTCACAAAGCCTAAATCAAATTAATTATAAAAAAAAAGTATATTTTAAGTTTTAATAGTTTTTTTGTATAACAAAAAAAATCTAAGAAGAAAACAAATTAATAGTTAAATGGGCTTACGGAAGTGATTTGGGAGGAGGCCCAAAGAAAATAATTGCCTAACTTGCTGTAACAAAATCAAGCAAAAAGGGGGGTGAGGCCAGTAAACGGATTGGGCTTAATGGGGAAAAGGTAATGGGTTATCCAACTTAAATCAGCAAACAAAACCCAAGCCCTAAACCAAGCTTATTCATGGATTAAGAGCTAAACTAAAAAATTAGGGTTTGGGACATTTCTCTCACTCACACGACGCTGTTGTTCATCTTTGTTCATCTCTTCCATTTTGCTGAAACCCTCTAAACTTCCTCACTATCCCGTCCCTATCTAACCTCATGACCGAATCTCCCTCTTTAGTAACATATTGCCTCTATGTCTCACCACGATTTGCATCTTTTTGAAACCCTAATTTTTGAATTCGGATCTAAACCCAAAAGACCCAAAACTGGTTCATCCTTGACCTCCCTAAAACTCTCTGTTGCCGGAACTCAACCCTCTCGCCTCCCTAATCAAGTTCTAACGATTTTTTTTGAAAAGGTAAGATTTCTGTCATTTTTAAAGCTTAAAGATTTTTTTGTTGATCATTCCATCTTTGCTGAGTTTCCTTTTAACTAAAAAAACTTGTTCTTTTAGATGCAAAAATCATGTTGTGGAAGTATGAGAAAGGGGAGAAACTCATACCTGTTGGAGCTTTACAATTTCTTGTGATTTTTCTGCGAAATAGGAAAGGGAGAGGCGAGACTGAGGATGATATTCCAGTGGTGGCAGGAGTTACGAGGGAAAGAGATAAGGACGAGAGCGTGGTTTCTCAGATTTGTCGGTAACTTTTCTGTTTTCTTTGTTTGAATGATGATTATCAGGTTTTGGGATTTTTGAAGCTTTGCTACTGGTTTGCTGTTTGGGGGCTTATTAACAGGTTTTTGAATTTGAAGCTTGTTAACAGTTTTTTTTTAATTTGATGATGGTTGCTGGTTTTGTTGTGAACAATGATGGTTAACGTGTTTGTGGTTTTGATGAAAGTTAACAGGTTGTGGGATTTTTTGGTGATGGTTCTGTTGCTTGTATGGTTAACAGTTTGGGATTTTTTGGTGATGGTTCTATTGCTACTGTGTTGAGTTTGATGCTTGGTTTACAGGTTTTGGGATTTTTGAAGCTTTGCTACTGTGTTTTTTGTTCTTGATGATGGTTAATGGTTTTTCCTGTCTTTTTTCTCCTCTTTTTTGGATTTCCCTGTTTCTGTTATATTGACTCTTCAAAATGTTGTGGCCTCCTGGCCTTTGGTCTCTACAACAGGTTTTGCTTACAGCAGGTTTTGCTTGGTTTTGTTTTTTAGCAGTTTTGATGATTTTTGGGTTTGCAGCAGCTCTTGCTTGGTTTTGTTTTTTAGCAGTTTTGATGATTCTTGGTTTTGCAGCAACTCTTCCTTTTGCCATAGAGCTTTTGCAGGATGTGCATTTTGGGCAATTCTATAGAATAGGTGACTTCTTTCCTCTCTTATCTCTCAATGACAATAAAAAAGCAATTTTCTCTTTTGCCTTTTTTACTAATCTGAAAGGTTTGCAGTTTGGAAAATGATGATATCTCGTTTCTTGAGCAAGTTTTGTTTGATTTAAAATCTAGCTATTTGTCATACTTGCCACACTGCTGCCTTAGCTTTTATTGATGCTGTGGTTGTTTGTCCAGTTGTGATAATGCTGTTGTTTGTTTGGTTTGTGACAATGCTGTTTGTTTGGTTCGTGAGGCTACTGTTTGTTTAGTTTGTGAGGCTGTTGTTTGTTTGGTTCAGTTTGTGACAAAGCTGTCTGTTTGATTTGTAATGCTGCTGTTTTTCCATCCAGTTTGTGATGCTGTTTGTTTGGACTGTTGTAGCATTTTATTCTTATAGCATGCTCGCGAATTTCTCTTCTTCTTTCTTTTTGTGAACCAAGAAGGGTAACCTTCTTGTGATTTGCAACTAGGGGAAATAGGTGGTGATGAATTAAATAGCATTCTGATTCCACATTGCAAACCTTAATGATGAATACCTTTTGGAAAATTTCCTGTTCATGCCCATATAATTTTGTACTAATCATGTTTTCTTTTTCTTGTTTTCATGTGAGCAAAATTGGAGATGACAAAGCAAAGAACGCAAGAAATCTGTGGCAAGCATGGAAATCTTGGAGATAAGCAAAGGAATCTGATACGACTTCAATCTTCAAATAACTTAGACATAGATTAATTCTCCTAGGCCAAACATTCATTTGGATTTTCTTTGTAACTTAGAAAGATCATTCTTGTATTGTATCCAGTAGTTGTACCAATTCATCTTTAAATACAATAAGTCGTAAAACATAAAGTATTTAAAAGAATAAATTGTTTTGTAACAATGTTTGAAATTGGAGAAAATCTTGAGTTGTAGCATGAAGTATTTTGGTGTCATTTTATAACTTGAAATCCTTTATTAACAACAATTTGCAATTTTTCTTCGCATCCTAATTGATTTTCTTTTTGAAGATCCCAATCAGGATATTTGAAATAAAATGCTCCAGTCTCGTAACTTAAATTCCAAATAATCCCAATAACCTTGTAACTGCATTTCAAACAAACACGCACTGTGTACTCCATTTCCTAACAAAACAAATGTTTTAAGGACGTAAATCAACTGGTCAACCTGGACCCGAAAATCATGATTGTCCTAAATGACAGTCTTAACCTCCATCTCTCGTCCCAAACAAATCATGCTCTGAGAACAAACATTATCCTTTCAGTAAACTGTGTTTTAAGAAAATTCAAAATCAATCAAATACCTTGCGATGATTTGATAATTTTAACGTTTTCCAAACTCAAATTTCTTTCGATTCTTTGAAGATAAACCTGTGAGCGACATCACATGTGACCATGAACAGACATAATCGTCTCAAAATCTTGTAGCTTGAAGAAATCATAAATACAACTTTGAGAAAGCATGAAGACCTATGAGGGCCAATTGGACCTTTGAAAACTCATTTTCTTTTGAGAATTGCAAAAAACCCTAATTGCTGGTTTACTGCCACATAAGAGAATCTGTCTGGTTGATTTCTGAGCCAACTTGAATATCCGAGAAACCCTAGGTTGTGTCTTCTATGAAAAATGGGAGGGAAAATTTTGGGGTACAACAGCTGCCCCTGTTCAATCTTCTTAAACTTGAAAAGAGAAATCGACATGTTTGTCGTTTGTGGCTTAAAAGTAGAAGATGATTGAACACTAGAGTGCCCAGAAATTTGCACTCAATGACGCGCTGATTTGATTGTGTATGGAAATGGGATTAAAGATTCCATTTGGAGAAACATAGGAGAATTGTCGAAGATGGGCTTTTAGATGCCATCCAAAGGTGATTGTTGACAGAAAGTTTGAACTGGATCTGAACAGAGAATGAATCAGAATAAACCATTGAGAGATTTATCTGAAACAGTAAAAATCTGGAGACGACTCAGAATGAACCATTGAGAGATTTATATGAAACAGTAAAAATATGGAAATGAATCAGAATAAACCGTGGAGAGATTTATCTGAACCAGTAAAAATCTGGAAATGAATCAGAATAAACCGTGGAGAGATTTATCTGAACCAATAAAAATCTGGAGACGACTCAGAATAAACCATTGAGATATTTATCTGAAACAATAAAAATCTGGAAATGAATCAGAATAAACCATGGAGAGATTTATCTGAACCAGTAAAAATCTGGAGACGACTCAGAATAAACCGTTGAGAGATTTATCTGAACCAGTAAAAATTTGGAAATGAATCAGAATAAACCGTTGAGACATTTATCTGAACTAGTAAAAATTTGGAGACGACTCAGAATAAACTGTTGAGAGATTTATCTAAACCAGTAAAAATCTGGAAATGAATCAGAATAAACCGTTGAGAGATTTATCTGAACCAGTAAAAATCTGGAGATGAATCAGAATAAACTGTTGAAAGATTTATCTGAAACAGTAAAAATTTGGAAATGAATCAGAATAAACCATGGAGAAATTTATCTGAACCAGTAAAAATCTGGAGACGACTCAGAATAAACCATTGAGAGATTTATCTGAACCAGCAAAAATCTGGAAATGAATCAGAATAAACTGTTGAGAGATTTATCTGAACTAGTAAAAATCTAGAGATGAATCAGAATAAACCGTTGAGAGATTTATCTGAACCATTAAAAATCTGGAAATGAATCAGAATAAACCGTTGAGAGATTTATCTGAACCAGTAAAAATCTGGAGATGAATCAGAATAAACCGTTGAGAGATTTATCTGAACCAGTAAAATCTGGAGACAAATCAGAATAAACCGTTGAGAGATTTATCTGAACCAGTAAAATCTGGAGACGAATCAGAATAAACCATTGAGATATTTTTCTGAACCAGTGAAATAATCTGGAGACGAATCAGAATAAACCGTTGAGAGATTTATCTGAACAAGTGAAATAATCTAGTGACGAATCAGAATAAACCGTTGAGAGATTTATATGAACCAGTGAAAATCTGGAGACGAATCAAAATAAACCGTTGGGAGATTTATCTGAACCAGTGAAATAATCTGGAGACGAATCAGAATAAACCGTTAAGAGATTTATTAGAACTAGTAAAAATCTGGAGATGAATCAGAATAAACCATTGAGAGATTTATCTGAACCAGTGAAATCTAAAAATGAATTAGAATAAACCGTTGAGAGATTTATCTGAACCAGTGAAATCTGGAAATAAATCAGAATAAACTGTTGAGAGATTTATCTGAACCAGTGAAAATTAGTCTTTTCTCGGAAACTAATTTGTATTTGACTTGTTGAAGATTTGTATTTGTCGGAATTTTGTTGATAATAACTGTCAAATGTCTCTTTCCTGTAAAAAGGCGAAGAGTTAATTGTATGCAATGCTATGACGTATGCGATGCATGGTATGATGTTTTCCTCTCAAAATAAATGAGATTGCACTGTATGCACTTGAGTAGTCAATGTTATGACGTATGTATGCAAATGTATGAAAAGTAAATATTGCTTGTGCCGTAGCGTTGCTGGAAGTGGGGAAAATAAATCCCCTTTTGAAGCACTGATGGGTGAGTTTCCAAGTAAAAAACTCTGTTGCAGAAGGGAAGAGCCAGACATTGTTTGTGATATCCTGCTGGGGAAATCTGAGAAGTTGGGCAACTTGTTGGGGACACTTTGGACCAGTGGTTGGAAATTTTTACTCTGGCTGGAGAAAGTACCTGCGGGGGTTTTATGGAATGGCTCACAGATATTACTCTATTTCTTAAAGTCATTAGTAATTGTCTTTCTGTTTTTTATTTTTTTATTTGTAACAGTAATCACGTTCAAATGCATATGTTCAAAATAAATCATTGGACGTTTTTGTAAATAAAACATAGAAATAAGAAAAATAGATGGTTTTGCACTTTCAAAAGGGATATCTTTGTATTAAATTGAACAAGTGATTTTGTACAATGAGACAAAGCATTCTGGTAAGAGAATGTCGTTGTAAAAAATGAAAATTTATACAAAGAAAAGGTAGCTATGTGAAATAATCCCATGGGGTTCCCGTTCTGCTATAGTCTTCATGTCTTTGAATGTCTTGTCCGCTGGTCACCTCGGCGAAGTCGATTGGATTGATTTAGAGCCAATTGAGTTGATTGGTTGATGCTGAAGATTGTTTTCCAGATGATCCAATGGGACATAGTCATACGCTTTAATCCCTAACTTTTTCCTGGACCGCTGTTGTACCCCAAAATTTGCCCTCCCATATTCTCCAAGAAATTGCCAAGTCAAGCTGCAAAATTCCCCATAGGGTTGCACAGTCAAGAGCCTCCTATACAGTCAAAACTAGGGTTTGTGTTCTGATCAAGAAAATGAAGTTTTCAAAGGCCCAATCAAGTCTCATATGCCTACAAATATGGTCAAGCATCCTCATATCAAGTTTCAAGACATTCAGCTCAAAATTGCACAGTCAAAACCCTAATTGCACTACAGTCAACTGTAGGGGCAAAATGGTCATTTGGCAGTCAAAAGTTCAAATTTTTGGTCAACATATCATTTTGAAGCCACAAACATCATTTGATCAATGCTTGATCATGATTCTCAAAATTTGGCTCAGAAATCATCAAAGATGCAAAAGTTTCCTTATTTGGACAGCTGAAAAAGTCAACTGAAATTGACCAGGGCATAACTTTCACATGGATTATCAGAAAAATTCCATCCAAAGCTCATTTTGAAGAGAAAGACATTTCCTACAACTCATCTTCATACTTCAAGTCCAAGAAATGCTCTCACAAAAAGTTATCAATTTCAACATTATAGGTCATTTTCAAAAGTCAACAAAAAGGGACTTTAAGTCAAAGACCATAACTTGAGATTGGTACATCAAAATGACATGGGACCAAAGGCATTGGTTAGAGGACTCAAAGACCTTTCCAAAATGTCCAAGAACATGAGAAAAGCTTAAAAATTGAGCAAGTTATGCCTTGTGGAAGTTGGGAAATTTTTGGATATTTTGAAAAGTCAACATTGATTCAAATGACCTAAAATTGCTAATGGGCCCATTTTTCTTCCATGATTCATCATCCATGACATATGCACGACCACTTGGCCCAAAGGGAAGTATTTTCTCATTTTTTATTTATTTATTTGAATTTTTATTTATATTAATTCATTTAAATCATTTAAATATATGGAAAATATTTAATTCACCCTAACCAATCTTTTTATACATGTTTTAGACTCAATATTTCGTGCATATGCAATTATGGAAAGATTTGGGTTGATTGGCTTGATTGAGAACAAAGAACATATGGAAAAAGATTTAAAAAGATCCTTAAGAATCAAATTTTCAAAGGCCATGAATGCATTGGATTTGTGCTAGTTTTCTTGACCTAATATGCTCAATACAAAAGCCTGATCATAACCCTAATGCAAAGACACGCATAGCTGCTCCCAAAAGCCATTGTCACACTTGAAAAAATTGCAAATAAACTGAAATCTGAAAACCACCTTTGAGGGCGATTCAAGACCTAATTTCTATTCCATTAGCTTCCTTGGAGATCACTGATCACATTCCAATCAAAAACATTCACCAAAGCTCAAGGAATTGGTAACGAGAACCTCCCCTGTACAGAGAAAAAATCACGATCGTATTTTAAATTCTAGGCATTCTCATGGCATTCTAATTGTGGATTTATATTCCTTATGATATTCTGATGCTAACTGTTGTACCCCAAAATTTGCCCTCCCATATTCATCAAGAATTGTCAAAGTCAAGGTCACAAAATTCCCCCAGGGTTGTGCAGCTCAACTGTCTCCTAGACAGTCAAAACTAGGGTTTGAGTTCTGGTCAAGCAAATGAACTTTTCAAAGGCCCAATCAAGTCTCACATGCCTACAAAGATGGTCAAGTATCCTCATATCAAGTTTCAAGGCATTCAGCTCAAGATTGCACAGTCAAAACCCTAGATTGCACCACAGTCAACTGTAGGGGCAAAATGGTCATTTGGCAGTCAAAAGTTCAAATTTTTGGTCAATATATCATTTTGAAGCCACAAACATCATTTGATCAATGCTTGATCATGATTCTCAAAATTTGGCTCAGAAATCATCAAAAATGCAAAAGTTGCTATATTTGGACAGTTGAAAAAGTCAACTGAAATTGACCAGGGCATAACTTTCACATGGATTATCAGAAAAATTCCATCCAAAGCTCATTTTGAAGAGAAAGACATTTCCTACAATTCATCTTCATGTTCCAAGTCCAAGAAATGCTCTCACAAAAAGTTATCAATTTCAACATTATAGGTCATTTTCAAAAGTCAACAAAAAATGACTTTAAGTCAAAGGCCATAACTTGAGATTGGTAAATCAAAATGACATGGGACCAAAGGCATTGGTTAAAGGACTCAAAGACCTTTCCAAAATGTCCAAGAACATGTGAAAAGCTTAAAAATTGACCAAGTTATGCCTTGTGGAAGTTGGGAAATTTTTAGGAATTTTGAAAAGTCAACATTGATGCAAAAGGCCTAAAAATGCAAATGGGCCCAATCTTCTTCCAAATTTCTTCATGCCAAGCCTATGCACGACCACTAGGCCCAAAGGGAAGTATTCTCATATTTTTTAATTATTTATTTGAATTAATATTAATTTATATTCATTTAAATGATTTTAATATATGAAAAATATCAAACTAACCTAAAAAAATCTTTTTGTGCACATTCTAATCTCTACAAATCGTGCACATCTCAAATAGGCAAGTTTTGGTATGATTGGCACATGATTGAACAAAAACACCATGGAAAAGATTGTAAAAGATCTTTATCAAATCAAAAATTGAAAACAATTATTGCCATGGATTTTGTGTAATATTCTTAACCTAAAAGCTTGGATATATACTCAGAATCACAACCCTAAGCAGCCAAGACGGCAAGCTGCGCATGAACAAGCTTTGGCATATTGAAAAATTCACAAAAAACTCAAATACTGAAATCAAGGTTTTAGGTAGATTCAAGCTTCAACTTCCATTCCAATAGCTTCCTTGAGTGATTCTGAACGCGTGCCAATCATTAACATCAACTAAAATCTCAAGAATTGGTAGTTAGAATCAAGACTGAACCTTGAAACTTTTGAAATCGTATAGCATGATTCCATCATCCTTTTGCATTTTTCTTTGTTGATTCATGTTCATAGTGATATTTCTAAGCTAACCACTACGTTTAATTACATTATTTTGCTGTATACAAGAATCCACCATGTGCGTTTTTTAGGGTTACAGGTTGCTTCAAATTGGGGGTTCTCACTAGGGGAAAAATTGGACCATGCCAGTACCATCATCACACTCAGCTCATCCAGACGAAAAAGATGGCACCCTCGCGCTCAATTTATGAGCGACGAGGGGCTAGTCGCTATTTTCTCATAGCCCCTATAAAACAACACTTCAAAAACCGTGGCCTCTGAGTTTTGCTTTTTCAGGGATGAAGATGATGATGTCGTGGCATAAAGGGACTGGCTCATTTAAATGTTGCGCGCGCTAACCCACTCATATTTTGTTTTCTTATTATATTTTTTATTTGCTAATTATATTATCAAAAGCACAAATGGCTCAGTGGGCAGGGATAGCGCTTAGAACCTTCAAGACCTGGGTTCAAGTCCCAGGTCTGGCAAAAGTCCCATATTATTTTTCATGAACAAATCTTATGCAGCGCGCTTGAGGAAGACTACCATGTTCCATCAGTATCTCACCATACACGCGTCCAGTGTGCACAGATCAAAGGCTTAAATTCAAGGAACATACCATAGGCTGGTCAACGTGTCATGCAAGATCAAGGAAAGTCAATGAATCAACCCTTATTGGGCCAGGCTTTTCAGATTTATACCTCCAGTTTTGGGACAACACCCCACTCTGGTTTGCTTTCCTTATTTATTTATTTATTATTTTAATTATTGTGTGATTTATTTTTATTGCTTTAATTAATTAATTTTCTTTTTTTACAAAATATAAAAACATTATAAAAATCAGAAAATACAAAAAAATATAATAGTCATTTTATTATAATTATTTTCATAAATAAATTAGAATGTAAATTATGTAGTGTAATTAGGTTTTAATTTTAATTCCTTTTTAATAAAAATCCAAAAAAATGTAGAATTTAGGTTTTAATTGTTAATTCTTTTTTATTTCCCTTTTTTTCCACAATAATAATTATTATTTATTTATTTATTTTTCTATTTAAATTGTACATAAATGAATTAGGTTTAATTTAGGTCATATTTTAATTCCTTCATAATAAATAGATAAAAAATATTAGAATTAGGGTTTGCTTCTTAATTTAATTTTAATTAACTTTTTTCTCATTAAATCTAAAAAACACAAAAATATCATTCTCATTTAATTTTAATTTTTAAATCCTTATTAATTCTAATTATTTGCCAAAAGGGTCCAACGCCCTAGTTTCGTTTTAATTATGTAATTTGCACATTTATCTTATGTCGTAATTATAATTATGTAATTGTCCCTAAGCCATGTAATTTACTTTTCGCACTTTATTTCTTCGCATTATTTATTTTTTCGCTAAATCGGGTCCAGTTTAATTTTGGCGATGTGGACCCGCGCCATTTGTAATAGTCGTAGATTTATCTTTTCCGCACTCCTAACTGTTAATCGAGCATGCAAGAATGAATGTCTTAATTAAAATCAAGCGTAGAACACGACAAACATGACAAGACAAATAACTGAAACATGACACACAATTCGCACACACCACCCCTAGGGTACGCCTCACTGTTGCCTTTCGAAAGGTGATCGTCGAGTAGAGGACGTCTTAGTAAGTCCTCATGATCCGGGAACCTGGCATGAGGGTAGCTTCTAAGGTGTCTTCCCATTGCTTTGGTGATCACCATGTCCCTAAAATCGAATTGACCCGAACACCTCCAACGGTGGTGCTACCTACCTCTCAATGGTGGGATGGCACTACTTTTAAGGACATCTACCCAGACGAATTCCTTAGGGTAGGTAGGTTCTCAAGGATACTTGCTCTAATCTCAAAACAAACTCAAAAAGACTTTTCACACCGATAACAGAACTGGCGACTCTGCTGGGGATAAAACTTAAAGTGAGGTTTACCTTAGGGCTAGCTTATAACTATGTTTTCAATTGTTTTCCTTGTGTGCTTTAAATTGTGGGTTGCTTGGGAGTTCTATAGATCCTACACCCGGATCTGGGGGATACCTTTCTTAGAAAGTAGCAACAAGGCTGTGAGGGAACTGTGCGGGGTATACCGACACAGTTGAAACAGTCTGCTACGTTGATGTGGCACTTTGGTGTGTACCGGTAACCCTTGAGTTCAGTCAAGGAGAGTACGGGGCCTCCGCGTGGTGTCGTGAAGCATCAACAGACCTTAGGAACCTTAATTGAACTATCTTGGCCTCTTTAGGGTAGTGAGATAACTGACTTTGGTGCAGTCCGAGGTTGGTTGATACTCGATACTACGCTCAATTGAGGGTTGCTTTCCTGGAATATTTCGGTCGCCAGTTCAGTGGCTAAATCGAAACGATGAACAATGAAAGCAATCCCGTGATATTGGGAACCTTAGAACACGGTTACTTTGATTAGGACAGGTTGAACCCACCAACTTCAAGAGGGTAATACCCAGACCTCATGCTGGCCTAACCCTAAGGGCTTCTCTTGTGTGACTTGCGTGCCTTCGTACTTGACTACTTGCATGCTTATTATCTGACCCTTGATGTCTTGCAGGTTTGGTTCGTAGTCCTTAATTGGGACTTATAACAGGATGTACTAACCACTCGCAGGTTCTGTTTATAGTCCTTAACTAGGACTCATGACAGGGTTTACCAAATTTCTTGCAGGTGTTGTTTATAGTCCTTAACGGGGACTCATAACAGGGTTTACTAGATCTCTTGCAGGTTTTGTTTATAGCCCTTAATTGGGACTCATAACAAAGTATACTGAATTTCTTGCAGGGTCTGTTTATAGTCCTTAATTGGGACTCATAACAGGGTTTACCTACATCACCCCATGCATAGCATGACATCATACCATTGCATACCATTGCATGCATCCTAACCCATTTCAAGGATCTCAAGGGCTTGTGATGCAGGTCATGATAAATCAAACATCTAGCAAGGGGCAAAGAGGATTTATTTTCCTCTAGCCAAGGTTGTCAGGGGCTATGACCCACTGGATATGGTGAGCCTTTGACCCTTGAAAAAAGGACTCTCAACAAATATGAAGTTCCTTCAATCAAGCTACCGGATTCAATACTAACAGTTTTCTTGTTTATCCCGCGAGGTCCTTGAAAACATTGCATGCATATCATACATCTCATTGCATTGCAGGTATCCCTTTTGCAGGTCACTCACCATCTTCGCTGTTTATTTCAGCAATGGCTTTCCAACCAGACAACCAAGATCTCCGTACTCAGAACGCCCAACTGCGAGAAATGTTCTTGAACCTATCCCAGGGGCAAGAAGAAATAAAGACTCTCCTCACCAGGAACTTGACCTTAGGGAATGCAGGGGGCATCAGGAACGATCAGCTGGAAGGACTACAAATTGAGTTGGCAACCATGAAGATCCAAATGATGGGGCAGTTGGTGGGCCAAATGACTCTCATTCAGGACCTAGCTCAAAAACAAGAAGAGCTCCGGGTCCTCGTCACCAAGCTGCTTCAAAATAATCCAGTAGGGCAAACAGCCAAGGTGGAAGCTCCAGTCATCATTCAACCACATGCGGGACAAGAAGACAAAGGAAAATCTCCTCAGCTTGCTTCAGGGTCACGAGCCCAGCCTCAACGGGGTAGTCAACGTAAACGAAATGCGCCCGGAAGACATTTCTCGGAGACTGATATACCCTCATCCTTTATACTGAAGCGCTTGCTGGAGGTCAATCTGATCACTCTAAAGGACCCTCCCAAAAATCCCAACAGGACAGCTTCGAGGTATAACCCCGACACTCGCTGCGCTTATCATTCAGACAGCCCGGGGCATGCTACAGACGACTGTTGGACCTTGAAGAACAAAATCCAGGATTTGATTGACGAAGGGGTGATAGAGTTCATGCCGGATGGCGAGATGAAAATCTTCCGCTGAGAATTCTCCATCTGAGATAGCTAGTTCAAACTAAGAAACTTTTGTTCATTCGAATGTTCAAGTTGTATTTTTCTTTGATTGTTTAAACATTTTATTCATATCAAACATTGTTATTCCATTAACGCATTGCACATGTCTGTTTTGAAGTAATTGTTTCGTATTCACTATATTGCAAATTGCTTTCATATTTTTCTTGATGTTCAACTCTCGATTAATAATTCTAGGCCTCTTGAGGGAGGATGACGAAAACGATACCACAATCATTACAGTATGCTTTTGAACAGACCCCGCTGATGAGGTACAGGCATTGTTTCAACCCCTAAACACTGGAGTTATAAGGATGATAATCCCTCGTCAACCCATCAGAGCCAAAGAAGTAGGAGTTTTCTATTTTCGAAAATCAAAACCCTTAATCATAACCTGGGGCAGGGTAGTCTCTCAGTTGGTCCAAGTGCATGACGAATGGCACCGAAGAGATCTTTACAAAACGAACAAAGACAGTGATGGTTCAACACAATCAAAAGGATAGGCGGTCATCATCAAAATTCATAAACGAAAAGCCCAAAAGTCTAAACCAACAAAAGGGGACTTATGAAACTGGGGCATCCCGCTGACTGTAATTCCAAAAAGGAAACAGTTCAGGCAAAAAAAGAAAGGGATAACAAAAATCAAGAAAGAGGTCTCACAAACCCTCAACAAAAAAAAATGACTGCCTATTCAGAATAAATCATCGACAGCTGAACCATTATTGGAACATCAAAGCAAAGACTCAAGCAAGGTCTAACGCATGATCAACTGAATTTAGGTTTGGAGAACATCACGAAGAGCGGGTGGGTACAAATAATTTGAGCCTTTATCCTTTGTTTCTTAAACCGTGAACCAAGCCACGTTATAACCCTTAAAAGTCCTAGCTGAAGCATGGGTTAGTTCGAAAGCATACTGTCACGAAAGGTATCCTGACTCCTGAAGGCCTACGGTAAATACGGAGTTGACATCACGTTTTACAAACATTCACTTGTTTTATGAAAAAATGCATTTTCAAAATCTTCGAGACAGACATAAGCTTTGCGTTTTTGACATAACTTTGTTTGCATATGACTTTTGTTTGAACAGCAGGGAAATTCGCACGAGAAATACCTAATGAACAAAATTATCTCCAATCAAGGGGCAGGGCATGATCATTGTCCATCATCTGGGGCAGTCCAATCAAGATTCGGAGAATCTCTCAAAGGTCAAATAGCCTGGGGCAAGTCTCCGCCTGAGTCACTTGGGGCATTCCAGCAACAAATTTTGCACGATCGGACACCATCTGGTAATATGGCAACACAAGCAGACAGGGGCAACTCCCTACATTCTGAAAGCACGGGCATAGTCGAAAAAATACTACGCACAATCAAAGACCCGCTAGGTTGACATACCTAGGCAAAAATAAGGGCTTCCCGGCGAACCAAAAGGGTTCGGGCAAAATGAGGGATGAAATAAAAAATTTGTACACCCGGCAAGTCGAAAACCCGAAAAGGCGGCTTGGGCAAAAATGGGTATCCCGGTGGACTGAAAACCCAAAAGGGCGGTCCAGGCAAAAGTTAGGGATCAAAGCGTACGACTATGTCCTGTCATCTCGTCACCTGCCTACCAGAAGAAGGTCTGTCCATCAACAAGCTATCAGCACCTCTCAGGTCTGCCTCTCCCACCACAGAAACAGGGGCAATAAAGGGTTGTCTGAGCAGTCTAATTGTTCTATCCCCCAAGGTATCAAGGTAGGTTCAGCTGAAGAACACAACCAGGTATCTTAATTCCCCAGAGAGTAGTTCAGTAAAACAATACATGTCTCTCCAAGCAAAATTGTCAAATATCAAAGGAAATTGAGTATCCTCCCGTAGATCTCAACCTTCCCCAGCAGCAATACACAAACATCCCCGGCAGTCTTGGTCTAAAGATTGTTCCCCGGCGGTATACCACTATTCAAAGGAATCACTTCCCTGCAATTCAAACCTCCCCCAGAAGAGTCCAATCCAGTTTCCCCAGGAAAGTTGGAATTCATATCTCCCCAAGCAGCAAGCTTATCCCCAGTAGATTCTGGAAGCTTATCCCTCGCAGAGCACGAACGCGTCGTCCCGGCTTGACTTAAAGAGTTATTTCCGTAACAGGATATAACTGGGTTATCCTCAGCCAAAAGCCATGGAAAGAGCGTCCTCGGCAAAGTATCTTCCTACCCCCAGCGGAGTCTATCAACACTTCCAGCACAACAAGGATATCCCCAGCATAAATCATCAACGGTATCCCCAGCAGAGTTATCTTCATCAATTCATCAAAGCATCGCTATCCCCACAGAGTAGCACTCCCCAGCATGATCGCTAGAGTATCTTTTCTCCCGCAGAATTATTTCATTTGCCAAGTTTATTCCTCAACGGAGTTATCTTCTCCTACCGGTATTCTTGCAGTGATTATCCACAGCGGAAGCAAAATCTCTTCCTCAACATCAGCCCAGGATATGACTTCCCGGAACCCGTCAAGGATTTATTTTCCTAGACGAAAACATACATGAATCATCACATACATCATTATAGCATGCATGTACACATCATATCATATAAATCGTATCCATGTTTGCTTGATCCATATCATGCATTGCATATAACTGACCTTTACCTTTCAGGAAAGATGCAGTTGAAATTCTCAAACATATTTCAAGGATGTCTCTAGTCCAGTTAAATCGACTCCAAACAGATTTTTCTGATAAAGACTCAGCAGTCCCCTATGGTTCCCTCTCCAACGGCGTGTGAGGTGGTAATTCCTTCTGCAGATGTTCCCCTCTCCGGCATGAGCGTGAGGTGATATTCTCTTATGGTCCCCTCTCCAACGGAGCGTGAGGTGGTAATTCCTTCTTCAGATGTTTCCCTCTCCGGCATGAGCGTGAGGTGATATTCTCTTATGGTCCCCTCTCCAACGGCGTGTGAGGTGGTAATTCCTTTTTCAGATGTTCCCCTCTCCGGCATGAGCGTGAGGTGATATTCTCCTATGGTCCCCTCTCCAACGGCGTGTGAGGTGGTAATTCCTTCTTCAGATGTTCCCCTCTCCGGCATGAGCGTGAGGTGATATTCTCTTATGGTCCCCTCTCCAACGGCGGGTGAGGTGGTAATTCCTTCTGCAGACGTTCCCCTCTCCGGCATGAGCGTGAGGTGATATTCTCTTATGGTCCCCTCTCCAACAGCGTGTGAGGTGGTAATTCCTTCTTCAGATGTTCCCCTCTCCGGCATGAGCGTGAGGTGATATTCTCTTATGGGCCCCTCTCCAACGGCGTGTGAGGTGGTAATTCCCTTTCAAGATGTTTCCCTCTCCGGCATGAGCGTGAGGTGATATCTCCTTTCAGATTATAATTTCCTATAGTTCCCTCTCCAACGGCGAGTGAGGTGACTCCCTTTGAGATTATAATGTCCTTTGGTTCTCTTCCTGACACTACGAAGATGGTAATTCTCACCAAGATTTTCCCAACGAGCGTTGTTGAGGTTGAAATCATTCAGGATTCTCCTACCATTCATGCTAAGGCAGTAACCATTCCTGGTTCATTCATCAGCGTTTGAAGCTCCAGACTCAATTCCTGCAACCAGTCAAGACATATCTATATCAAGCATCTAAAATCAGCTCCTGCGACGTGTCAGGTACTCATTTTTCTGTTTTGCAGGTATACAGGTTCTCGCTAAGGAATCTCCTACGCGATCAACGTCCAGATGGCATTTGTAAGCCCATCATCCTATTCAAACAACATCCAAATGGCATCTATAAGCCCATTCCCTCATCATCACTGCTACTATGTGAGCGCAAATTTCTGGGCACTCTAGTGTCCAATCATCTTCTACCCTCGGATTACGAAAGGCACGTCAGCCAATCTGCATCCTCAGGTCTAAGAAGATTGAACAGGGGCAACTGTTGTACCCCAAAATTTGCCCTCCCATATTCATCAAGAATTGTCAAAGTCAAGGTCACAAAATTCCCCCAGGGTTGTGCAGCTCAACTGTCTCCTAGACAGTCAAAACTAGGGTTTGAGTTCTGGTCAAGCAAATGAACTTTTCAAAGGCCCAATCAAGTCTCACATGCCTACAAAGATGGTCAAGTATCCTCATATCAAGTTTCAAGGCATTCAGCTCAAGATTGCACAGTCAAAACCCTAGATTGCACCACAGTCAACTGTAGGGGCAAAATGGTCATTTGGCAGTCAAAAGTTCAAATTTTTGGTCAATATATCATTTTGAAGCCACAAACATCATTTGATCAATGCTTGATCATGATTCTCAAAATTTGGCTCAGAAATCATCAAAAATGCAAAAGTTGCTATATTTGGACAGCTGAAAAAGTCAACTGAAATTGACCAGGGCATAACTTTCACATGGATTATCAGAAAAATTCCATCCAAAGCTCATTTTGAAGAGAAAGACATTTCCTACAATTCATCTTCATGTTCCAAGTCCAAGAAATGCTCTCACAAAAAGTTATCAATTTCAACATTATAGGTCATTTTCAAAAGTCAACAAAAAATGACTTTAAGTCAAAGGCCATAACTTGAGATTGGTAAATCAAAATGACATGGGACCAAAGGCATTGGTTAAAGGACTCAAAGACCTTTCCAAAATGTCCAAGAACATGTGAAAAGCTTAAAAATTGACCAAGTTATGCCTTGTGGAAGTTGGGAAATTTTTAGGAATTTTGAAAAGTCAACATTGATGCAAAAGGCCTAAAAATGCAAATGGGCCCAATCTTCTTCCAAATTTCTTCATGCCAAGCCTATGCACGACCACTAGGCCCAAAGGGAAGTATTCTCATATTTTTTAATTATTTATTTGAATTAATATTAATTTATATTCATTTAAATGATTTTAATATATGAAAAATATCAAACTAACCTAAAAAAATCTTTTTGTGCACATTCTAATCTCTACAAATCGTGCACATCTCAAATAGGCAAGTTTTGGTATGATTGGCACATGATTGAACAAAAACACCATGGAAAAGATTGTAAAAGATCTTTATCAAATCAAAAATTGAAAACAATTATTGCCATGGATTTTGTGTAATATTCTTAACCTAAAAGCTTGGATATATACTCAGAATCACAACCCTAAGCAGCCAAGACGGCAAGCTGCGCATGAACAAGCTTTGGCATATTGAAAAATTCACAAAAAACTCAAATACTGAAATCAAGGTTTTAGGTAGATTCAAGCTTCAACTTCCATTCCAATAGCTTCCTTGAGTGATTCTGAACGCGTGCCAATCATTAACATCAACTAAAATCTCAAGAATTGGTAGTTAGAATCAAGACTGAACCTTGAAACTTTTGAAATCGTATAGCATGATTCCATCATCCTTTTGCATTTTTCTTTGTTGATTCATGTTCATAGTGATATTTCTAAGCTAACCACTACGTTTAATTACATTATTTTGCTGTATACAAGAATCCACCATGTGCGTTTTTTAGGGTTACAGGTTGCTTCAAATTGGGGGTTCTCACTAGGGGAAAAATTGGACCATGCCAGTACCATCATCACACTCAGCTCATCCAGACGAAAAAGATGGCACCCTCGCGCTCAATTTATGAGCGACGAGGGGCTAGTCGCTATTTTCTCATAGCCCCTATAAAACAACACTTCAAAAACCGTGGCCTCTGAGTTTTGCTTTTTCAGGGATGAAGATGATGATGTCGTGGCATAAAGGGACTGGCTCATTTAAATGTTGCGCGCGCTAACCCACTCATATTTTGTTTTCTTATTATATTGTTTATTTGCTAATTATATTATCAAAAGCACAAATGGCTCAGTGGGCAGGGATAGCGCTTAGAACCTTCAAGACCTGGGTTCAAGTCCCAGGTCTGGCAAAAGTCCCATATTATTTTTCATGAACAAATCTTATGCAGCGCGCTTGAGGAAGACTACCATGTTCCATCAGTATCTCACCATACACGCGTCCAGTGTGCACAGATCAAAGGCTTAAATTCAAGGAACATACCATAGGCTGGTCAACGTGTCATGCAAGATCAAGGAAAGTCAATGAATCAACCCTTATTGGGCCAGGCTTTTCAGATTTATACCTCCAGTTTTGGGACAACACCCCACTCTGGTTTGCTTTCCTTATTTATTTATTTATTATTTTAATTATTGTGTGATTTATTTTTATTGCTTTAATTAATTAATTTTCTTTTTTTACAAAATATAAAAACATTATAAAAATCAGAAAATACAAAAAAATATAATAGTCATTTTATTATAATTATTTTCATAAATAAATTAGAATGTAAATTATGTAGTGTAATTAGGTTTTAATTTTAATTCCTTTTTAATAAAAATCCAAAAAAATGTAGAATTTAGGTTTTAATTGTTAATTCTTTTTTATTTCCCTTTTTTTCCACAATAATAATTATTATTTATTTATTTATTTTTCTATTTAAATTGTACATAAATGAATTAGGTTTAATTTAGGTCATATTTTAATTCCTTCATAATAAATAGATAAAAAATATTAGAATTAGGGTTTGCTTCTTAATTTAATTTTAATTAACTTTTTTCTCATTAAATCTAAAAAACACAAAAATATCATTCTCATTTAATTTTAATTTTTAAATCCTTATTAATTCTAATTATTTGCCAAAAGGGTCCAACGCCCTAGTTTCGTTTTAATTATGTAATTTGCACATTTATCTTATGTCGTAATTATAATTATGTAATTGTCCCTAAGCCATGTAATTTACTTTTCGCACTTTATTTCTTCGCATTATTTATTTTTTCGCTAAATCGGGTCCAGTTTAATTTTGGCGATGTGGACCCGCGCCATTTGTAATAGTCGTAGATTTATCTTTTCCGCACTCCTAACTGTTAATCGAGCATGCAAGAATGAATGTCTTAATTAAAATCAAGCGTAGAACACGACAAACATGACAAGACAAATAACTGAAACATGACACACAATTCGCACACACCACCCCTAGGGTACGCCTCACTGTTGCCTTTCGAAAGGTGATCGTCGAGTAGAGGACGTCTTAGTAAGTCCTCATGATCCGGGAACCTGGCATGAGGGTAGCTTCTAAGGTGTCTTCCCATTGCTTTGGTGATCACCATGTCCCTAAAATCGAATTGACCCGAACACCTCCAACGGTGGTGCTACCTACCTCTCAATGGTGGGATGGCACTACTTTTAAGGACATCTACCCAGACGAATTCCTTAGGGTAGGTAGGTTCTCAAGGATACTTGCTCTAATCTCAAAACAAACTCAAAAAGACTTTTCACACCGATAACACTAACCAACATAATTAATTGCGTTTTTGTGCTGTATACTCGATTTCACCATGTTTGATTTTTAGGGTTTACATAGCTTCAGATTGGGGCTTTCCACCCAAGGAAAAATTGAGACCTATGACTACCTTCATTCAACTCAGGGTGCTCAAACAATCACAAACCACCCATCGCGCTGAATTTATGTGCCAAGGAGAGCTAATCGTTATTTTCTCTAAAGCTACCTAATAGAACACGTTTAAAACCGTTGCTTTATGTTCTTGTTTCAGAAAAAAAAACAAAATACGCGAAGAAGATGATGCGTTGGCAAATGGTGATAGGTCCTTTCAAATTTGCGCGCGCTTCAACCCACTAACATCATGTCTTTATTTATTATATTTGTATGTTATTATATATTAAATGAAATTGGAATGGCTCAGTGGCAGGTACATACGCTTGCAATGTTCATGACCTGGGTTCGAGCCCCAGGTCTGTATAATTTCCCATATTATTTTGATATATATGTTCATATGCAGCGCAAGCGTTATAGATCACCATACACCTCAAGATCCAGCTATCCACGTGTCCCTGGAGATCAGATTAAAGGCTGAAGATTGATGAACGCTATAGGCTTGAGTCAACATGCTAGCATGTGAATAAAAAAGTCAATAAGGCCAAGGTCAAATGGGCCAGATTACTAAGGCCAAGACCTCCACTTTGGGGACTTCCACCCCCCCTGGTTTGCAATTTTCCATATTTTTCTTATATTTTATTTTTAATTATTATTTTATTTTCTTTATTTGTTTAATTTAATTAATTATTCTCACAAAAATATAAAACACACACAAAAAAAAATCAGAAAAGGAAAATATAATAAATATTTTTATTTTAAGTATTTTTGTAAATAATTAACTTTAATTGATTAGCTTTAAATTAGGATTAATTTTAACTCTTTTTAATAAAAATCTAAAAATACATAGAACTAGGGTTTGAACACTTTTTCATTTTTTATTTTTCTTTCATAAATATTTAACATTATTTTATTTATTTTTACAATTAAAATTGTAAATTAATTAGGGTTTCATTTAGATTAAAAATTTCAATGTTTTTCTTAATAACTTAAAAACCATTAGAATTAGGGTTAGTTAATTTTAATTAATTTTTTTTTATTAAGTCTTAAAATACATAAAAATATCAAAAAAACAAAAACAATTTCTTTTCTTAAATTAATTAATTCATGTAATTTAATTTTGGCAAAAGGGTCCAACGCCCTCGTTTCGATTTAATTTCGCATATTTATTTTTATTTTGCTTAAATAATTATGTACCTCTCCCGAAGCCTTGTAACGTTTTAATTACTTTTCGCACTTTAAATTCTTTTACTTTCTTTATTTTTCTGTCAAATCGGGTCCTGGTTAATTTTGGCGATGTGGACCCGCGCCATTTGTAATAGCTTTAGATTTACTTTTCTCGCGAATATTTTAACTGTTAATCAAAAGCATGCAAGAATGAATGTCAAAATAAAAACAAGCGTAGATCACCATAACCTGACAAGACAAAAATAAATGAATCTGACACACAAATCACACACCACCCCTAGGGTACGCCTCACTGTTGCCTTGCCTCGAAAGGTGATCGTCGAGTAGAGGATGTCTTAGTAAGTCCTCATGATCCGGGAACCTGGCATGAGGGTAGCTTCTAAGGTGTCTTCCCATTACTCTGGTGATCACCATGTCCCGAACCCTCGAATTGACCCGAACACCTCCAACGGTGGTGCTACCTACCTCTCAATGGTGGGATGGCACTACTTTAAAGGACATTTACACAGACGAATTCCTTAGGATAGGTAGGTTCTCATGGATACTTGCTCTCTTCAAAACAAACAAAAATCTTTTCACACCGACACTTTTCAAAAGCTTTCAAAGCAATTTTTCAAACACTCTAATACAAGAGTCAAACTGGAATTTTCAAAGAAACTTTTTAAAACCCACTCACAGTTAAAAAGCAAACAAACCAATTTTTGAAAACACAAGTGAGCAAGTATCTAAGAGCCCATGGATAACCATGGATAGAAAGGGTGCTAATACCTTCCCTTTCTATAATCTACCTCCCGAACCGAGAGCAATCTCTTTAAGGAATTTTTCTGTGCTTTTGTCCTTTCCATTTGGAGAAAATAAAAGATGGTGGTGACTCTTGCTTCCGCGACATTTCGCGAACCAGCGTTAAACAGTCAGTTCCAGATCCACCGATCACAGAACTGGCGACTCTGCTGGGGATATATTTTAAAGTGAGGTGTACCTTAGGGTTAGTTCATAACTGTGTTTTCAATTGTATTGACTTGTCTGCTTTAAATTTGTGGGTTGCATGGGAGTTACATAGATCCTAACCCGGATCTGGGGATACCCTGTTTAGGTAGCATAAGCTGTGAGGGACCTGTCCGGCGTAGACCGACACGGGTGAAACAGTGGCTACGTTGGTGTGGCACCTTGGTCTATACCGATATCCCTTGTGTTGCAACGAGGAGAATATGGGTCTTCTGAGGAGTCATTAAGCACCAACAACCTTAGAACCTTAAATGACACAACTTGGCCATTAGAACAGTAGCAGTATGCTACGCCCATTGAGGCTAAACTCTCGTGATGGTTCTGGCCGCAAGAAAAGATTGTGATGCTGGAGTTATGACCGATTGAGGGTAGTCAATGATATTGGGATCCTCTAAGAACCCGGTTACTTTGATAGGACAGATATGAACCCACCAACATCAAGAGGGTAATACCTAGACCTCATGCTGGCCTTAAACTCTAAGGGCTTCTCTTGTGTGACTTGCGTGCCTTCGTACTTGACTACTTGCATGCTTGTTATCTATCTGACACATGAACTACTTGCAGGTTTTGTTTATAGTCCTTAATTGGGACTCGTAACAGGGTTCACTAAGTCTCTTGCAGGTTTTGTTTATAGTCCTTAATTGGGACTCATAACAGGGTGTACTAACTACTTGCAGGTTCTGTTTATAGTCCTTAATTGGGACTCATGACAGGTTTTACTTGAGTTTCTTGCAGGTTTTGGTTTGCAATCCTTAATTGGGACTCATAACAGGGTTACTTACATTACCCCCATGCATAGCATAACATCATACCATTGCATACATCCTGCATAAGGACTAACCCATTTCAAGGATCTCAAGGGTCTGTGATGCAGGTCATGATGAACCAACTGTCCAGCAAGGGGCAAAGAGGATTTATTTTCCTCTAGACAAGGTTGTCAGGGGTTGTGACCCGCTAGATATGGTGAGCCTTTGACCCTTGACGAAGGACTCTCAACAATATGAAGTTCTTTCAATCAAGCTACCGGATCCAAATGCTAACAAATTTTTTTGTCTACCCCGCGAGGTCCTTGAAAACATTACATGCATGTCATACATCTCATTGCATTGCAGGTATCCCTTTGACAGGTTGCTTACCCTTCTTCGCTGTTTATTTCAGCCGATCGTCATGAATCCTGAATCATCAGCTGAGCAGTCCATCAAGGCCCTCCAGGCTCAGAATGCCCAGTTCCAAGGGCTGATCATGAATTTGACCCAGGGGCAACAAGATCTGAAGGCTTTGATCTTGAAGAAAGAAAAGAAGAAGAGGAGGACTGTTTTGTTCAGCCCTAGACGCAGATCTAGGAATACCCTGCAGGATCAAACTGAGAGGACAACTCCATCTGTGGGAAAAAGCAGTCATCAAGAGGAAAGGATTCCCAGCCCAGTGGTCTCTGGCAATGAGACAGATTTCAACGACGAACAATACCCTCCTGCCGAAGACAAGTACAAACAGTTGGAGGATAGGCTGAATGCTATGGAGATCCAACAGGTACCTGGGCTGGATTTTGGAGATCTGGGTTTGTCAACTGGTGTGATTATTCCTCGGAAGTTCAAAGCACCATCCTTTACCAAGTATGACGGGGCGTCTTGTCCCAAGTTACATCTCAGGTCCTATGTTCGGAAGATTCAACCGTATACGGTGGACAAGAATTTGTGGATCCATTTCTTCCAGGAGAGTCTTTCAGGGACTCATCTCGAATGGTTCTATCAGCTAGATGGGACCAAGGTTCGTAATTGGGAGGAGTTGGCTACTGCTTTCTACAAGCAGTATCAATATAATGCCGACCTTACTCCTACGCGTACCCAACTCCAGGGTATGTCGTTAGGATCAAGTGAAGGTTTTAAAGAATATGCGCAGAAATGGAGGGATCTTGCTGGAAGGGTACAACCACCTCTGACTGATCGGGAACTTGTCGATATGTTCTTGGGGACCCTGTCTGGTCCGTTCTACAACCACCTAATTGGGAATTCGTCTGCTGGATTCACAGATCTTATCTTGACTGGAGAGCGAATAGAAGCTGGCATCCGGTCTGGGAAAATTCAAGAGGCTGCACCTTCTGATAAAAAGCCTCATCATGGAAAGAAAGAATCCAATGCTGTGCACGGTAAAAAGAGCCGTCATGAGGTAGGGGCAATCCAGATCTCCAATCCCGGACCTGCTCAACAAGGACAGGGGCAGCAGCGAAAGGAGAAACGACAGTACACCAAAATCAACATGTCGCTGGATCAAGCACTGCAACAAATGTTGAAGGCAAGGCTGATCACCTTAAGGGCTCCTCTCCGGAATCCGAACACTTCTGCTCCCAACTATCATCCCAATGATAGGTGCACATATCATTCTGATAGCCCGGGGCATACTACGGACAACTGCTGGCCTCTCAAGAACAAGATTCAAGACATGATCGACGCCGGGGAGATTCAGTTTGAAGTGCCTGAGACTCCGAACATAATCACTGCTCCGTTACCCAATCATTGAAGCCTTTTGTTTATTTGAATTTTTGAGTTGTATTTTTCTTTGCTTATACAAACAATTAATGTCATAACAAACTCTTTTATTCTATCAATGCATCGCATACGTCTGTTTTGGGAATTAATACAATTGTTTTCATTATCTTCAAATTTCTTTTCATATTTTTTCTGATGTCAACTCTGGATCTAAAATTCTAAGCCTCTTGAGGGAGGATGACGAAAACGATACCACAATCTACAGTATGCTTTTGAACAGACCCCGCTGATGAGGTACAGGCATTGTTTCAATTCCTAAACACTGGAGTAATAAGGAAGATAATCCCTCGTCAACCCCTCTGAGCCAAAGAAGTAGGAGTTTTTCTTTTCGAAAATTGAAACCCGTAATCATAACCTGGGGCAGGGTAGTCTTCTCAGTTGATCCAAAGTGCACAATGGATGACACCAAAGGAGTCCTTACAAAACAAAAGACAGTGATGGTTCAGAACGATCATAAAGACAGGCAGTCATTATCAAATTCATAAATGAAAAGCCCAAAAAGTAAAAACCTATAAAGGAGACTTACAAAACTGGGGCATCCCGCTGACTGTAATTCCAAAAAAAAAAAGGAAACAGTTCAAGCAAAAAAAGAAAGGGATAACAAAAATCAGACAAGAAAGAGGTCATACAAACCCTCAACAAAAACAAAGATGACTGCCTATTTGAAATAAATTGTCAACATCTGAACCATTATTAGAACATCAAAGCAAAGACTCAAGCAAGGTCTAACGCACGATCAACTGAGTTTAGGTTTGGAGAACATCACGAAGAGTGGGTGGGTACAAATAATTTGAGCCTTTATCCTTTGTTTCTTAAAACCGTGAACCAGGCCACGTTATAACCCTCAAAAGTCCTAGCTGAAGCATGGGTTAGCTCGAAAGCATACTGTCACGAAAGGTATCCTGACTCCTTAAGGCCTACGGTAAATACGGAGTTGACATCACGTTTTACAAACATTCACTTGTTTTATGAAAAAAGAATGCATTTTCAAAATCTTCGAGACAGACATAAGCTTTGCATTTTTAACATAACTTTGTTTGCATATGACTTTTTGTTTGAACAGCATAAAAATTTGCATGACGAAAGTCTAATGAACAAGAGTATCTCCAATCAAGGGGCACGGCATGATCTTGGTCTACCATCTGGGGCAGTTAAGTCAAGATCCAGAGAATCTCTCAAAAGGCCAAAAAGCCTGGGGCAAATCTCTGCCTGAGTCACTTGGGGCACTCTAGCAACGAATCTTGCACGATCAGACACCTTCTGGTAATATGGCAACACAAGCAGCCAGGGGCACCTACCTGCATTCTAAGAGCGTGGACATAGTCGAAAAATACTACGCAAAATCAAAGACCCGCTAGGTTGACACACCTAGGCAAAAAAAAAAAGGGCTTCCCGGCGAACCAAAAGGGTTCGGGCAAAATGAAGGGATGAAATGAAAAAAATTTGTACACCCGGCAAGTCGAAAACCTGAAAAGGCGGCTTGAGCAAAAATGGGTATCCCGGTGGACTGAAAACCCGAAAGGGCGGTCCAGGCAAATGTTAGGGATTAAAGCGTACGACTATGTCCTGCCATCTGTCTACCAGAAGAAGGTTTGTCCATCCACAACTATCAGCACCCCACAAGTGCCTCCCCCATAGAAACAGGGGCAATAAAGAGTGGTCTAAGCAATATGATTGTTCTATCCTCCAAGGTATCAGGGTAGGTTCCGTTGAAGAACATAACCAATACAGTTCAATACTTCCCCAGGAGAGTCCAATCCAGCTTCCCCAGGAAAGTTGGAATCCATCTCCCCAAGCAGTAAGCTTATCCCCAGTTGATTTTGGAAGCTTATCCTCGCAGAGCACGAATGCGTCTCCCGGCTTTATTCAAAGAGTTATTTCCCTGACAGGATATAACTGGGTTATCCTCAGCCAAAAGCCACGGAAAGGTCGTCGTCAACACAGTTCTTTCTTATCCCCAGCGAAGTCTATCAGCACTTCCAACAACAAGGATATCCTCAGCAAATTACTATCAACAATCAACAGAGTGTCTCTCTCCCCATAGAGTATTGCTCCCCAGCAAGATTACTAGAGTATTTGTCTCCCCGCAGAGTAACCCATTCGCCAAGTTTATTCCCCATTAGAGTTATCTTCTCCTATCGGAATTCTTGCAACTATCGTCTCCGGCGGAAGCAAAACCTATTCTTCAACACCAGCCCAGGAGTGACTTCCCGGCACCCGTCAAGGATTTATTTTCTTAGACAAAAATACATTCATAAACATCACATCTTCATACATTATAGCATGCATATGCATCATACTACACGAATCTCATTAATTTTGAAGACATACAGTTCATGCATCATGATTTTGCATACAATTATGTTTTGCCTTTTCAGGAAAAAGATCAATACCAAAATGAATACTATCAACTATCGCAATTCTTTCTAGATATAGTTTCAGATATGACCCAGATATGGTGACGTTCTGATACTGCTTCCAGATATCCTTCTAGATATAGTTTCAGATATGAACCAGATATGGTGACGTTCTGATACTGCTTCCAGATATCCTTCTAGATATAGTTTCAGATATGACCCAGATATGGCGACGTTCTGATACTGCTTCCAGATTTCCTTCTAGATATAGTTTCAGATATGACCCAGATATGGTGACGTTCTGATACTGCTTCCAGATATCCTTCTAGATATAGTTTCAGATATGACCCAGATATGGTGACGTTCTGATACTGCTACCAGATATCCTTCTAGATATAGTTTCAGATATGACCCAGATATGGCGACGTTCTGATGCTGCTTCTAGATATCCTTCTAGATATAGTTTCAGATATGACCCAGATATGGCGACGTTCTGATACTGCTTCCAGATTTCCTTCCAGATATAGTTTCAGATGTAAACTAGATATGGTGACGTTCTGATACTGCTTCCAGATATCCTTCTAGATATAGTTTCAGATATGACCCAGATATGGCGACGTTCTGATACTGCTTCCAGATTTCCTTCTAGATATAGTTTTAGATATGACCCAGATATGGCGACGTTCTGATGCTGCTTCCAGATTTCCTTCCAGATATAGTTTCAGATGTAAACCAGATATGGTGACGTTCTGATGCTGCTTCCAGATTTCCTTCCAGATATAGTTTCAGATGTAAACCAGATATGGTGACGTTCTGATGCGGCTTCCAGATTTCCTTCCAGATATAGTTTCAGATGTAAACTAGAGATGGTGACGTTCTGATACTGCTTCCAGGTTTCCTTCCAGATATAGTCCAGATATGAACCAGATATGGCGACGTTATGACACTTATTCCAGTTGAAGATATTTCAAGACCTTGTCCGGTTCAGTTAGATCGACCCTAAGATTTTCCTGATGCTTATCCAGTCAAAGGCCTTCTCTGGTTCAGTCAGATCGACCCTAAGATCTCCCTGATGCTTATCCAGTTGAAGATATTCCAAGACCTTGTCCAGTTCAGTTAAATCGACCCTAAGATTTTCCTGATTCTTATCCAGTCAAAGGACTTCTCTGGTTCAGTCAGATCGACCCTAAGATCTCCCTGATTCTTATCCCAGTAGAAGACACCCAAGATTTTCTCAACGAGCATTGTTGAAGTTAAAATCACCCTAGGTTCTCTTACCATTCATGCTAAGGCAGTAACCATCCCTGGTTCATTAATCGCCGTTTGAAGCTCCAGACTCAGCTCTTGTAACCAGTCAGGACACGTCTATACCAAGCATCTGAAAACCAGCTCCTGCAACGTGTCAGGTACTCGTTTGTTCTTTTGCAGGTATGCAGGTTCTCGCTAAGGAATTTCCTACGCGATCAACATCCAGATGGCATCTATAAGCCCATCATCCTATCCAGCAATCTCCAAATGGAATCTATAAGCCCATTCCCCCATCACACTGCTAACATGTGAGCGCAAATTTCTGGGCACTCTAGTGTTCAATCATCTTCTACCCTCGGATTACGAAAGGCACGTCAGCCAATCTGCATCCTCAGGTCTAAGAAGATTGAACAGGGGCAACTGTTGTACCCCAAAAATTGCCCTCCCATATTCTCCAAGAAATTGCCAAGTCAAGCTGCAAAATTCCCCATAGGGTTGCACAGTCAAGAGCCTCCTATACAGTCAAAACTAGGGTTTGTGTTCTGATCAAGAAAATGAAGTTTTCAAAGGCCCAATCAAGTCTCATATGCCTACAAATATGGTCAAGCATCCTCATATCAAGTTTCAAGACATTCAGCTCAAAATTGCACAGTCAAAACCCTAATTGCACTACAGTCAACTATAGGGGCAAAATGGTCATTTGGCAGTCAAAAGTTCAAATTTTTGGTCAACATATCATTTTGAAGCCACAAACATCATTTTATCAATGCTTGATCATGATTCTCAAAATTTGGCTCAGAAATCATCAAAGATGCAAAAGTTTCCTTATTTGGACAGCTGAAAAAGTCAACTGAAATTGACCAGGGCATAACTTTCACATGGATTATCAGAAAAATTCCATCCAAAGCTCATTTTGAAGAGAAAGACATTTCCTACAACTCATATTCATACTTCAAGTCCAAGAAATGCTCTCACAAAAAGTTATCAATTTCAACATTATAGGTCATTTTCAAAAGTCAACAAAAAGGGACTTTAAGTCAAAGGCCATAACTTGAGATTGGTAAAACAAAATGACATGGGACCAACGGAATTGGTTAGAGGACTCAAAGACCTTTCCAAAATGTCCAAGAACATGAGAAAATCTTAAAAATTGAGCAAGTTATGCCTTGTGGAAGTTGGGAAATATTTGGATATTTTGAAAAGTCAACATTGATTCAAATGACCTAAAATTGCTAATGGGCCCATTTTTCTTCCATGATTTCTCATCCATGACATATGCACGACCACTTGGCCCAAAGGGAAGTATTTTCTCATTTTTTATTTATTTATTTGAATTTTTATTTATATTAATTCATTTAAATCATTTAAATATATGAAAAATATTTAATTCACCCTAACCAATCTTTTTATACATGTTTTAGACTCAATACTTCGTGCATATGCAATTATGGAAAGATTTGGGTTGATTGGCTTGATTGAGAACAAAGAACATATGGAAAAAGATTTAAAAAGATCCTTAAGAATCAAATTTTCAAAGGCCATGAATGCATTGGATTTGTGCTAGTTTTCTTGACCTAATATGCTCAATACAAAAGCCTGATCATAACCCTAATGCAAAGACACGCATAGCTGCTCCCAAAAGCCATTGTCACACTTGAAAAAATTGCAAATAAACTGAAATCTGAAAACCACCTTTGAGGGCGATTCAAGACCTAATTTCTATTCCATTAGCTTCCTTGGAGATCACTGATCACATTCCAATCAAAAACATTCACCAAAGCTCAAGGAATTGGTAACGAGAACCTCCCCTGTACAGAGAAAAAATCACGATCGTATTTTAAATTCTAGGCATTCTCATGGCATTCTAATTGTGGATTTATATTCCTTATGATATTCTGATGCTAACTGTTGTACCCCAAAATTTGCCCTCGTATTTTTCCCCAAGAAATCTCAGCTTCAAGCATTTCCTGACTTCTCAAAATGGCTCAAGAATCGGACAAACAGACTTTTCTTGACAGTCAAGCAAAATTAGGGTTGTTACTGATTTTTAGAGCTCTGATTTGTTTCATACAGTGGGCCTAGGGTTTGATTGATTGTTGGTTCAATTTTGGTCAAGCGAGAGTGATTTGGCATTTAATCGGGAATTAAGTTTTTATGGGCATATTCTCAGAAGAATTTGAATTCCACAGCACTTTGCGATTTATTTCAAGATTCGGATTAAAATTCGCGTTATCTTGGTTTAATCAGTAAAAGAGACAGTGGTTTGAATTCAGTACGTTTTGATTGGGCCAGTCAGGTACAAGATGCAGTATTGGATTCACAGTGTTCATATGTTTGATTAGTCTATCTGGGTTAATTGCTGCTTTGCTTTGGATTTTGGATAAGACAGGTTTATTGGATCAATGTTGTTTTATTTTAGTTATTTATTATTCCAAAATTAAATGATTGAATTTATTTTTCAATTGTTTTAACTCTAGGAATTTTAAATAAATAAATAAGCAATAAAGAAAATGGAACCAATTGGATAATTTGGATTTTTATTGATATTTGAATTATTTACAAATTGTTGTTACAAACAATAATTTACATTTAATTTAAATATTACATAGAATTAAAATTATCCTATTTTCTAAACATTCTTCATTCTTCACTCCGTTCCGGTATTCTTTTTTTTTGTCTGCAAAAAGAAATAAGAAAGTCAGAAAGAATTAAAATTAGCAGAGACAGATAAAAATGCTCGTCATTAGGGACCACTGACTGGGATCAGTTGCCCTCTCTGCAAATCACGGGATTTCTCCCGGTTCACAGAGAGGGAAGATTATTTTTATTTCATGAATGCAAATGCAAATGCATAGTTTCTAAAAAAGTTTGCAAGCTGCATAGAATCTCAATGTCCAATTCAAACCATATAGTTCAAATCCAAACTTTCTATCCAAATGCAAGGGCTACTGTCAGAATGCCAAAAGATATCAAAGAAGTCAAAATGGCACAAGTTGCTACCAAAGCCTACAAGCTGTCAAAGGGACCTTTGCCAAGAAAAACAAGAAAGCACACAAGCTGTCAAAAGGAGATGCAAGATGTATTATGCAAGCTAAACAATCTTAATTCATCATTTCTCATCCAGGGCCCCTTCAGAAAAGTACAATTTAAATTATATAAAAATTCTCTATTGTACTGTAAAGAGAGAAGTAAAGAGAGATAAAGCAAACTCAGTTCAGGTTAGGCATAGACATCAGCACAGCAGGCAAAAGGAGGAGAGAGGAATGTGTACCAATTTCATCAACTCTGCATAATAACAGTTCACAGCAGACAGTAGCAGGAAGAAAAAGATACACAAAATCAGAAAAGAGCCAACTCAGTTCAGTAACATAGGCAGCAGGCATAGACAGTAGAGGCAGAAGAGATATACAACAAAGAGGATAATTCAGCATTGTTCAAAAAATTACACAGCATAGCCAATTACTGAAATGGAAAAATGAAACCTTGTGAAAATGTCCAGCAGACTTGGGTCAAAGAGAGGACGAAGACTTTGAAAAAAAATTGGGCGCCAAGAGAAAAGATAGAAAAGATATATACAACTCAGTAGTTACAAAAAGGTGAGGCAAGAAACCAATACCAAAAACTCATAAAACCTGCATTCTCCTCACCAACACCTAAAATATCTGTCTAAAACCTAAACCATAAAACATATACAAACACCAGTTCAAACCCAACCCTGAACCAATATGCAAACCTGCTGAAGCCAAAAGGAAACTAGCAAGTCAAAACCAAAACTGCATTAAAGATACAGACCTCAACACCTAAAACCTGTCTAACCCCTAAACCTTTAAACCTGTATCACCAAAACCTGGAACATACCCTGTCATAACAAAAGATCATCTAACCAATGCCATAACCATACAAAGAGCCAGCATCAGCCATAAACACAACAAAAAAACTCAGGACCTGCCCACTACTGTCATAACAAAGAGCCATAACCTGAACAACCTCAAGCATAAGCATCAGTAATAACCACCAAACCATACCAATATCCTATCATATCCAAGCTCAAACCTCACCATTTTTATGAAAACCAACATATAAAATATTCAAACACCAAGCCTCAGAAGCAAGCTTCTTCATAGGCAAATCAGAAAAAGAAACGAAAGTGGAACAATACTCAGGCAAATCATCAGGGGCTTCATCATGAACATCTCAGTAAGGCAATAACAAGAAGCAATATCAACATAATCAGGGCAACGCAAGCAGTAGAGAAGAAGAAAACTAGCCAAAACATTGTTTCAACAGTAGCAAAGGGACAAGAGGTAAAGAAGTGAGGAATTAGGGTTTCTCAGTGCATACATCATCAAACCCTAGAGACATAAGCAACAAGAGCGAGGTTACCAGGGAAGCGTCAAACACGAAGCAAGTTCCATCACCGCCGTTCCGGCCTCCTGAAGCATCACCCCTTCGCCTCTCCTCCATCCCCCAAAATCAGGTAGCAATATTCTTCCCTTTCACCTCATAAAACGAAAATATAAAATTCAGTTTAAAACGAATCCGAACCACACGAATCCAGAAAAGAAAGATGAAGATATAACACCTTAGGACTAACCTTGTTTCAAAGGACGCGAAATTCTTGCCTTGGAGGGAAGAGAGCGTGAGGATGATGCTGGTGGCCGGAGACAACCAAGTGCTCAGGAAATCGAACGGAGAAGACGAAACTCAACGCGCCGTCGTCACCTCACAAACCCTCGTTTTCATTCTGAGAACAATTGCCTAGCCCTAATTTCGTTCAGTATCCAACCTTGGGCTTAACCCATTCCTGATTCCTCTAAGCCCAACGAAAATCACCTCATTCTCTAACACTAACCTCATTCTCTAACATTAACCTTAGTTAACTTACTTCTTTTTTTTATAAAACACTAATCTCTTTTTTATTTTTACAAAACAATGTTTGCTCTTTTATTATCTTAATTAAAAATACTTTTTATTATAAAATTAAGACATTTTTAGATAGATATTTTATACATATATCACCTTAAAAAATTAGTTTTATACATATCATATAAACTAAATTTGAAAATACTTTTTTCTTAATCAATATACTTTTTTTACACAAATTAAACTTAAAAACATTTTTTTTTTTGAAATACATTTGTATATATTATCTCTTCTCTTTTTATATATGATTAAATTGAAGATACCTTTTTTAATTAAAATGCATTTTTGTACATATTATACATTTTTATACATAATGAAAATTGAAACCCTTTTTTATTAACATTCTTTTTTCATACATAACCAATTAAATACATTTTTCTCTAAATATCAAATTCACAAACATTTTGATTAGAATACTTTCCAATTAAAACTTAACATTTAAACAAAACACTTCTTTTCTTTTGTATATAATTAAACATACAAAAATCAAGATCCATCTAAAAAACATTTATCTAGGTCAAAACCCTAATACGGCTCAATTTCACATTTCGCACCGGTACATAATTACACATATACAATTCACATACATATACATTTGTACACTTACACAAATACATTCATATTATCCTATACACATGTTTATCTTACATTTATATTTGATATTCATTTGATTGTGACATTCGATTTGGTTGTAAATTATTGGGTACTATAAGTCTCATCCCCTTGTACATTTATACCCCCACTCCTGGATATTATTGTGTAATAGCGTAGATTTACATTCCGCAATTTATAGTTTTCCAATTATACCATGGTTAGACCTAGGGTTTGTATGTACATAAAATCAAACGCTAGATAACCTAATACAAGACAAATGCATGTAATCAATACACAATCACACTTGCACCCTCTGAGGTAATCCCACATGTTGCCTTCCAAATGGACCATGCTTGCACGTCGAATGTCTTTGGCAAAATGAATTCAAAATGATCATAAGTCCCTCGATGACGCTTTCGAAAGTCGCCTATCAAAATGATCAAGTCCCTTCAAAGCAAATTGCCAAAGATACTTGGCACCATTGCATTCATGGTCTATGCGATGACCCGTGCCTGTCCCGAATAAACTTCCTAAACGCAAGATTGTCCACCAATTTCAATGGTGGAACAAAATTGTCAAAAGGGGTTAAAACACGACAAAAAATCTTTTGAGAAAGCTTTAGGGTAGATAAACTCTT
The DNA here is from genome assembly GCA_948472305.1 of Vicia faba. Classification (NCBI taxonomy): domain Eukaryota; kingdom Viridiplantae; phylum Streptophyta; class Magnoliopsida; order Fabales; family Fabaceae; genus Vicia; species Vicia faba. The sequence goes on along the minus strand of OX451739.1, from coordinate 1,016,774,095 downwards.
AAGTACTTGTCAATTTGTAAAGAAAACACTTGCCTAATTTCAAAACCCACTTCACAAACACTTTTCAAAAATCAAACTTTTCAAACCCTTGAAACATCTTTTTAAAAGATAAAACACCTTTTGTAAAACATTCGAGTAAAGAATTGTTACAAGGTTAGCCTAACACAAGGCATCTTTTCAAAACATTTTCAAAAAAACAATCCACAAAGCATCATTTCACACAATTGAAAACCAAGGCAAGGTTGATCTAAGCAAGTAACTAAGAGCCCATGGATAACCATGGATGAAAAGGGTGCTAACACCTTCCCTTTTCATAATCTACCCCCCGAACCCACGAAATATCTCAAAAGGTTTTTGCTGTGCTTTTTAAACCTTTCCTTTAGGATAAAATAAAAAGTCGGTGGCGACTCTTGCTCAACCGCACAAGTGCGAATACGAACGCAAAACACTAGTCAGTTCTCCCACCGTATCACAGAACTGGCGACTCTGCTGGGGAGTACTTTTAAGTGGGGTTACCTTAGGGCTTAGATCACTTTCTTGCATAACTAATTGGTTGGTTTGCTTGCTTTATACCTTGGTTCTATTGTTTGGGTTTATAATCCTCCGCCCGGATTTTGGGGAAACATTCATAGATAGCAATACGTTGTGGAAACTGTGCGGGGTATACCGACACGGTCTAAGCAATAGCTATATTAGTGCGACATATTTGTGGGTACCGGTAACCCTTGAGTTCAATCAAGGAGAGTACGGGGCCGCTGAGCGATGTCACTAAGCACTAATGACCTAGAACCTTACTTGACCATCTTGGCCTTTTATTAGGAGTAGTGAGATGACCGGCTTTGGTGCAGTCCGAAGTTGGTAGATACTCGATACTACACTCATTGAGGGTTGTTTTCTTGGAATATTTTGGTCGCCAGTTAAGTGGCTAAACCAAAACAATGAACAATGAAAGCAATCCAGTGATATTGAGCTCCTTAGAACCCGGTTACTATTTATAGGACAGGTTTTTAAGCCAGCTACACTCAAGAGGGTACTTACCTATGAAACCCCATGCAAGCCTGAAACTAGGGTTTGGTGTGATTTGCTTGTACACATGTTTTATGCATACATCATAAACATCATGAAGCATCATATGCATTTACTAACCATTTCAAGGGTTTAGACCTTCATCATTGTTCTTGTTTTGTAGGGCATGGAAGTTCCTCGCAGAAACACCATTCAAGTCAACCTTGTGAGAATCTCTCCTCAGCTCAAGGAGATCACTTCAAGGATTCCGGAAAATTCATCCTTCAGTGAAAGACATGGTAGACTGCTCAACCTAGTCAACACCAACATCGAAGAAGACATGATGAAAGTGCTATTTCAATTCTTTGACCCCCTTCACCATTGCTTCACTTTCCCGGATTATCAGTTGGTGCCCACTTTGGAGGAGTTTTCTCAACTCCTAAGAATCCCTATCCTTAATCAACTACCCTTCAACGGTACGGAGAAGGAACCAAAGCCTGAAGATGTTGCTCGAGCATTACATCTACAACCGTCTGAAATCAAGGGGCATTGGGAAACCAGAAGCGGTGTCAAAGGATTCTTAGCAAAATTCCTGTTTGAGAAGGCACAAGAATGTTGGAACTCATTGGACCTGCAAGCATTTGAAGAAATTGTGGCACTCCTTATCTATGGGTTGGTCCTATTCCCAAATCCTGACCAGTTGGTAGATATCAACGCCGTCAAAATCTTCTTGTCCAGAAATCCAATACCAACATTGCTTGGAGACATCCTTCACTCATTTTACACACGAACAATGAGAAGGAGGGGTGTTCTCATGTGCTGCACTCCTATCCTCGCAAGGTGGTTTATTTCGCACCTTCCACAATCTGTCTTAAAGAATGATCAAGGTATAAGGTGGTCCCAGCGATTGATGACTCTCACTCATGCTGATATACATTGGTGTTCTCGGTCTAGAGAAAATATCATCATCGTCGATCGTTGCGGAGAATTTCCTAATGTCCCCTTACTTGGAATTAGGGGAGGTATCACCTACAACCCGTGCCTAGCTTTGAGGCAATTTGGGTACGCACGGAGGGATGGCCCTCATGACATGCTAATTCCTAGCCTAGTTTTTGACTTCGACGACGATGTGCAAGGACTTCGCCAAAGGTTCATCAGAGCTTGGGGAAAACTCAACAAGATTGATAGCAAGACCCTGGGACACAAGAACTCCATCCCTCTTGAGCCCTACCTCAAGTGGGTACGAGCCCGCGCTCAAAGTCTGATGATGCCTTATCCCCATGTACTCCCAGTGATCAAGGAGCCCGTCAATGAAGGAGAGGTCCCCTACACCATCCTACATCCAGACATGCCTACATCGTGGGAGGAAATGCAGAGGAGTTGGATTCAGCTCAAGGAGGAACGGAACACTTTTGAAGCTAGCTACTATGCCAGTGAAAAGAAGGTTCTGGAGCTTACCCGCCGACTTCACGAGCAGGAGGCCCTCAATACCTACATCGCACCGAAGAGGATGCGCAATGTCTTCCTGCCTTGAGAGGTTTATGTTGTAACATTTGGCCCATGGGGCATTTATGTATTAACAGATTTCTTCTTAATATGACGTGCGTTCTTCTTTGTCTGAAACGATTTTGAATGTCCTAAATCCTTGAATGCATTGCATACATCAACATACCATTCATCATGTGCATAAGCAGGTCTCGCTCCAGGTTTCCTTATCTATCTGCTGTTTATTTCAGTAGGATGGATCTCGAGCAAACGGTCAAAGACCTACAAGCCCAGAATGCACAATTCCAGCAACTCTTGATGACCTTGGTCAAGAGTCAAGAGGATATCAAGGCTCATCTGAAGAGCAAAGACCCAGTGAAGAAGAAAAAGAGGGTCGGAGTGGCTACTTTGGGGAGAAGATTTGACAGAGAAGCTCGGAGGGTGCTCGAATTTCCCCCTACTTCTGATGAGGGGACTAGTAAAAGAGATCGGGTTGCAGTGCCTTCCGAGTCTGATGCAGAAGAGGAAGACGTGGAAGAAGACGAGGATTATTCGGACCAGCAGTATCCTCCCGCTGATGACAAGTACAAGGGTTTAGAGGACAGATTGGCTGCAATGGAATTGCAGAGGGTGCCGGGTCTGGATTTTGAAGACATGGGCTTGGTCGCCGGAATTGTGATTCCTCCAAAGTTCAAGGTGCCGGCGTTTGTAAGGTATGACGGGCTGTCCTGCCCCAAAATGCACCTCAGGTCCTATGTGAGGAAGATTCAGCCCTATACAGCTGATAAAAATCTCTGGATTCATTTCTTTCAAGACAGTCTGTCGGGAGCCCAGTTGGAATGGTTTTATCAGTTAGAAGGAACCAGTGTCAGGAATTGGGAGGATTTGGCCACCGCTTTCTATAAACAATACCAGTATAATTCCGATCTTGCTCCTACCCGTACCCAACTTCAGGGTATGTCGCTAGGAACAAGTGAAGGATTCAAGGAATACGCACAAAAGTGGAGGGATTTGGCTGGCAGGGTGCAGCCTCCTTTAATCGATCGTGAGCTCGTTGATATGTTTCTTGGGACCCTATCTGGGCCATTTTTCAATCATTTAATCGGTAACTCTTCCGCAGGATTTACTGATTTGATCTTAACGGGTGAGAGAATCGAGGCTGGCATCAAGTCGGGAAAAATTCAGAAGGGTGTCGCCGCAGGTATGGAGAAGAAGCCGTTTAAGAAGGAGACAGCTATGGTATATTCTCAAAGGAGAGCGGGGAAGACGGAGCGTCGGCCGACTGTGGGGGCCGTAATGATTCAAAATGCTCCAAGCGAGCCGCCTCGCTACAACCAATCCAGACCGAACCAGCAACGAGTGGAAAGGCCACAACGGCAGTTCACTCGTATCAACATGACCCCAGCACAGGTACTTCCCCATCTGTTGAAATTGAATCTGGCCTCTATCAAAGAAGCGCCAAAGAATGTCAATACATCTTCTCCACACTACCATGCCAATGCTAAGTGCGCCTATCATTCAGACAGTGTTGGGCATGACACCAACGATTGCTGGGCCCTCAAGCATAAGATCCAGGACTTAATAGACGCCAAGGAGGTAGAGTTTGACGCTCCAGAAAAACCCAATGTGATCTCTGCACCTATGCCGAAGCACGGTCGGAACGTCAACGCCATTGAGGAGGATCGGTATGTTACTGACGTTAGTGATCTAACTACTCCACTGTTAACCGTTAAGCTAAATTTGTTAAGGGCCGGGATCTTCCCGGGATGTAATAGAGACTGTTACTATTGTCACTCTCTGCCGTTGGGTTGTCCGCTACTAAAGGAAGGCATCCAAGGCCTCATGGATAGCCGACAAATTTTGTTCGAGAAAGTTCCTGTTGTTCCAGTTCACGTTGAAAGTATCTCAATCATAACCATCCACGCCAATCTTTCCAAGGCCGTCAAAAAGCCAGTTAAGATTACGCCAACTGCAAAGTCCATACCGTTGAAGATAACGAGGCCGGGGCCGGTTCCCTATGTCTCCGAGAAGTCGATACCTTGGAACTATGGTGGTGACATCTACTACCATGGTATCAAGCAAGTTGAAATAATTGAAGAGGATTCAGTTGATGATGAAGCCAGCATCAGTAACATTGCGGGCACCAGCAAAATCACCAGAAGTGGGAGGATATTTTCTCCAGAGATTGCTCCTCCAAAAGCAGTCTTTGGACCCTCATCAGTAAAATAAGTCATCCCTGCACCAGCAAGACTCTCTGCCAGAACTCCTTTGATCAAAGAAATTTTCGTTCCTAGTGCTGTCTCCCCTACCATCGCCGATAAAGGAAAAGGAATACAAGATGAGCCCGTCAGGACGAGGGCTCAACCCTTGGTGATTCCGGAAGCTTCCAAGAAAGAGATGGACGAAATTTTGAGGATAATCAAGAAAAGTGACTATGACGTGGTGGAACAGTTGGGGCAAACCCCCTCCAAGATCTCCATGTTGGCACTGTTGCTTTGCTCAGAAGCACACGCTCAAGCTTTGATTAAGTTTCTAAAGGCAGCCCATGTGCCCCAAGAAACCTCTGCAGATCAATTTCAACATTGCGTGGCTAGTCTGACTGCAGACAATGGACTAGGTTTTTCTGATGCCGACCTGACCCCTAAGGGCCGAAATCACAATGATGCGTTACATATTTCAATCGAGTGTCGCGGAACCACCCTTGCACATGTTTTGGTTGATACCGGTTCATCGCTGAATGTTTTGCCTAAGAAGGCCTTGGACCGGTTAGATTGCGAAGGGTTGGAATTGAAGCCAAGTGATATCATCGTCAGAGCCTTCGATGGGTCGAAAAGAATGGTCCATGGAGAAGTTGAAATTCCTGTCAAGATAGGTACCGAGGTGTTCAAATCCACTTTCTATGTAATGGACATCCGTCCATCATACTCCTGCCTGCTGGGTAGACCTTGGATACACCATGCCGGGGCAGTCACCTCCTCCTTGCACCAAATGCTGAAATATCCTGTAAAGGGTAAAATCATTACTGTCCATGGCGAGGAAGAGTACATGATTAGCCATTTAAATTCTTTCCGGTACGTGGAAGTCGAAGGGGAGTTCATTGAGACACCATTTCAACATTTCGAAGAAGTGCTCCCTCAGATAGCAGTGGCGAAGTTGGCAGCTGAGACACCAAGGCAGATGGCCAGGATGGCATCTCTGGAGGATGCAAGGGCTGCAGTTAAAGAAGGAAAGAATTCAGCGTGGGGGCAGCTACCCGACTTTCCGCATAAGGTTGATAAGCTTGGTTTAGGCTTCACCACCGCTGGTCAGAAGGCCATGCGCCGATCAAAGATTGAGAGAGCGCCAGTCAAGATTTCTCCTTACCAAGTCAACGCCCTGGAAGATGAAGATGAAGAAAGCAACTTTGAAGAGTGGATTCACCCGACGGTCAGAGGAGGGCTGAACAATTGGGAAGCTAAAGACTTTGTCCCTGTCACTTTTATCCCTCAGTAATTTATCTATCAAACATTTTCTATTTTGGTCTGTAATATTTTTACTTTCAAACAATCAGTATACTATCTTTCCGCCTCCTGCCTTACCCGGGGCATGTAGGTCCACTTGTAAGGGTTTTGACTATTTTTCATATTCATATGCCATGTTTAATGATTCATTGGACGTTTTTCATTTGATAAACTGCTTGTGTTCATTTTCTTTCCTTCTGCATTTTTGTTTAAGGATGGCTATCCCTTACACACACCCACACTCACCAATGCAGGTACCCATCCACTCCGGATTCCATGGGTGACTATTCTGCTGTATCTTTCAATAACTCTGAAGACCTGGTCAATCTAGCCGAGTATGAGGACGACGAGGGTTGTGAAGTACCAGGGGAACTGGCCAGGCTCCTGCAACAAGAGGAGAGGGCCATCTTACCGCATAAAGAGCCGTTGGAAACTATCAACTTGGGGACCGAGGAAAATCGGAAGGAGGTACAAATGGGTGCCAATCTGGAACCAGAAGTCAAGAAACGCTTGGTACAGTTATTGAATGAGTATGTTGAAATCTTCGCTTGGTCCTATGAAGACATGCCGGGCCTAGACACCGACATCGTGGTTCACCGTCTCCCCACAAGAGAAGACTGTCCACCGATCAAACAAAAAGTTCGCCGAATGAGGCCTGACATGTCTGAAAAAATCAAAGCAGAAGTGATGAAGCAGTTCAATGCTGGCTTTCTGGCTGTCACATCCTATCCTCAATGGGTCGCTAATATTGTGCCAGTACCTAAGAAGGACGGCAAAGTCAGAATGTGCGTGGACTACAGGGATTTGAATAGGGCCAGCCCTAAGGATGATTTTCCGCTACCTCATATTGACATCCTAATTGACAATACAGCTCAGCACAAGGTGTTTTCTTTCATGGATGGATTCTCAGGCTACAATCAAATCAAAATGGCCCCCGAGGACATGGAGAAAACAACTTTTGTCACGCAATGGGGCACTTTCTGTTACAAGGTGATGCCATTCGGGTTGAAGAACGCAGGAGCAACCTATCAACGCGCCATGGTAGCTCTATTTCATGACATGATACATCATGAGATTGAAGTTTACGTAGACGATATGATAGCCCGGTCACAAACAGAGGAGGAGCACCTTGAACATCTGGAAAAGCTGTTTGCCAGATTAAAAGAATACAAACTCAGGCTAAATCCAAGTAAATGCACTTTTGGAGTTAGGTCCGGTAAACTCCTGGGATTCATCGTAAGCAACAAAGGCATTGAAGTGGACCCGACAAAAGTAAAAGCAATACAAGAGATGCCTACCCCTCGTACTGAAAAGGAAGTTAGGGGTTTCTTGGGGCGCATAAACTATATTGCTAGATTCATTTCACATCTGACTTCTACCTGTGAGCCAATTTTCAAACTCTTGAAGAAAGATCAGATAATTGAATGGAACGACGACTGCCAAGCTGCTTTCGATAGAATCAAGGAATATTTGCTAGAACCTCCTATTCTGATGCCACCCGTCGAAGGAAGACCGTTGATCATGTATTTGACCGTTTTGGACAGTTCGATGGGGTGTGTTTTGGGCCAGCATGACGAGTCTGGTCGAAAAGAGCATGCTATTTATTACCTTAGCAAAAAGTTTACCGACTGTGAGACTCGCTACTCGCTGCTCGAGAAAACTTGCTGCGCTTTGGTATGGGCTGCTCGCCGACTAAGACAGTATATGTTGACTCATACTACCTTGTTGATATCCAAAATGGACCCTATCAAGTATATCTTCGAAAAGCCCGCTTTATCAGGAAGGATAGCCAGATGGCAAATGATCTTGACCGAGTATGACATCCAATACACCACCCAAAAGGCTATAAAGGGGAGTGTGCTAGCGGACCATCTGGCTCATCAGGCTATCGAAGACTATCAACCCATGAAATTTGATTTCCCGGACGAGGACATCATGAGTTTGGACAACGTTAAAGGTGACGGACCGTATGACGGACCCGAAAAGGGATCCCGATGGACCCTGTACTTTGATGGTGCCTCAAATGCACTTGGAAACGGCATTGGCGCGGTACTTATTTCTCCGGAAGGATGCCACACTCCTTTCACGGCCCGACTTTGTTTCAGCTGCACAAACAATATGGCGGAGTATGAAGCCTGCATCTTTGGTCTCAAGGCTGCCATAGACTTGGGGATCAAATCTCTGATTGTATTCGGGGACTCGGCTTTGGTCATTAGCCAAATCAAAGGAGACTGGGATACCAAGCATCCTAATCTTATTCCATACAAAGAACATGTTCTGACGTTGTTGCCTCATTTCGAGCAAATTACCTTCGAGCACTTTCCGCGAGAAGAGAATCAGCTAGCAGATGCTCTAGCCACAATGTCCTCCATGTTTAAACTCAATTGGGATAACGAGGCTCCCCAAATCACCATCGAGCGAATGGATGAACCAGCGCATTGTCACGAGATTAACACCGAAGAAGTAGTGGAACAACCTTGGTTCCATGAAATCAAAAGGTATCTCGAGACCCAAGATTATCCTGAAGGAGCTTCCGTGAATGACAAGAAGTTCTTAAGGAGATTCGCCGCTAAGTTCTTCCTGAGCAACGGCATCCTCTACAAACGAAGTCATGATTGTGTATTACTCCGATGTATTGATAAGGCTGAAGCAGAGTTAATCATGACCGATATACACAGCGGCCCCTTTGGTACTCACTTGAGCGGGCATACAATGGCCAAGAAGATCCTAAGGGCAGGCTATTATTGGTCTACCATGGAGGCTGATTGCCATCAACATTCCCGTACTTGTCATAAATGTCAAGTCTATGCCGACAAAGTTCATGTCCCTCCGGTTCCTCTCAACGTTCTGACTGCTCCATGGCCCTTTGCAATGTGGGGCATTGATATGATTGGAGAGATCAAACCCACGGCTTCCAACGGACATCGCTTCATCCTGGTTGCCATTGACTACTTCACTAAATGGGTCGAAGCGGCTTCCTTCGCCTCCGTCACCAAAAATGTGGTTGCCCGCTTTATCAAGCAAAATCTCATATGTCGGTATGGTGTTCCAGACAGAATCATCACAGATAACGGTACCAATCTGAATAATACAATGATCACTGCGTTATGCGAACAGTTCAAGATTTATCATCACAATTCATCTCCCTATAGACCAAAGATGAATGGTGCTGTTGAAGCTGCGAACAAAAATATCAAGAAGATTATTCAGAAAATGACAGTCACTTACAAAGACTGGCATGAGATGTTACCGTTTGCGCTACATGGATACCGTACGACGATACGTACCTCAACTGGGGCAACCCCGTTTTCTTTGGTTTATGGCATGGAAGCCGTTTTGCCCATGGAAGTTCAGATCCCGTCTCTAAGAATTATGAAAGACGCAGGTTTGAATGAAGATGAGTGGATGCAGACCCGACTTGATCAACTCAATCTGATTGACGAAAAGCGACTCGCTGCTATATGCCATGGTCAAGCGTATCAAAAACGAATGATCAAGGCCTTCAATAAGAAAGTCAGACGTCAGGTATATCAAGTTGGAGATCTAGTAGTCAAGCGGATTATCCTACCGCAAAGTGATCCCAGGGGCAAATGGACTCCTACATACGAAGGACCGTTTGTAATCAAGAGCGTATTTTCTGGTGGTGCGATGATTCTAACCACCATGGACGGCGACGATTTGCCGCACCCTGCGAACGCAGACATAGTCAAAAGATACTACGCATAAAATAACCCGACAAGTCGAAAACCCGAAAGGGCGGCTTGGGCAAAAATGGGCATCCCGGTGAACCGAAAACCCAAAAGGACGGTTCAGGCAAAAATTAGGGATAAAAACAAAAAAATCTGTACACCCGGCGAGTCGAAAACCCGAGAGGGCGGCTTGGGCAAAAAGGGGTTTCCCGGTGGATCGAAAACCCGAAAGGGCGATTCAGGCAAAAGTTAGGGAATTTAAGCGTATGACTATGTCTCGTCAGATCACTTCAAAGACAGTCTCTTCACCAACCGGTCCCAGGTTTTTGATCAATCCAGTCATCGTCAAACGAAGCATTGAATGGACAGATGTTCGGAGTTGTGAAAGCTATAGCAGAGTGGGATCCCATGGAATTATTTCACATAGCCATCTTTGTTTTAAATTTTTCAAATATTTACGACAAGATCCTCTTACTAGGATGATTGTTTCCCTTGTATAAATATACTCAAAGAAAATCAATACAAATACTCTTCCCAAAATTTGTGTCATTTCCCTTTTCCTTTTTCTCTTGCACTATTCGTTTTATTTTGAGAAACGTCCAATGTTTTGTTAAATAGGCATATGCATTTGAAACATGATCACTTCCTAATTGAACCTAAGAAAAGGATTACTGATAGGATGAAAGTACGGACGAGTATTTCGACACCCTTCCAAAGGAAATCCCTCGAGATCTGTAATCCACGTCCCTAACAAACCTTGAGGTCTATCTCCAGCAGACCCTCAGAGCTTATCCCCGTAAGATTCCGAAAGATAATCCTCGCAGAGTACGGACGTCCCTTCCAAGTTTTATTCAAAGCTATTCTCACGAAGGCGTATAACTGGTTTATCCTCGACTAACCATCAGGAGAGGTCACACTCGCCAGAATTCTTCCCATCCCCAGCGGAGTTCCTCAGAATTCCCCCAACAATAACTTATCAGTACTACCTCCGGAGAAGTTTATCCCCAGCCAAAGAATCTTCCGGAGATCATTTTTCCTCAGAGTTCAAGATTCGGTATCCCCAGCAGATCAAAAGCTTCAACGGGTCAATCCCCAGCGAAGTCAGACTTTTAAATCTTCTCCCCACAGGTTTTTTAGAGGAAAATCTAGCATTCCCCAGCAGAGTCAGTCTTCAGAGATACATCTCTCCCAGTTGAAGATTCTCAATCTGGCCTCCCCAGCATTAAGTCTACTAGTTCAACACTCCCCAGTAGAAGACTTCAGGAATCCCCCCAGAAGATTAGCATGCAATCCGAGCTCCAAGCTCCCCAGCAATGACCCAGGATTTATTTTCCCCAGCAGCAGTCAAGATACCTTTATCTCCAGCTTACATGCACATCCATTTACATTCATAAAACCATGATATATATTGTATCATGCATCATAGCATTGCATCCAACTAAGTTTTTGCCTTTTTCAGGCAAGATCAGTCGACAGAGTAAAATAATTCAATATTCAAGACTTCTGAAAACAGTTCACGGGTTCTCCAAGTAAACGGATGTTAACCTATCACTTGTTCAGATTCTTCTCGAGACTTCTGAAAACAGTTCATAGATTCTTCCCAAGTAACGGATGTTAATCTATCAGCTTGTTCAGATGCACCTTCGAATTCAGTTTACGGAAGCTTCCCAACAACGGATGCTGCTCTATTGCTAATTCAATTTCAAGACTTCTGAAAACAGTTCACGGGTTCTCCAAGTAAACGGATGTTAACCTATCACTTGTTCAGATTCTTCTCGAGACTTCTGAAAACAGTTCATAGATTCTTCCCAAGTAACGGATGTTAATCTATCAGCTTGTTCAGATGCACCTTCGAATTCAGTTTACGGAAGCTTCCCAACAACGGATGCTGCTCTATTGCTAATTCAATTTCAAGACTTCTGAAAACAGTTCACGGGTTCTCCAAGTAAACGGATGTTAACCTATCACTTGTTCAGATTCTTCTCGAGACTTCTGAAAACAGTTCATAGATTCTTCCCAAGTAACGGATGTTAATCTATCAGCTTGTTCAGATGCACCTTCGAATTCAGTTTACGGAAGCTTCCCAACAACGGATGCTGCTCTATTGCTAATTCAATTTCAAGACTTCTGAAAACAGTTCACGGGTTCTCCAAGTAAACGGATGTTAACCTATCACTTGTTCAGATTCTTCTCGAGACTTCTGAAAACAGTTCATAGATTCTTCCCAAGTAACGGATGTTAATCTATCAGCTTGTTCAGATGCACCTTCGAATTCAGTTTACGGAAGCTTCCCAACAACGGATGCTGCTCTATTGCTAATTCAACTTCAAGACTTCTGAAAACAGTTCACGGGTTCTCCAAGTAAACGGATGTTAACCTATCAATTGTTCAGATTCTTCTCAAGACTTCTGAAAACAGTTCATGGATTCTTCCCAAGTAACGGATGTTAATCTATCAATTTATTTAGATGCGGCTTCCTGAAAACGGCTTGTAGGTTCCCCCAACCACGGATGTCAACCTATTGCCTGTTCAGACCCCCCAATTCAGAAATGGTCTAAAGCTCTGACACTTTCCTAATGTTCCCTTCCAGATGGCATCTTTAAGCCCATCCCCGACAAGTTTCTGTCAATCCCCTAGATGGCATCGTTAAGCCCATCTCCAAATGGCATCTCTAAGCCCATTCCCGCATCCAGTACTTTGATAAGTGCAAATTTTCTGGGCACATTAGTGTCCAATCTCCTTTTGCCTTCAGGTCGCGAAAGGCAAACTTGCCAATCTAACTCTTCAGGTCAAAGAAGATTGAACAGGGGCAACTGTTGTACCCCAAAATTTGCCCTCGTATTTTTCCCCAAGAAATCTCAGCTTCAAGCATTTCCTGACTTCTCAAAATGGCTCAAGAATCGGACAAACAGACTTTTCTTGACAGTCAAGCAAAATTAGGGTTGTTACTGATTTTTAGAGCTCTGATTTGTTTCATACAGTGGGCCTAGGGTTTGATTGATTGTTGGTTCAATTTTGGTCAAGCGAGAGTGATTTGGCATTTAATCGGGAATTAAGTTTTTATGGGCATATTCTCAGAAGAATTTGAATTCCACAGCACTTTGCGATTTATTTCAAGATTCGGATTAAAATTCGCGTTATCTTGGTTTAATCAGTAAAAGAGACAGTGGTTTGAATTCAGTACGTTTTGATTGGGCCAGTCAGGTACAAGATGCAGTATTGGATTCACAGTGTTCATATGTTTGATTAGTCTATCTGGGTTAATTGCTGCTTTGCTTTGGATTTTGGATAAGACAGGTTTATTGGATCAATGTTGTTTTATTTTAGTTATTTATTATTCCAAAATTAAATGATTGAATTTATTTTTCAATTGTTTTAACTCTAGGAATTTTAAATAAATAAATAAGCAATAAAGAAAATGGAACCAATTGGATAATTTGGATTTTTATTGATATTTGAATTATTTACAAATTGTTGTTACAAACAATAATTTACATTTAATTTAAATATTACATAGAATTAAAATTATCCTATTTTCTAAACATTCTTCATTCTTCACTCCGTTCCGGTATTCTTTTTTTTTGTCTGCAAAAAGAAATAAGAAAGTCAGAAAGAATTAAAATTAGCAGAGACAGATAAAAATGCTCGTCATTAGGGACCACTGACTGGGATCAGTTGCCCTCTCTGCAAATCACGGGATTTCTCCCGGTTCACAGAGAGGGAAGATTATTTTTATTTCATGAATGCAAATGCAAATGCATAGTTTCTAAAAAAGTTTGCAAGCTGCATAGAATCTCAATGTCCAATTCAAACCATATAGTTCAAATCCAAACTTTCTATCCAAATGCAAGGGCTACTGTCAGAATGCCAAAAGATATCAAAGAAGTCAAAATGGCACAAGTTGCTACCAAAGCCTACAAGCTGTCAAAGGGACCTTTGCCAAGAAAAACAAGAAAGCACACAAGCTGTCAAAAGGAGATGCAAGATGTATTATGCAAGCTAAACAATCTTAATTCATCATTTCTCATCCAGGGCCCCTTCAGAAAAGTACAATTTAAATTATATAAAAATTCTCTATTGTACTGTAAAGAGAGAAGTAAAGAGAGATAAAGCAAACTCAGTTCAGGTTAGGCATAGACATCAGCACAGCAGGCAAAAGGAGGAGAGAGGAATGTGTACCAATTTCATCAACTCTGCATAATAACAGTTCACAGCAGACAGTAGCAGGAAGAAAAAGATACACAAAATCAGAAAAGAGCCAACTCAGTTCAGTAACATAGGCAGCAGGCATAGACAGTAGAGGCAGAAGAGATATACAACAAAGAGGATAATTCAGCATTGTTCAAAAAATTACACAGCATAGCCAATTACTGAAATGGAAAAATGAAACCTTGTGAAAATGTCCAGCAGACTTGGGTCAAAGAGAGGACGAAGACTTTGAAAAAAAATTGGGCGCCAAGAGAAAAGATAGAAAAGATATATACAACTCAGTAGTTACAAAAAGGTGAGGCAAGAAACCAATACCAAAAACTCATAAAACCTGCATTCTCCTCACCAACACCTAAAATATCTGTCTAAAACCTAAACCATAAAACATATACAAACACCAGTTCAAACCCAACCCTGAACCAATATGCAAACCTGCTGAAGCCAAAAGGAAACTAGCAAGTCAAAACCAAAACTGCATTAAAGATACAGACCTCAACACCTAAAACCTGTCTAACCCCTAAACCTTTAAACCTGTATCACCAAAACCTGGAACATACCCTGTCATAACAAAAGATCATCTAACCAATGCCATAACCATACAAAGAGCCAGCATCAGCCATAAACACAACAAAAAAACTCAGGACCTGCCCACTACTGTCATAACAAAGAGCCATAACCTGAACAACCTCAAGCATAAGCATCAGTAATAACCACCAAACCATACCAATATCCTATCATATCCAAGCTCAAACCTCACCATTTTTATGAAAACCAACATATAAAATATTCAAACACCAAGCCTCAGAAGCAAGCTTCTTCATAGGCAAATCAGAAAAAGAAACGAAAGTGGAACAATACTCAGGCAAATCATCAGGGGCTTCATCATGAACATCTCAGTAAGGCAACAACAAGAAGCAATATCAACATAATCAGGGCAACGCAAGCAGTAGAGAAGAAGAAAACTAGCCAAAACATTGTTTCAACAGTAGCAAAGGGACAAGAGGTAAAAAGTGAGGAATTAGGGTTTCTCAGTGCATACATCATCAAACCCTAGAGACATAAGCAACAAGAGCGAGGTTACCAGGGAAGCGTCAAACACGAAGCAAGTTCCATCACCGCCGTTCCGGCCTCCTGAAGCATCACCCCTTCGCCTCTCCTCCATCCCCCAAAATCAGGTAGCAATATTCTTCCCTTTCACCTCATAAAACGAAAATATAAAATTCAGTTTAAAACGAATCCGAACCACACGAATCCAGAAAAGAAAGATGAAGATATAACACCTTAGGACTAACCTTGTTTCAAAGGACGCGAAATTCTTTCCTTGGAGGGAAGAGAGCGTGAGGATGATGCTGGTGGCCGGAGACAACCAAGTGCTCAGGAAATCGAACGGAGAAGACGAAACTCAACGCGCCGTCGTCACCTCACAAACCCTCGTTTTCATTCTGAGAACAATTGCCTAGCCCTAATTTCGTTCAGTATCCAACCTTGGGCTTAACCCATTCCTGATTCCTCTAAGCCCAACGAAAATCACCTCATTCTCTAACACTAACCTCATTCTCTAACATTAACCTTAGTTAACTTACTTCTTTTTTTTATAAAACACTAATCTCTTTTTTATTTTTACAAAACAATGTTTGCTCTTTTATTATCTTAATTAAAAATACTTTTTATTATAAAATTAAGACATTTTTAGATAGATATTTTATACATATATCACCTTAAAAAATTAGTTTTATACATATCATATAAACTAAATTTGAAAATACTTTTTTCTTAATCAATATACTTTTTTTACACAAATTAAACTTAAAAACATTTTTTTTTTTGAAATACATTTGTATATATTATCTCTTCTCTTTTTATATATGATTAAATTGAAGATACCTTTTTTAATTAAAATGCATTTTTGTACATATTATACATTTTTATACATAATGAAAATTGAAACCCTTTTTTATTAACATTCTTTTTTCATACATAACCAATTAAATACATTTTTCTCTAAATATCAAATTCACAAACATTTTGATTAGAATACTTTCCAATTAAAACTTAACATTTAAACAAAACACTTCTTTTCTTTTGTATATAATTAAACATACAAAAATCAAGATCCATCTAAAAAACATTTATCTAGGTCAAAACCCTAATACGGCTCAATTTCACATTTCGCACCGGTACATAATTACACATATACAATTCACATACATATACATTTGTACACTTACACAAATACATTCATATTATCCTATACACATGTTTATCTTACATTTATATTTGATATTCATTTGATTGTGACATTCGATTTGGTTGTAAATTATTGGGTACTATAAGTCTCATCCCCTTGTACATTTATACCCCCACTCCTGGATATTATTGTGTAATAGCGTAGATTTACATTCCGCAATTTATAGTTTTCCAATTATACCATGGTTAGACCTAGGGTTTGTATGTACATAAAATCAAACGCTAGATAACCTAATACAAGACAAATGCATGTAATCAATACACAATCACACTTGCACCCTCTGAGGTAATCCCACATGTTGCCTTCCAAATGGACCATGCTTGCACGTCGAATGTCTTTGGCAAAATGAATTCAAAATGATCATAAGTCCCTCGATGACGCTTTCGAAAGTCGCCTATCAAAATGATCAAGTCCCTTCAAAGCAAATTGCCAAAGATACTTGGCACCATTGCATTCATGGTCTATGCGATGACCCGTGCCTGTCCCGAATAAACTTCCTAAACGCAAGATTGTCCACCAATTTCAATGGTGGAACAAAATTGTCAAAAAGGGTTAAAACACGACAAAAAATCTTTTGAGAAAGCTTTAGGGTAGATAAACTCTTAAGTACTTGTCAATTTGTAAAGAAAACACTTGCCTAATTTCAAAACCCACTTCACAAACACTTTTCAAAAATCAAACTTTTCAAACCCTTGAAACATCTTTTTAAAAGATAAAACACCTTTTGTAAAACATTCGAGTAAAGAATTGTTACAAGGTTAGCCTAACACAAGGCATCTTTTCAAAACATTTTCAAAAAAACAATCCACAAAGCATCATTTCACACAATTGAAAACCAAGGCAAGGTTGATCTAAGCAAGTAACTAAGAGCCCATGGATAACCATGGATGAAAAGGGTGCTAACACCTTCCCTTTTCATAATCTACCCCCCGAACCCACGAAATATCTCAAAAGGTTTTTGCTGTGCTTTTTAAACCTTTCCTTTAGGATAAAATAAAAAGTCGGTGGCGACTCTTGCTCAACCGCACAAGTGCGAATACGAACGCAAAACACTAGTCAGTTCTCCCACCGTATCACACTAACCAACATAATTAATTGCGTTTTTGTGCTGTATACTCGATTTCACCATGTTTGATTTTTAGGGTTTACATAGCTTCGGATTGGGGCTTTCCACCCAAGGAAAAATTGAGACCTATGACTACCTTCATTCAACTCAGGGTGCTCAAACGATCACAAACCACCCATCACGCTGAATTTATGTGCCAAGGAGAGCTAATCGCTATTTTCTCTAAAGCTACCTAATAGAACACGTTTAAAATCGTTGCTTTATGTTCTTGTTTCAGAAAAAAAAAACAAAATACGCGAAGAAGATGATGCGTTGGCAAATGGTGATAGGTCCTTTCAAATTTGCGCGCGCTTCAACCCACTAACATCATGTCTTTATTTATTATATTTGTATGTTATTATATATTAAATGAAATTGGAATGGCTCAGTGGCAGGTACATACGCTTGCAATGTTCATGACCTGGGTTCGAGCCCCAGGTCTGTATAATTTCCCATATTATTTTGCTATATATGTTCATATGCAGCACAAGCGTTATAGATCACCATACACCTCAAGATCCAGCTATCCACGTGTCCCTGGAGATCAGATTAAAGGATGAAGATTGATGAACGCTATAGGCTTGAGTCAACATGCTAGCATGTGAATAAAAAAGTCAATAAGGCCAAGGTCAAATGGGCCAGATTACTAAGGCCAAGACCTCCACTTTGGGGACTTCCACCCCCCCTGGTTTGCAATTTTCCATATTTTTCTTATATTTTATTTTTAATTATTATTTTATTTTCTTTATTTGTTTAATTTAATTAATTATTCTCACAAAAATATAAAACACACACAAAAAAAAATCAGAAAAGGAAAATATAATAAATATTTTTATTTTAAGTATTTTTGTAAATAATTAACTTTAATTGATTAGCTTTAAATTAGGATTAATTTTAACTCTTTTTAATAAAAATCTAAAAATACATAGAACTAGGGTTTGAACAATTTTTCATTTTTTATTTTTCTTTCATAAATATTTAACATTATTTTATTTATTTTCACAATTAAAATTGTAAATTAATTAGGGTTTCATTTAGATTAAAAATTTCAATGTTTTTCTTAATAACTTAAAAACCATTAGAATTAGGGTTAGTTAATTTTAATTAATTTTTTTTTATTAAGTCTTAAAATACATAAAAATATCAAAAAAAACAAAAACAATTTCTTTTCTTAAATTAATTAATTCATGTAATTTAATTTTGGCAAAAGGGTCCAACGCCCTCGTTTCGATTTAATTTCGCATATTTATTTTTATTTTGCTTAAATAATTATGTACCTCTCCCGAAGCCTTGTAACGTTTTAATTACTTTTCGCACTTTAAATTCTTTTACTTTCTTTATTTTTCTGTCAAATCGGGTCCTGGTTAATTTTGGCGATGTGGACCCGCGCCATTTGCAATAGCTTTAGATTTACTTTTCTCGCGAATATTTTAACTGTTAATCAAAAGCATGCAAGAATGAATGTCAAAATAAAAACAAGCGTAGATCACCATAACCTGACAAGACAAAAATAAATGAATCTGACACACAAATCACACACCACCCCTAGGGTACGCCTCACTGTTGCCTTGCCTCGAAAGGTGATCGTCGAGTAGAGGATGTCTTAGTAAGTCCTCATGATCCGGGAACCTGGCATGAGGGTAGCTTCTAAGGTGTCTTCCCATTACTCTGGTGATCACCATGTCCCGAACCCTCGAATTGACCCGAACACCTCCAACGGTGGTGCTACCTACCTCTCAATGGTGGGATGGCACTACTTTAAAGGACATTTACACAGACGAATTCCTTAGGATAGGTAGGTTCTCATGGATACTTGCTCTCTTCAAAACAAACAAAAATCTTTTCACACCGACACTTTTCAAAAGCTTTCAAAGCAATTTTTCAAACACTCTGATACAAGAGTCGAACTGGAATTTTCAAAGAAACTTTTTAAAACCCACTCACAGTTAAAAAGCAAACAAACCAATTTTTGAAAACACAAGTGAGCAAGTATCTAAGAGCCCATGGATAACCATGGATAGAAAGGGTGCTAATACCTTCCCTTTCTATAATCTACCTTCCGAACCGAGAGCAATCTCTTTAAGGAATTTTTTTGTGCTTTTGTCCTTTCCATTTGGAGAAAATAAAAGACGGTGGCGACTCTTGCTTCCGCGACATTTCGCGAACCAGCGTTAAACAGTCAGTTCCAGATCCACCGATCACAACCGCCCTTTCGGGTTTTCAGTCCACCGGGATACCCTTTTTTTCCCAAGCCTCCCTTTCGGGTTTTCGACTTGCCGGGTGTTCAATTTTTTTTTAATTTTCATCCGTTATTTTTGCCCGAACCCTTTTGGTTTGCCGGGAAGCCCTTATTTTTGCCTAGGCCAATCAACCTAGCGGGTCTTTGATCATGCATAGTATCTTTTAACTATGTCCGTATTTACAGGGTGCGGGAGGTCGTCGCCATCCATAGTAGTCAAGATCATCGCTCCACCAGAGAAAATGCTTTTGATTACAAACGGCCCTTCATATGTAGGGGTCCATTTTCCCCTGGGATCACCTTGTGGAAAAATGATACGCTTGATTACCAAGTCACCGATCCGATATACCTGACGTTTGACCTTTTTATTAAAAGCTTTGATCATGCGTTTTTGGTACATCTGACCATGACAGATGGCTGTAAGCCTCTTCTCATCAATCAAGTTTAGTTGGTTAAACCGAGTCTGAATCCAATCTTCTTCATTCAAACCAGCATCCTTCATGATTCTTATAGAGGGGATCTGGACCTTAATAGGCAAGACAACTTCCATGCCGTATACGAGAGAATAAGGTGTTCCCCAGTTGATGTGCGAGTTGTGGTACGATACCCATGGAGAGCGAACGGTAGCATCTCATGCCAGTCTTTGTATGTGACTGTCATTTTCTGTATGATCTTCTTAATGTTTTTGTTAGCAGCTTCTACAACACCATTCATCTTTGGCCGGTAAGGGGAAGAATTGTGATGTTGAATCTTGAATTGCTCACACAAGGCGGTGATCATAGTATTATTCAGATTTGTACCATTATCGGTGAGGATTCTCTCTGGGATACCATACCGACAGATGAGATTCTGCTTGATGAACCGGGCGACCACATTCTTAGTAACGGAAGCAAAGGAAGCTGCATCGACCCACTTTGTAAAATAATCGATGGCCACTAGGATAAAGTGATGTCTATTGGAGGTTGTTGGCTTCATTTCCCCGATCATATTGATTCCCCACATAGCAAAGGGCCAAGGAGCCGTTAAGAAATTCAGAGGAACCGGAGGTACATGTACTTTGTCAGCATATATTTGACACTTATGGCAAGTCCGAGAGTGTTGATAGCAATCCTCTTCCATGGTAGACCAATAATAGCCTGCCCGTATGATTTTCTTTGCCATTGTATGCCCACTAGAATGTGTACCAAAAGTGCCTTCGTGTAGCTTACCCATAATCCTTTCAGCCTCAGCCTTGTCCACGCACCGAAGCAATACAGAGTCATGACTGTGTTTGTACAGAATGCCGTTAATAAGGAAGAATTTAGCCGAGAACCTTCTCAGGAATTTCTTGTCATTCACCGAAGCTCCTTCTGGATATTCCTGAGACTCGAGATACCTTTTGACTTCATGAAACCAAGGCTGGTCCACTACTTCTTCGGTATTAATCTCATGACAGTAGGCTGGTTCATTCATCTGCTCAATGGAGATTTGAGGAGCCTCGTTATCCCAATTAACTTTAAACATAGATGACATTGTAGCTAATGCGTCTGCTAGCTGATTTTCTTCTCACGGGAAATGCTCGAAGGTAATCTTCTCGAAATGCGACACCAATGTCAATACGTGTTCTTTATAAGGGATAAGGTTGGGGTGCTTGGTGTCCCATTCCCCTTGGACTTGACTTATGACCAAGGTTAAATCTCCAAATACATCCAAGTGCTTGATCCCCAAGTCTATGGCAGCCTTGAGACCAAAGATGCACGCTTCGTATTCTGCCATGTTGTTTGTACAGTTGAAGCAAAGTATGGCAGTAAAAGGAGTATGACATCCTTTTGGAGATATGAGTACGGCGCAGATACCATTGCCAAGTGCGTTGGATGCCCCATCAAAGAACAGAATCCATCGGGATCCTTGTTCAGGTCCGTCATATGGCTTGATTTCCTCACAGTTGTCCAACATCATGATGTCTTCATCTGGGAATTCAAACTTCATGGACTGATAGTCTTCTACAGCTTGGTGAGAAAGATGATCAGCCAATACACTGCCCTTTATAGCTTTCTGGGTAGTATACTGTATGTCATATTCTGTCAGGATCATCTGCCATCTTGCTATTCTCCCAAAAAGAGCAGGCTTCTCAAAGATGTACCTTATCGGATCCATTTTAGATATCAACAAAGTAGTGTGGGTCAGCATATACTGCCTCAGCCGGCGAGCAGCCCATGCCAGAGCGCATCAAGTTTTCTCGAGCAGTGAATATCTTGTTTCACAGTCGGTAAACTTTTTGCTCAGGTAATAAATTGCATGCTCTTTTCGGCCAGACTCGTCATGCTGCCCCAGCACACACCCCATTGAGTTTTCTAAAATAGTTAGATATAAGATCAATGGCCTTCCTTCGACAGGTGGCAACAACACAGGAGGTTCTTGCAGGTATTCCTTGATTTTGTCAAAAGCAACTTGGCATTCGTCGTTCCATCTGACTACTTGATCTTTCTTCAAGAGTTTGAAGATTGGTTCACAAGTAGCTGTCAGGTGAGAAATAAACCTGGCTATGTAATTCAGACATCCCAAGAATCCTCTAACTTCTTTCTTAGTACGAGGAGACGGCATTTCTTGTATCGCTTTAACCTTGGTAGGATCAACTTCGATACCCTTGTTGCTGACGACAAAACCCAAGAGTTTACCAGACCGTACTCTGAATGTACACTTGTTTGGATTCAATCTCAACTTGTACTTCTTCAACCTTTCAAACAACTTCTGTAGGTGATCGAGGTGCTCTTCTTCCGTCTGTGATCTGGCTATAATATCGTCTACATAGACTTCTATCTCATGGTGTATCATGTCATGAAATAAAGCTACCATAGCGCGTTGATAGGTTGCCTAGCATTCTTCAGTCCGAATGGCATGACCTTATAACAGAAAGTGCCCCACTGTGTAACAAAAGTCGTTTTCTCCATATCCTCAGGCGCCATTTTGATTTGGTTATAGCCCGAGAAGCCAACCATTAAGGAAACACTTTGTGTTGCGCCGTATTATCCACCAGGATGTCGATGTGGGGGAGTGGGAAATCATCTTTGGGGCTTGCCCTATTTAAGTCCCTGTAGTCCACACACATTCGCACTTTACCGTCTTTCTTAGGTACAGGAACAACATTGGCCACCCATTGGGGATAAGAGGTGACAACCAAAAATCCAGCATTGAACTGCTTCATAACTTCTGCTTTGATCTTTTCCAACATGTCGGGCCTCATACGACGAACCTTCTGTTTTACTGGGGGACAATCTTCCTTTGTAGG
The DNA here is from genome assembly GCA_948472305.1 of Vicia faba. Taxonomy (NCBI): domain Eukaryota; kingdom Viridiplantae; phylum Streptophyta; class Magnoliopsida; order Fabales; family Fabaceae; genus Vicia; species Vicia faba. The sequence goes on along the minus strand of OX451739.1, from coordinate 1,016,751,347 downwards.
CAGACGATGTACCACAATGTCTGCATCCAGTCCTGGCATGTCTTCGTATGACCAGGCGAAGATCTCAACATAATCGTGCAACAGCTGAACCAGACGTTCCTTGACACTCGGCTCTATATTGGAACCCACCTTGATTTCCTTTTTATCTTCCTCGGTACCCAAGTTGATTGTATCCAACGGTTCCTCATGAGGCTGAATAGCTCTGTCTTCTTGTTGCAACAACCTGGCCAACTCTTTTGGCACTTCAAAATCTTCCCCACCTTCATCATCGGCTTGGTAGATCGGATCTTCAAAGTCACAATTGGCCATAGCAGAACTGTTACCCCTGGGATCCTGAGTGGACGTAGATCTTCATTTTCAATATGTGAGTGTGTGTAAGAACACAACTACCTTTGAAAGGAATAAAAATGTAAGAAAGAAAAGACAAAGAAAACAAAATTTGATGCAAAAACGTCCATGATTCATTAATGGTATATGAGAATGAAGTGACAACCCTTACAGATGGACCAATGTGCCTCGGGTAAGACACAAGGTTTAAAAAAAAGAAGCTGAATTGTTTAAATATTACAAGCCTGAAAAATATTAAAAGACAATAACTCTTGAATAAAAGTAATAGGAATGAAATCCTTCGCCTCCCAATTATTAAGCCCTCCGCTGATAGTTGGAAAAATCCATTCATCCATGTCACAGCTGCCATCACTATCTTCTATTGCATTGACTCCTTGGTTGCTGATACGCAGAGGTGGCCCCCCTACGCGAGAACTTCAGACAATTTTCTGAGCCTCTGAAGTGAACCCCAACCCAAATTTGTCGGACTTGTAGGGAATATCTGGAAGCTGACCCCTGATAGTACATCCCCCCTCTTCGACTACTGCTCGAGCATCCTTAAATGAAGCCATCTTTAGTGGAGGTCTGGTAATCTTTGAGACCTTTGGAGTAGACTTGGTTGCAGTGACCGTTGCTGGAACTTCCTCAAAGTTCTGGCAGGGAGTCTCTATGAATTCACCATCCATTTCAACATACCTGAAAGAGTTCAAATGGCTAACCATGTATTCCTCTTCTCCGTGAACTGTGACAATCTTCCCTCTGATCGGGTATTTTAGAATTTGGTGTAGGGTGGAAGTGACTGCACCAGCACCATGGATCCAGTGTCGACCCAACAGACAAGAGTACGAAGGGCGGATGCCCATCACATAGAAAATTGAGTCAAAGGTCTGAGTCCCAATTTTTATGGGGATACTAACTTCTCTGTGCACTGTCCTCTTGGAACCATCAAAAGCCCTTACTATGATGTTGCTAGGTTTCAAGATGAGCCCCTCACAATCCAGTCAGTCGAGAGCATTTTTGGGCAAGACATTCAATGGTGAACCAGTATCCACCAAAACATGGGCAAGTGTGGTGCCCCTGCATTCAATGGAAATATGTAAGGCATCATTGTGCTTCCTTCCCTTAGAGGTTAAATCAACATCAAAAAAGCCCAATCTGTTATCAGCAGTTAGACTGGCCACACAGTCTTCAAATTGGTTGATGGAGGTCTCCTGGGGCACATGAGCGGTCTTAAGAAACTTTACCAAGGCTTTGGCGTGAGTTTCAGAGCACAAAAGTAAGGATAACAATGATATCTTCAAGGGGGTATGCCTCAATTGTTCTACAATGTTGTAGTCACTTTTCTTGATTATCTTCAGGATTTCTTCTATTTCTTTTCTAGAAGCTTCAAGGATGACTTCGGGACATTCTCTTGCTTGGGCAGGCTCAACCAAAGCCTCTTTGCCCCTGGTATCGGCAGTAGGGATAACAACGGGAGTATCACTGGAGGTGTCGATAGGAGTGGCATTAGTGATGATCACACGAGTAGCAACGGTCTTTGGAGAAATCTCAGGTGAGAAGACTCTTCCGCTTCTTGTTATTTTGCTGGTTCTAGTGATGTTACCGATGTCAGGATCAATATCTCTTGCAACCTCATTTGTGACAGCCAACTGATCTTGCTTGACGTCGTATTAATAAACATCAGCCTCATAACTCCAGGGAACAACTTTATCTGAGGAGTATGGCATTGGTATTGGCATAGTGATGATTAATGGTGCAGATCTGGGAGCAGATGTAATCCTGACGGGTCTTTTGGTGGAGACCCTGGGAGGATTGTCGGAAATGGTGATTATCGAAACATCTTAATGAGAGTTTTTGATAAGAGGTAGCTTTTCAAATAGGATTTCTTTACTAGTCATCAGGCGCTGAACGCCTATCTTTAGTAACAAACAACCGTTCGGCAGAGATTTGCAAAGGTGGCAATTTTCATCACAACCTGGGAACATGCCGGCTTGCAGTAGATTCTGTTTAATGGTCAACAGAGGAGTTACCAAGTCATTCAGAGGAAACAAAACGATCATCATCAATGGCGTTGATACCTTGGCCATGTCTGGGCATTGGTTCCGTTATTACATTAGGCATTTTCGGGGGATCAAATTCAATCTCTTTCGCATAAATAAGGTCTTGCACCTTATTCTTTAAGGCCCAACAATCATTTTTATCATGCCCCGGAATTTTAGAATGATAGGCACATCGTGCGTTCGGGTTGTAGCGGGGAGAAGCAGTATTGGGATTTTTGGGAGCTTCCTTTAAGGTTACTAGATTAGTCTTGAGAAGGTGTTGCAAAACCGGAGACATGGTCATGTTAATCTGGGTAAATCGTCTCATGGGCGCTTCTGGTTTGTGCTGATAATTTCATTGCTGATTTGGCGCAGGATTAGAGATCATGACAGCCCCTACTGCCGGACGACGGTCGGTTTTGTTTTGATTCCTATGGTCATATGCAACACTGACCTCCTTCTTTCCAACAAAAGGTTTCTTCACCATACTTGAGGATGCATCTCTTTGAATTTTGCCGCTTCTTATACCGGCTTCGACCCGCTCACCAGTCATGATTAATTCGGTAAACCCAGCTGAAGAACTCCCAATCAGGTGATTGAAAAATGGTCCTGACAAGGTGCCAAGGAACATATCCACTAATTCTCTGTCGAATAGAGGGGGCTGGAATCTACCTGCGAGATCCCTCCATTTTTGAGCATAGGTTTTGAAACCCTCATTTGTTCCCATAGACATACTCTATAATTATGTCCTAGTCGGGGCCAAATCAGCATTATACTGATACTGTTTGTAGAAAGCGGCAGCCAACTCTTCCCAGTTACGGATATTGGACCCTTCTAATTGGTAGAACCAATCTAACTGAGTCCCCGATAAGCTCTCCTGGAAGAAATGCACCCACAGATTTTTGTCAGCCGTGTGGGGTTGAATCTTTCTGACATATGACCTCAGATGTAGTTTTGGGCAAGAGATACCATCATACTTGGCGAAAGTTGGGACCTTGAATTTTTGTGGGATGACAACCCCTGAGATGAGTCCTAATTCTTCAAAGTCCAAACCGGGTACCCTCTGAATCTCCATGGCATTCAAACGATCCTCTAGCTGTTTATATTTATCATCAGCAGCAGGATATTGTTCCTCAGAGTAATCAGGCTCTTCCTCTCTTTCGGATGCTGGGTCATTGTTTACTTCTTGTGCTTGATTATCTCCCTCGCCTGATGAGGTTGTAAAGTCCAAGGTTCGCCTGGTCTGACCTTTAAACCTTCTTCCCATGATCATAAATCTGGTCGGTTTCTTCGTTTTCTTCTTCTTCTCTTTGGCTAGCAGAGTCTTCAACTCCTTTTGCCCTTTTGTCAGAGCCATGAGCATTTGTTGAAACTGGGCATTCTGCGCCTGAAGATCTTTCACAGTCTGTTCAACATCCATCTCACTGAAATAAACAGTAGAAGGATAAGGCGACCTGTTATGAGAAACCTGTATGATGTTATGATGAATGAAGATGCAATATGCAAATGATTTCAAGGAAATTTAGAGATTTAAACTTGTCCAAACCAAAAAAGAAAACACGTCATATTAAATAAAACCAAGTTTGAATACATCATGCCTCCTTGGGCTTACAAAGAAAGAAACAAAATACAGAAAAAAATCTTAAGACAAAAAGACCGAGCGCATCCTCTTTGGAGCAATGTAGGTATTCAGGTTTTTCTCTTCATGAAGCAGTTTGGTGAGCTCTAGAACTTTCTTCTCACTAGCATAGTACTGGGTTTCAAAGGTGTCTCGCTCTTCCTTCAACTGAATCCAAGCTTTCTGCAGGTCTTCGAGAGAGGTAGGCATGTCCGGATGAAGAACGGTGTATGGGACGTCTCCTTCAATAATAGGCTCAATGATGACAGGAAAGATGGAAGGGTAAGGCATCAATAGATTCTGGGCACAAGCCCGTACCCACTTAAGGTAAGGCTCGAGAGGGATAGAGTTTTTATGTCCCAAAGTCCTATTTTCCACCTTTTTCACCATCCCCCAAGCACGTGCAAACCTTTGGCGATAACCTTGATCTTCTTTGTCGTAGTCGAAGACCAAACCCTGGACGAGCATCTCATGAGGGTCGTCTCTTCGGGCATACCCAAACTTCCGAAGAGCTAAACACGGGTTATAGGTGATACCTCCCCTAATACCTAGCAGAAGTACATTAGGGAACTCCCCCTAGCGGTCAATGATAGAAATATCTTCCAAGGATCTCGAGCACCAACGGATATCAGAGTGGGTGAGAGACATCATCCTTTGAGACCAAGTCAATCTTTGTTCATTTTTCAATGCCGACTGAGGCAGGTGTGAAGTGAACCACTTAGAGAGTAGGGGTATACAACACAAAAGGGTACCTCTTTTCTTTATGGTACGGGTATGAAGGCAATGCAAGATGTCTCCTAGCAAGGTGGGTAGAGGATTGCGAGAGAGAAAGACTTTGATGGCATTAACATCTATGAATTGGTCCGAATTAGGAAAAAGAACCAAACCATAAATGAGGAGAGCTATCACGTCTTCGAAAGCTTGGAAATCCATGTCATCCCAGAATGAACGAGCTTTTTCCAATAGAAACTTAGCTAAAAAACCTTTAACCCCACTTATTGTCTCCCAATTGGCTATGACGTCGACCCTCTTCACATGTAAAGCTTCGGCGATGACTTCATGTTTTGGAATCCCTTCTAGACCGGTGAACGGTATCTAATTAAGTACGAGAACCCCTAAGAGTAGAGATAACTCTTCCAATGTAGGTACCAACTAATAGTCCGGGAAAGTAAAACAATGATGTACGGGATCAAAGAATTGGAATAGTACACACATCATCTCTTCTTGGAAGTTGGATGTAGCCAAACTGAGGAGTCGACCATATTTCTTGGTAAAAGGAGAATTCCCAGGCACTCTTGAAGCTAGCTCTTGAAGTTGAGAATGTGCTTTTACAAAGCTGATTCAGATGGTGTTTCTTTGGAGAGAATTCATATCCTACAAAACAAAAACAAAGATAAATTTCTAAATCCTTCAAATGGTTAGTGAGCATGCATATGATGTTGATGATGTTTATGATGTTTATGTACAAGCAAACATATAGACACACAACAAACATATCCCTATGTTTTAGGCTTGCATGTGTTTGTAGGTAAGTACCCTCTTGAAGTTTTAGTCAGCTCAACTTGTCCTAGAAATAATGATCGGGTTCTAAAGGATCTCAATATCACCGACCTTTCTCTTAGGCATTATCTCAGCACAACAATCTTTTCATGCGGCCGAGATATCCCAAAAGTCTAGCCTCAATGAGTGTATTATCGAGTATCAACCAATTTTCAGCTTTACACCGAAACCGGCTACCTCACTACGTCCTAATGGCCAAGTTTGTTCAATTATGGTTCTAAGGTTAATTAGTGCTTCATGACGCCACTCAGCGGCCCCGTATTCTCCTCGATTCACCACGAGGGATACCGGTACCCACAAATGTGTCACACTAACATAGCCATCGTCTCAACCATATCGGTCTACGACGTACAGTCTCCATAATCTATTGCTATTTACCTAAAAAGGTGCCCCAAATCCAGGTGGAGGATCAAAGCAAGCCCAATACAAAGAAATAAATATAAAGCACACAAATCAAATAATGAAAGCGAGTAAAGGTGATCTAACCCTAAGGTAACCCCACTTTTTTTTATCTCCCCAGCAGAGTCGCCAGTTCTGTGATACGGCGGGAGAACTGACTTGATATTTTGCGTTTCGATCGCATTTGTGCGGATAGCAAGAGTCGCCACCAACTTTTCTTTTATCCAAAAGGAAAGGTAAAAAAGCACAGGAAAGACCTTTCGAGATTATTTCTCAGGTTCGGGGGGTAGATTATGAAAAGGGAAGGTATTAGCACCCTTTTCATCCATGGTTTTCCATGGGCTCTTAGTTACTCGTTTAGATCACTTGCTTTCATTTGACAGTGTGCTTGTGATGTGGGCTTTGAAAGTATTTTGAAAAATCTCTTTGTAATGGTTCTCGTTTCTATAAGAACGCGTACAAAGTTTTGTTTCGAAAAGTGGTTCAAAGATATGTTTGTGAATAGTGTTTTGGAAAGTGTTTTGAAAAGAGGTTTTGCAATGGTTCTCGCCTCTATAAGAACAAATACAAAACATTTTGTTTTTTTTGAAAATGTTTTGAAATGAAAGTGTAGGTGTAAAAAGTTTTTATCGTGAGCAAGCGAGTAACTAGGAGCGAATCTATCTACTCGAAAGGTCTTAAATTATTCTTTTCTTCCTCCTTTTAATGGTGCTATCTTACCATTGATTTGGTAAGAAGCCCCATCGTTGGATGTGAAGGGACAGGCGCGGGTCAATTTTACAGTCATCGAAAGCAACTTATGAGATGCTTTAGCAATTTTTTGTAAGGGACGAGATCGTTTTATCAAAGGCAACATTGAGGGTCATCGAGGGACTATGATCTCTTTTATCGAAGGGTCATTGCTAAAGCGTCCCATATTCGAGGGACATGACTGTATTTCCGAGGCAACAAGGGAGGTTACCCTAGAGGTGCGCGTGTGAAAAAGTGTGTTGGTTTCAAGTTATTTTATTCTTTGATTAGGTCATCTAGCGATTGATTTTTTTTAATCTTGCCATACACGCCTAATTACTATACAGTATAAGGAAAACAGTAAATTGTGGGAATTGAAATTCTACGCTATTACAAAATGTTCGGGAATGGGGATACAATTTTTACAAATAGGGATGAATCAAATGTGATAAAAAGGTCCAAATAACAAGCAATACAACCAAATCGAATTTTGTGCGATTAATGAAAGCTATAATAATCTATGAAATAAATTCAACCAACAAAATAAAAATCTAAGTATTTTTACTTGAAAAGAGAAAAGTAAAATCTATTCTAAAAATAAAATAAAATAATTGACTAAAGGAAATTAAAATCATATGCATTATCTTTTTGTGTTTTTAATTATGTAAGTAACAAAAAATTAAAGAAGGATAAAATTAAATTCTATTATTATTTTTGGTGTTTTATTATATGTAAATTAAATCTAAAACAAAGTTTATTAAAGAAAGAAAATGACGAAAATTATTGACAAAGCCTAAATCAAATTAATTATAAAAAAAAAGTATATTTTAAGTTTTAATAGTTTTTTTGTATAACAAAAAAAATCTAAGAATAAAACAAATTAATAGTTAAATGGGCTTACAGAAGTGATTTGGGAGGAGGCCCAAAGAAATTAATTGTCTAACTTGCTGTAACAAAATCAAGCAAAAAGGGGGGTGAGGCCAGTAAATGGATTGGGCTTAATGGGGCAAAGGTAATGGGTTATCCAACTCAAATTAGCAAACAAAACCCAAGCCCTAAACCAAGCTTATTCATGGATTAAGAGTTAAACTAAAAAATTAGGGTTTGGGACATTTCTCTCACTCACACGGCGATGTTGTTCATCTTTGTTCATCTCTTCCATTTTGATGAAACCCTCTTAACGTCCTCACTATCCCGTCCCTATCTAACCTCATGATCGAATCGCCCTCTTCAGTAACATACTACCTCTTTGTCTCACCGTGATTTGCATCTTTTTGAAACCCTAATTTTTTAATTCGGATCTAAACCCAAAAGACCCGAAACTGGTTCATCCTTGACCTCCCTAAAACTCTCTGTTGCCGGAACTCAACCCTCTCGCCTCACTAATCAAGTTCTAATGATTTTTTTGAAAAGGTAAGATTTTCGTCATTTTTAAAGCTTAAAGATTTTTTTGTTGATCATTCCATCTTTGCTGAGTTTCCTTTTAACTAAAAAAACTTGTTCTTTTAGATGCAGAAATCATGTTATGGAAGTATGACAAAGGGGAGAAACTCATACCTGTTGGAGCTTTATAATTTCTTGTGATTTTTCTGTGAAATAGGAAAGGGAGAGGCGAGACTGAGGGCGGTATTTCAGTGGTGGCAGGAGTTACGAGGGAAAGAGATAAGGACGAGAGCGTGGTTTCTCGGATTTGTCAGTAACTTTTTCTATTTTCTTTGTTTGAATGATGATTATCAAGTTTTGGGATTTTTGAAGCTTTGCTACTTGTTTGCTGTTTGGGGGCTTATTAACAGGTTTTTGAATTTGAAGCTTGTTAACAGGTTTTTTTTGAATTTGATGATGGTTGCTGGTTTTGTTGTGAACAATGATGGTTAATGTGTTTGTGGTTTTGATGAAAGTTAACAGGTTGTAGGATTTTTTGGTGATGGTTCTTTGTTTGTATGGTTAACAGTTTGGGATTTTTAGGTGATGGTTCTATTGCTACTATGTTGAGTTTGATGCTTGGTTTACATGTTTTGGGATTTTTGAAGCTTTGCTACTGTTTTTTTTGTTCTTGATGATGGTTAATGGTTTTTGCTGTCTTTTTTCTCCTCTTTTTTGGATTGCCCTGCTTCTGTTATATTGACTCTTCAAAATGTTGTGGCCTCTTGGCCTTTGGTCTCTACAACAGGTTTTGCTTACAGCAGGTTTTGCTTGGTTTTGTTTTTTAGCAGTTTTGATGATTTTTGGGTTTGCAGCAGCTCTTGCTTGGTTTTGTTTTTTAGAAGTTTTGATGATTCTTGGGTTTGCAGCAGCTCTTCCTTTTGCAATAGAGCTTTTGCAGGATGTGCATTTTGGGCAATTCTATAGAATAGGTGACTTCTTTCCTCTCTTATCTCTCAATGACAATAAAAAAGCAATTTGCTCTTTTGCCTTTTTTACTAATTTGAAAGGTTTGCAGTTTGAAAAATGATGATGTCTCATTTCTTGAGCAAGTTTTGTTTGATTTAGCATCTAGCTATTTGTCATACTTGCCACACTGCTGCCTTAGCTTTTGTTGATGATGTTGTTGTTTGTCCAGTTGTGATAATGTTGTTGTTTGTTTGGTTTGTGACAATGCTGTTTGTTTGGTTCGTGAGGCTGCTGTTTGTTTGGTTTGTGAGGCTGCTGTTTGTTTGGTTCAGTTTGTGACAAAGCAATTTGTTTGATTTGTAATGATGTTGTTTGTCCATCCAGTTTGTGATGATGTTTGTTTGGATTGTTGTAGCATTTTATTCTTGTAGCATGCTCGCGAATTTCTCTTCTTCTTTCTTTTTGTGAACCAAGAAGGGTAACCTTCTTGTGATTTGCAACTAGGGGAAATAGGTGGTGATGAATTAAATAGCATTCTGATTCCACATTGCAAACCTTAATGATGAATACCTTTTGGAAAATTTCTTGTTCATGCCCATATAATTTTGTACTAATCATGTTTTTTTTCTTCTTGTTTTCATGTGAGCAAAATTGGAGATGACAAAGCAAAGAACGCAAGAAATATGTGGCAAGCATGGAAATCTTGGAGATAAGCAAAGGAATATGATACGACTTCAATCTTCAAATAACTTAGACATAGATTAATTCTCCTAGGCCAAACATTCATTTGGATTTTCTTTGTAACTTAGAAAGATCATTCTTGTATTGTATCTAGTAGTTGTACCAATTCATCTTTAAATACAATAAGTTGTAAAACATAAAGTATTTAAAAGAATAAATTGTTTTATAACAATATTTGAAATTGGAGAAAATCTTGAGTTGTAGCATGAAGTATTTTGGTGTCATTTTATAACTTGAAATCCTTTATTAACAACAATTTGCAATTTCTCTTCGCATCCTAATTGATTTTCTTTTTGAAGTTCCCAATCAGGATATTTGAAATAAAATGCTCCAGTCTGGTAACTTCAATTCCAAATAATCCCAATAACCTTGTAACTGCATTTCAAACAAACACGCACTGTGTACTCCATTTCCTAACAAAACAAATGTTTTAAGGACATAAATCAACTGGTCAACCTGGACCCCAAAATCATGATTGTCCTAAATGACATTCTTAACCTCCATCTCTCGTCCCAAACAAATCATGCTCTAAGAACAAACATTATCCTTTCAGTAAACTGTGTTTTAAGAAAATCCAAAATCAATCAAACACCTTGCGAGGATTTGATAATTTTAACATTTTCCAAACTCAAATTTCTTCCGATTCTTTGAAGATAAACCTGTTAGCGGCATCACATGTGACCATGAACAGACATAATCGTCTCAAAATCTTGTAGCTTGAAGAAATCATAAATACAACCTTGAGAAAGCATGAAGACCTATGAAGGCCAATTGAATCTTTGAAAACTCATTTTATTTTGAGAATTGCAAAAAAACCCTAATTGCTGGTTTACTGCCATAGAAGAGAATCTGTCTGGTCGATTTCTGAGCCAACTTGATTATCCGAGAAACCCTAGGGTTGTGTCTTCTATGAAAAATGGGAGGGAAAATTTTGGGGTACAACAGAAAGCATCCAGTGTTTTCAAGAAAATCTTAGTCATCTCCTTCTCTTCCATGGGAGGAATCACTTGGGTGGCTACCTCACACCATCTCTGTGCATATTCTTTGAATGATTCCCCGTCTTTCTGAACCATGGCCCTGAGTTGATCACGGTCAGGTTCCATGTCTATGTTGTACTTGTATTGTTTGATGAATGCTTCTCCCAAATCATTGAAAGTATGGATATTGGCGATGTCCAAACTCATATACCACTTCAGCGCCGCACCGGTCAAACTATCCTGAAAAAAGTGAATCAACACACGCTGATCATCAGTATGGGTAGACATTCTCCTCACGTACATTACCAGATGAGCACGAGGGCAAGTGTTGCCCTTGTACTTTTAAAACTCCGGGACCTTAAACTTAGCAGGTATCTTAACATTCAGGATCAAGCATAACTCATTCACATTCTTCCCAAATAGCTCTTTTCCCCTGAGGGCCTTCATCTCTCTTTGCATCTTGTCAAACTGCTCTTGAAAAATCATCCATTCTATCATAAAGACCTAAGTCTTCACTCGGTGGAGGGAAAGGACGACACACATCATCATTAACAAACGGAACCATATTCACCGAAGGAGGCACAACAGGAGAAGCATGCACCACATGAGGTGTTGGAGTAACAATAGTCTGAACAATCGGAGTTTCTTGAGGATCAAGATTGAAACCTCCAGGTGCAAAATTCTCTGGAATTCCCCATGGATAACCTTGAGGCATGCGATTCTGAACAGTAGCTGGAGTAGCAGATACGGGAACAGTCAGAGCTTTAGTAGTTGCCCTTGTTGGTTGAGGTTGAACACTCAGTGGCTGATTCTGAGCAGCCACCAGAGCTTCCATCAGAGTAGTCAGATTGGCCATGCCGGTCTTCAAAGCAGAAACCTCCTCGCGCAGCTCGCGATTCTCTTGTTCTAAGTTGTCCATCTTTTTTCTGAGATTAGCCCGAGTGTTGTAGTTGTGAGTCAGCTTGCTGAACGAAGTAAAAAAGCTTGGTAAGACACCTGGATATGCATAACAAATGCAAGAAATATGTGCAATATGGTGCATGACATGTAATGCGCATGATTTTATTTTATTTATCATTTTAAGGGATTTAAAATTTATGGACATATTGCAAATATCAAGGTAATAACACATTTGAAAATACTGAAAATTCCATTATAACAACTCCAAAATGGATTACAAGTTTCAATGATCCCAAGTACAAGATGAAAATAAAATCTAAAACCTTGAGAAGTAAAACAGATGGAGATCACTCTATACGCTGGCACTTCCCTGTGAACCTGCCAATCTGAACCTTTAACCTCTGGTTTTCTTCCGCATATCTGGTGGCAACCTCCTTCCAATCACCTGAATCAGGGAGTGAGTAATCAACATCTGATTGAGGCCTAGGAGAAAATAAATCCCCTTGCCTCTCTATAGTCTCTATCGCTTGACTCTTAAGGATCTCAATCAAGTCGTCTTTCTCCTTCAAGTCTGCTCTATAGGAAATCTTTAAAGTTTGGCACTTGTTCTTCCAAGCATCCTTTTCCCATTGCATCCTGACCAAAGCAAGTTGTAGCTCTTATAGATCATCTAATAAGGGAAGAGTGGTCTTCACAAATAGATCAGGCATAGGAGTTTCCCTGGAATACGGCATCTTCAACTGAATAGCTCTCGTTTGGACCCACTGAAGATATGGCTCCAAAGAAACTGCCCCCCTAGGTCCAAAATCCTTCCTACTCTTCTTATGAATGTGATGCCAGGCCTTTGCAATCTGCTCCCTAACTTCCCTATGGTCTTCTACCTCCTTCAAAAAGAAACTACTTAAATGAATACTATTTGGTTTATCCCTCATCGGATAACCAAGTTGTCGTCGTGCAAGAACATGGTTATAGTTAATTCCTCCCTTTGTACCAAGAAAAGGTACATTGGGGAAACTACCACAACTGTCAATAATCTCTATATCCTGGTAAGCTCGATGATACCAATCAATATCTGAGTGAGTAAGTGCCATGATCTTAGGAGCCCAACGGGGTTCCTTATTGACATCCCAAAAAGCATCAGACTGAGGCATATGAGAGATAAACCACCGGTACAACAGAGGCGTGCAACAAATAATCATCCCCCCATGATAAGAATTCCTTAGATGAATATAGTAATAAGCATCACCCAATAAGGTAGGAACTGGTTTTCCAATCATTAAGATCCGGATATCATTAATGTCAACAAACTTATCTACGTTAGGAAATAAGAACAACCCGTAAGAAAGTATAGCAAAGATGGCCTCAAAATCGACTGTACTCTTCATCCTGGCAAAGTAACGAGATTTCTCCAATAAGAACTGAGTTGGTAATCCTATAATCCCTCCTTTAGTAGTCATATGGGTTTCTACCTCAGACTTCCCCAGATGAATCAAAGAAGCAATCTCATGTGGTTTTGGCTCACCCTCCAAACCAGTAAAAGGAACACGATCAGTAACAGGTAAATCCAATAGATAAGAATACTCCTCCAGTGTGGGCATCAACTGATAGTCGGGAAAATTAAAGCAATGATACATCGGATCATAGAACTGGACCAAGGTCGATAGAATACCCTCCTTCATCTTCATCTTCATGAGAGGAATAATGGATCCATACTTCTTTCGAAAGTCTGCAGAACACTCGATCTCGGGAATTAGACCGATCAACTCATCTATCTTCGGATCCTTGAAACTGTGCTTCCCGATCTTTCTCTTTCCAGAATCCATGGTTAAAGAGTACCTGACATATTCACAAATGGTCAACCTTTAAATCCCTTGAAATATGGTTTCTTCAAAAGATGCTTATGAGTGCATGGATGCATGATGCAGCAATCACACACAAGATCACACATATAGGGTTCATAGGTTCAACGTCACGAGCATGAAGTCGAAGGTACTACCCATAAGGTGTTGGTCTAAAAGTTATCACCTGCCGAACAAGGTTCTAGAGGTTCCCAGAGTCTACATCCTTCCATCAGATATTACCAACTTCACAATTAACTCGGTAATTAGTAATATTCTCAAGAAAAACTCGTCCGAGCGTAGTATCGGGTGACAACTATTTCCGGATTACTCTGTCATAGCTTCCGCACTACACCTAAAAGGCCAAGATGGGTTTGGTATTCTACGGTCCTCAGTTTCAGCAGGCTCCCAGGTTGAAAGCAGTACATCTTCTCGATTACTCGGTAAATGACACTACAGTCAAAGGGGCCTCCACTAAGTGGGGGATCTCATGCCTCCTTTTTGGGATTACTCCCTCAAAGTTAACATGACTATACCTCCCGTCCTATCTTAAAGTTTGCCCAAGTCCGGGTATAGGACTTATGATTAATCACCAAGCACCATGAAAACCAGGAAAATCCAGACAAACATATATATAACATATAACACAAAAATAATAATAACACATATACAGATATAAACAAAGATAGGCTCAACCCACTTAGGGATGGACCGGAAAAGGTCAATCTTTCCCCAGTGAAGTCGCCATTTTTCTGTAGCGGTAGAAATGTTCAAGACTAAGCCATTGGATTGACTAGACTTATACAAATCAAAATAAAAATCGCCACCGTGCTTTATTGTTTCCAAAGGAATGGGAAAAGAGAGAATAACCCAAAAGAGGGGGGGAAAGATTCAAGTTAAGGGGGTTGGTTATGCAAAGGGAAGGTATTAGCACCCTAAACATCTATGGTACTCCACAGGAACCTCTTTGAAAAATCTGTATATTTTGGCTATAAAAAATGTTGTATAAAAAAATGGATGGTGGCGGTGAGAAAAGAAATATATTTTTTATGAAACACAAAGTGTTGGTCAATTTTATGAGATAAAACACCATCATCATTATCTGTGTGGGAAACCTACCTACTACCCACAATCATGAGAAAGGAGAATTTGCATCATCTCAAAGTGGAGGATATGGCTTGGATATTAAAATCAACAATACCTCACTCAACACCCAAGTGGAAAATATCTCTCTACTACATATTGTAGAAGTATAGTTGTTTACATCGCTATAAGGATTGACAAGAGTTAAATATTTTTTTAGAAAAGTTTAAAGATAAAAGCCAAAGTGGCAAGATGGTTTGAAATGAGACTGATTGACTTTTAGTCTTCTCACAAAAATGTCAAAGTATTATTAAGTTTATTTGAAGTTTATTTATGAAAATGTTTGGAAATGCATGGACCTAAGTCCAAGTTTATTATGAAAGTGGTTCAAGTTTAAAACAAGAAGAGTTTTCAAAAGAAGGGAGAAGATTTTTGAAATTAAAGAAGATGGGAGGAGAAGAAGAGGCTATCCTAAAGCATAAAGTAAAAGCTAGGGATAAGAACCATCTAACCAACAAGAAGCCAATACTTGACACTATGAGTCAAGATAGAATTCCCATTCTTTGGATTGAAACCAAACAAGCAAAAATACTAGACCTCTCGAGAGAACTAAACTTAAAGTGTATTAAGTCTTCATAAAAATTGGGCAGAGTACAGTTGTATACGGGTGAATTCTAGATTACAAACAAAGGGTGTAATCACAATAACCTGCACACAAAACAAACAAACAACCCAATGTCTTAAGGTAAACCTCAAGAGCTCCAGACAAAATAATCAGATAAGATCACAAGGTCTCCAATCATAGGCCAAGGTTTCTAATCCTAAGTCCCAGAAGTCCAATGTTCCATAATGCCAAGGATAGTAACCAAATAGTCCAAGTATCATTAAGGATTTTATGGTTTATGTTGATTATTAAGTATCTTAAGAAAAAGAAAAGAAAAGCTCAAGTGAGCAAAATAAAAATGACAAGAATATAAATGCTCAAGTGAGCAAAAATAAAAATGACATGAAATGTAATGTAATGCTTAAAGTAAATGGTACATAAAGCATAAAAATAAAATCATAAAGTAAAAACAATTTAATAATTAGTGGTTAGTTGGATGACCATCTTGAAACTTGCATTTGGAACTCATTAGAGGACTGGTAGAACCAAAGCCTCTACACAACAAGTTGTATTTTATTTTTGTCAAGTATATAGTCCATTTGGAATCCTCAAAAGTACCATTTAATGATCAACGATGTTTAAGTGATCCGCGTTGACCAAAAGTGTTGTAGATCCATTAGAGGATTGGTAGAACCAAAGCCTCCACATAATGAATCTCAAGGTTATTGGATCAAAGAGATCAAATTAACATACTTGGGCTTGCAAACATAAGTTTGGGCCATGAATGATCATTTATTCGAGTAGGGACAAAATTTAGTGCTATGTTAAGCAATCGTAAGTGGACTTATGTAGAAGTCGCACCTATTTTAAGGCCGGTCAATAGCAATCTATGCACCATTTGTCTAGAGACATGACATGAAGATCATGCTCCAACAACATTTAGTACAATAAGAAGGGGATGAGATGAAGAGGGGTGGGAGAGAATATACAAACCACTTTTGAATTAAGTTTAATCAAACTATTATTAAAATCATTCATCCATTTTTGTGGAGTTAGACTCAACACCATGGATCCAATGATGTTAATAAAGTTCATGATCAAAAATTTAACCCAAGATCAGCCAGAAAATAATCACAAAATAATATTACATTTTAATATATATACAAAAAGGTTTAAAAATAGAAATAAAAGAGAAAAATATCAACTATATTCAAATTAATCAAGAAATAAAAAGTAGGATCATAGAAAAATCAGAAAGGGGATCAAATAATTTTGTAAATTTTTTGGTAATTTTTTAAAGTCAGAAACTATTTTAAAAAATTAAAAGAAATAGGTAAAATAAACCAAAAATGATTAAAAAAATACCAAAGTCAGAAACAAAAATAAAATAAGGTCACCAATATTTGTCAAAATGTCATTGGATCATTCCATAATTTTTTTCAGAATTTAAAAATGCATAAAAGTATTTTTAAACATTTAAAACAAATCAAATAAAGTGTAAATTTATAAAAAATACCAAAACATAAAATAAAATTGTGAAAAAATAAAAATCAGAAAGAGAATAATCAAAAATATTTTTCATAATTTTTTCAGATTTTTTGGACAAAAAAGAATTTTCTATGATTTTTTGAAGTTTAAAACAATTAATTATAAAAAATCATAAAAGAAAATAAAATTCAAAAATATGTGAACCATTGGATGAGAGTCAAAACGCGTTAGTAATCAAATCCAAGGGATCTGGCGCGCTGTGCATATCATGGTCATTATGGAATAAAGCACTGAATCAATTATTAAATCAGAATTCAAAAATAACAAGTGACGTGCGATCATTGGTTGGAAGATGACACGTTGGTCATCTTTAACCTCCAGCCAACGTGAATTGAAGGTCTCTCAAACTGTAAAATCAGAAGCTCAGACCTATGCCATTCGCTTCGTCTTTTCAAGACGAAGACAACCACACCCTCGCGCCAAATTTATATAAAATGTAGCTCAAGCAATTTGAAAAGAAAGTTTTGAAAAGGGATTTGAAATTTCATGGTCAAAATGTGTTTCCAGTAAGAAGTAAGTGTTGCGACTAGAACCAGTGCAATGAGAGCATCACAATGATATCAAAGATTTGAAGAATTAATGAAGGAATCTACCTATTGAAGTTGAGTTGCAGAGCTCTGAAACTGGACTTCTATGGAGCAATATAGGGCACTATTCTTGAATGTAATTATATGGTTAACTTCAGGGAAGATCAAGGAAGGTGAATTTATGAAAAAATTGGATTGAAAAAGGCTTGAGAATGGATTTCGAAGTTGCTGAATTCTGAGTTAGGGAACAAGTTTGGCAGGGTGATTCTGGCTATCCAAGCTTGAGAAAATGAATGGGATAGTTCATGTACTTATAGGAGAAGCAAATGGGATCAAAAGGAAGAGTGAATGATGCATTTTGAAGGGAATTCGTGCAAACCTGATACACGGGTGAAATGTGATCTTATTTTCACCAAAACTCATCCAATCCTTGCATTTTGAGGTGCTAAACAATTCTGGAACTTTACTAAACATGTTTAGAGGCAAAAACGCGTGGAAAACTTGTGATTAGAGACCACATTATGGATTTCAAAATTCTGACTTGGTGAGAAATTCAGTTCCAAGTTACCAATTTCAAAACAATGGCATTTTCAACTCAAGGGGTCTTAGGGCATGATTCTTGATGCTTAAAAAAGATGAGGTTACAAGCTTTACAATGGAAAAATAATGGAATCAAATGGACGCTTGAATTGAAAGTTGTGTTGAGTCAAAGTTGGAGAAAAATGTTGACTTTCCATACTTAGAAATATTTCAAATTTTTCTTCAAAAGTGACCCATAATGTCTTGCATCCAAACATAGCCTTCCACTTGGAATTTGCTCTTGACCAAAAAATATGGAATGAAGTAGATCTCTTGAATGACATTTTGAAACTTGAACCAATTAAAATCTCCAAAAATTGAGAAAGTTATGACTTGTTGAACTTGGAAAAATTTCATAAAATGACCTATAATCTTTTGCATCCTTAAGGCAAATTCCATCCATTTTCTCACTTTGCACATAAAATAAGGCATACAGTTCATATCTTCAAGATCATTGTGGAAAAATAATGGGCTCATGGTGATAAAAATTGACAAAGTTATGATCATTTGAAGTCACACATGGAAAATTGGGGATTCATCTGGAGGACTTGTAACCTTTCTTCATCATCAAGTTTCTTCCACATGAAAACTCGTTGGAAATTTTTAAGTGATTTGTTAATATCCATTTTAAGAGAATGATGTCTTTGGAATCACTCAAAAATACCAAAAGATGAGCAAGATATACTCCTTTAAAGTTCAAAACCCTAGCTCCTAAATGAAGAAACATGCTTTGAGGAACTTTGACAACTTTGAACAAACTTATTGTACCAAAACAAATGCATTGTAAATATAAGTTGTTGAGGATGATAATGAGAACTCATAGTAACCACAGCCACTTCCATATCTTCATAATTGAGAGGAACATGAACTTGGGACGAAAAGGAATACAATCTTGTCCAAGCATGACTAATTCTTGCATCAACCCCTTGCACTTTTGAATCAATCTTGATAACTTGGAAATGTAGTGAACCAAAATAACCTTGCCATGCCATCCCTTCCAAAACAACTTCATTGGTGAGGTTTGAACTTCTAAAGCTTCATTTACTAGGTCATGGAAATAAACTCATGAACCCATGCATCAACTTGATAAGCCTTATTGCCTTTACCTACATTGTTTACAAGTAAGACAAACAAACATTGAATTTTATTAATTAAAAGGAAAGTTAAAACAAAACATGAATGATTACACAAGAAAAACAAGTAAAGGTGCTTGGTGATTCCTCAAAGAGCAAAGCTAAGTATAGGTAGGGGAACCAAGAATCTTAATGTGATCTTGTTGTGAATGAATCAATATGGTATGATGAATGGATCTTAGGGGAAAAAATTAGGGTACAGCAGTATGCACATGCCATGATGTATGAACAAGGGATGCTATTGTGATGTTTCCCAGTCTAGAAAAAATAAATCCCGGACTTCTACTAGAGAGTATTGGGAAGTTGAATCCTTCATTTCCACTGGGAATGATGAATAGAGATGATTCGCTGGGGATTTCCTTTTTCTGTTTGAGGATAACCTACTGGGGATGGACTCTGCCTGAGAATAACTCTGTAGAGAGAGGATATTTTGTTGGGAGATTCTACCAATGTAGATAAATAAACTTTGTTGGGGAATGATCTTTCGCAGTTTGAGAAATAAACTCTACCCGGGAGGAGGTTTTATAATTGTTTGAACTGGACTAGGGAAAACAAACTTCAGTTGAAGAGGGTAATCCCTGCTTGGGGAAGAAGAGGGAAAAACTCTGGTTGTTTCTACTCTGTGGGGAACATAGATGTCACGAACGTATGCTGAGGATACGACAATGACTCTGCATCATGACGTTTCCGCCCCTGTACTTGCTGGAGATTTTCTGGATGGATCTATGTCGTGATTGTACTTGGACATGTATTGAATGAGTGTCAGAATGACATCCTTCTTTGGATCGTATTTGCACTGTACTTGAAACATGTGTTGAATGAGTGTCAGAATGACACCCGTCTCTGGATCGTATCTGCATTATTCTTGAAACATATGTTGAATGAGTGTCAGAATGACATCCCTCTCTGGATCGTATATGCACTGTACTTGAAACATGTGTTGAATGAGTGTCAGAATGACATCCGTCTCTGGATCGTATCTGCATTGTACTTAGAAGATGGTTCGAATAAGTATCAGGATGACATTCATCTTTGGATCGTACCTGAACCGTTTCTAGAAGATGACATGAATAAGTATCAGGATGGCATCCGTCTCTAAATCGTACCTGAACCATTTCTAGATGATGTGATGTGATAAGTGTTAGAATGACATCCGTCTCTGGATCGTATCTGCACCATTGCTAGAAGATAATCTGGAATAAGTATCAGGATCACATTCGTCTCTGGATCGTACCTGAACTGTTTCTAGATGAGAATCTGGAGTAAGTGTTAGGATGACATCCGTCTTTGGATCATACCTGCGCCGTTTATAGATGATGTGTTGAAATAAGTGTCAGAATGACATCCATCTCTGGATCGTATCTGCACCATTTCTAGATGAGAATCTGGAGTAAGTGTCAGGATGACATTCATTTATGGATTGTACCTGAACCGTTTCTAGATTATGTGTCGTGATAGATGTCAGAATGGCATCAGTCTCTGGATCGTATCTGCATTGTTTCTAGAAGATAATCTGGAATAAGTATCAGGATGACATCCGTCTCTGGATCATACCTGAACTGTTTCTAGATGATGTGTTGTGATAAGTGTCAGAATGACATCCGTCTCTTGGTCGTATCTGCACTGTATTAGGAGATAATCTGGAATAGGTGCCAGGATGACATCCGCTTATGGATTGTACCTGAACCATTCCTAGATGATGTGTTGAAATAAGTGTCAGAATGACATCCGTATTTGGATCGTATCTGCACTGTACTAGGAGAGAATCTGGAGTAGGTGCCAGGATGACATCCGCTTCTGGATTGTACCTGAACCGTTTCTAGATGATAATCTGTTTTATTCAGAATGTTTCCGTTGGGAATTCTTGTTTTGTGGTTTTTGAGAAGAAATTTGTTGAGGAACATTTATTTTGCTTGATTGTATGTTATTCATTGTTGGAATTCATGTCTAATGCCCCAATTGATTCGGATGGAGATCTGCCCCTGGTTGTTTGGCATTTTTAAGAGATTCCTTGAATCTTGACTTGACTGCCCCAGACGATGGACAATGATCATGATGTGCCCCTTGGTTGGAAGTGTTTTTCCACTTGAGGTGAACCTTTTCATTGAGAGAGTTTTTATTCACTATATATTCGTCATGTGAATTTCTCCGTTGTCGAACAAATATTCATATGCAAACAGTGGTATTTTAAGAATGCAAAGCTTATGTCTGTCTTGAAGTTTGAAAATTCTTTTTTTTTTTTTTGCAGTAAAACAAATTTTGCAAGAGAGTGATATCAACTCAGGATTTATAGCAAGTCCTACGGGAGTCAGGATACCTTTTGTAACAGTATGCTTCAGAACTAACCCATGCTTCAGTTAGGACTTTTAAGGGTTGTAGCGTGTCCGGGTTCACGGTTCAAGAAACAAAGGATAAAGGCTCAAAGTTTATTTGTACCCACCTATTCTTCGTGATGTACTTCAATCCCATGCTCAGTTAATTGTGCATTTAAGTCCCGATTGAGTCTGGCATCCTGTCCTTGGTATTCTAGTGATGGTTCAGAAATTGAGCGTTTGTTTGAGAAGGCAGTCATTTTTGTAATCTTCTTTTTGTTGAGGATTTGTAGGACCTCTTTCTTTTTTGATTTTGTTATCCCTGTCTTTTTCCTGAACTGTTTCTTTTTGTGATTATAGTCAGCGGGATGCCCCGGTTTTTTCTTAAGTCTCCTTCATAGGTTTTGACTTAATGGGCTTTTATTCTAAGAGATGATTACTGCATGTTCTTAATGATTATGCGGAACTATTACCGTCTTCTTGATTTGGAAGGACGTCTTCGATGCCATTCATTGTGTACAAAGAGGAAGATTGCGACTGAATGTGCGTCTGAATTAACTAAGAAAGCTACTGTCATACCCCAATTTTTGACCTAAGATCCTTGCTTCATCTGCATTTTTTTACATATACATCAAGGTCACAGGATATGGTAAGTTCCGAACATCTCACCTTCGAGCTTTGACTGTGTAGAGATTATCGAGTGTTGTGAGCATTTTATCTTTTGAATGACTAACCACTAATCAAGCACGAAGTGTATGTTTTGCTGTTTTGTTTTCATGTGCAGGAAATAGGTCTGAAAGAAGAGCATCAGACGTTGTACGTCGATTAGGATTTCGAGTCTCGATATAGAAATGCGGTCGGTCGTCAATTTCTAGAAGACTGGTTCATCAAAGAATTTCAGAGAATTGTGTGTTTATTTCCACACTCTGTCCAGCAGATGGTCTCCGGTTTCTCCGAATTTTTTTCCAGAAAGAACGGTCGAAGTTCTACCGACTTTGGTTCATGTGTGTTTCACATTGTTCTAAAATACAAGAAAAACCAAGTTATCCCGTCATTTTCGATTTCTTGGACCAAAAGTCATCTGCAAATTTTCTCATGACGCGGGTTGAATTTCGCTGAAATGGGATGATTAATTTCAAAACCGTTCTAGAAGAATTTATTCAGAATATTTGGAATTTTCTTCATTTGAATTCAAGTGATAATTAAATAGGAGCTACCAATAGATCTCATCCAAGAATATTCATTTATCGCATGAAATATTTATTCAAGATTATTTTTATGATCATTTTGGTGGATCTACATCATGGTTATTTAAATACATGAAGCATTATTTCAAGAAGTTAGTGGAGAATTCTATTTAATTACATGAGAAATTCTATTTGATTACAAAATTAATCCATGTGATTTATTTGGATCTCTATTACAAAGGTGCAAGATTAAAGTCTAAGACTTGCATTATTATTTATTCATCATTCAACAATTCATCCAAGTATTATTCAATTATTTCCCAAATTCAAATGGAAGACTTGGAATTTTATCAAGATATATCAAGATTCATGTTTATATGAAGATTCAAGATTATTTATAACTACCAAAGGAATTGAGAATATATTGAAGAATACATGTTTATTCATGTTACAATTTATTTGAGTTATTACTACAAAGTTGCAAAGAAGATACAAGTTTGTACAAAATATATTTTCAACACTAAAAAATTCAGCCCAACAAAGTTGCTAATGCAGTCCATTTTGCAGTCCAATTTTGTTGCATTTTTATTGGTCAACAAGGCTACAAACAGCCTGGAAAAAAACAGCAAAGAAAAGATGCTATAAAATGCTACAGACAGCCTAAAAAAACAGCAACATACAGCAGCCCCAAATGCTGCCAAAATCTGCTCCAACCTGCATCAAAGTAGCCACAGATTGCATCAAAATGGTTAAAATAAATTGTGTGAACAAAGCATGAAAACAACTTGCCAAAAGAATTCAAATCTCTACTATTTCCCCCCCCCTAAAACCCCACACACTCCACTATAAATGGAGGCTTTTGTCAACACAAAGGAGGGGAGAGAAGTCAAAAATTAAGCAAGTAAGAAAAACAGAAAAATAGAGTTTTGTTCTAAAATTTCAGTAAGAGTAAAAACAGAAAAAAATTAGTTTTGTTCTAAAAAATTCAGCAAAGAAGAAAAGATAGAAAACTCAAGAAAACTTACTATTTTTTAGAAGCCCCGTCGGAGAGGCTCTGATAGGTATTACTTTTTTCCTCCTCCCTATATACTGCTGCATATACTCATCACTTGCTGCACCATTTTTTCTTTGCCATGCAATATTTGCCTTATCATTCTTTTCTTTGTTGTACTGTATTTGAGTTGAGTTGTTGCATGATTGTTAGCATTTAAACATGTTTAGTATTCATAATATTGGTAATAATAACGAGTGTAATAAAAAAGCATACTCCTTTCGTCGCGTAACAATAACTTCTACCTCTCCTCTAGAGGCCACCAGTTTAACACTTGCTGTCCAAAAACACTTGATATCCAAAAAACACTTGCTGTACCAAAAATCCTAAAAAAAACCTGTTGCTACTGAAACTACAAACGTCCAAACCATTAGAATCTGTCAAAGCAGTTTAACCTGTTCCCAAAACACTCAACCTGCTATCAAAAATAACAACCTGTTAAAATCAAAAACCTGTCAAAAAACCAAAACAAGAGAACCTAGTAAAAACCATTTTTTTCCTTAGTCTATTGCTTCTTACTTGTGTTTCTTACTGTAGATTTTTAAAACTGATTTTAGCTTATAGAAAAATTCCAAAAATATGCATTTACACATCAACTAATGATTTGTTAGCTTATTATTCAATATAACATATCAAAATTACATTGTGGAAAATTTTTTCGGAGATTTAAAAACTAGAGAACTATATGTAATATTTAGAGTTCCGGGGACAAAAAAAAATCGTGAATCATATGGACTAAAAGTTTATTGAAGTCAGTTGTTACAAATCCAAAACCAATCGGGAGAAGCTGATACCTTTCGTTGTTACTGTTTTGGTTGGGGTTTGAAGCAAGGGGAGCGGACTGTTTCTGGCTTCGGAACGGAGAAGCTGTTTCCGTCGCTGAGGTTGTTTGGACGGGGAAGGTAAGAGCGTTTCGGTTGGATGGAGAAGAAGAGGATAAAGCTTTTTATTATTTTTTGTTAGCGTGGAAAAGAGAGATGACGGTGAGGTTTCCGTAAACAGAGAGAGAGAGAGAGAGGAAGACGTAAAGAGAGAGAGGAAGTGACAGATGTTTCTATTTAACAGAGCGAGGGACGAATCTGTTTGGTAAGGAGAAGAAGATGAGTCCGTTGATGGAGAGAGATATTTGTTTGTCTCAACTTTACTTTTTTTGTTTTTATTGAAATATTAATAATATAAAAATCAGTTTTTCCTCTTCTCAATAACAGTAATAATGTATTTAATTGTTTCCCTTCCCAATGTTACAACATGACTAGCCGCGCGGCACCTCCTCAATTACGTTAGGGTTTTCACTTTTTTCTTCTTCCTTTCATTCCAACCCGGTTGGCCCATTGGGCCTGTTTTGGTCCAGCTTCTATACCTTTTTTCCTTTATGTTTTAATTAAATCATGGTAATAAATGAATAACAACACAGTTTAATTGGCAAAGCATATTACCAGCAACCTTAAAGACCTGAGTTCAACTCTTGTTGGGGTTCTCTTTTTAGTTCTTTTAGGTTTTATTCCATTAATTTGATTATATTAGTTTACTTTATTATATTATTATTATTTAATTATAAAAATACATAAAAAACATGTTTAATTAAAATTCATCTTTTATTTAATTTTGTCAACATACTATTAGTTTTTATTTTTATTTTGTGTTGTTGTTTATTTAATTATTCAAAAAGTACATGTTTCATGATTTAGTTTTTGTTATTTGTTTAATTATTAAAAATCCATGATTTCGTAATTTAATCTTCATGTACTTTTGATTATTTATTTAATCGTTAAAATGCATGCTAGTATGATTTAATTTACATTAGTTAACTATTCAATTGTAATTTTAAATTAATCGATCGTTAATCTGTATATCTTTCGTCCGTCTCAAATCCAAGGGAATTGTTTAATTTTTGTCGACTTCATGTCATCAAACACATCGTGCGAACACCCTCATTCATCTTTCGTTTATTATTTTGTTAAAAATTTAAGATAATTTTCCCAAATATTCAATTTTTCAAAACTCACACCTTTTAAGTCAAAACTTCGATGTTAGGTCGTCGTATCTTCAAAATCTCGTCCATACCCATTTTTTGGCCAAACAATTTATTTTTAATCAAACAAACATTTTTAATAAACAGATATTTCAAAAGGTTCCTATAGAATACTATAGATACATTGAGTACTAATACCTTCTCATTGTATAACCAACCGCCGAACTATATATCTCTTTTCAAAACGCCTTGTATTTTCATTACTTTTTAGTATTATTTTACATTGCATATTTTAGGGTTTTATTTCGCTCTTTTCCCTTTTCCCTTGGAAATAATAAAGCGCGGTGGCGATTCTTGCTTTTGTGAGACGAGTTAATTAATAGCTCGATCTTTGATTTACCCTGCTACATTTTTTATCGCTACAGAAATGGCGACTCTGCTGGGAAAGATTGACCTCTTGCTGGTCCATCCCTAAGTGGGTTAAGCCTAGTTTGTTTTATCTGTTTTATTATCATTTGCTTGTTTGCTTGATTATATGTTTATATTATGGTTATTTTGGTTTTTGCAGAGGACAAGTCCTATACCCGGACTAAGTTACACTTAAAAATAGGACGGGCGGTATAGTCATGTTAACTTTGAGGGAGTAATCCCGAAGAAGGAAGCATGAAATCCCCCACTCAAGGCCCTTTTAAACGTAGTATTTATTTACCGAGTAATCGGGAAGACATTATTATTTTCGACCTGGCAGCCAGAGAAACTGAGAACCGTAGAACCCTAACCAATCTTGGCCTTTTAGGTGTAGCGCAGAGACTATAATGGAGTAATCCGGAAGTAGTTGTCACGCGATGCTACGCTCGGATGAGTTTCTCTTGAGAATATTGTTAATTATTGAGTAATCAAGATGTTGGTAATATCCGAAGGAGGAATCTAGACTCTGGGAACTCTTAGAACCTTGTCTTGCAGGTGTGATTAAAACTTTAGTACATACCCTGGGGGTGGGCTTTACCTTTGACTCCATGCTCGAAGCGTTGAACCTTTGAACCCCATGTTTGTGAACTTGTGTGTAATTGTTGCATTATCATTCATCCATACATCCATAAACATTTTTTGTAAAACTTGTTTTTCAAGGAACTTAAGAATGATTTTTGCAGACATCTCAGGTACTGTTATTATGGAGTTTGGAAGAAGAAACACTCGAAGTTATAGTTTTAAGGAGCCTGAGATTGAAGAGCTGGAGAGTTTGATCCCTAAGATCGAGAATCCGACGGAGTTTCAGAAGAAGTATGGGTCTATTATACCTCTCATGAAGCGCAAGATGAAAGAAGGCATCCTTAGTACGTTGGTCCAATTCTATGATCCATTGTATCGGTGCTTCATCTTTCCTGACTACCAGTTAATGCCTACCTTAGAGGAGTACTCCTACATACTTGGTTTGTCGATCATTGACTGTGTTCCTTTTTCTGGCTTAGAAGAGGAACCCAAATCTCACGAGATAGCGACCATCACCCACTTGAGGAAGTCGTAGATAGAGGAGAACATGACTACTAAAGGGGGAATCCGAGGCTTATCTGCGCAGTTTTTGTTGAAGAAAGCTCGTCATTTCGCTGAGATAAAAGATATTATTGCCTTTGAAGATGTTTTTACTTTACTCGCTTATGGCCTATTCTTGTTCCCTAACATTGATAAGTTTATGGATATCAACGCCATCAGAATCTTCTTGATTGGAAATCTGGTCCCTACACTGCTAGGAGATACCTATTACTCCATACATCTTCGAAACTCCTATCAAGGAGGGATGATTATTTATTGTGCACCGTTGCTATATAAGTGGTATGTTTCTCATCTACCTAGGTCTGATGTTTTTTGGGATCTCGAGAAGGAGCCACGATGGGCGCCAAAAATTATGGCTCTCACTCATTCCGACATAGATTGGTATAATCGAGCTTACTATGACGTGAAAATCATTGATAGTTGTGGTGCTTTTCCTAACGTGCCTCTTCTTGGTACGAAAGGAGAAATTAACTATAATCCTATTCTCGCGCGCCGTCAGTTTGGATACCCGATGAGGGACAAGCCGAACAACATCCATGTGAGTGGCTTCTTTCTACAAGAAGGACAAGATCACCAAGAAGCTAAGAAGGAGATCGAAGGAGCTTGGCGTCATATCCATAGGAAGGGGAGAGACATGTTAGGACATAGAGGTGTTGTTTCTTTGGAGCCTTACCTATAATGGGTTTGTTCTAGGGCTTGTGCTCTCAAAATGCCTTATAAACCCGAGAAACCTTTATTCCCTGTTGTTGCATCATCATCTATTGATCACCCTATCGAGAACATAGGAGAATACCAAGGAAATCTGGCTAGGATGAAGTCCGAGAGAGATGCTTGGAAAGAAAAGTATAATATGTCAGAATATGAGAATAGGGTCTTGACTCGACAGCTGAAGGAAAAGGAGGATTTACTATTTATTCAAGACGACTGGTTTATTGATCATGATGAGAAGCTTCGTCAAAAGGATGCACTACTCAAGAAATATGCAAATGAAAGGAAGAGAAAGAAGGGAGATTTGGTAGGCGTTTCCCTTGTTCCTAGTCCATAAAAGGAAATCATTGATCGACTGGTAGCTGAGAAGAAAGGGATGGAAGACTTTTATGAAGAGAAGATTAGGAAGCTCCAGTTACAGTTGGAATTTGGTCCTTCATCTGATGATTTTGAGTGACCTTTAGTTCTTAGTTTTATTTTTATTACTGATGTCGTTTTGTAAAAATCTGTAAAAGGGCTTCATGTTCCAAAGTTGTAATTTACTGCTTTTATTATTGGGTTGTTATCCCAAAGTTGTAATTTACTGCTTTTGTTGTCCCAAAGTTGTAAGTTGTAATATACCGTTTTGATTAATGAAATGAGTTTTTGTTGTTCCAAATTCCTTTACCATTGATGTGTGCAAAATTATCGAATTTCCTTGAAAAAAAACTATCAAAATAAATGATCATTTGCATCGCATATCATGCATCATCCAACATTCCACTTCACATGTTTTCTAGAGTCTTATCCTTTCTTTTTCCACTCCGATAGATTGTCAAGTTGTCTCACCAGTACGATACCCGAGCCAATCGTCAAAGGAAAATGGAAGATCTGGAACAGGAAAACCACGAGCTTCGCAAGGAGGTTGCTACTCTTCGTGTCAGAATGGAAAAGTTAATTGCGCTAGTGGAAAGCTTGATGGCTGCTCAGAATCAGCCATCGACTTCAGCTGCTGAGATTCAAACTTCAACTACTGTGGTTTCTGAGATTGTCACCGCTCCAACATATGTGACTCAAGTCAACTCTCCGCTTCAACATCAGATGCCAAAAGGTTTTCTATGGGGAATGCCTTATAACTTCATGCTAGAAGGGTATCAGCTTGCCGTACAATCCTTGATTCAACCCACTGTGTCCTTTCCTCAACCGGAGACAACTATTATGCCGCCTGTAATCCCGCCTGCGGTACCTTTCCCTCAACCAGTGATGATTATTTCCGCTTATGTGGTTCATCTATTCCATACATGAATGAACCCACTTATCATGTTGAACCTGCTGAAAGTCTGGGTCTTTTCGATAAAATGGAGGAATTTCAAGACCAGTTTCAAGAGATGCAGAGGGAAATCAGAGCGCTGAAAGGAAAAATATTTGTTTGGAAAGAATGCTCATGATTTGTGTTTAGTTCCAAATGTAAAGATTCCCGCCAAATTCAAAGTGTCGGACTTTGAAAGGTACAAAGGTGACTCGTGTCCGCGGAGTCATTTAACCATGTATATAAGAAAGATGTCCACATATTCCGATGATCATAGTTTGTTAATTCACTACTTCCAAGACAGTTTGACTGGTGCCGCTTTGAAATGGTACATGGGTTTGGATAGCACCCGAATCCGTAATTTCAACGATCTTAGTGAAGCTTTTGTTCGCCAGTATAAGTACAATGTCGACATGGCACCGGACAGAGATCAACTCCGGACGATGTTCCAGAAAGACAGAGAGTCCTTTAAAGAATATGCCCAGAGGTGGCACGAGATTGCTGCTCAGATTTATCCCCCTCTTGAAGAGAAGGAAATGACAAAGATCTTCCTGAATACTTTAGGTTCTTTCTATTATGAAATAATGATTGCAAGCGCACCCAGTGACTTCACCGAGATGGTAAGTATGGGCATGCGGCTGGAAAAAGGGATTCGTGAGGGACGTTTGGTTAAGGAAGGAAGTCCATCTAGTAGTGTCAAGAAGTTTGGAAGTGTTTTCCCTAAAAGGAAAGAACAAGATGTCAATGTAATTTTTCCTGGGAGACCAAGGATAGGCTATTCACATGTTGCGGCAGTCACTATGGTTGTCCGCCCAACAATGGTGACCCCAACTCATCAATCCCCACCAATTCAGCAACGGCCATTTCAACAGCAGCCTCGACAACAGGCTCATCAATTTAATAACCAGAATCGTTCACCAAGGAAACCGCAATTTGATGCCATTCCCATGACTTACACTGAGTTATTCCCCGCCCTGATCAGGAAATACCTCATAACGACGAAGCCTCCTCCTGTTGCACTGAATAGTACTTCTCTGTGTACAATGAGGATCAGTTTTATGCGTATCATCAAGGGTCTCCGGGGCAAAACATTGAAAATTGCTTTGCTTTAAAGGCGGATGTACAGAGGTTGATTAAGAACGGTATTTTGTCTTTCAAGGATGTTAACCCGAATGTTAGAGATAATCCTTTGCCTCGACATGGGTCAGCATCAGTGAATATGGTGGAAGGTTGTCCGGGAAAGTTTCAAGTTTTTCAAGTTGAGCACATAAGAGATTCGTTGATCAGGTTACATCAAAGATTAAGAAGACTCGCCTTCTTTAAGCATCAGCATGATTATGATGTTTGTGAATTTTGTTCAATAGAAGTTGATTGCCCTATTGTGAAGGAGGATATTCAAAAATTGTTAGATCAAAGGGTTATCACTATTACACATGATAGAGATCCAGTTAATGAAGTGAATGTTATAATACCACACTTCAACTTGCCTGAACCAGTAAAGATCGTTTATGACAGTCAGACTGCACCTGTTGCTCCTTTGATCATTTATCCACCTGGTCATGTGCCTTACAATTCGGACAAAGCCATACCCTATAAGTATAATGCCACAATGATCGAGAATGGGGTAGAAGTTCCTATACCGTCAATACCATCTTTTGTTAACATTGGTGATGTGAGCAGAGTAACAAGAAGCGAGCGTATCTTAGCGGCAGTACCATTGAAGAGACCAGAAGTTCAATCAGGAGGCCTATACTGGCAAAAATTCCAGCGATAAATATTGAACCCAGGGTTGAGGTAGGCCGGTCCAATGAACCTATCCCACACCTTTATGATGATGAGATTCTGAAGCTCATCAAGAGAAGTAAATACAAGATTGTGGACCAACTATTGCAAACTCCTTCCAAGATTTATGTGCTTGCTTTACTAAGAGATTCTGGTGCCCATAGAGAAGCTTTGATGAAGGTCTTGGACCAGGCATTCGTAGATCATGATGTGACGGTTGACCAATTTGATGGAATTGTGGGAAATATTACTTCGTGTAACAACCTTGGTTTCAGTGATGAAGAGCTTCAAGAGGAGGGAAGGAACCATAATATGGCTTTGCATATCTCAATAAGTTGTGGAAATGATACTTTATCAAGTGTGCTAGTAGATACAGGTTCGTCGTTAAATGTAATGCCCAAAACTACATTATCTCGACTTTCATATCAAGGTGCTCCCATGAGACCTAGTGGGGTAATTTTCAAAGCGTTTGATGGTTATAGGAAAACTGTCATTGGTAAAGTGCATCTTCCTATAATAATTGGTCCTCATACCTTCCAGATCACTTTTCAAGTAATGGATATTCGTGGCGCCTACAGTTGCCTATTGGGTCGCCCATGGATCCATGATGCAGGGGCAGTCACTTCCACACTCCATCAAAGATTGAAGTTTGTAAGGAATGGAAAGCTGGTAATGATTGGTGGAGAGCAGGCTATGGTGGTAAGCCACTTGTCATCTTTCTCTTTTATTGATGCTGATGAGGATGTTGGAACCCAATTCTAAGCTCTATCTGTTGCTAATAATGAAGTGAAGAAGCAAGGGACATCTATTTCTTCTTTTAAGGATGCGCGACGAGTGGTTGAGAGTGGTTCGGCTGAGGGTTGGGGCCAGGTGTTGACTTTGCCTAAGAATAAGTCTGGAGAAGGTCTTGGTTTTCATCCCGTGTCTACAAGAGTTAAGCAGGATACAGTTACCCGTCCGATACAAGAAATTTTCCGAAGTGCAGGTTTTATCCATCCGACTCGGCCTGAAGTTGATGCCATAATAGGAGACGATTCTGAAGAGGACTTACCCAACTTTGTAACACATGGAGTGGTTTTCCAGAACTGGATTGCTGTTGATATTCCTGTTGTGATGCACATTTATGAGTAATGTTTTGTTTTATTTTTGAAAAAAAAACTTTCGCTCTGTCCAAGGCGAAAAAATATTTGTGTCGGGCTATGTTGAAAATAAATCCTTTTGCTCTGCCCAAGGCAAAAGAGAAGATGTCTGGGCTCTTTTGTTTCAAGTAATGCCAATCATGAAAAAAAATGTTATTTTGTCCACTACTGTTTTTATTTTTCACTTTTTATGGAAAATGGTATTGAAATATAATTGGTAGTAATAGGAAAATATAATAATCTTTTTATATTTGTACGACATTTATATTAATCGATTTCTAAAATAAAGTATAATCATATGTGCAGATTAATCCATGACTTAACCATTGAAAACAATGATCCTAAGCCCCCTCCCAACTTTGAATTCCCTATGTTCAGAGCCGAGGAAAAGGATAGTGAAGAGATTCCTGATGAAATTTCCCATTTACTTGAGCACGATGAAAAGACTATTCAGCCGTTTGAAGAGCCTATAGAGATGATCAATTTGGGTAATGAGGAAGATAAAAAGGAAGTCAAGGTAGGAGCATTGCTTATCCCAGAGGTCAAAGAGAAAATGTTGGAGCTTCTCAGAGAGTATGTTGATGTGTTTGCTTGGTCCTACCAAGACATGCCAGGTTTGGATAACAATATTGTGGAGCATTATTTTTCGTTGAGACCTGAATGTCCACCGATTAAGCAGAAGTTGAGAAGGACTCGTCTCGATATGGCTGACAAGATCAAAGAAGAAGTTCAAAAACAAATTAATGCAGGTTTCCTTGTTACATCGGTCTATCCTCAATGGTTAGCCAATATAGTGCCTGTTCCTAAGAAGGATGGAAAAGTTCGGATGTGTGTAGACTATAGAGATCTGAATAGAGCTAGCCCAAAGGATGATTTTCCATTACCACACATTGATGTATTGGTCGATAGCACCGCAAAGTTCAAAGTCTTTTCTTTCATGGATGGTTTCTCTGGTTACAATCAAATCAAGATGGCACCAGAAGATATGGAGAAGACAACTTTCATTACACCTTGGGGGACATTTTGTTATCGAGTAATGCCGTTTGGTTTGAAGAATGCTTGTGCAACGTACCAAAGGGCCATGACTGCCTTGTTCCATGATATGATGCATAAAGTGATAGAATTTTATGTAGATGACATGATTGCCAAGTCACAAACTGAAGAGGATCATTTAGAACACTTATTGAAATTATTATAACATTTAGGAAGTATAAACTTCGTCTA
Organism: Vicia faba; assembly: GCA_948472305.1. NCBI lineage: Eukaryota > Viridiplantae > Streptophyta > Magnoliopsida > Fabales > Fabaceae > Vicia > Vicia faba. Next base: position 1,016,718,200 of record OX451739.1, on the reverse strand, counting down.
AATCCTAACAAGGGCACTTTTGGTGTTCGTTCTGGAAGACTTCTGGGTTTCATTGTCAGTCAGAGAGGTATTGAGGTAGATCCTGATAAAGTCAAAGTTATTCGGGAAATGCCCGCGCCCAAGACGGAAAAACAAGTAAGAGGATTCCTTGGGAGACTGAACTATATTTCTAGATTTATATCCCATATGACTGCTACATGTGGGCCTATTTTCAAGCTTCTCAGAAAGAACCAAGGATGTGTGTGGATAGGAGATTGTCAGAAAGTTTTTTATAGCATCAAAGAATATTTACTTGAACCTCCCATATTGATTCCTCCAGTGGAAGGAAGACCTTTGATTATGTACCTGACTATATTGGAAGATTCCATGGGATGTGTGCTTGGTCAACAAGATGAGACTGGAAGAAAGGAACATGCCATATATTATCTGAGTAAGAAATTCACAGACTGTGAGTCTCGATACTCAATGCTTGAGAAAACCTGTTGTGCTTTAGCTTGGGCTGCTCGCTGTCTGCGCCAATATATGATTAACCACACCACTTGGTTGATCTCCAAAATGGATCCGATCAAGTATATCTTCGAGAAGCCCGCCTTATCTGGAAGGATAGCCCATTGGCAGATGTTGTTATCTGAATATGACATTGAGTATCACACTCAGAAGGCAATCAAAGGGAGTATTTTAGCCGATCATTTGGCTCACCAACCAATTGACGATTATCAATCCATCAAGTTTGACTTCCCAGATGAAGATGTTATATACTTAAAAGCTAAAGATTATGAAGAGCCGTTACCTAAAGAAGGACCTGATCCTGAATCCCGTTGGGGTTTGATTTTCGATGGAGTTGTAAATGCTTATGGAAATGGAATTGGGGAAATCATCGTCACTCCCCGAGGTGCTCATATACCATTCACAGCGAGATTGAAGTTTGACTGTACGAACAACATGGCTGAATATGAGGCATGTATTATGGGTCTCGAAGAAGTAGTGGATCTAAGGATTAAGATTCTTGATATATATGAAGACTCGGCATTGGTAATTAATCAAATCAAAGGAGAATGAGAGACTTGTCATCCTGGTTTGATCCCTTACAAAGATTATGCTAGAAGATTGTTAACTTTCTTCAACAAAGTGGAATTACATCATATTCCTAGAGATGAAAACCAAATGGCTGATGCTTTAGCTACTTTGTCTTCAATGTTCCAAGTGAATGATTGGAACGATGTGCCTACAATCAGAGTTATACGCCTCAACAGACCTGCTCATGTGTTCTCAATAGAAGAAGTCACTGACGATAAACTATGGTTCTATGACATTAAACGTGTTCTTCAAACTCAAGAGTACCCGCCTGGGGCATCCAATAAAGATAGGAAGACGTTGAGGAGATTGGCAAGTAGTTTCTTCCTTAATGAAGAAGTATTATATAAGAGGAATTATGACATGGTCTTGCTCAGATGCGTAGACAGACATGAAGCAGACATGCTGATGCAAGAAGTACATGAAGGATCCTTTGGCACCCATGCCAACGGACATGAAATGGCTAAAAAGATGTTGAGAGCTGGTTACTATTGGATGACGATGGAATCTGATTGCTGCAAATATGTGAAGAAATGTCATAAATGCCAAATTTATGCGGACAAGATACATGTGCCACCGACCCTCCTCAATGTTATCTCTTCACCCTGGCCTTTCTCTATGTGGGGCATTGATATGAGTGGAATGATTGAACCCAAAGCTTCAAATGGTCATCGTTTCATCTTGGTGGCCATTGATTATTTTACTAAATGGGTGGAAGCAACATCTTATGTGAATGTAACCAGACAAGTGGTAGTCAGATTTATCAAGAATCAGATCATTTGTCGATACGGCATCCCGAGCAAGATCACCACTGATAATGGCTCGAATTTGAATAACAAGATGATGAAAGAGCTGTGTGAAGAGTTCAAGATTGAACATCATAATTCTTCTCCCTACAGGCCGAAGATGAATGGGGTTGTTGAAGCTGCTAATAAGAACATAAAAAAGATTATCTAGAAGATGGTGGTAACTTATAAAAATTGGCATGAAATGCTTCCATTTTCTCTGCATGGATACCGTACTTCAGTTCGAACTTCAACAGGTGCAACCCCATTTTCCCTAGTATACGGCATGGAAGCAGTACTCCCCGTGGAGGTTGAGATCCCGTCTATGAGAGTTTTGATGGAAGCTAAACTTTTTGAGGCTGAATGGTGTCAAAGTAGATATGATCAGTTGAATTTAATTGAAGAGAGGAGATTGACAGCGTTGTGTCACGGTTAACTATATCAGCAAAGAATGAAGAAGGCTTTTGATAAGAAGGTTCGACCATGCAAGTTCAGAGAAGGTGACCTCGTTCTCAAGAAGATATTATCTTTCCAACCTGATTCTAGGGGCAAATGGGCTCCGAATTATGAAGGACCGTATGTCGTTAAGAAATTTTTCTCTGGAGGCGCCATGATTCTCACAAATATGGATGGTGAAGAACTCTTGCGCTCCGTGAACGCCGATGCAGTCAAGAAGTATTTCGCCTAGGTTTGAGTTGACAGTTCGCTAAGTTGAAAACCCGAAGGGGTGGCTTAGGCAGGCTTTTGGTCAGACCAGTCATGGCATTTGAGCACATCTCGGAACTCGAAGTTGTTAGGGAGAATAGTGATCATTGTTTTTGTGTAACCTTTTTCTTTCATGTACTATTTCCCAAACTTTTGTAAACCGTTGGAGTCGCATTGTTAGCGAACTACCATTTTATTAATGAAATTTGAGCATTTATCTTTTTGTGGGCAAAATTTCAGCTTTTACTGCAATATTTGAAACAAAGTTATTTAACGCATTCCTATTTTTAAATGTGTCGTGAATAATGAAAGGAATATTAACAGTTGCTCCGAGGATGGTCAAGCCATGAAATGCAAAACAATACAGTAATTTATCCTTGCATGATGAACATGTATTCTTTCAAAATCGTCATGAGGTGTTGGTTGTGTAAACTTGTGTTTCTAGTGGTACTAAGCTTGGTGACTCACCAGCAATTCCGGTTAAGCTTTGTTTCAGTTGTCTTTAATTTGAGAAAATTTCTGAAGTGTAGTACGTTTTGTGTCATGTCAGTGGTCTATTGGTGATTAGAAGTTTGGATTTGAATACTTTTCTCCCCAGAAGATTTGAGCCTTGTACCGTGATACGCTCTGACGTTGCTTTTTTAGTTTCAGTTCCATTTATTTTCCGTCTCTTTAAGATTGGCCGAGTATCTATTAATTCGTGATTTCTTATCATCTTCAAGATATTTCCTCTGTCTGTTTTGTCAGCATAACATTTATTTACTCATTTACACTTACATCATGCATATACATTCACGTTTGTTGATGATTTTGGGTTGTATACCTTGTTTATGTTTATTCAAACAGCGTACATGTTCTTTCCAAGTAGAATGTTAACTTAGGCATAAAATGTGCTTCCTTTCTAATTCCCCCAGCTGAGCTAATCATCGTGGATGAATTTTTGATTTAGCCTTCCTTGTCCATTTCTGGATAGGATGAATCCCCAATTGAGTTATTTTCTCATTGGGTGGAGTCTCATTTGACTGTCTTCTCTCTGGTTTATTCCTGGAGGGAGTTTTTGGTCTCTTGCATAGGCTATCTCATGGTTTTCTCCAGGCTAGGAAATCTAGATGAATGGTGCATTTATTTGCGCATTTAAGTATCTGATTTCCTCAAGAAGGATCGATTCCTGGTTCCCTTTGAAGAAGATTTTATTCTCTGGCAGTGTTATCACAACTTTCTTCTGAAACATCTTTGGAAAACAACAAGCGGCGGTCTCTTCATGAGCAACTTGTACGTTATTTACATCTTTGGAAAACGACAAGCGGCGGTCTCTTCATGAGCAACTTTTACGTTATTGACATCTTTGGAAAATGATAAGCGGCGGTCTCTTCATGAGCAACTTGTACGTTATTGACATCTTTGGAAAACGACAAGCGGAGGTCTCTTCATGAGCAACTTGTACGTTATTAACGTTTTTGGAAAATGACAAGCGGCAGTCTCTTCATGAGCAACTTGTATGTTATTGGAATTTTTGGAAAACGAGAAGCGACGGTCTCTTCATGAGAAACTTGTACGTTATTGACATCTTTGGAAAACGACAAGCGGCGGTCTCTTCATGAGCAACTTGTACGTTATTAGTATTTTTGGAAAACGACAAGCGGCGGTCTCTTTATGAGCAACTTGTACGTTATTGACATCTTTGGAAAACGACAAGCAGCGGTCTCTTCATGAGCAACTTGTACGTTATTGACATCTTTGGAAAACGACAAGCGGCGGTCTCTTCATGAGCAACTTGTACATTATTAACGTTTTTGGAAAACGACAAGTGGCAGTCTCTTCGTGAGCAACTTGTACGTTATTGGCATTTTTGGAAAACGACAAGCGGCGGTCTCTTCATGAGTAACTTGTGCATTATAGTTTCCTTTGAAGACAGCAAGTGGCAGCTTCTTTATTTGAGCAGCTTGTATGTTATAGTTTCCTTTGAAGACAGCAAGTGGCAGCTTCTTTATTTGAGCAGCTTGTGTGTTATAGTTTCCTTTGAAGACAGCAAGTGGCAGCTTCTTTATTTGAGCAGCTTGTATGTTATAGTCTCCTTTGAAGACAGTAAGTGGCATCTTCTTTATTTGAGCAGCTTGTATGTTATAGTTTCCTTTGAAGACAGCAAGTGGCAGCTTCTTTATTTGAGCAGCTTGTATGTTACAGACATCCTTCGAAGACAGCAAGTTGCAGCTTATTTATTTGAGCAGCTTGTGTATCTACAACCATATATTATTTCAGCATTAATTGGTATTTCTCCAGAAATCTCGCAGATAAGTTTGTTGTGAATCTTTACCTTCAGAAGTCGGTAGTCCGTTATTAGCAAAATTGATACATCTTTTGACTATCTTTGACCTTGGGTTGTGAACTCACCGTTATCTTGGGTCAATAATATGTTTTTTTGTGGCCTATGTAAGGCGTCTTCTTTGTTAGGGTCAGAGGTCGTATTCTCTCAAATTTTATTCGTCGTTAAGAGTCTATCATTCGAAGTCGATGTCTCATTTCCCCAGTAGTGTATAATCTCTGTTCCTGTGGGTTATTTGTACTTGGTTCCTCCAACATTATCTTGTCTCATACAGTATCATTCTCCATAAATTTAAATACTACATTCATATCATAAACATAATGGAGGTATCTTAGGGCAACAATTGCGTATTATTTATTTAAGTACCTTCAATCTCGTCGAGACGAAGATTTTAATCTTCATATCTCTGGATAGAAGAAACTTAAATAGGGGCAGCTGTCATACCCCAATTTTTGACCTAAGATCCCTGCTTCATCTTCATTTTTTTTACATATACATCAAGTTCACAAGATATGGTAAGTTCTGAATGTCCCACCTTCGAGCTTTGACTGTGTAGAGATTATCGAGTGTTGTGAGCATTTTATCTTTTGAATGACTAACCACTAATCAAGCACGAAGTGTATGTTTTGCTGTTTTGTTTTCATGTGCAGGAAATAGGTCTGAAAGAAGAGCATCATACGTTGTACGTTGATTAGGATTTCGAGTCTCGAGATAGAAATGCGGTCGGTCGTCAATTTCCAGAAGACTGGTTCATCAAATAATTTCAGAGAATTGTGCGTTTATTTCCACACTCTGTCTAGCAAATGGTCTCCGGTTTCTCCGAATTTTTTTCCAGAAAGAACGGTCGAAGTTCTACCAACTTTGGTTCATGTGTGTTTCACATTGTTCTAAAATACAAGAAAAACCAAGTTATCCCGTCATTTTCGATTTCTTGGACCAAAAGTCATCTGCAAATTTTGTCATGACGCAGGTTGAATTTCACCAAAATGGGATGATTAATTTCAAAACCGTTCTACAAGAATTTATTCGGAATTTTTGGAATTTTCTTTATTTGAATTCAAGTGATAATTAAAGAGGAGCTATCAAGAGATCTCATCCAAGAATATTTATTTATCGCATGAAATATTTATTCAAGATTATTTTTGGGATCATTTTGGTGGACCTACATCATGGTTATTTAAATACATGAAGCATTATTTCAAGAAGTTAGTGGGGAATTCTATTCAATTACATGAGGAATTCTATTTGATTACAAAATTAATTCATGTGATTTATTTGGATCTCTATTACAAAGGTGCAAGATTAAAGTCTAAGACTTGCATTATTATTTATTCATCATTCAACAATTCATTCAAGTATTATTCAATTATTTCCCAAATTCAAATGGAAGACTTCGAATTTTATCAAGATATATCAAGATTCATGTTTATATGAAGATTCAAGATTATTTATAACTACCAAAGGAATTGAGAATATATTGAAGAATACATGTTTATTCATGTTACAATTTATTTGAGTTATTACTACAAAGTTGCAAAGAAGATACAAGTTTGTACAAAATATATTTTCAACACTAAAAAATTCAGCCCAACAAAGTTGCTAATGCAGTCCATTTTGCAGTCCAATTTTGTTGCATTTTTACTGGTCAACAAGGCTACAAACATCCTGGAAAAAAAACAGCAAAGAAAAGATATTGTAAAATGCTACAAACAGCCTTAAAAAACAGCAACATACAACAACCCCAAATGCTGCCAAAATCTGCTCCAACCTGCATCAAAGTAGCCACAGATTGCATCAAAATGGTTAAAATAAATTGTGTGAACAAAGCATGAAAACAGCTTGCCAAAATAGTTCAAATCTCTACTGTTTCCCCCCCCCCCCCTAAAACCCCACACACTCCACTATAAATGGAGGCTTTTGTCAACACAAAGGAGGGGAGAGAAGTCAAAAATTCAGCAAGTAAGAAAAACAGAAAAATAGATTTTGTTCTAAAATTTCAGCAAGAGTAAAAACAGAAAAAATTAGTTTTGTTCTAAAAAATTCAGCAAAGAAGAAAAGATAGCAAACTCAAGAAAACTTACTATTTTTTAGAAGCCCCATCAGAGAGGCTCCGATAGGTATTACTTTTTTCCTCCTCCCTATATACTGCTGCATATACTCATCACTTGTTGCACCATTTTTTCTTTGCCATGCAATATTTGCCTTATCATTCTTTTCTTTGTTGTACTGTATTTGAGTTGAGTTGCTGCATGATTGTTAGCATTTAAACATGTTTAGTATTCATAATATTGGTAATAATAACGAGTGTAATAAAAAAGCATACTCCTTCTGTCGCGTAACAATAACTTCTACCTCTCCTCTAGAGGCCACCAGTTTAACACTTACTGTCCAAAAACACTTGATATCCAAAAAACACTTGTTGTACCAAAAATCCTAAAACAAATTTGCTGTTACTGAAACTACAAACGTCCAAACCATTAGAATTTGTCAAAGCAGTTTAACCTGTTCCCAAAACACTCAGCCTCTTATCAAAAACAACAACCTGTTAAAATTAAAAACCTGTCAAAAAACCAAAACAAGAGAACCTAGTAAAAACCATTTTTTTTTCCTTAGTCTATTACTTCTTACTTGTGTTTCTTACTGTATATTTTTAAAACTGATTTTAGCTTATAGAAAAATTCCAAAAATATGCATTTACACATCAATTAATGATTTGTTAGCTTATTATTCAATATAACATATCAAAATTACATTGTGGAAAATTTTTTCAGAGATTTAAAAACTAGCGAACTATATGTAATATTTAGAGTTTCGGGGACAAAAAAAATCGTGAATCATATGGACTAAAAGTTTATTGAAGTCAGTTGTTACAAATCCAAAACCAATCGGGAGAAGCTGATACCTTTCGTTGTTACTGTTTTGGTTGGGGTTTGAAGCAAGGGGAGCGGACTGTTTCTGGCTTCGGAACAGAGAAGCTGTTTCCGTCGCTGAGGTTGTTTGGACGGGGAAGGTAAGAGCGTTTCGGTTGGATGGAGAAGAAGAGGATAAAGCTTTTTATTGTTTTTTGTTAGCGTGGAAAAGAGAGATGACGGTGAGGTTTCCGTAAACAGAGAGAGAGAGAGAGAGGAAGACGTAAAGAGAGACAGGAAGTGACGGATGTTTCTATTTAACAGAGCGAGGGACGAATCTGTTTGGTAAGGAGAAGAAGATGAGTCCGTTGATGGAGAGAGATATTTGTTTGTCTCAACTTTACTTTTTTTGTTTTTATTGAAATATTAATAATATAAAAATCAGTTTTTCCTCTTCTCAATAACAGTAATAATGTATTTAATTGTTTCCCTTCCCAATGTTACAACATGACTAGACGCGCGGCACCTCCTCAATTACGTTAGGGTTTTCACTTTTTTCTTCTTCCTTTCATTCCAACCCGGTTGGCCCATTGGGCCTGTTTTGGTCCAGCTTCTATACCTTTTTTCCTTTATGTTTTAATTAAATCGTGGTAATAAATGAATAACAACACAGTTTAATTGGCAAAGCATATTACCAGCAACCTTAAAGACCTGAGTTCAACTCTTGTTGGGGTTCTCTTTTTAGTTCTTTTAGGTTTTATTCCATTAATTTGATTATATTAGTTTACTTTATTATATTATTATTATTTAATTATAAAAAAACATGTTTAATTAAAATTCATCTTTTATTTAATTTTGTCAACATACTATTAGTTTTTATTTTTATTTTGTGTTGTTGTTTATTTAATTATTCAAAAAGTACATGTTTCATGATTTAGTTTTTGTTATTTGTTTAATTATTAAAAATCCATGATTTCGTAATTTAATCTTCATGTACTTTTGATTATTTATTTAATCGTTAAAATGCATGCTAGTATGATTTAATTTACATTAGTTAACTATTCAATTGTAATTTTAAATTAATCGATCGTTAATCTGTATATCTTTCGTCCGTCTCAAATCCAAGGGAATTGTTTAATTTTTGTCGACTTCATGTCATCAAACACATCGTGCGAACACCCTCATTCATCTTTCGTTTATTATTTTGTTAAAAATTTAAGATAATTTTCCCAAATATTCAATTTTTCAAAACTCACACCTTTTAAGTCAAAACTTCGATGTTAGGTCGTCGTATCTTCAAAATCTCGTCCATACCCATTTTTTGGCCAAACAATTTATTTTTAATCAAACAAACATTTTTAATAAACAGATATTTCAAAAGGTTCCTATAGAATACTATAGATACATTGGGTGCTAATACCTTCCCATTGTATAACCAACCCCCGAACTCTATATCTCTTTTCAAAACGCCTTGTATTTTCATTACTTTTTAGTATTATTTTACATTGCATATTTTAGGGTTTTATTTCTCTTTTTTCCATTTTCCCTTGGAAATAATAAAGCACGGTGGCGACTCTTGCTTTTGTGAGAAGAGTTAATTAATAGCTCGATCTCTGATTTACCCCGCTACATTTTTTATCGCTACAGCTACCCTGCCCCAAGTTATGATTAAGGGTTTTAATTTGTGTGAAAATAAAAACTCCTACTTATTTGGCTCAAAGGGGTTGACTAGGGATTATCTTCCTTATAACTCCACTGTTTGGGATTTGAAACAACGCATGTACATCGTCAGTAAGGTCTATTCAAAAGCACACTGTATGGATTATGGTATCATTTTCGTCATCCTCCCTGTAAAGGCTTATAGCTTTTGATCGAGAGTTGAATATCACGTAAAGGAAGCAAGAAAACAGTTTAAATAAAATGACAATGAAATCATTCAAGACAAACATATGCGATGCATTAATGGGAAAACCGAAGTTCAGCATAACAGTAATTGTTTGAAAAACAAGTGAAATTACAAATGAACAATAAAAAATGAACTGGGCATTCTCAATGATTTGGCCTAGGAGCAGTGATCACTTTGTGAATCTCTGGAGGGTCGAATTCAACCTCTTTGGCGTCAATCATATCCTGAATTTTGTTCTTCAGAGCCCATTAGCCATTGGTATCATGTCCCGGACTGTTAGAATGGTATGAACACCTTTCGTCGGGGTGGTAACTGGGAGCAGAAGTATTGGGATTTCACAAAGGAGCCTTTAACTTAATCAATCCTGCTTTCAACATGTGTTGTAACGCTTGAGCTAGTGACATGTTGATTCCGGTGAATTGTCTCTTAGGTGTGACCTCTTTGTGTTGGTTCCCCTGTTGGTGTTGTTGCGTAGGTGTAGAGTTAGAGACCATAATTTCCCCCCACAGATTGATTGTGGTTGTCAACCTTATTGCGACTCTTCTGGCCATATACAGCATTGGCTTCCTTCTTACCAGCAAATGGCTTCTTCTCAGCATTAGAAGATTTAGCCATTGGTATCTTCCCACTCTTGATACCACTTTCGATCCTTTCTCCAGTCAGAACCATTTCTGTGAACCCAGATAAGGAATTCCCAATCATCAAATTGAAGAATGGGCCTGTCATAGTGCCCATGAACATATCTACCATTTCACGATCTTTCAGAGGAGGTTAAACCCTTCCAGCTAGATCCCTCCATTTCTGCGCATATTCTTTGAACCCTTCTTTTGAGCTCATGGACATATTCTGCAGTTGCACTCGAGTTGGTGCCAGGTCAGCATTGTATTGGTACAACTTGTAGAAAGCAGCAACCAAGTCTTCCCAGGTATGGATGTTAGTTCCTTCTAGTTGATAGAACCAATTCAGTTGAGTGCCAACTAAACTTTCTTGGAATAAATGGACCCATAACTTCCGGTCAGCAGTGTGAGGCTAGATCTTCCTGACATAGGACCTCAAGTGAAGCTTGGGGTAGAAAACACCATCATATTTTATGAAGGTAGGGACCTTGAACTTAGGTGGGATGACCACCCCTGGAACCAAGCGTAATTCTTCGAAATCCAGATCGGGCACCCTTTGACTCTCCATGGAATTGAGTTGATCCTCCAGCCATTTGTATTTATCATCAGCAGGAGGGTGTTGCTCCTCAGAGTAGTCAGGTTCATCCTCTTCAGACGCTGGATTGTTGTCTTCTTCATATGAATCCTCGTCTTCTTCCTCTTGATTATCCCCTCCCTTTGATGGGGTTGCGAAGTCTAGATCTAGGTTAGCTGGTCTTCTTCTTCCCACACTCAAAACACGAACTGGTTTCTTTGCTTTCTTAGCCTTCTTCTTGACGATCAGAGCTTTCAGGTCTTCTTTCCCCTGGGTCAGAGTCAGGAACATTTGTTGGAATAGAGCGTTTTGAGCTTGAAGGTCTTTGATTGTTTCTTCAAGAGCCATTTCTTTACTTGCCGAAATAAATAGCGAATAAGATGAGGACCCTGCTTTGAAACCTGTTTATGCAATAACATGTATGATATGCGTATGCAATGTTTTCAAGGACTCACATGGGTAAACAAAAAGATATCAGCAGTTGAAGTTTGTAGCTTTGACTGAATCACTTCGTATCATTGAAGGTCCTTCTACGAGAGTCAAGCTCACCATATCGAGTGGGTCATAGCCCCTGACTCAAGTTGTCGTGTTTTGGTCTTTTGACGGTGTTGGCTAGAGGAAAATAAATCCCCTAGCCCCTTATGAGACATCTGATTTATCATAACCTGCATCACAAACCCTTGAGATCCTTAAAATGGTTAAGGAAATGTTGTGGCATGATGTGATGATGTGTATGTTATGCGTTACGCAAAAGTGTAAGGTTATGCAAGCAAGTAAACCCTACAAGAAATCCAAGTTATTGGATAATAATCATAAACAAATCCTGCAAGGGAAATCATGATGTTAGATAAAAACCCAATAAGTAGTTCAAGTTGAAAGAAAATAAGTCATACAAGCAGCCTTAGGTTTAGGCTTGCATGAGATTTGCAGGTAAGTAACCTCTTGAATGTTCAGTTGGCTCAACCTATCCTAATAATAGTAACTGTGTTCTAAGGAGCCTCAATATCACTAACCTTCCCTTCAGAAATTGTTTCAGCTCCGCACCAAAGTATTACGGCCGAAAAATCCTGAAAGTCCAGCCTCAATGAGTGTAGTATTGAGTATCAACCAATCTTTGGTCGAAACCAAAACCGGTTATCTCACTACTTCCTAAGGGCTAGGATGAGTCAATTAAAGGTTCTAAAGGCCAGTTAGCGCTTAGTGACACTATGAGGAAGCATAATGTTATCCTTAACTTACTAAAGGAACATTAGTACAATCCAAAGCATCGCGCTAATGTATCCACCACTTCGTCCATATCGGTCTACGCCATACAACCTCCATGGTCTATTACTACTTACCTAAGAAGGTGCCCCAGATCCGAGTGTATGATCTTTTAGTAACAACCCAATAAAACCCTTAAAGATAAAGCAAGCAAACACACAATAAAGCAATTTAATAATGAACTAACTCTAAGGTAAACCCAACTCTACAAAATACCCAGCAGAGTCACCAGTTCTGTGATATGGTGGCAGAATTGACTATTTATATACTAGTTTTGCATTTTTTGTTCGCAAATGTCGCGGTAAGCAAGAGTTTCCACCGTCTTTTCTTTTATCCAACAAAGGAAAGGGTGAAAAGAATAGAAAAAGACCTTTTCGAGAGTTTTTTGAGTAAGGGGGGGTAGATTATGGAAAGGGAAGGTGTTAGCACCCTTTCCATCTGTGGTTTTCCACAGGCTATTAGAGGTTTGCTCATTTTTGAAATACTTTTGTGCTTTGTGTGTTTGAAAATGTTTGAAAAATGCCTTAGTACGGCTATTGTACCCCAAAATTTACCCTCTCATTTCTCAAAAGATCATCATGGATCCTCAGGATTGCTTATATCAAGTTTCAAGTCTGGAATTACAACTTTTCAAGAAAATCATTCACAAGGGCAAAATGGTTTAAAGCACACTGAAAAGTCAAACTTTGACTTTTTGACCAAATTTGAGTCCCAAAAATCACATTGCGTCAAGACGTCCAAAAGGTGAAATTTGATCATCAAAAAATCAAGAGAATAAAAAAATCCAACTTTTACAAGACTTTGGAATTTTTCTAAGTATTTTCAACACTTGTTAATTTCATTGGCTTCATGACATTTTTTTTACTACAATTCCAAATAATTTAAAATGAGGCAAATAATTCATGTTATCACAAAGTGACATTTTTTGCAAGATTACAAACCCTAAACTTGGTATTGCTTGGATTATTCCCTTTGACTCAAAACCTTGTCACAATGTTTTGTCCTTGATACAATGTGCATAAAATACTCCACAAGACTAAGTTTGTTTCATGCTACAAATCTTGCTGTCCAAGTTGAACAAAGTATGATATGCTGCATTGCCACAACACCCCAAAACCTGCTCCATTGTTGTCCTACAAAAAACCTTGTGCTATGCTGCACCATAAATCTGCATATGCTGTCCTATACAGTCCAAAACTGCTCTATGCAGTCTGCCCCCAACCTGCATCATAACAACCCCAAAATTACACCAAAATGGAAAAAGAAAATTGTGTGAATAAAGTATCAAAACAATAGGCAAAAACAATTTAAAATGACTTATTTTGTTTCCACCCTAAACCTCAGTCAAGGGTCTTCAAAAGGGACTGTTTCATAAGACATAGGTGTTGGAATTTTTGGAGAGAATAGAGAGTCTTTGAACAGAAAAACAGTATTCTTTATAACTTTAGCTCACTTAAGAAAAAACCAGCTCTAATCTCATTCAAAACAGAACTTCAATCCATTATTCCATCTTACAAACTCTCCCATGAACCAAACACCTTAGCACATATAGATTGTAAAAACACTAAAACAGTTTCAGTTAGTGCCATTATCCTCACCATCCAAACATTAAAATAATACTGTACAACTTGGTTGGGTTTCAACAGTTAGGAACAAGCTGCCTGGAGATTCATTGGAGCCCTCACAACATCTTGAAAGGCATTCAGATTTCAAACACCAAGCGTAGTTTCAAGGTAAGTCTTCTTGACTTGGTATTTTTCATACATCATTAATGATTTATTCTTGAAGATAAGATGTAGTAATCATTGCCCCTTTTAGATAACCGTTTGCTTGTTGTTTATGTTTATCAATCATATGTTGTAAACTGACATGTATGGACAATAAAACAATGTTTAAGGCAGAAAAACACAGTACGTATCGACACATACACACATGTGTCGACTCATCCTAGTAAAAAATAGGGTATGAGTCGATATATAAACCCCGTGCATTGATTCATACTGATTCCAGATCCCAAAATAGAAGGTTGAAAAGTCTATGAGTCGACACAAAAAGCGTATGTATCGATACAAAGAAGGTGTATGAGTCAACACATCACATTATGTGTCGGCCCATACTGAGTTAATCTTTCTTTACAGGAGCAAGGAAAAGTTATGTGTCAATGCATAACAGCATGTGTCGACACATAATGGTTTAAAAGGCAATTTCTCCCATTTTCTACATTGTTTATGCATATATTTTCATTGTTGCCCAGTTGTTCGATATGGTTGTAATAATTATACACTTATTTCATCCCTATTTGCAAATTGTACCCCCATCCCCCTAATGATGTAATAGTTTGGATTTTATTTTCCGTATTTTATTTTGCATTCATATATTGCTAGTAATTAGGATGTATGGCAAGATAAAATCAACAGATAGATAATGTTTAAATGCAAGACAAAATGCATGCAAACAAACACACTTGCACACACGCACCCTTAGGGTAATCTCACTTGTTGCCTATCGGAAATTAGTCATGTCCCTCGAACATGGGCGTTTTTAGCAAAAGACCCTCGATAAAAGATCGTAGTCCCTCGAAGACCCTCGATGTTGCCTTCGATAAACGATCTAGTCCCTAAAACGACATTGCTAAAATGTTCCATGGGTTGCCTTCTATGACTATACAAACGTCCCGCACTCGTCCCTTCACATCCAATGATGAGGCTTCTTACCAAAACAATAGTAAGATAGCCATATCTAAAGGAGAAGGAAAAGAACACCTAAAACCTTTTGAGTAGGTAGGTTACTCCTAGTCGCTCGCTTGCTCACAACAAAAACATTTTATACACCAAACACTCTCATTTTGAAACACTTTCAAAAGACAACACTTTGCACGCGTTCTTACAGAAACGAGAGCCATTACAAAGAAAACCCTTTTCAAAATCACTCTCAAAAACACATTCCACAAACATCTCTTTGAATTATTTTTGAAACAAACACTTTGTACGCGTTCTTATAGAAACGAGAACCATTACAAAGACATTTTCAAAATACTTTCAAAACCCACACCACAAGCACACATTCAAACAAAAGCAAGTGATCTAGCAAGCAACTAAGAGCCCATGGACAACCATGGATGAAAAGGGTGCTAATACCTTCCCTTTTCATAATATACCCCCCGAACTCAAGAAAACATCTCTAAAGGTCTTTCCTGTTCTTTTCAGCCTTTTCTTTTGGATAAAATAAAATTCGTTGGCGACTCTTGCTAACCGCAACATTTGCGAATACAAATGAAAAACAACCAAGTCAGTTCTCCCACCATATCACAGAACTAGCGACTCTGTTGGGGAAATTCTTAAAGTGGTGTTACCTTGGGGTTAGATCACATTTACTTGCTTTCATTATTTGACTTTTATGCTTTATATTATGGTTTTTTGTTTGGGTTTGAATCCTCTACCCGGATTTAGGATACCTTATAGGTAAGTAGCAATATGTTGTGGAAACTATGCGGGGTATATCGACATGGTCTAAGCAATAGCTATGTTAGTGCGACATATTTGTGGGTACCGGTAGCCCTTGAGTAGTCAAGGAGAATACGGGGCCGCTGAGTAATGTCATGAAGCACTAATTGACTTTTAGAACCTTTACTTGACCAACTTGGCCTTTAGGAAGTAGTGAGATGACCGACTTTGGTGCAGTCCAAAGTTGGTAGATACTCGATACTACACTCATTGAGGTTTGGTTTTTTGGGAAATTTCGGTTGCCATTAAAGAGGCTTGCGCTGAAACCATGCCCGAGAAAACAAACCAGTGATATTGAGCTCCTTAGAACCTGGATACTATTACTAGGACAGGTTTGAGCTAACAAAACTTCAAGAGGGTACTTACCTATAAGACTCCATGCAAGCCTAAACCTAAGGACTTGTTTTGTTTTGTTTGTATATATATACTTGTACATAACATCATGAACATCATAACATCATACTCATGTTCACTAACCATTTCAAGGATCTTGGGGTTTATCTTTGTTCTATTTTGTAGGACATGGATTATATTCGCAGTTAAACCATTCAAGTCAATCTTGTAAGTATCCCTCCTTAACTTAAGGAGCTAGCATCAAGGGTTCCTGAAAATTCTCCATTTATCGAAAGACATGGTCACCTCCTAAACTTGGTTACCTCCAACACTGATGAGGACATGATGAAGGTGCTCTTCCAGTTCTTTGATCCTCTACACCATTGCTTCACAATTCCTGATTATCAACTTGTGCCAACTTTGGAAGAATTCTCCCAACTCTTGAGGATTCCCATTCTCAGTCAACTACCTTTCAACGATACGGAAAGAGATTCAAAACCAGAAGATATTTCTCAAGCTCTACACTTGCAACCATCTGATATCACAACTAATTGGGAAACAAGGAGTGGTGTCAAAGGTTTGTTAGAAAAGTTCTTGTTTGAGAAAGCCCAAAGTTGTTGGAACTCTTTAGATTTGCAAGCTTTTGACGAAATTGTGGCTCTCCTCTTCTATGGGATGGTTTTGTTTCCAAATGCTGACCAACTCATAGATGTGGACGCCATCAAAATCTTCATGTCTCGTAACCCGGTGCCTACTTTCCTAGGGGACATCCTACATCCCTTTCACACTCGCAATATGAGGAAAAGAGGTATCCTTATGTGTTATACTCCTATTTTGGCAAGATGGTTTGTTTCGCATCTTCCCCAGTCCGTATTGAGGAACGAGCAAGGTTCAAGGTGGTCACATAGGTTGATGACGCTCAAACATTCAAACATTCATTGGTGTTCCCGATCTGTAGAGAATGTTACTATCATCGACCGTTGTGGAGAGTTCCCTAATGTACCCTTACTTGGAATTAGGGGTGGTATCACCTACAACCCCTGTTTAGCCTTAAGACAGTTTGGTTACGCCCGAAGGGATGGCCCACATGAGATGCTCATTCAAGGTTTGGTATTTTACTACGAGAACGACGATCAAGGTCACCCCCATAGATTTATCCGAGTTTGGAGGATGTTGAACAAGGTAGATATCAAGACATTGGGGCATAAGAATTCCATCCCTCTTGAGCCTTACCTCAAATGGGTACGAGCTCGTGCTCAAAGTCTTATAATGCCTTACTGTAGCGATAAAAAATGTAGCGGGGTAAATCGGAGATCGAATTATTGATTAATTCGTCTCACAAAAGCAAGAGTCGCCACCGCGCTTTATTGTTTCCAAGGGAAAAGGGGAAAGAGCGAAATAAAACCCTAAATATGCAATGTAAATGATACTTTTTAAAAGTAATAAAGATACAAGGCGTTTTTGAAAAGATCTATGGTTCGGGGGTTGGTTATACAATGGGAAGGTATTAGCACCCAATGTATCTATAGTACTCTATAGGAACCTTTTGAAATATCTGTTTATTAAAATCGTTCGTTTGATTGAAAAATGAATCGTTTTGGCCGAAAAAAGGGGTACGGATGGGTTTTGAAGATGCGACGACCTAATGTCGAAGTTTTTGCTTAAAGGGTATAAGTTTTGAAAAGATTGAATGTTTAAGTAAAAATTATCCTAAGTTTTAATGAAATGCGAATGTTCGCGCAATTAGACTTGAGGACATGAAGTCGACAAATTTAATCGTTTTTTCCCTTGGATTTAAACGTAAACAGAATAATCATGTGAATATGAAATGACTAAACAGAGAAATTATGCGGATAAGGATATATAACAATTAAATAAAAGACTAAGTGTGTGAACGTGCATTTCTATGATTTTTTTGTTTAATATTAATGAAAAGAAAATATTTTAATAGTTTCCATTTTTTACGCATTTTTACATGGATAAAGTAATGAGAATTAATTAAGGAAAACAAAAATATTTTTTTAAGTTTTTTAAGTTATATATTTTTTATATATTTTAGAGTTCTATATGAGGCATTATTTTTAAAGAAAATATTAAATAATCAAACTAAATGAAACCTAAGAGTTACTAACTTAAAACTAATTAGAAAAGGGAATATAAAATTACTAAGTAAGCCTAAAATTAAACTTAATAAATAAAAGGTAAAAAAAGATTAAAATGTTTTAATTAAATTATTTGACTAAGTTACCAATTAATTTAAACCAAGTTAGTAATATTTCTAAAAAAAACTAAAAAAAGAATAAATGAAAAGAGTAAATAAAAAAAGCTAGAAGAACAATTATATATGGGCCAAGGGTGTCTAAGGGGGCCAAAACAAAACTGAAGACAGGGGGGTGCAAAGGGTTTTCGCTGGGCTTAGGCAGTTAGGTCCAATATGTTCATAATTTGTTTTTAGGGTTAACAAAGTTTGGTAATTGGGATTAGGGTTTTTGGCTTGACAGAGCGGCGCCCAAGCTTCTTGCATCGTCTTCTTCGCTTACGTTCTGATTCTCTGAGTTCTCCTTCGTCCTAACGGCCACCGGTACTCCACATCTCCCTCTTCCCTCCAGCAAGGCAAACGGTGATGGATTCAGGGTATGATCAAATTCCTATTCGTTCTAGGGTTTGTTACAAATTTTACATGTGTTGATTTAGCCTATTTCTGATTCTAATTCGTGTTTTTACATGATTATTGGGATATTATGAAAGGAAAAGAGGGTGTAAAAGCTACCTGGAGAAAGGAGGAGGGAGGGTTTGAGTGCGTAGGAGGCCGGGACAAGGAAGTTGATGTTGGGCTTGCTTTAGTTGCCGGTACTCTGTATTTATCTTTCTTCTCTTCTTCTGTTTCCGTGTATTTGATGCTTGGTTGCCTTGAAAACTTTTCCTATCTTCTTCTTCACTGTGATTCTGTACGCTTTTGTTAATGCTTCATTGCCTTGAACTTGACCTTGCTACGGTATGCTGAGTTTTTTTGGTGCCTTAAATATTTTGAATGCTATGTTGAAAAATGATTTTTGACTAGCTTGATGATATGGACGCTTTGTCTCTTCTTCTTTCTCACCTTGTTACTGTATGCTTTTTCTTTTGGCCAATGAGGATGTATCTGATGTCTTCGTATGCTTGGGTTTGGAAATTAGTTTAGGCCATGGTTTTGACAGTTTTTATGGTCTTGGCTATATGTTGGTTTTGAAATGATGATGGCATTTGTTGGACAGCAGGTCTTATGGTTTTTGAAATGGTTCTGGTTTTTGATGGTACAGGTTCTGATATGGTTTAGGCCATGTTGTTTGATTTTGGTTGTTCTGGTTGATGCAATAGCAGGTTTTGGTAATGCGGTAGGCAGGTTTTGGCAATGCAGATAGCAGGTTTTGGTAGTGCAGTAGGCAGGTTTTGGCAATGCAGATAGCAGGTTTGAACGTTAGGCTATAAGGTTTTTTTTTGGCTTGACAGTAGGAATGGTTTCTAGGCCATTTTGTTTGATGGTTGTTACTGGTTTTGGTTTTATGGTTTGAGGAAAATGGTTTCAGGCCAAGGTTGTGGTTTTGGCGTGTTTTGACATGGTTTATTGGTTATGCTGGTTTAGCAGTAGGCTATATCTCCTTGTTGTAGTATTTTGAGTTTTTTGAAAATGCTTAGGCAGGTTTCACTCCTCTTCTTCTTGAAAGGGGTTTTGCTTGTTATAACAATTTGCTTTTCTTGTTTACGTTACAGGCTTGGTATATTTGGTATCTTCTTGATGCTCTGCACCAAACTGCTCCAATAGTTTGTTTGTATTCCTATTTCATGCTTCTTTTTTTACTGAGTTACTGCTGTAGCTTTGTTTTGTAATTCCTTCTGCCTAAACCAAAACCTGCAAAACCATCTTTCTATCTCTCTTCTCTCTCCTAAGTACATTGATGCATAAAAATGATGTGTACTTACTGTTCTGAAATTGCGAACATGCTGGAAAATGATGAAATGGGAAATATATTATGCTTGCAAAATGGTTTTGAACTGCATATTTCTTTTGACTTGCAATGGCACAGTGGAGCCTCATTATATTTTGGCTTCTTCTTATATGGTTGCATGGTTTACGTTGGCTTTTGCTTGGAATTGAAATGCATGTGCTGTTGTATTATGCATATGATGTTAATTCTGAAATATGCTGTGGAATTTGAAAAAATGCAATTAATTTTTAATTATGCAGTTTTGAAAAAATAGAAATGAATTTGTGCATGTTTTAAATTGTGCATTCATTTATGAAGAATAAAAATTCCTCCCTTTTTTATGAACCGGGAGAAATCCCGTGATTTGCAAAAAAGGGTAAACTGATTCCAGTCGTTTGCTTTTAATGATGAACACTAATAAATAATTTTCTGCTTTTAATTATTTATTCAATTCTGACTTTTCTTTTAATTGTTTTTGCAGGTAAAATTAAATGAGCAGACAAAAGCATTGGATAGAAGATTAGAATTAGAATCTTAGAAAAATAGTTCTATTTTACTTTAACTTTTATGTAATTGGTTATTATAAATATTTTGTAAATAATACAATATTTAAATAACAATTGTAATAAAATAGAATAAAGTGAAATAAAATTCTATTATTTCCCAGTCAATTCTTTTCTTTCCAATTATTTATTTATCGTTTATAATTCTTTAAATTGTATAATAATTGAAAATCAATTTCAATCACTTAAATTCAGAATAATAAACGAATAAATAAACATCATTGATCAATTAATAATTTCAATTATTTAATTCGTTATTCATAACTTTCTAAATTATAATAATTAAAAATAGAATTTCAATTATTTAACTTAGAATGATAAATAATTAAATAACCATTATTGACCAATTAATGAAATTCTTTTCAAATATTTATTATATTATTCATAAATCTTTAAATTATGTAATAACTGAAAATAAATTCCAATTATTTAAATTTAAGATAGTGAATAATAAATAAACACTGTCTGAACGATTAATATGCCTCTTTTCAAATGTTTATTTTATTATTTATAGATCTTTGAATTATATAATAACTGAAAATAAATTCCAATTATTTAAATTTAAGATGATAAATAATTAATAAACATCATTTAAGTCTTGATCAGTTAATAAATTTAGCGTTCAAAAATAAACAGCTCTCGACCTGAAAAAGTTATGAATTTTTAAAATCAAAAGATCAAAACACTTGCAATGTAATGATGCAGATGGGAAATAGTATCTTAGGTCAAAATTTAGGGTACAACAGCTGCCCCTATTTAAGTTTCTTCTATCCGGAGATATGAAGATTGAAATCTTCGTTTCGACGAGATTGAAGGTACTTAAATACATAATTACGCAAATTTTGTCATAAGATGCCGCCCTTATGTTTGATATGAATGCAGTGATTGAATTCACAGAGAAAGATATTGTATGAAACAAGACAATGTTGGAGGAATCGAACACCAACAAAACAGAGACATGGATTATACATTACTGGGGAAACAAGCTATCGACTTCAAACGACAGACTCTTGACAGCGAATAAAATTGAGGGAATACGACCTCTGACCCTAACAAAGAAGGCATCTTGCATAGGCCATAAAACAGATTATTGACCCAAAACAGTGAGTTCGCAACTCAAGGTTGAAGATAGACGAAAATCAATCAATCTTGCTGATGATGGATTACCGACTTCTGAAGGTAATGATTCATGACAAGCTTCTCTGCGAGATTTCCGGAGATATACTCATTAATGCTGATATAATAATATTGTAGATACGCAAGTTGTTCAAATAAAGAAACTGCCACTTGTTGTCGTCCAAAGAAAATACCGATAACGTACAAGCTGCTCAAATAAGGAGGCTGCCACTTGCTGTCGTCCAAAGAAAATACCAATAACATACAAGCTGCTCAAATAAAGAGGCTGCCACTTGCTGTCGTCCAAAGAAAATACCAATAACATACAAGTTGCTCAAATAAAGAGGCTGCCACTTGCTGTTTTCCAAAAATAATAATGCACAAGTTGCTCGTGAAGAGCTGCCGCTTGTCGTTTTCCACAAGATAAAATGACGTACAAGTTGCTCGTGAAGAGTTGCCGCTTGTCGTTTTCCGACGATGTCTATGACGTACAAGTTGCTCATGAAGAGCTGCCGCTTGTCGTCTTCCAATAATAACAACGCACAAGTTGCTCGTGAAGAGCTGCCGCTTGTCGTTTTCCAACGATGATAATATACGTACAAGTTGCTTGTGAAGAGCTGCCGCTTGTCGTTTTCCAAAGAGTAACTCAGAAAGAAGTTGCGATAACACCGGCAGAGAATAAAATCTTCGTCAAAGAGAATCATGAATCAGTCCATTCCAAAGGATATCACATATAAATGTGCAAAATAAATGCACCATCTGTCTAGGTCGCAATTTCACTGGGAAAAATCATGAGATAGCCTACGCAAGAGACAACAACTTTATCTAGGAATAACTAGAGGGAAAACAGTCAAACAAGACTCCACCCAATGAGAAAGAAACTCGATTGGGGAATTCATCCTATCCAGAAATGGACAAGGTGAGCTAAATCAAAAATCATCCATGAGGATTAGCTCAGTTGGCGAATTTAGAAAGGAAGCACATTTTCTGCCTAAGCTAAACTTCTACTTGGAAAGAAACATGTACGTTATTTGAATAAACAAAGTACAACCCAAAAGTCAACGGCAAATGTAAATATGTATGCGTGACATAAGTGGGAATGAATAAATGAATGTTATGCTGACAAAACGAACAGATGGAATATCCTGGAGACGATAAGATGTCGCGACAAGATAGATACTCGGCCAATCTTGAAAGACGGAAGATAAATGGAACTGGAAACACAAAGCAACGTCAGAGCGTAACACGCCACAAGGCTCAAGTCTTCTGAGGAGAAAAGTGTTCAAATCCAAACTTCTAATACCAATAGACCACTGGCATGAGACAAAGCGTACCACACTTAGAAATCTGCTCAAACAAAGGTAGCCACAACAACACTTAACTGGAACAACTGGGGAGTCACCAAACTTAGCACCACTAGAACCAAAAGTGTACACAACCATCACCTCATGAAGGTTCGAAATGAGACATGTTCATCACGCAAGGATAAATTGCTGTATTGTTTCGCATTCCATGGCTCGACCATCCTCGGAACAACTGTTAATATTCCTTCCATTATTCACGACACATTTTTAAAATGAGAATACTTTAAATAACTTTGTTTCAAATATTTCCGTAAAATTTAACATTTTGCCCCCAAAAGGTAAATGCTCAAATTTCATTAATAAAATGGTAGTTTGCTAACAATGCGACTCCAGCGGTTTACAAAAGTTTGGGAAATAGTACATGAAATAAAAAGGTTACAAAAAACAATGATCGCTATTCTCCCTAATAACTTCGAATTCCAAAATGTGCTCAAATGCCAAGACTGGTCTGACCAAAAGCCTGCCTAAGCGAAATACTTCTTGACTGCATCGGCGTTCAAGGGACGCGGGAGCTCTTCTCCGTCCATATTGGTGAGAATCAAGGCACCTCCAGAGAAAACTTTCTTAACGACGTACGGTCCTTCATAATTCGGAGCCCACTTGCCCCTTGAATCAGGTTGGAAAGATAATATCTTCTTGAGCACAAGGTCACCTTCTCTGAACTCGCGTGGTCGAACCTTCTTATCAAAAGCCTTCTTCATTCTCTGCTGATACAATTGACCGTGACACAACGCTGTCAATCTCTTCTCTTCGATTAAATTCAACTGATCATATCTACTTCGACACCATTCGGCCTCAGAAAGTTTAGCTTCCATCAACACTCTCAGAGACGGAATCTCAACCTCCACGGGGAGTACAGCTTCCATACCATAAACTAGGGAAAATGGGGTTGCACCTATTGAAGTTCGAACTGAAGTACGGTACCCGTGTAAAGAAAACGGAAGCATTTCATGCCAATCTTTATAAGTTACTACCATCTTCTGGACAATCTTCTTGATATTCTTGTTAGCAGCTTCAACAACCCCATTCATCTTCGGTCTATAAGGAGAAGAATTATGATGTTCGATCTTGAAATCTTCACAAAGCTCTCTCATCATCTTGTTATTCAAATTCGAACCATTATCAGTGATGATCTTGCTCGGGATACCATACCGACAAATGATCTGATTCTTGATAAATCGGACTACCACCTGTCTGGTTACATTAGCATAAGATGCTGCTTCCACCCATTTAGTAAAATAATCGATCGCTACCAAAATGAAACGATGACCATTTGAAGCTTTGGGTTCAATCATTCCAATCATATCAATGCCCCACATAGAGAAAGGCCAAGGTGAAGAGATAACATTGAGGAGAGTCGGTGGGACGTGCATCTTGTCCGCATAAATCTGGCATTTATGACATTTCTTCACATACTTGCAGCAATCGGATTCCATTGTCATCCAATAGTAACTAGCTCTCAACATCTTTCTAGCCATCGCATGTCCGTTGGCATGAGTGCCAAAGGATCCTTCATGTACTTCTTGCATCAGCATGTCTGCTTCACGTTTGTCTACACATCTGAGCAAGACCATGTCATAATTCCTCTTATACAAAACTTCTTCATTGAGAAAGAAACTGCTTGCTAATCTTCTCAACGTCTTCCTATCTTTATTGGATGCCCCAGGCGGGTACTCTTGAGTTTGAAGAACACGTTTAATGTCATAGAACCACGGTTTGTCGTCGGTAACCTCTTCTACTGAGAACACATGAGCATGTCTGTCAAGGCGCATAACTCTGATTGTAGGCACATCATTCCAACCATTCACTTGAAACATTGAAGACAAAGTAGCCAAAGCATCAGCCATTTGGTTCTCATCTCTAGGGATATGATGTAATTCCACTTTGTTGAAGAAAGTTAACAATCTTCTAGCATAGTCTCTATAAGGGATCAAACCAGGGTGACGAGTCTCCCATTCTCCTTTGATTTGATTAATCACCAATGCCAAATCTCCATAAATGTCAAGAATCTTAATCCTTAGATCCACCGCTTCTTCGAGACCCATAATACATGCCTCATATTCAGCCATGTTGTTCGTGCAGTCAAACTTCAATCTCGCCGTGAACGGGATATGAGTACCTCGGGGAGTGACGATGATTTCCCCAATTCCATTTCCATAGGAATTCACAGCTCCGTCAAATATTAAACCCCAATGGGATTCGGGATCAGGTCCTTCTTCAGGTAACGGCTCTTCACAATCTTTAGCTTTCAAGTACATAACATCTTCATCTGGGAAATCAAACTTGATGGATTGATAATCGTCAATTGGTTGGTGAGCCAAATGATCGGCTAAAATACTCCCTTTGATTGCTTTCTGAGTGTGATACTCAATGTCATATTCAGACAACAACATCTGCCAACGGGCTATCCTTCCAGATAAGGCGTGCTTCTCAAAGATATACTTGATCGGATCCATTTTGGAGATCAACCAGGTGGTGTGGTTAATCATATACTGGCGCAGACGGCGAGCAGCCCAAGCTAAAGCACAACAGGTTTTCTCAAGCAATGAGTATCGAGACTCACAGTCTGTGAATTTCTTACTCAAATAATATACGGCATGTTCCTTTCTTCCAGTCTCATCTTGTTGACCAAGCACACATCCCATGGAGTCTTCCAATATAGTCAGGTACATAATCAAAGGTCTTCCTTCCACCGGAGGGATCAAAATGGGAGGTTCAAGTAAATATTCTTTGATGCTATCAAAAGCTCTCTGACAATCTTCCGTCCACACACATCCTTGGTTCTTTCGGAGAAGCTTGAAAATCGGCCCACAGGTAGCAGTCATATGAGATATAAATCTAGAGATATAGTTCAGTCTCCCAAGGAATCCTCTTACTTGTTTTTCCGTCTTGGGTGCGGGCATTTCTCGAATAGCTTTGACTTTATCAGGATCTACCTCAATACCTTTCTGACTGACAATGAAACCCAAAAGTCTTCCAGAACGAACACCAAAAGTGCACTTGTTGGGATTCAGACGGAGTTTGTACTTTCTCAAACGTTGGAATAACTTCAACAAATGCTCCAAGTGATTCTCCTCAGTCTGTGATTTGGCAATCATGTCATCCACATACACCTCGATCTCCTTATGCATCATGTCATGGAACAAAGCAGTCATGGCTCTTTGGTATGTTGCGCCAGCATTCCTCAAACCAAACGGCATAACCCGATAACAGAAAGTTCCCCAAGGTGTAATGAAAGCGGTCTTCTCCATATCTTCTGGTGCCATCTTGATTTGATTGTAACCAGAGAAGCCATCCATGAAAGAAAATACTTTGAACTTGGCGGTACTGTCGACCAATACGTCAATGTGAGGTAATGGGAAGTCGTCCTTCGGACTAGCTCTATTCAGATCTCTGTAGTCTACACACATCCGAACTTTGCCATCTTTCTTTGCAACAGGCACTATGTTGGCTAACCACTGAGGATAGACCTATGTAACAAGGAAACCTGCATTAATATGCTTCTGAACTTGCTCTTTGATCTTGTCAGCCATGTCAGGACGAGTCATTCTCAGCTTCTGTTTGATCGGCGGACATTCAGGTCTCAACGGTAAACGATGCTCCACAATATCATTGTCCAAACCTGGCATATCTTGGTAGGACCAAGCAAACACATCAACACTCTCTTTGAGAAGCTCCAACATCTTCTCTTTAACTTCCGGGATAAGCAATGCTCTGACTTTAACCTCCTTTCTATCTTCTTCATCACCCAAATTGACTAACTCTACAGGTTCTTCAAACGGTTGAATGATCTTCTCATCATGCTCAAGCAAACGGGAAATCTCAACAGGAACCTCTTCATCATCCTCTTCTTCGGCTCTGAACACAGGGAATTCAAAGTTGGGAGAGGGCATAAGATCATTGTTTTCGATGGTTAAGTCATGGATTAATCTGCACATATGATTATGCTTTATTTTAGAAATTGATTTGTGCAAATAAAACAAAAGGTTATTATATTTCCTATTGCTACCAATTAATTTTCATTACTATTTCCCAGAAAAAGTGAAAAATAAAACAGTAGTGGACAAAATAACATTTTTATTTATTGAAGGGAAATACTTGAAACAAAGGGCCCAGACATTTCTCTTTTGCCTTGGGCAGAGCAAAGGAATTATTTTTCATAGCCCGACACAAAATACTTTTCGCCTTGGGCAGAGCGAATTTTTTCAAAAAACAAAACAAAACATTACTCGGAAATGTGTATAACAATGGGAACATCAACAGCTATCCAGTTTTGGCAAGCCAATCCAGGCGTCACAAAATCGGGCAAATCTTCCTCGGAATTGTCATCTATGATAGCATCAACCTCAGGATGTATAAACCCTGCACTTCGGAAAACCTCTTGAATCGGACGAACAACCACCTCCTTCTTGACTCTTGCAGACACTGGATGAAAACCAAGACCTTCCCCAGACTTGTTCTCGGGCAAAGTCAACACCTGGCCCCATCCTTCGGCCGAACCACTTTCCACCACTCGTCGCGCATCCTCAATAGAAGAAATGGATGCCCCTGGCTTCTTCACTGCATTCTTGGCAACAGAAAGACCTTGGAACTGGGTTCCAACATCCTTGTCAGCATCAATAAAAGAGAATGATGATAAATGGCTTACCACCATAGCCTGCTCTCCCCCAATCATCACTAGCTTCCCATGCCTCACAAACTTCAGTCTCTGATGGAGCGTGGAAGTGACTGCCCCCGCATCATGGATCCAGGGACGACCCAATAAGCAACTGTAGGCAGCACGAATATCCATCACTTGGAAAGTGATTTGAAAAGTTTGGGACCAATTACTATTGGAAGATCCACTTCACCAATGACTGTCTTCCTAGAACCATCAAACGCTTTAACAATTACTCCACTAGGTCTCATAGGAGCACATGGATATGAGAGCCGAGATAACATAGTCTTGGGCATCACATTCAACGACGAACCTGTATCTACCAACACGCTTGATAAGGTATCATTTCCGCAACTTACTGAGATATGCAAAGCCATATTATGGTTTCTCCCCTCCTCCGGGAGCTCTTCATCACTGAAACCAAGATTGTTACACGAAGTAATATTTCCCACAATCCCATCAAACTGGTCAACCATCACATCATGATCCACGAACGCCTGGTCCAAGACCTTCATCAAAGCTTCTCTATGTGCACCATAATCTCTCAGTAAAGCAAGCAAAGAAATCTTGGAAGGTGTTTGCAAAAGTTGGTCCACAATCTTATATTCACTTCTCTTTATAAGCTTCAGAATCTCATCATCCTCAGGGTGAGGGATAGGTTCACTGGATCGGCCTATCTCAACCCTTGGTTCAACATTTCTCACTGGAATCTCTGCAGGTATGGGTCTCCTGACTTGAACTTCTGGTCTCTTCAAAGGTACTGCTGCAAAGACACGTCCACTCCTAGTAACTCTACTCACATCAGCAATATTAACAAAAGACGGTCTTGTTGGTATAGGGACTTCTACCCCATTCTCAATCATTGTGGCATTATACTTATACGGTACAGCTTGGTCTGAGTTGTAAGGCACAGGACCGGGTGGGTAAATAATCAAAGGATCAACAGGTGCAGTCTGACTGTCATAAGCGATCTCTACTGATTCAGGCAAATTGAATTGTGGTATGATAACATTCACTTCATCCTCCGGATCTCTGTCATACGTAATAGTGATAACTCTCTGGTCTAGCAACTTCTGAATATCCTCCTTCACAATAGGACAATCAACCTCTCTTGAACAAAATTCACAAACCTCATAATCATGCTGATGCCTAACAAAGGCAAGTCTTCTCAAACTCTGATGTAACCTGATCAACGACTCTCTTATGTGTTCAACTTGAAAAACTCGAAACTTTCCCGGGCAACCTTCCACCATATTCACTGAAGCTGCCCCATGTTGAGGCAAAGGATTATCTCTAACATTTGGATTAACATCCTTGAAAGACAAGATACCATTCTTAATCAATCTCTGCACGTCTGCCTTCAGAGCAAAGCAATTCTCAAGGTTGTGCCCCGGCGACCCTTGATGATACTCACAGAACTGATCCGCCTTGTACCACGGAGAAGTACTGTTCGGTGCGACAGGAGGAGGCTTTGTCGTTATGAGATTCTTTCTGATAAGAGCAGGGAACAATTCAGTATAAGTCATAGGAATGGCATCGAACTGCGGTTTTCTGGGTGAACGGTTTTGATTGTTGAATGGATAAGCCTGTTGTCGAGGCTGCTGCTGAAATGGCCGTTGTTGAATTGGTGGAGTTTGATGAGCTGGGATCATCAAAGCTGGGCGGACAGCCGGAGTGACTGCCGCAACGTGAGAGTAACCTCTCCTAGGTCTACCTGGGAACAAAGAGCTGACATCCTGCTCTTTTCTTTTCGGGAAAACACTCCCAAACTTCTTAATACTGCTAGATGGACTTCCTTCTTTAACCAAACGCCCTTCACGAATCCCTTCCTCTAACCGCATGCCCATGCTTACCATTTCGGTGAAGTCACTGGGTGCGCTGGCTATCATTCTTTCATAGTAAAAGGAACCTAAAGTCTTCAAAAATATCTTTGTCATCTCTTTCTCCTCAAGAGGTGGATAGATTTGAGCAGCAATTTCACGCCACCTCTGGGCGTATTCCTTAAAAGATTCTCTGTCTCTTTGCGATATCGCCCGAAGTTGATCCCTGTCTGGTGCCATGTCAACGTTATACTTATACTGGTGAACAAAAGCTTCGCTAAGATCGTTGAAGTTGCAGATCCGAATACTGTCTAAACCCATATACCACTTTAGAGCAGCACCCGTCAAACTATCTTGAAAATAATGAATCAACAAGTCATGATCATCGGAATACGTAGACATCTTTCTCACGTACATTGTCAAATGACTTCTAGGACACGAATCACCCTTATATCCTTCAAAGTCTGGCACTTTGAATTTTGCTGGAATCTTGACATTCGGAACTAAACAAAGGTCATGCGTGTTCTTCCCAAACAAATCTTTCCCCTTTAATGCTCTAAGCTCTTTCTGCATTTCCTGGAACTGATCCTGAAACTCTTCCATTCTATCAAAGAGACCCAAACTTTCAGCAGGCTCGGCAGGATAAGTAGGTTCATTCAAGTATGGCACAGAATGGACCACGGGAGCAACGGTTGTCATAATCGGTTGCGGAAAAGGTGTCACAGACGGAATTACTGGCGGCAAGGCAGTTGTCTCTGGCTGAGGAAGAGACAAAGCAGGTTGAAACAAAGGTTGTACGGCAGGCTGATACCCCTCTGGAAAAAAGTTGTAAGGCATTCCCCACGGAAAACCTTTCGGCATCTGATGTTGAAGCGGAGAGTTGATTTGAGTCACAGAGGTTGGAAAGGTGACAATCTCGGAAACCACTGGAGTTGAAGTCTGAATCTCAGCAGCTGTAGTCGATGGCTGATTCTGAACAGCCACCAAACTTTCCACTAACGCAATTAACTTTTCCATCTCGATACGAAGGGTAGCAACTTCCCCACGAAGCTCATGGTTTTCCTGTTCCAAATCTTCCATTTTCCTCTGACGATTGGCTCGAGTGTCGTATCGGTGAGACAGCTTGACAACCTTTTAGAGTGGAAAAAGAACAGGGATAAGACTCTAGAAAACATGTGAAGTGAAATGCTGAATGATGCATGATGTGTGATGCAAATGATGATTCATTTTAATAGTTTTTCAAGGAACCTTCGATAATTTTGCACATATCAATGGTAAAGGAATTTGGAACAACAAAAACTCAATCCATTAATCAAAAACAGTAAATTATAACTTTTGGGATACAAAGCAGTAAATTACAACTTTGGGATAACAACCCAATAATAAAAGCAGTAAATTACATCTTCGAAACATGAAATCCATAATAAAGCGATAAATTACAACTGTGGAGCATTAAAACCCTTAATAAAGCAATAAATTACAACTTTGGAGCATGAAGCCCATAATAAAGCAATAAATTACAACTTTGAAACATGAAGTCGATAATAAAGCAATAAATTACAACTTGGAGCATGAAGCCCTTTTACAAAGTTTTACAAAATGACATTAATAAAATAAAACTAAAAGCTAAAGATCACTCAGAATCCTCAGATGAAGGACCAAACACCAACTGTAACCGGAGCTTCTTAATCTTCTCTTCATAAATGTCTTCCATCTCTTTCTTCTCAGCTACCAGTCGATCAATGATTTCCTTCTGTGGGTTAGGAACGAGAGCCACGCTTAACGAACATTCCTTCTTTCTCTTCCTTTCACTAGCATACTTCTTCAGTAAAGCATCCTTTTGACGAAGCTTCTCATCGTGATCAATGAACCAGCCGTCTTGAATAAACAGCAACTCCTCCTTTTCCTTTAACTGTCGAGTCAGGACTCGATTCTCATATTCAGACATATGGTACTTTTCTTTCCAAGCATCCCTCTCGGACTTCATCCTAGCCAGATTTCCTTGGTATTCTCCTATATTCGCGATAGGGATAACAACAGATGATGGTGCAACGGTGGGGAATAAAGGTTTCTCAAGTTTATAGGGCATCTTGAGAGCACAAGCCCTAGCACGGACCCACTGTAGGTAAGGCTCCAAAGAAACGGCACCTCTATGTCCTAACATATCTCTCCCTTTCCTATGGATGTGGCGCCAAGCTCCTTCGATCTCCCTCTTAGCTGCCTGATGATCTTGTCCTTCCTGTAGAAAGAAACCACTCACATGGATGTTGTTTGGTTTATCTCTCATCGGGTACCCGAACTGACGGTGCGCGAGAACAGGGTTATAGTTAATTCCACCTCTTGTACCGAGAAGAGGCACGTTAGGGAAAGCACCACAGCTATCGATGATTTTCACGTCGTAGTAAACTCGATTATACCAATCAATGTCGAAATGAGTGAGAGCCATGATCTTTGGTGCCCAACGCGGTTCCTTCTCGAGATCCCAGAAAACATCAGACCCAAGTAGATGCGAAACATACCACTGATACAACAACGGTGCACAACAAATAATCATTCCTCCTTGATAAGAGTTTCGAAGATGGATGGAGTAGTAGGTATCTCCGAGTAGCGTAGGGAACGGATTTCCAATCAAGAAAATTCTGATGGCGTTGATATCCACAAATTTATCAACGTTAGGGAACAAGAATAGACCATAAGCGAGTAAAGCAAACACGTCTTCGAAGGCAACAGTATCTTTTATCTCAGCAAAATGACGAGCTTTCCTCAACAAAAACTGTGCAGACAAACCTCGGATTCCCCCTTTCGTAGTCATGTTCTCCTCTATCTCTGATTTCTTCAAGTGGGTGATAGTCGCTATCTCGTGAGATTTGGGCTCCTCTTCTAATCCAGAAAAAGGAACACAGTCGGTGATCGGCAAACCAAGTATGTAAGAATACTCTTCTAAGGTGGGCATCAACTGGTAATCCGGAAAGGTGAAACATCGGTACAAAGGATCGTAGAATTGAACCAACGTATTAAGAATGCCTTCCTTCATCTTGCGCTTCATGAGAGGTACAATGGACCCATACTTTCTCTGAAAATCCGTCGGGTTCTCGATCTTCGGAATCAAACTCTTCAGTTCTTCAATCTCGGGCTCCTTAAAACTAAAGCTTCGAGTATTTCTCCTTCCAAATTCCATAATACTTTAGATGTCTGCAAAAATCATTCCGAAGTTCCTTGAAAAACAAGTTTTTTACAAAGATGTTGATGAATGCATGAATGGATGACAATGCAACAGTCACACACAAGTTCACAAACATGGGGTTCAAAGGTTCAACGTTCAGCATGGAGTCGAGGGTAAAGCCCACCCAAAGGTATGTACTAACGGTTCAATCGCACCTGTAAGACAATGTTCTAAGAGTTCCCAGAGTCTACATTCCTCCTTCGGATATTACCAACGTCTTGATTACTCAATAATTAGCAATATTCTAAAGAGAAATCCGTCCGAGCGTAGCATCGCGTAACAACTACTTCCGAATTACTCCGTTATAGTCTCCGCGCTACACCTAAAAAGGCCAAGAGGGGTTAGGGTTCTACGGTCCTCAACTTCGCGGGCTCCTAGGTCGAAAATAATAATGTCTTCCCGATTACTCGGTAAACAAATATTAAGTTCAAGAGGGCCTTCCATTGAGTGGGGGATCTCATGCCTCCTTCTTCGGGATTACTCCCTCAAAGTTAACATGACTGTACCGCCCGTCCTATTCCTTAAGTGTTACTTAATCCGGGTATAGGATTCGTCCTTTGCAAAAAACCCAAACACCCCAATTTGAACACATAATCAAACAAATCAAATAATAGTAAACAGATAAAACAAATTAGGCTTAACCCACTTAGGGATGGACCAGCAAGAGGTCAACAGGTCCCCAACAGAGTCTCCAATTCTGTAGCGATAAAAAATGTAGCGGGGTAAATCGGAGATCAAATTATTGATTAATTCGTCTCACAAAAGCAAGAGTCGCCACCGCGCTTTATTGTTTCCAAGGGAAAAGGGGAAAGAGCGAAATAAAACCCTAAATATGCAATGTAAATGATACTTTTTAAAAGTAATAAAGATACAAGGCGTTTTTGAAAAGATCTATGGTTCGGGGGTTGGTTATACAATGGGAAGGTATTAGCACCCAATGTATCTATAGTACTCTATAGGAACCTTTTGAAATATCTGTTTATTAAAATTGTTCGTTTGATTGAAAAATGAATCGTTTTGGCCGAAAAAGGGGTACGGACGGGTTTTGAAGATGCGACGACCTAATGTCGAAGTTTTTGCTTAAAGGGTATAAGTTTTGAAAAGATTGAATATTTAAGGAAAAATTATCCTAAGTTTTAATGAAATGTGAATGTTCGCGCAATTAGACTTGAGGACATGAAGTCGACAAATTTAATCGTTTTTTCCCTTGGATTTAAACGTAAACAGAATAATCATGTGAATATGAAATGACTAAACAGAGAAATTATGCGGATAAGGATATATAACAATTAAATAAAAGACTAAGTGTGTGAACGTGCATTTCTATGATTTTTTTTGTTTAATATTAATGAAAAGAAAATATTTTAATAGTTTCCATTTTTTACGCATTTTTTACATGGATAAAGTAATGAGAATTAATTAAGGAAAACAAAAATATTTTTTTAAGTTTTTTAAGTTATATATTTTTTATATATTTTAGAGTTCTATATGAGGCATTATTTTTAAAGAAAATATTAAATAATCAAACTAAATGAAACCTAAGAATTACTAACTTAAAACTAATTAGAAAAGGGAATATAAAATTACTAAGTAAGCCTAAAATTAAACTTAATAAATAAAAGGTAAAAAAAGATTAAAATGTTTTAATTAAATTATTTGACTAAGTTACCAATTAATTTAAACCAAGTTAGTAATATTTCTAAAAAAACTAAAAAAAGAATAAATGAAAAGAGTAAATAAAAAAAGCTAGAAGAACAATTATATATGGGCCAAGGGTGTCTAAGGGGGCCAAAACAAAACTGAAGACAGGGGGGTGCAAAGGGTTTTCGCTGGGCTTAGGCAGTTAGGTCCAATATGTTCATAATTTGGTTTTTAGGGTTAATAAAGTTTGGTAATTGGGATTAGGGTTTTTGGCTTGACAGAGCGGCGCCCAAGCTTCTTGCATCGTCTTCTTCGCTTACGTTCTGCTTCTCTGAGTTCTCCTTCGTCCTAACGGCCACTGGTACTCCACATCTCCCTCTTCCCTCCAGCAAGGCAAACGGTGATGGATTCACGGTACGATCAAATTCCTATTCGTTCTAGGGTTTGTTACAAATTTTACATGTGTTGATTTAGCCTATTTCTGATTCTAATTCGTGTTTTTACATGATTATTGGGATATTATGAAAGGAAAAGAGGGTGGAAAAGCTACCTGGAGAAAGGAGGAGGGAGGGTTTGAGTGCGTAGGAGGCCGGGACAAGGAAGTTGACGTTGGGCTTGCTTTAGTTGTCGGTACTCTGTATTTATCTTTCTTCTCTTCTTCTGTTTCCGTGTATTTGATGCTTGGTTGCCTTGAAAACTTTTCCTATCTTCTTCTTCACTGTGATTCTGTACGCTTTTGTTAACGCTTCATTGCCTTGAACTTGACCTTTCTACGGTATGCTGAGTTTTTTTGGTGCCTTGAATATTTTGAATGCTATGTTGAAAAATGATTTTTGACTAGCTTGATGATATGGACGCTTTGTCTCTTCTTCTTTCTCACCTTGTTACTGTATGCTTTTTCTTTTGGCCAATGAGGATGTATCTGAGGTCTTCGTATGCTTGGGTTTGGAAATTAGTTTAGGCCATGGTTTTGACAGTTTTTATGGTCTTGGCTATATGTTGGTTTTGAAATGATGATGGCATTTGTTGGACAGCAGGTCTTATGGTTTTTGAAATGGTTCTGGTTTTTGATGGTACAGGTTCTGATATGGTTTAGGCCATGTTGTTTGATTTTGGTTGTTCTGGTTGATGCAATAGCAGGTTTTGGTAATGCGGTAGGCAGGTTTTGGCAATGCAGATAGCAGGTTTTGGTAGTGCAGTAGGCAGGTTTTGGCAATGCAGATAGCAGGTTTGAACGTTAGGCTATAAGGTTTTTTTTTTGCTTGACAGTAGGGATGGTTTCTAGGCCATGTTGTTTGATGGTTGTTACTGGTTTTGGTTTTATGGTTTGAGGAAAATGGTTTCAGGCCAAGGTTGTGGTTTTGGCGTGTTTTGACATGGTTTATTGGTTATGCTGGTTTAGCAGTAGGCTATATCTCCTTGTTGTAGTATTTTGAGTTTTTGAAAATGCTTAGGCAGGTTTCACTCCTCTTCTTCTTGAAAGGGGTTTTGCTTGTTATAACAATTTGCTTTTCTTGTTTACGTTACAAGCTTGGTATATTTGGTATCTTCTTGATGCTCTGCACCAAACTGCTCCAACAGTTTGTTTGTATTCCTATTTCATGCTTCTTTTTTTACTGAGTTACTGCTGTAGCTTTGTTTTGTAATTCCTTCTGCCTAAACCAAAACCTGCAAAACCATCTTTCTATCTCTCTTCTCTCTCCTAAGTACATTGATGCATAAAAATGATGTGTACTTACTGTTCTGAAATTGCAAACATGCTGGAAAATGATGAAATGGGAAATATATTATGCTTGCAAAATGGTTTTGAACTGCATATTTCTTTTGACTTGCAATGGCACAGTGGAGCCTCATTATATTTTGGCTTCTTCTTATATGGTTGCATGGTTTACGTTGGCTTTTGCTTGGAATTGAAATGCATGTGCTGTTGTATTATGCATATGATGTTAATTCTGAAATATGC
Source organism: Vicia faba (assembly GCA_948472305.1). Classification (NCBI taxonomy): domain Eukaryota; kingdom Viridiplantae; phylum Streptophyta; class Magnoliopsida; order Fabales; family Fabaceae; genus Vicia; species Vicia faba. The sequence goes on along the minus strand of OX451739.1, from coordinate 1,016,681,956 downwards.
TGTGGAATTTGAAAAAATGCAATTAATTTTTAATTATGCAGTTTTGAAAAAATAGAAATGAATTTGTGCATGTTTTAAATTGTGCATTCATTTATGAAGAATAAAAATTCCTCCCTTTTTTGTGAACCGGGAGAAATCCCGTGATATGCAAAAAAGGGTAAACTGATTCCAGCCGTTTTCTTTTAATGATGAACACTAATAAATAATTTTCTGCTTTTAATTATTTATTCAATTCTGACTTTTCTTTTAATTGTTTTTGCAGGTAAAATTAAATGAGCAGACAAAAGCATTGGATAGAAGATTAGAATTAGAATCTTAGAAAAATAGTTCTATTTTACTTTAACTTTTATGTAATTGGTTATTATAAATATTTTGTAAATAATATAATATTTAAATAACAATTGTAATAAAATAGAATAAAGTGAAATAAAATTCTATTATTTCCCAGTCAATTCTTTTCTTTCCAATTATTTATTTATCGTTTATAATTCTTTAAATTGTATAATAATTGAAAATCAATTTCAATCACTTAAATTCAGAATAATAAACGAATAAATAAACATCATTGATCAATTAATAATTTCAATTATTTAATTCGTTATTCATAACTTTCTAAATTATAATAATTAAAAATAGAATTTCAATTATTTAACTTAGAATGATAAATAATTAAATAACCATTATTGACCAATTAATGAAATTCTTTTCAAATATTTATTATATTATTCATAAATCTTTAAATTATGTAATAACTGAAAATAAATTCCAATTATTTAAATTTAAGATAGTGAATAATAAATAAACACTGTCTGAACGATTAATATGCCTCTTTTCAAATGTTTATTTTATTATTTATAGATCTTTGAATTATATAATAACTGAAAATAAATTCCAATTATTTAAATTTAAGATGATAAATAATTAATAAACATCATTTAAGTCTTGATCAGTTAATAAATTTAGCGTTCAAAAATAAACAGCTCTCGACCTGAAAAAGTTATGAATTTTTAAAATCAAAAGATCAAAACGCTTGCAATGTAATGATGCAGATGGGAAATGGTATCTTAGGTCAAAATTTGGGGTACAACACTTACCCCTCCATTCTCCTGATTATCATAGAGCCTATTATGGAAGGAGATGTTCCCTACACTATCCTACATCCTGACATACCCACCTCTCTTAAAGACTTGCAAAGGGATTGGATACAGCTTAAGTGGGAGTGAGACACTTTCGAGGCCCAATTATATGCCAGCGAGAAGAAGGTTTTGGAACTCACTAAGCAACTTCATGAGGAGCAGACTCTAAACGCCTACATCGCACCAAAGAGGATGCGTACAACCTTTTTATCTTAGAGTTTTTGTATTTCTTCATAAGTCCAAAGAGGCACTATGTACTCAAGCTTTGATTTATTAATATAACGTGTGTTCCCTTTTTGTCTAAAGAAAATTTGAATCTCTAATTTCCTTGAAATTATTGCATATACATATCATCCATAACATTGCATAAGCAGGTACCATTACAGGTTTCTCATCCTCTTCGCTGTTTATTTCAGCAAAAATGTCTTCTGAACAAAGCATCAAAGATCATCAGGCACAAAATGCCCAATTTCAACAGATGTTCATAACTCTGGCTAAAGGGCAGGAGGATCTGAAGGCCTTCATCCTGAAAGAGAAGAAGAAGAAGAAGAATAAGAAGAAGCTCGCTGGTGCCCTCAATATGGGCAGAAGATTTGGGGGGCCGCTAAAGCAACCAGTCAATTTGACCTCCTCGTCCAGAGAAGGGGAAATCAAGAGAGAGAAACAAGGGAGGAGAACCCTAGTCCTGAAGTCTCTGACAATGATACAGACTACAATGATGAGCAGTATCCTCCCACTAAGGATAGGTACAAGCAGTTAGAGGATCGGTTAGGCGCTATGGAGATCTAGAGAATACCAGGGCTAGATTTTGAAGAGCTAGGATTGGTGTCCGGGGTAGTCATACCACACAAATTTAAAGCTCCGGTTTTTGCAAAATATGATGGGGTGTCTTGTCCCAAGCTTCATCTCCGTTCCTATGTGAGGAAGATTCAACCTCACACTGCTGATAGGAACTTGTGGGTTCACTTCTTTCAAGACAGTCTGTCAGGGACTCAGCTTGAGTGGTTCTACCAATTGGAGGGAACCAATGTCCGAAATTGGGAGGATTTGGCTGCTGCTTTTTACAAGCAGTATCAATACAACGTTGACCTTTCCCCTACCCGTACTCAGCTTCAGAGTATGTTCATGGGTGCAGGTGAAGGCTTTGAGGACTATGCGCAGAAGTGGAGAGATTTGGATGGGAGAGTCCAACCCCCTTTGTCTGATATGAAGTTGGTCGACATGTTTCTAGGGACGCTGTCTGGTCCATTCTTTAACCATTTGATCGGTAGCTCATCGGCTGGTTTTACTGAGCTGATATTAACTAGAGAGAGGGTAGAAGCTGGGATCCAGAGTGGTAAAATACAGAAAGATACCTCGTCAAGTTCAGCAAAGAAGCCCTTCGCTGGTAAGAAGGAAGCCAGTGCTATCTATAGCCCAAGAGTTCAGAGAAGAGCTGAACATCGTTCGACGGTAAGTGCTGTAATGATACCTAGGCCTACGGCTGCTCCACAATGCAACAATCAACAAAGGGTAGAAAGACCACAAAGGCAGTTTACCCGGATTAACATGACGTTGACAGAGGTTCTACCCCATCTGCTGAGATCCAACTTGGCGACCTTGAAAGAGGCTCCCAAGAATTCTAATACCACCTCTCCTCGGCACAATCCAAACGCTCGGTGTACCTACCATTCTAAAAGTCCTAGTCACGATACAAATGACTGTTGGGCTCTAAGAAATAAAGTACAGGATCTGATTAAAGCCAAGGAAATTTAGTTCGATGCTTCGGAGAAGCCCAATATCATAACTTCTCCCATGCCTAAGCATAAATGTGGAGTTAATGTCGTTGATACCAATCTATTTGTGACCTTAGTTGATGAAGTTTCTACTCCCCTTATGACTGTTAAGAAGAATTTGTTGCTGGCCGGTTTATTTCCGGGTTGTAGTTAAGGTTGCCACATGTGTTCATCTCTTACTTCTGGTTGCTATTTGCTAAAGACAGGTGTCTAGCGCCTGATGAACAGCAGAGAAATTTTGTTCGAGAAAACTTTGATTCCAGCTATGACGTTCGAAGATGTTGCTATTATAACCATTTCCTCCAATACTTCCAAGGCCTCCTCGAGAAGACCTGTTAGGATCACACCCGCTCCGAGAGTCGCTCCGTTAATAATCACTTTTCCTGGTCTTGTCCCATACGCCTCAGACAAAGCTATCCCTTGGCATTATGGCTCTGATGTTTACTATCATGGCGTTAAACAAGATCTGAAGAATGAAGAGGTTGATCATGATGTCAGTAACATTATCGAAACCAGCAAGATTACCAGAAGTGGAAGGGTTTTCTCCCCCCAGATCTCCCTAAAGTTGTCACTAAGCCTGTTGTTATTCTATCAGTTGTTTCTGCTAGTACTTCAACTATTACTCCCGTCCTTACTCCAGTTGTTACCCCTGTCGATGAGTCATCAGGGACTCGAGGAAAAGAAGTTGTATGTGGGCCTTCCTGGACGGAGGCACCTAGGAAAGTTGTTGTGGAATCCTCTAAGCAAGAGATAGAGGAAATCTTTAAAATAATCAAAAAGAGAGACTACAATGTGGTCGAGCAAGTGGGGAAGACCCCCTCGAAGATATCGATGTTGTCTCTGTTGTTATGTTCCGAGGCCCATGCAAAGGCTTTGATTGCATTCCTCAAGACCGCGCATGTGCCGCAAGAAACCTCAGCTGATCAATTCAAAGACTGTGTGGCCAGCTTGACTGCTGACAATGGGCTGGGTTTTTCAGATGCTGACTTGACTCCGAAAGGGAGAAAGCATAATGATGCTCTGTATGTCTCGATCGAATGCATGGGTACCACTATGGCTCATGTGCTGGTGGATACTAGGTCTTCACTGAATGTTCTGCCTAAGAAGGCTCTTGATCGGCAGGATTGTGAAGGCTTGACTTTAAAACCTAGTAACATTGTGGTAAGGGCTTTTGACGGGTCGAAGAGAATGGTGCACGAGGAGGTGGACATACCTATCAAGGTAGTGTTGGCTCCTAAATTCGACACCTTTGTTTTAATTGATGGCAACCATTAAAAGCTGAAAGATGCTTTCGACTGGCTAAGCCTGTCGAAGTGCCCGTCGAAAGATGGCAAAATACTTAGAAGATTTCTTCCAAAGAAGAAGGCTGATTGCCTTCGACGTCGAAGGAGTTTTCGTCGAAGATGTCTCTTGACGAACGTGTTCGATGGTCCAGAGTGGAGCAGTTTGAAATTCAAAGCTTTGGAGGGAAAACGGTTTCCAGCAGTTACTACGTGCAAACGTGCAAGGATCTGGAGCGTCGAGCATGGAGAGCGTGCCAAGTGGCTTAATCTCGAAGCAGTGCAACTGCCCGACGGTTACTTGGAATGTTTTAGTATAAATAGGAGTAGACATGTAGTTTCTCGCGTGTGTTCACAATCAAATACATAGTCACTCATTTAGATTCAAGTACCCAGTGTGAGCGAAAGAATTGTTGAGAAATGTATGTGTGAAACACCAATTTTATCAATTAAAGTCATTTACTTTTCCAGTATTTTACTTGCTTTTCTCCTTTAAATTCCTGTCGAACCTTTACTTTAAAGCCTTGTTTATTTTACCAAGCCTTTCCTTTATGCAATTTACTTTAAAACAATTTACTTAAAGCCTTATCCACATTAATCAAACTTCAAAATCAACCTATGTCCATAGGATCAATCTGATCGATCCTGCGAGTAACCAAATAAGTAACCATTTGGAGGATCAGCGGTTGTTTACCAAAACCCTAGGTAAACAAATTGGCACACCTAGTGGGACTGTGTGTTGATTGTTGAAAAATAATCTCATCTTTTCGAGTTGTATGTTATTGAGGAGTGGTAGAATATACACCAACGATAGCAATACTGCCAGAAGAAGGGAAGAGATGGCGAATCCGCCAAACAATAATGAAATTCCACCACCAAGTGTGGGAGCAACGGTTAATATGACCGTAAGTGAAGCGACGAATGTTGGTTCGACACCAGCAGTGTCAGTCACAACCACGGGGCCAATAACTTCGTTTTCAGGCCCCAGAATACCTTTGGGAACCCCCCCACCAAGGGGAAATATTGGCACAAGGCCAGTGGTTCCCCCAGGATTTATTCCATTCTATGGTATGCCAACTTCTGAAGTGGCAAGCCTGACGAATGCTGCGTCCACTTATTCAGACCCTTTCGTGAGTGCCTCTTCGCCACTCCAAGGCTCTGGAGTAGGCATGGCGAATAGAAATAGGACCCAACTCTTAGGAGGGACGTCCCAAGTAGCCCATGGCCTTACAAATGCCTCGACAGCAGTCTTGAGGCAACAGATGGACGAAAGCAACCATGATATGGTGCAAATGTTGGCACAAACTTTGAGTACAGTGCTAAATCCTCTAATACAAAATACTACTCAATCGAATCAGCAAGTTACAGCGCAAATGACGCGTTTGGCTGACTTCTTTGGAGTACCCCCACCTATTCGACAGCCCCAAAGGGCGCAAATAAGGGGAAATCAGGGGATATTTGTAGAGGAAGAAACCACCATTAATCAGGCTCAACAGCCTGTAGAACAACCTGTCGAAGAACCTAGGGTAATAGCCCCAGAGGTAAGGTTAGTTAACAGAAACCAAAATGCTGACGAAGTGGTTCAGCATATCCAACACCAAAACATGGGTTTGGAAAATAATCTGGCAACCATGATCGAAAGGATCATGAATCAGAATGGGATGAACATGGGCTTTCGAAGGCCCAACTTTACATCTCCATTGTCAGAATACGTATTGCAAACGGATTTACCTCCTAGAAGCAAAGTCCCCAAATTTACTAAGTTCTCTGGGGACACGACAGAATCTACTGTCGAGCATGTGGCAAGATATTTGATCGAAGCAGGAGACATTTCGAATAACGAAAACCTAAGGATCAAATACTTCCCAAGTTCTTTAACCAAGAACGCTTTTACTTGGTTTACAACTCTCCCCCCCAATTCGATCCATCATTGGACCCAGTTGGAAAGATTGTTCCATGAACAATTCTACATGGGGCAAACCAAGATAAGCCTGAAAGAACTGGCGAGTGTGAAGAGACGTTTCACTGAACCTATAGACGAATATCTGAATAGGTTTAGGTTGCTTAAGGCGAGATGTTTTACACAAGTGCCAGAACATGAGCTGGTCGAAATGGCCGCAGGCGGTTTAGATTATTCCATTAGGAAGAAGCTAGATACCCAGTACCTAAGAGACATGGCCCAACTGGCCGATAGAGTTCGACAAGTCGAACGCCTCAAAGCTGAAAAAGCTAAGGCAACGAAAACTCACAAGAGAGAGAGAATAGCTTACGTTGAGATGGATGACGAAGATCTAGAATCCTTCGACGATACTTTAGCTGTCGAAGAAGGAGAAGTCGATTTAGCAGAACTAAAACAAGGGCCTCCATACTCTTGTAAACAGTTAGTCCCCTCAAATGGGAAAAATCCCATTGGTCCAGACAGGACCAACGATAGGTTCCCAAAAAAGACTTACAGTTTTGACATCACAAAATGTGATGAAATATTCGACTTGCTAGTTAAAGATGGCCAAATGATAGTACCCCCTGGGGTAAAAGTGCCTCCTCTTGATCAAAGAAAGAAGAGAGGTTTTTGCAAATATCATAATTTTCTGGGCCATAAAACTTCTCAATGTTTTCTTTTCAGGAATCTTGTGCAAGACGCTATTGAGGAAGGGAGATTAAAGTTTGCTGACAAATCCCCCATGGCTGTCGACTCCAATCCACTGAAGGCTGAAGCCCACTATGCAGAACCCTCTGAGGTAAACATGATAGAGGCAACCAGGATCCAGTCGAAGAAGCCAGGCATTACCATGGTCGAAGTCTCAAAGGACCACATCAACATGCCAATCTTTGGCAGTTTTTCTGGAAATTTATCCAGGAAGACAATTGAGGCTGTCCAGAAAGCGGTCGAAGACCCGAACTCGAAGACTGCTGGAGCACAAAAAACTGGACCAAAGCCCAGTTCCCACTTGGCCACTGTACAAGGCCAGACGGAGAATCTGGAGACACAAATGAAGCAACTAACTCTTGCTAATAAGGATACAATGAATATCAACATGGTTGAACTTTCTGACCCTAAAGCTTCAGAAGAAGCCATAAGGCAAGAGCAGGCAAATAAAACGGCTTTCCCTAGGGAAAACGAAAACTTGGCAGATTTTTTACAAAGATGCCAGAAGAAGAAATCAGAGGTGATGCTGTGTCCAAGATGCAGTTCAATCTTTGATAAAAAAGCTGCTGAGCACATACAAGGCGTAAGAGCAGCGAACAAGAGAAGGGAGAATACAGACCTTCGACATGACCCCAGGAGGGGTTCTAATCAAGACAAGAGGCCACTGACTTTTAGGCCTCCAACAAATGTACCAGTAGACACTTGGTACAAAACATCTGGCCGGAAAAGGCCAAGTGAAGAGAAATGGCATTCTTTCGAAGTTCCAAGAGGTTCCTCTTTAATTCAGAAGAAAGATCCTCAAGTTGCTGCACCCAAGGTTGCTCAAGTGTCCAGCAACTACAAGGGAAAAAATCCTATGTCGAGATCCCAATGGAGGAGATATCAAAGAAGGCGAAAAGCTGAAAGAGAGGCTGCCAACGAACCTAAGGCAGAAACGAGTTCGAATGTGCCTCAAAGGAAACAAAGAAAGCCTCTTGAGAGAGAACCAGTTACCAATAGGCTAGTTTGGCCTAACCAAAGTGAAGTCGAAGACGAAGATGATGCTGAGTCCGACGATACTCTGGATATAATGGTGAACATTGTTTCAGTACTGCCTAGGGAATTCAATCGACAGGTAGAAGTCGAAGCCAGTGACTGGGAGGTGGAACAAGAAATGGCCAAACATAGGCCAGTGTGCTATTTTGTCATGGACAATGGCACTACAGAGGAACAAAATGGCTTCTTCGAGCCACCTACAGAGGCGATGAAGAATCATCTCAAACCTTTGTTCATAAGGGCTAAGCTCGAAGAGACCACTGTGAACAAAATATTGGTCGACTGTGGGGCCACTATCAATATTATCCCTCATTCTATGCTAAGGAAGATTGGCAAAAGGGATGAAGAAATCAAACCTCACAATATGGTCCTGTCCAACTATGAGGGAGGCATTGGGACCACCATGGGAGTGATCCAGCTAGACATAAAAGTTGGGTCGATCCTTCGACCAACAATGTTCATGGTCATATCGGCCAAACCTAACTACAACCTTTTGTTAGGCCGTGAGTGGATTCATGGTGTAGGTGCTGTGCCTTCATCGATGCATCAAAGGCTGCTTCTATGGAGTCCAGATGGGATGGTCGAAAACATAGAGGCAGATCAGAGTTACTACCTTGGCGAAGTGAATCACTTGGGTGTAACAGATTTCGACAAAAACTTGGCTCACATAGGGCCATGTCCAACTCCTGACTTCGACATGGCGCCAGTGCCAAACACCTTTTGTTCCCTATACCTGCATCCTGAGCATGGTTTCCAATGGGACAGAGAAGACTTGTCCCACATAGACTTCAGTGGGCTAACTGATATCCAACCAACTGGTTGGGGAAGTGAATTCAGTGATAATGACTGAGTCACAATCTCTGAAGCGAATTTCGGCTTATGTAGCCGAAACCAAGATGATAACGGCTCTCGAAGCCGAAGTAAAGTACATGGCCACACAGGCCAATGATCAACAATTATCTGCTATTGGCCCGGGAAAGGATTTCGATCCAAGACCCCCTGATATCATGCCAGATGAAATGCAGGAACAGAGGCTCGACGCCATCTATGACGATGAGCCTTTGGGCTTCAAAAAGGATCCTTTGGCGAACAACATTAAGATGTTAGCACAAGACCCTTTAGAAGAAATCAACTTAGGCGAAGGATCAGAGAATAGGCCAACTTACATCAGCGCCAAAATTGATCCAGAACTTAGGTTGGAAGTAATCCAATTGCTGAAAGAGTTTAAAGACTGTTTTGCATGGGATTATGACGAAATGCCTGGTCTCGACAGAGGATTGGTAGAACTTCAGTTGCCAATCAAACCTGGAAAGAAGCCAATCAAGCAAAATCCAAGACGCTTCGCTCCAGAAATATTGTCGAAGATCAAAACGGAGGTCGAAAGACTTCTGAAATGCAAATTCATTCGTGTTACCAGGTATGTCGAATGGATTGCAAATATTGTGCCAGTAATTAAGAAAAATGGCACATTAAGGGTGTGCATAGATTTCAGAGATTTGAATGCTGCCACCCCCAAAGATGAATATCCTATGCCTGTGGCGGAAATGCTAGTCGATTCTGCCGCTGGCTACGAATACCTGAGTATGCTCGATGGTTATTCAGGATATAATCAAATATTCATTGCTGAAGAGGATGTGTCGAAAACAGCCTTTCGATGCCCTGGGGCCTTAGGCACTTACGAATGGGTAGTGATGCCTTTTGGCCTAAAAAACGCTGGGGCAACGTACCAGCGAGCAATGAATACTATCTTCCATGATTTTATTAACACTTTTATGCAAGTTTATATTGATGATATTGTTATAAAATCTGTTTCCAGGAAGAGTCACATTGACCACCTTCGACAATCATTCGAAAGAATGAGAGAACATGGTCTGAAGATGAACCCTTTGAAGTGTGCGTTCTGTGTGAAAGCTGGAGATTTCTTGGGTTTTGTTGTCCACAAGAAAGGAATCGAAATCAATCAGAACAAGACGAAGGCAATTTTGGAAGCGAAAGCGCCATCGAATAAGAAGGAATTGCAATCCCTCTTAGGCAAGATAAATTTCTTGAGAAGGTTTATATCTAACCTAAGTGGGAAAGCTCAGGCCTTTTCACCCTTACTTCGACTAAATAAAGAGGGGTTCGAATGGGGGCAAGAGCAACAAGAAGCCTTCGACAAAATCAAAGGGTACCTCACTAAGCCACCTATTTTGGTTTTTAACCAAAATAAATTTAAAAAAAAAAAAAAAAAAACAAATTGGCACACCTGATCATGGAATTAATCATGGAATTACAAATCTCAGACTTAATCATGGAATTAAAAAAACAAATCTCAGACTTAATCATGGAATTACATTCTATGATTGATCAAGTCTCAGCGGATTACAGGCGCCAACGAACTTTTAACAGTCAGCTCGAAGTGCTGCATGGCAAAAGCTCATCTGCGTGGACTGCTGTCTCAGATTCGACTTCTCGAATTGCCGAGTTGTCGAAACAGAAAGCGAGTTAGCCATAAGGCTAGAAACGCTATGTGTTCGACATCCGACACTGTATCCGTCGACCTGTCGTGATAATGGTTGATAAAGGTGGTATATGTTGGCTTGGTTTCAGAAAAGCCAATTTGGTCCTCCGACATCTCCTCCGGGTCGAAGTAATCTCCGGTTGGTCGAAGGCCAGTAATGGCCGCTACGTCGAAGAGTGTGGGAGTTAACATCCCACATGGAAGGTGAAAGGTGAAGTGAGAGTTATCCCAGAACAACAGCGAAGCTATAAGCATCTCTGGGGAGTAGTTTAAACCTGTCTTCGACAGCATTACTAGGTCAAAGATTCCCATTTCCTTCCAGACTGGAGTTTGATGTTTCTCCAACTTTGTTAGCCAAGCAACATAGTCAGAGGTCAGATTAGGGCAAGACCTGAAGACCCTAACACTTCTGTTGAAGAAACGGAGGTCGATCTTCTCGTGTGTGGGGTCTTCGTTGTCTTCTGCATCCTTCTTGGCACAGGCTACTGGCTTGAGTTTCTCGACGATGGGGAAATAGCTCTTGATCTTCAGAGCTTCAGAGATGCTTGGGTTCATGGGTCCAGACATTGCGAAGATCTGGTTGGAGTATCCAACCGGGATCATCAAGTGACGCGAATAAGCATCGCGAACGGAGATGTCAGAAGGTTCAGGGACCCTTCGTTTCCCTGTAGAGTTCACTACCGGAGCAGTAACAAAGACCTTGGGCTTAACAAGTTGTTCAGTTGGTGCGTTAGTCTTGGGGGCAGTAGAAGCAGAGGCCATTGTTGAAGATGAAGATGGAGTGAAAAAGGAAGAGTTTTTCTGCAAAGAGAGCAAGTTTGTATGAAAGCAAGGGAGTTTGAGGGCTAGTTTGCGTAAAGAGTCCCACAATGGGATATTCACTACTATTTATAGTAGTGGGAGAAATTCCCAATAACGAGGACATTAAATGTCATTTAATGCTGCAGGAATTAGTGGGACGCGTGGCAGCATCCTGTTGTTTTGGCCGTTTCTGCAGAAACAGAGAGACGCAGCGTGCGTCCTCGTTTTTGGGATTTGTCATAATGACAAATTCTGAAGTGATGTTTGGTTCTGCACGCCGTACTGAAGGTGACGTCCTAGGATCAAATCAATGATGGTTTCTTGGGATTGCCAATAGTTGGTAAAAAGCAACAAAAAGTGCACAAGTTAACTTGTGACTAAGCGTGGAAAAATAGGTGTCGAATGGCGTTTTCAAAGAATGCCTTTTTCTTTCAGAGTCGAAATAAGGCATTCTTGGGGGGCAATTTGTTGGCTCCTAAATTCGACACCTTTGTTTTAATTGATGGCAGCCATTAAAAGCTGAAAGATGCTTTCGACTGGCTAAGCCTGTCGAAGTGCCCGTCGAAAGATGGCAAAATACTTAGAAGATTTCTTCCAAAGAAGAAGGTTGATTGCCTTCGACGTCGAAGGAGTTTTCGTCGAAGATGTCTCTTGACGAACGTGTTCGATGGTCCAGAGTGGAGCAGTTTGAAATTCAAAGCTTTGGAGGGAAAACGGTTTCCAGCAGTTACTACGTGCAAACGTGCAAGGATCTGGAGCGTCGAGCATGGAGAGCGTGCCAAGTGGCTTAATCTCGAAGCAGTGCAACTGCCCGACGGTTACTTGGAATGTTTTAGTATAAATAGGAGTAGACATGTAGTTTCTCGCGTGTGTTCACAATCAAATACATAGTCACTCATTTAGATTCAAGTACCCAGTGTGAGCGAAAGAATTGTTGAGAAATGTATGTGTGAAACACCAATTTTATCAATTAAAGTCATTTACTTTTCCAGTATTTTACTTGCTTTTCTCCTTTAAATTCCTGTCGAACCTTTACTTTAAAGCCTTGTTTATTTTACCAAGCCTTTCCTTTATGCAATTTACTTTAAAACAATTTACTTAAAGCCTTATCCACATTAATCAAACTTCAAAATCAACCTATGTCCATAGGATCAATCTGATCGATCCTGCGAGTAACCAAATAAGTAACCATTTGGAGGATCAGCGGTTGTTTACCAAAACCCTAGGTAAACAGGTAGGCTCTCAGACCTTTGAGTCCACCTTCTACGTGATGGACATCAGGCCATTGTACTCTTGTTTGTTGGGTCGTCCTTGGATCCATGAATTTGGGGTTGTTACTTCTACACTGCACAAAATGCTGAAATATCCGGTGAAAGGGAAGATTGTCACTGTGCATGGCGAAGAGGAGTATATGGTGAGCCGCATGAACTCCTTCAGGTATGTGGAGATGGACGAGGAATTCATAGAGACTCCTTGTCAAAACTTTGAAGAGGTTCCCTAGATTTTGGCATCAATCGAGACTACCACCAGCACCAAACCTCCTCTGAAGATGGATTCTCTCAGGGATGCCGGAGCAGTGGTTGAAGAGGGTGGGTGTACCAATTGGGGACAGCTCCCTGATTTTACTCACAAAACTGACAAATTTGGTTTGGGCTTTACTTCAGGAGTTCAAAGGGTTGTTCGACGCGCTCGAGCTGGAGGACCTCCCCTATGCATCAGCAATCGTGGGGTAAACGCTATTGAAGACAGTGAGGAAGACTCTGACATTGACAGCTGGATCTACCCGACTACCAACAGTGGACCGAGTAACTGGATGGCTAGAGATTTGATACCAGTTTCTTTTATTTCACAGTAATTGTCTTACTTGTGTTCTGAATTTGTAATAAACAATTTTTAACTTTTTGGCCTTGTGCCTTACCTGGGCATAATGGTTCTATCTGCGAGGGTTATTATGTGTCATTTCATATGTCATCAATAAAGAATTGGACGTTCCTTGCATACAAACTTTTCGCTCTGTATTTTTCTTTTATGTTTTTACTTTATCAATACAGCTATGCTCTTACACACACTTACATATCAAACTGCAGATCCATATCCACTCTGGATCCCATTGATAACAATTCTGCTACTGCCAGTTATGATTTCAAAAATTTGATCAACCAAGCCGAGGACGAAGGTGAAGACGATTGTGAGGTACCTGTAGAGCTGGCTAGACTATTACAACAGGAAGAGAGGGCTATAAAGCCTCATGAAGAGTCAGTTGAGACAATAAACTTGGGCACGAAGATGGACAAAAAAGAAGTCAAGGTCGGTGCAAATCTGGAGACTAAGATCAAACAGCGACTGATACAGATGTTGCACGACCACGTTGAGATCTTCTCCTGGTCATATGAAGTCATGTCTAGTTTAGACATTGATATCATGGTACACTGTCTGCCGACTAAAGAAGATTGTCCTACGGTTAAGCAGAAGGTCCGTTGTATGTTCCCTGAAATGTCAGACAAAATCAAGGCAAAGGTCATGAAGCAGTTCGATGCAGGGTTCTTAGCTATCACCTCCTATCTGCAATGGGTTGCTAACATTGTTCAGGTACCTAAGAAGGATGGCAAGGTACGGATGTGTGTGGATTACAGAGACCTGAACAGGGCAAGCCCCAAGGATGACTTCCCGCTTCCCCACATTGATGTTCTGGTTGACAACACCGTGCAGCACAAAATCTTCTCCTTCATGGATGGTTTCTCTGGATACAACCAGATCAAGATGGCTCATGAAGACATGGAGAAGACAACCTTTGTCACACAGTGGGGCACCTTCTGTTACAAGGTGATTCCTTTTGGGTTGAATAATGCTGGGGAAACTTACCAGCGAGCCATGGTCGCTTTGTTCCATGATATGATTCACCGTGAGATCGAGGTTTATGTTGATGACATGATAGCCAGGTCTCAAACCGAAGAAGAGCACCTCGACCATCTACAAAAGATGTTTGACAGGTTGAAGACATACAAGCTGAGGCTAAATCCGAACAAGTGCACCTTCAGGGTAAGGTCTGGTAAGCTTCTGGGTTTCATCGTCAGTGACAAGGGTATTCAGGTAGACCTCGCAAAGGTAAAGGCCATACGAGAAATGCCAGATCCCCAAACAGAGAAGGAAGTTAGAGGTTTCTTGGGACGCTTGAATTATATCGCCAGTTTCATTTCACATGTAACTGCTACTTGTGAGCCCATCTTCAAGCTTCTGAAGAAAGATCAAGTGGTAAAGTGGAATGATGAATGCCAGACTGCTTTCGAAAGAATCAAGGAATACCTTCAGGAACCACCAATATTGATGCCTCCGGTTGAAGGAAGACCTTTAATATTGTACTTACCAGTGCTAGACAATTCAATGGGGTGTGTGATGGGGCAGCATTGCGAGTCTGGTCGAAAAGAGCATGCAATATACTACCTTAGCAAAAAGTTTAGCGACTGTGAGACAAGATACTCACTGCTAGAGAAAACTTACTATGCTTTGGCATGGTCTGCTCGCCGACTAAGATAGTATATGCTGACCTACACTACTCTGTTGATATTTAAGATGGATCCAATCAAATACATCTTCGAGAAGCCCGCTCTCTCCGAAAGAATAGCGAGATGGCAGATGATCCTAACTGAGTATGATATATAATATACAACCCAGAAAGCAATCAAGGGAAGTGTATTGGCTGATCATTTAGCTCATCAGGCCGTGGATGACTACCAATCCAAGAATTTTGAGTTCCCGTACGAGAATATCATGCTAGTGACTGACTACGGAGAACCTGGACCGGATGAAGGACCCGTGGAGGGATCCCAATGGACTACTTTTTTGACGGAGCTTTGAATGCACTCGGTAATGGAATTGGCATCGTAATCATATCTCTTGATGGTTTTCATACTCCTTTCACTGTCTGACTATGTTTCAACTGCATTAACAATATGGCGGAGTATGAAGCCTGCATCATGGGTCTCAAAGCTGCTATCGACCTCAGGATCAAGTTCTTAAATGTCTTCGGGGATTCAGCTTTAGTGATAAGTCAGATCAAAGGCTAATGGGATACGAAACATCCGAATCTCATCCCATACAGAGAGCACGTACTAACATTGCTCCCACACTTTGAGGAAGTAACCTTTGAACATTTCCTGCGAGAGGAGAATCAGTTAAGCGGACGCGTTAGCTACCGTGTCTTCTATGTTCAAAGTCAGGTGGGACAATGAAGCTCCCTGAATCACCATTGAGAGGTTGGATGAACCAGCACACTGCTACGAGATTGATACCGAAGAGGTACCGGATAAGCCCTAGTTTCATGAAGTGAAGAAGTACCTCGAAACTCAAGAGTATCCCGAAGGGGCATCTGTCAATGATAAGAAGTTTCTGAGAAGGTTCTCTGCGAAGTTCTTTCTCAGTAATGGAATCCTCCACAAGCGCAACCATGACTCTACCTTACTGCGGTGTGTAGACAAGAGCGAAGTAGAGAGGATTATGACAGATCTACATGAAGGTACCTTCGGAACCCATTCCAGTGGTCATACCATGGCTAAGAAGATCCTATGGGCAAGATACTACTGGTCCACTATGGAAGCGGATTGTTATCATCACTCCCGAACTTGTCATAAGTGTCAAATCTATGCTGATAAGGTGCATGTGCCCCCGGTTCCTTTGAATGTCTTGACGGCTCTGTGGCCCTTTGCAATGTGGGGCATTGACATGATCGGAGAAATTAGGCCTACCGCTTCAAATGGGCTTCGCTTCATCCTAGTAGCTATCGATTACTTCAAAAAGTGGGTTGAAGCTGCCTCTTTTGCTACTGTAACCAAGAACGTGGTGGCGCGGTTTATCAGGCATAACCTAATTTGTCGGTACCGTGTTCCAGAGAGAATTATCACGGACAATGGTACGAATCTCAATAATACGATTATCACTGAACTCTATAAGCAATTCAAGATACAGCATCATAACTCTTCTCCCTACCGGTCGAAAATGAATGGCGTTGTTGAAGCGGCTAACAAGAACATCAAAAAGATCATACAGAAGATGACGGTGACATACAAAGACTGGCATGAGATGTTACCATTCACTCTTCATGGGTACCGTACCTCCGCACGGACATCACCAGAGGCAACACCCTACTCTCTGGTATATGGCATGGAGGAAGTCCTACCCATTGAGGTTCAGATTCCTTCTCTAAGGATTTTGAAAGATGCGGGTTTGAACAAAGACGACTGGATCCAGACTCGACTTGATCAACTAAATTTGATCGACAAAAAGAGACTTACTGATGTCTTCCATGGTCAGATGTATCAAAAGCGGATGATCAAGGCTTCAATAAAAAAGTCAGAAGTCAAGAGTATCAAGTCGGGTATCTGGTAATCAAGCGCATCATACTGCCGCAAGGTGATCCCGGGGGCAAATGGACTCCCAGCTACGAAGGGCCATTTGTGATTAGAAACATTTTCTCGGGTGGAGCCATGATTCTAACCACCATGGACGGTGATGACCTCCCTCACCCTGTCAATGCAGATATAATGAAAAGATACTACGCATGATAAAATACCCGCTAGGTTGACTGGCCTAGGAAAAAAAAGGGCTTCCCGGCAAACCAAAAGGGTTCGGGCAAAAATAAGGGATGAAAATGAAAAAAAAATATGTACACCCGGCAAGTCGAAAACCTGAAAAGGCGGCTTGGGAAAAAAAGGGTATCCCGGTGGACTAAAAACCAGAAAGGGCAGTCCAGGAAAAAGTTATGGATGAAAAGCGTATCACTATGTCCCATTGGATCACCCTGCGATCAGACCTCAATATCAACTGTCAAGCTCGAACGACACCAATCAATCTAGTCAACTTGGGACAAGCAGCAAAGTGATGAGACGCTCGAAGACATAGCGGCAATAGCAGAATTAGAACCCAATGGGATTGTTGTACATAGATCTTTTCTTTTTACACGATATTGTATAACTTCTATTCTTACGGCGGTGTTCTCTTACTAGAGCGTCATCCTCCTTGTACAAAAGCGCCTATTATAGGCCAACTTCGAAAATCAATACAAATCATTTTTACAAAAAAAAAAAACTATGTGTTTTTCCTTTTCTATTCTGTTTTTCAAGAACGTCCAATGGTTTATTCTTGACATATGCATTAGAATGTGATTTCTACTCACAAATGTTTGCATAAGAAATGAAAATACAATTTCTCAACAAAAAGAAAAACAGAAATGTCAAAACCGGACAGTTACTCTATCAAGCCGGTACTGGGGCAGAGACAGCTTTGAAACATAATCATCAGTGCATACGACCTCGTAGAATTTGTATTCCCCACATAGTAAAGGTAATCAAAGCATTGATCTCCCTAGCCAGGGTCGTCCAAAAACCTGACATCTATATCCTCCAGCCGAATTTCATAATCGCGAGCGGATCATCACAAATTTTTTATCTCCCCATGCAGAGTTTATTTCTCTATATACATAAGCACAATCCCCAACAGATCTTATTACTTCAGTTACGGAAGTCCACCTTCCAACATAGTCATTCCCCCGCAGAGCTCTTCTCATACAGAGGCTCTCCCTGGCAGAATATTCACAAACAACAAAAGGAAAATCTCTGGCACAGTCATTTCTGTTCACCAACCCCAGCGGAAGTAGAAGAACCACAATTCTCTATAACAGTCAGGAATGCTTACTATCCAGCAGCAGTCAGGGATTTATTTTCCCAGACTCAGACATGTCACAATAGCATCTCATGCTCATACATCATGACATGCACATACATATCACATACAGCATAATCTCATTTATTTTGAGAACATCATCCCACAATGCATTTCATGCATCGCATATAATTAATCATGTTGTATTTTAAGGAAAGAAAATTATCACCAACGATTTCAGCAGTTATACATGTCATATTTGCATACAGCTAATGAAAAATCAGTTCCCGAAACCAAACAGGTCAACTAATCTACATGATAAATTGAAGTAACCCTACTATCCAGGTTCCTTCCCATAAGCCCTATTATTCAGGCTTTCATATTGAAGTAACCCTACTATCCAAGTTCCTTCCCATAAGCCCTACTATCCAGGCTTTCATCTTGAAGTAACCCAACTATCCAGGTTCCTTCCCATAAGCCCTACTATCCAGGCTTTCATTTTTAAGTAACTCAATTATCCAGGCTTTCATCTTGAAGTAACCCAACTATCCAAGTTCCTTCCCATAAGCCCTACTGTGATACGGTGGTAGAATCGACTGTTATACTGGTTTGCATTTTGTATTCACAAATGTCGCGGTAAGCAAGAGTCGCCACCGACTTTTATTTTATCCAATCAGGAAAAGGAAAAAGAACAAAAAAAAACCTTTTTTGAGAATATTTCTTAGTACCGGGGGGGGGGGGGGGGGTATGTTATAGAAAGGGAAGGTGTTAGCACCCTTTCTATCCATGGTTTTCCATGGGCTCTTAGGTACTTGCTCATTTTTGAAATTTCTTGTGTGTGTTTGTTTTGAAAAGTTTTACTTCGTGATAACCCTTGTATCAGTCCTCAAGGGTGTGGCGAAGTTGTTTTGAAAATTGTTTTGAAAAAGTGTTTGTGTGAAAAGTTTTGTTTGATTGATTGAGCAAGTACTTCAGATTTAATCTACCTACTCGAAAAAGACTGTTTGTTTTCCTTTAGACAACGCTATGCCATTATTAAGGAATAGGTAGCATCGTCATTGGAGTTTTAAATGGACGTTCGAAAGGGATAAATACAGTCACTAAAGCAATGTTAGGAAACATTAGTAATTATCCTAAAGTCTTAAAGATCATTTTCCGAGGCAACATTTGAATGGGTCATTTTTTATCTTTTGGGACTAGAGGACGACCACTAACATTCCCTATACTTCATGACCATTTACCGAAGCAACCGGAGTGGAGTAAACCCTAGGAGTGAGCACGTGCGAGTGTATTTCTTTCAGTTAATTATCTTTGCACAATTAGGGTTTTCTACTATTTTAATTTCAATTTGTCTTTCCATACAGTCCTAATGTCCATACATTTAAGCAGTTTATATTTGCGGAAATTAAAGTGCGAGAAATTAAAGTCCTAACTATTACAAGGCTTTGGGCAGATGCATAATTATTTGACGGAAAATAAAATGTGGAATTGAAAACCCTAATTAATCTATTACAAACCCGAAACAGATACAATAATAGAAAAAACAAATTAAAGGTGCGCGCGGTGAATTAAATGCGAGAAATAATTAGAAAACCTAAAAATATAATTGAAAAAAATAATTTGGTTATTTTTGAGAAAAATTGAACTATGTACAAATTAACACTAATTTCTAATTGATTTAAATTATGTAAAAAAGGAATTAAATTGCCCTAAATTAAATTAACCTAATTAATTAAGGAAAATAAAATATTTTTATAAAAAAAATTGATTTTCAATGTTTTTTTTGTGATTTTTTATTTTAATGAAAAATGATTTTTGTGTTATTTTTGTGAAAAAAGAAATAATTAGTAAAAAATAAGAATAAAAGAAATAAAATAAAAGAAAGAGATTGGGCCTGTTATTGCTGAATGGGGGTGTGTTGTTGAAATGTCTAGCCCAAGAATGATGAGCCCACTCCCTGCGCCAGATTCAGTGCATCCTCTTTCTGATGGTCCATGGTATGGCCATGAGCGCTGGATGTTGATCTGAATATGATGAGATCCTGTGGTTGGATGATGGAGGTGCATGATGAGCGCTTGAGTGAGAGGTGCATCGGAACCTTCATTGGGTGTTAAGAAAATAATAAAATGTGCATGCCCGGGGTCGAACCCAGGACCTTGATCTCACACGCCTCATGCTCTTACCATCTGTGCTAAATGATTAGTCATTTATATAATCAAACAAATGAAAGATAGGGGAAAGTAAGGACAACTGTTGAGTTGTCAACGCGCGCCAGCAAGTGGGGCCCTTGTGGTTCAAACGAGCCAATTAAACATAGAGAGAGAAATAGCCATTTAAAATCAACCAATGGGGTGCTGTATTTTTGCCACGCCGTTCAGCTGACTGACGACCTGTCAGTCTAACCACCGGAGACGGTGGTTTCCACCGTCTTCTCCGGTGAGGTCACCTACAAAATCAATCCAACAAAAAAACAAACAATGCTATCTTCCTTTAAAAAGTCCACTGAATCAAAATTTGGACCCTAAAAATGCTAATTCCTCACACATCATTGAGTTCTCGTTTGAAACCCTAGCAACGGTCAAACATGGCATATTGTGATTTTGTATGTTATCCTTCCATGTAATACGTTAAAACACACGCCAATGTTAGTAGAAACATGTTTACATGATAAATATGCATTTACATCCAATAATTTACAAGTTTAAAGTCAAAGAAAAATACCAAACCGGAGGTTGTCAAGAGGGATAGCTCTGTATGCTATAGCCTTCAGGAATGGGTGGGATGAGTCGTTGGGAATCTCAAAAGTGTAAGAGAGGTGCTGGAGCGGATTGAAACGGCCTAAAGAAAGAAGGCTCGAGTTACACCAACCTTGAAATTTTTCAAGCCTCTTTTGCAACAGCTACGTGTGTGTTCTCCCTCCTTTAGGGTTAGCATAATTTGATATATATATATATATATATATATATATATATATATATATATATATATATATATATATATATATATATATATATATATATATATATATATATATATATATATATATATATATATATATATATATATATATATATATATATATATATATATATATATATATATATATATATATATATATATATATATATATATATATATATATATATATATATATATATATATATATATATAGGTGAATCAAATTAGGGTACAAAGATTGAAAGGAATCTTGGCTTTCATGGAGAAAATAATTTCTTTAAAAAAATATGATTTGTCGCATATTTTGGACCAAATCAAATTTTATTCTCTTTCCACGATTTTGCCTTGATTTTCCAGCCTAATTGGATTTGATTCCAACAAAAATCTGATCCCAAAATCAATCTTTGATATTTTTTTTCTATTTATTTGATTTAATTTGACTTTTAAATAATAAAAATCAAAATAAAATAAATAAATAAAGCAAATAACATGTGGGAGATAATTTGAGTCGTGGACCATATCACAAACAAGATGCAATCATAAGAATTTAGGCCCATTTGACAAAAAATGCAATTTTAGGCACATTTGACTTTTGACAATTTTGCAAAAATGGTCAACTTTGACAAGGCATATCTCTTCCAATTTTAACCTTAGAGATGTGTTCTTGTACTTTTTAGAAAGGTTAGGATGTCTCCTAAACAACCCTTTCGGTATAATCTCAATTGAGTCATCCATGTTCATGTAAGAAGCTTTGACCCAAAATGTGTTTTTGTTGACTTTTCAAAAAAAACCTATAATGTGGAAATTCATATCTTTTGATGAGTGCATATTTTGAACTTGAGGGCTGAAGATGAATTTAGGGAATTGCATCCTCTTGAAAATGAGCCTTGGATGGAAAATTTTTGATAAAGTATGAGCAAGTTATGTTTGGTCAAAGTTTGATTGACTTTTCCTAAGAAATCCTAATTTAGCAACTTTTGATTTTTGATGAATTAGGAGCATTTCTTGGGGTATCATGATCAACCCTTGATCAAATGATGAAAATCCTTTTAAAATGTTGATGTTGATAACAAACCTTGAATTTTGACTGCATGAGGGTCACAGTTGACTTTTGACCTAGTACAGTTGATTTTTAGGCATTTGAGCAGTTGACTGAGCAAACTTCTTGTGCATGGAATGAAACTTGGCATGGATGATCTTGAGAACATATTAGGGCAATGGAAATCATTTGAGGCCTTTGGAGTACACACATCTAGATGAAAATGGAAACCCTAATTTGAGACACATTGCTTTAGGAGAGAGTTTGTCTGGTCAACTCTTGGGCAGCCTTGAGCAAATTGAGGATCTCAATGGGCATGTGCTGAGTAAAATGAGAGGGCAAATTTTGGGGTACAACAGCTGCCCCTGTTCAATCTTCTTAAACCTAAGGATGTAGATTTGCTTGTCTTTCTTTCGTGATCTAAAGGTGGAAGATGATTGAACACAAGAGTGCCCAGAAATTTGCACTCGTATGAAGCGAGTGTCAATCGGTGGTATCGGGAATGGGCTTATAGGTGGCATTTGGAAAGCGAAAAAGAGTTTTAGGGGATGGGCTTAAAGATTCCATCCAGAGAAAATATTGGTCGCATAAGATATTCCTTTACGAGAATTCCCGTATTAGCCGTTGAGGAGGACTTCATCGGGGCATGTTGACTTATATCTGGGGAAGTAGAGTATAGGATCCTCGGTTGTCCATTACTCTATTGGGGTGTTAACTCCTGATTGATGAGGTGGAAGTAAGCTGTATATCTGGTCAGGGTCCAGGTTGCACAACGACTTACTGGGGAAGCGTGAAATCGATCGTATCTGATCGGGTCCAAGTCTTACAGTGTTGTAAACTGTTTGTCTAGAGATAAGAGAGAAGGAACCTGGATAGTAGAGTTTCTTCGAGATGAAAGTCTGGATAGTAGGGCTATGAGAAGGAACCTGGATAGTAGGGTTACTTCGAAATGAAATCCTGGATCGTAGGGCTATGAGAAGGAACCTGGATAGTAGGGTTACTTCAAAATGAAAGCCTGGATAGTAGGGCTATGAGAAGGAACCTGGGTTGTAGGGTTACTTTGAACTGAAAGCCTGGATAGTAGGGCTATGAGAAGGAACCTGGGTGGTAGGGTTACTTCGAAATTGGAGCCTGGATAGTAGGGCTATGAGAAGGAACCTGAGTCGTAGGGTTACTTCGAAATGGGAGCCTGGATAGTAGGGCTACTTCGAAATGAAAGCCTGCATAGTAGGGGTATGAGAAGGAACTTGGGTCGTAGGGTTACTTCGAAATGAAAGCCTGGATAGTAGAGCTATGAGAAGGAACCTGGATAGTAGGGTTACTTCAAAATGAAAGCCTGGATAGTAGGGCTACGAGAAGGAACCTGGATAGTAGGGTTACTTAGAAATGAAAGCCTGGATAGTAGGGCTATGAGAAGGAACCTGGATAGTAGGGTTGCTTTAAAATGAAAGCCTGGATAGTAGGGCTATGAGAAGGAACCTGGATAGTAGGGTTACATCGAAATGAAAGCCTGGATAGTAGGGCTATAAGAAGGAACCTGGATAATAGGGTTACTTCAAAATGAAAGCCTGGATAGTAGGGCTATGAGAAGGAACCTGGGTAGTAGGGTTACATCGAAATGGGAGCCTGGATAGTAGGGCTACTTCAAAATGAAAGCCTGTATAGTAGGGCTATGAGAAGGAACCTGGGTCGTAGGGTTACTTCAAAATTAAAGCCTGGATAGTAGGGCTATAAGAAGGAACCTGGGTCGTAGGGTTGCTTCGAAATGAGAGCCTGGATAGTAGGGCTATGAGAAGGAACTTGGGTCGTAGGGTTACTTAGAAATGAAAGCCTGGATAGTATGGCTATGAGAAGGAACTTGGATAGTAGGGTTACTTCGAAATGATAGCCTGGATAGTAGGGCTATGAGAAGGAACCTGGATAGTAGGGTTACTTCGAAATGAAAACCAGGATAGTAGGGCTATGAGAAGGAACCTGGGTCGTAGGGTTGTTTCGAAATGAGTTTGGGTAAAACTTCAGAGGGAATCTGGGTAAGGTCTCTTTTATGAGTTTGTGTAGAACTTCAGGAGGAACCTGGGTAAGG
This sequence comes from Vicia faba, assembly GCA_948472305.1. NCBI lineage: Eukaryota > Viridiplantae > Streptophyta > Magnoliopsida > Fabales > Fabaceae > Vicia > Vicia faba. The sequence goes on along the minus strand of OX451739.1, from coordinate 1,016,658,048 downwards.
TCGCTTTGATTAGTCTGTGTAGGACCGCATTAGACCACGTAGATAATTACTTTGTTTAGTTTCAGAAACTAATCTTGGACCTACTGGAAATTGTTGATGATAACCATCTTTCTTGAAAAGGTACAAGATTAATTATATGCGATGCATGAAATGCATTGTGTGAGGATGTTCTAAAAGTAAATGAGACTATGCTGTTATGAAATATGTATGCGCATGTCATGATGTATGCACATGAAATGCTATTGTGACATGTCTGAGTTTGGGAAAATAAATCTCTGACTGCTGCTGGAGAATAAGCATTTTTTACTGTGGTAGAGGATTGTGATCCTTCTACTTCCGTCGGGGATGGTGAATGGAGATGACTATGCTGTAGATTCGCTCCTTGTTTGTGAATATTCTGTCGGGGAGAGACTCTGCTTGAGAATAACTATGCGGGGAATAACTCTGTTGGAAGGTGAACTTCCATATCTGAAGGAATAAACTCTGTCTGGGATTGAGTATTTGTGTCCAGAGAAATAAACTTTGCTTGGGAGATGAAAATTTAATGATTCACTTGTGACTACGAAATTCGGCTGGGGAACATACGTCAGGTTTCTGAATGACCCTGGCTGGGGAGGTTACTTCCTGTTTTGGAAAAGGCTGACGTCAATGCCTTTGAAAGCTTTTACTTTGTGGGGAGTACTGATATAACGAGATCGCATGTACTGATGATTGTGTTCCAAAGCCGTCTTTGCCTCGGTACCTGGTGGACAGAGTAACTGTCGGGTTTGACATTCTTTTAGTTATTTTTACTCCTGTTTCTTAAGTTACGAGCAATTGTCTTTCTGTTTCCTATGCAAATATTGGTGAACAACAATTATATTCAAATGCACATGTCAAGAATAACTCATTGGACGTTCTCGCAAAACAAAACAGAAAAAGGGAAAACAAAGATTTTTGTGTGTAAGAATGACTTATATTAATTCTGAAGTTGGCCTATAACAGGCGTTTTTGTACAAGGAGGCTGATCTTCTAGTAAGAGAACGCCACCGTAAAAATAGAAGCTATACAGAATTGTGTGAAAGTAAAATAGCTATGTGAAATGATCCCATTGAGTTCCAACTCTGCTATTGCCCCTATGTCTTCGAGCGTCTCATCACTTTGCTACTTGGCCGAAGGTTAATTAAATTGATTGGTACCGTATGAGCTTGATAATTGATACCGAAGTCTGGTCGCAAGATGGTCCAACGAGACATAGTGATACGCTTTATATCCCTAACTTTTTCCTGGACCGCCCTTTCGGGTTTTCAGTCCACCGGGATACCCTTTTTTCCCAAGCCGCCTTTTCAGGTTTTCGACTTGCCGAGTGTATATATTTTTTTCATTTTCATCCCTTAATTTTTCCCGAACCCTTTTAGTTCGCCAGGAAGCCCTTATTTTTTCCTAGGCCAGTCAACCTAGCGGGTCTTTTGATTAGGCGTAGTATCTTTTCACTATGTTTGCATTGATAGGGTGAGGAAGGTCGTCACTGTCCATGGTGGTTAGAATCATAGCTCCACCCGAAAAAATGTCCTTAACCATAAATGGCCCTTCGTACGTGGGGGTCCATTTGCCCCTGGGATCACCTTGCGGAAGTATGATGCGCTTGATCACTAAATCCCCGACTTGATATTCTTGACGTCTGACTTTCTTGTTAAAAGCCTTGATCATTCTCTTTTGATACGTCTGACCATGGCAGATAGCAGTAAGTCTCTTTTCATCAATCAGATTTAGCTGATCAAGTCGAGTTCGGATCCAGTCGTCTTCGTTCAAACCTGCATCCTTCATAATCCTGAGAGAAGGTATCTGGACTTCGATGGGTAGGACTGCCTCCATGCCATATACCAGAGAGTAGGGTGTTGCCCCTGTCGACGTCCGTGCTGAGGTATGGTACCCATGAAGAGAAAATGGTAACATCTCATGCCAGTCTTTGTACGTCACCGTCATCTTCTGTACATTTTTCTTGATGTTCTTGTTAGCTGCTTCGACAGCGCCATTCATCTTCGTCCGATAGGGAGAAGAGTTGTGATGTTGTATCTTGAACTGCTTGCAGAGCTCGGTGATCATCGTGTTATTGAGATTTGTACCATTGTGCGTAATAATTCTATCCGGCTAGTCATGCCGACAGATCAAGTTATGCCTGATAAACCGCGCAATAATGTTCTTGGTCACGGTAGCAAAAGAGGTCGCCTCAACCCACTTCGTAAAGTAATCAATGGCCACTAGAAAGAAGCGATGCCCGTTGGAGGCGGTAGTTCTGATTTCTCCGATTATGTCAATGCCCCACATTACAAAGGGCCAAGGAGATGTCAAGACATTCAGAGGAACTGGAGGCACATTCACCTTATCAGCATAGATTTGGCACTTATGACAGGTTTGAGAATGCTGATAACAATCTGCTTCCATAGTGGACAAATAGTATCCCGCCTGTAGGATCTTCTTAGCCATGGTATGTCCACTTGAATGGGTTCCAAAGGTACCTTCATGTAAATCCGCCATGATTCTCTCTGCTTCGCCCTTGTCTACACACCATAGTAAGGTAGAGTCATGGTTACGCTTATAGAGGATTCCATTGCTGAGGAAGAACTTTGCAGCAAACCTTCTCAGAAATTTATTTTCATTGACAGATGACCCTCAGGGTATTCTTGATCCTCGAGATACCTTTTCACCTCATGAAACCAAGGTTTTTCGGCTACCTCCTCAGTATCGATCTCACAACAGTATGCCGGTTCATTCAACCTCTCAATAGTGACTTGGGGAGCTTCATTGTCCCACCTGACCTTGAACATTGATGACATAGTAGCTAGCGCGTCCGCTAACTGATTCTCTTCTCGTGGGAAATGTTCAAAGGTGATCTCTTCAAAATGTGGCAGCTGTGTCAGTATGTACTCTTTGTAAGGAATATGGTTCGGGTGCTTCGTATCCCACTCTCCTTTGATCTGACTTATTACCAAAGCGAAATCCCCGAATACACTAAAGAACTTGATCCTTAGGTCAATAGAAGCTCTAAGACCCATGATACATGCTTCATACTCCGCCATGTTGTTGGTACAATTGAAGCATAATCGGGCAGTGAACAGAGTATGACAGCTCTCGGGAGATATGATTACGGAGCCAATACCATTACCCAGTGTGTTTGAGGCTCCATCAAAATACATAGACCATCGGGATCCTTCCTCGGGTCCTTCATCCGGTCCAGGTTTTTCACAGTCAATTACCAACATAATATTCTCATCCGGGAACTCAAAATTCATGGACTGGTAGTCATCCACGGCTTGATGATCCAAATGATCAGCAAATACACTCCCCTTGATTTCCTTCTGGGTTGTATATTGTATATTGTATTTAGTTAAGATCATCTGCCACCTTGTTATTCTTCCGGAGAGTGCAGGTTTCTCGAAAATGTACTTGATCGGGTCCATCTTTGATGTCAACAAGGTAGTGTGGATCAGCATATAATGTCTTAGTTGGCGAGCAGCCCATGCCAAAGTGCAGCAATTTTTCTCGAGCAATGAGTATCTTGTCTCACAGTCGGTAAACTTTTTGCTAAGGTAGTATATTGCATGCTCTTTTCGACCAGACTCGTCATGTTTCCCTAGCACACACCCCGTTGAATTGTCTAGCACTGTTAGGTACAAAATCAAAGGTCTTCCTTCAACCGGAAGCATCAAAATTGGTGGTTCTTGAAGGTATTCCTTGATTCTTTCAAAAGAGGTCTGGAATTCATCATTCCACTTTACCACTTGATCTTTCTTCAGAATCTTGAAGATTGGCTCACAAGTAGCAGTCAGATGTGAAATGAACCTGGCGACATAATTCAGGCGTCCCAAGAAACCTCTAACTTCCTTCTTTGTACGGGGAACCGGCATCTCTTGTATGGCTTTTACCTTCGCAGGGTCTATCGGAATACCCTTGTCACTGATAATGAACCCTAGAAGCTTACTAGACCTTACCCCGAAGGTGCACTTGTTCGGATTCAACCTCAACTTGTATATCTTCAACCTGTCAAACAATTTTTGCAGATGATTAAGGTGCTCTTCTTCGGTTTGAGACCTGGCGATCATGTCATCCAAATAAACCTCTATCTCATGGTGAATCGTGTCGTGGAAGAAAGCGACCATGGCGTGCTGATAAGTTGCCCCAACATTCTTCAACCCGAAATGTATCACCTTGTAACAGAAAGTGCCCCACTGTGTAATGAAGGTTGTCTTCTCCATGTCTTCGGGATCCATCTTGATCTGGTTGTAGCCAGAGAAACCATCCATGAAGGAGAAGATCTTGTGTTGTGCGGTGTTATCAACCAAAACGTCAATGTGCAGTAGTGGGAAGTCATCCTTGGGACTTGCCCTGTTCAGATCTCTATAGTCTACACACATTCGTACCTTACCGTCCTTCTTAGGTACTAGGACGACGTTAGCAACCCATTGTGGGTAGGAAGTGACAACTAGGAACCCAGCGTGAACTGCTTCATAACTTCCGCTTTGATCTTCTGTGACATTTCGGGACGCATACGTCGGACCTTCTGCTTTACCGGAGGGAAATCTTCTTTAGTCGGCAGGCGATGTACCACAATATCAGTGTCCAAACCAGGCATGTCTTCATAGGACCAGGCGAAGATCTCAACATAGTCGTGCAACATTTGTATCAACCTTTGTTTGATGCTAAGCTCCAGATTTGCACCTATTTTAACCTCCTTTCTGTCTTCCTCAGTACCCAAGTTCACTGTCTCAACTGGCTCTCTGTAAGGCTGTATGGCCCTCTCCTCCTGCTGTAGTAGTCTAGCAAGCTCCCCAGGCACCTCACAATCTTCCTCACCTTCGTCCTCGACTTGGTTGATCGAATTTTCAAAGTCATAATGAGTAGTAGCAGAACTGTTATCAATGGGATCCAGAGTGGATATGGATCTGCAGTTTGATACGTGAGTGTGTGTAAGAGCATAGTTGTATTTTAGAAAGCAGGAAATAAAAACAGAGAGCACAAAATTTGTATGCAAGAACGTCCAATGCTTTATTGATGACATGTAAATATGACATATAATAGCCCCCACAAATAGAACTGTTGTGTCCCAGGCAAGACACAAGGCCATAAAGTTTAAATTTTTTATTACAAGCTCAGAAAACAAATAAGACAATTACTACGGAATGAAAGAAACTGGTATAAAATCTTTGGCCGTCCAATTACTAGGTCCACCGTTAGTAGTCGGGTAGATCCAGCTGTCAATGTCACAGTCATCCTTGCTGTCTTCAATGGCGTTAACCCCAAGGTTGCTGATCAAAGGGGAGGTCCTACAGCCCGAGCGCGTCGAACAACCCTTTGAGCCTCTGTAGTAAAGCCCAACCCAAATTTGTCAGTTTTGTGAGTCAAATCAAGGAGCTGACCCCAATTGGTACACCCACCTTCTTCAACTACGGCCCCGGCGTCCTTGAGAGAAGCCATCTTCAGAGGAGGTTTGTTGTTGGCAGTAGTTTCAGTCGATGCCAAGATCTGAGGGACCTCTTCGAAGTTTTGACAATGAGTTTCTATGAATTCCCCGTCCATCTCTACGTACCGGAAAGAATTGAGGTGGCTCACCATATACTCCTCTTCACCCCTCACAGTGACAATCTTCCCTTTTACCGGATACTTCAGCATTTGGTGTAGTGTGGAAGTAACTGCCCCAGCCTCGTGGATCCAAGGATGATGATCGCACTGAATCGCACTATGTTTCTGACTCAAATATCACATGTTTTCCTTAGTTTTTATTGTCATTTTCTCGTATTATGTTCCTTTTTCCTTTGTTTTCAGGATTCTTGTCATTTCAGAGCCTTCTGTGAAGAAACGAGCCAAAACGCCAAGAAATTAGGGTTTTTCAAGACATTTTGCACTTATGGCGTTCAGCACCGCGCTGGCTACAGGGAACGCGATGACGTGGCCCAGTTTCACCCAGAGATCAACTGCCACGTTCCCATGATGTGGCAGTTCCATGCACCGCGCCCGCGGCCACCCTCACCGCGCCCGCGGCCTTCACAACAAGCTTCCCGCTCAAAAGAAGTTAAGGGGCATGCTGGTCCTTACGCACCTCAAGGATCCTCTATAAATAGTTTTCGATTTTCATTCTTTAGTTTCATCCAAGCTTAGTACAATCTTAAGCCATATACTATCAGTTTCTGTAAAGTGATAATCTCTTCACATCGGGGAGTTATTGCGGTGTAGATTGAGTTGTAATCGAGTCTTGGAGCACTTTGGTTGAAGTTCATCATACCGGCCTTACCTTTCCGTAGATTTGTATCAGATTCAAGTCTCCGACTGGAGCAAGGTTCTATTTTATTGCATTTCTTTATTTAATTGCTCTTACCATAGTCTACACGTTTTATAGACTTTAAATGCTCTTACCATAGTCTACACGTTTTATAGACTTTAAATGCTCTTACCATAGTCTACACGTTTTATAGACTCGCACTTATTATGTCTGGCTAAACTATAAAGGTTAGGATGTAATGATTGTCATCATGGTCGTGTTCCAAATATCATGCTAGTGAAAATACTCTGGGGATGTTTTGCTTCTAACTTAAGTCAATTGTGTTTAAATGTTTATTGGGTAAGATCGAAAGCCGTCCAAACTAATGATACGACTTGATTATTATTTAACCAAACAAAAAGAGCGAAAGCCGTTGATTGGTTAAATAGGAATCATTGACCTTTTTTAGAAAAACGATTTTGGAACTATTTTCGGACGCATTTGTAGGTTTGAAATCGGACTCTTGGTCAAAAGCCAAAAGTCTCTTTAAGTTAATCTTTCCAAGTAAAATCACTTTTCTGTTAAGTCAAAACTATCAATTTCTTAAAAATAGGTTTACCTCTTTAACGCGGAAGGCACCCTTTATATGTGACAATAAAGGAATTTAATTTAAAGAGTAAACTCGGTTCTTAGTAGTCAAAAGCTACAAGTTCCCGTTAAATTTATTCTTTACTATCAATAGAAAATACTGCCCCATAAGTAGGTTCATCTACGCATGACCGGACCAATATCTGATTACATGATTTACATTCCAACCTGTCTTTTAAAACTGTTATTTACCTCGCTCATTTACTTTGTGCACTGCACTCACATCAATATTCTTGTTCGCCTTAGATAAGCACCTTAGCAATAGAGTTGATAGATTGACAATTGGTCTCTGTGGTTCGATAATCTTATATATTACTTCGATAGGCTGTACACTTGCAGTACTACATTTAGGCTATACGTTACAGATTAAACCCATCAGATGACCCAATAAACAAGAATACGACGGCCTGATGTTCATCACATAGAAGGTGGACCCAAAGGTATGAGAACCCACTTTGACAGTGTTGTACCCCAAAATTTTCCCTCCCATATTGCTCAAAACATTTCAAGTGAGATCCTTAAATTGCTCAAGGAAGTCCTAGGGTTGACCAGACAAACTCTCTCCTAAGGCAGTCTACCTCAAATTATGGTTTCATGTTGCATCAATATACTTGATCCCAAGGGATCCCAAATTCTCACCATTGTCCTAATATGTTCTCAATATCATCCATGTCAAGTTTCAAGCCCTACAGAGAAAATTTGCTCAGTCAATTGCTTAAAGGCCTGAAAGTCGGATGTGATAGGGCAAAAGTCAACTGTGGTCCCCATACAGTCAAACCTCAAATATTTTTGGTCAACACCCTAATTTTGAAGTATTATTCATCATTTGATCAAGGGTTGATCATGATTCCCCAAGGATTGCTCACAATTCATCAAGAACCAAAAGTTGCTAAATTAGGGTTTTGCAGGAAAAGTCAACCCAACTTTGACCAAGCATAACTTTCTCATACTTTATTAGAAATGATCCATCCAAAGCCCGTTTTGAAGAGGATGCAATTCCCAACAATTCATCTTCAACTCCCAAGTTCAAAATATGCACTCACAAGAAGTTATGAATTTGGACATTATAGGTCATTTTGAAAAGTCAACAAAAACACTTTTTTTGTCAAAGCTTCATACATGAACATGGAAGACCCAATTTAGATGAGACCAAAAGGGTTGCTTATAGGATATCTTGATATTTCTAAAAAGTCAAATAACACCTTCATAGAGTCAAAATTGAAGAAGTTATGCATTGGTGAAGTTGACCCTTTTTGCAAAATTTCCAAAAGTCAAAAGTGCCTCAAATTGCAATTTTTGTCAAATGGGCCCAAATTTTTGTACTTGTCTTGAGTTTGTAACATGGTCCATGACCCATGATCCTTCCCACTTGCATAAATCATGGAAATATCAAAATCATTTAAGCCTTGAGATTTTGTGCATATTTCAGGTCCCTTATACAGCTAGCAATAAAGTCATATCGTGCAAGGCATGTTTGTACATAAAAATATTGGTTTTTGGCTTATTTTAGAAAGATCTACATGGGAATCAAATCACGATCAAAGACCATAATTGAAAAAGATTGGATGCACATTTTCAAACCTAATTCAATCATTGATATATATTAAACAAATGCAGACCAAAAGAACAAGGGTTGGAGGCGTATAGAGTGAAGAACAAACTTGGAAAAACTCAAGAAAAGTAGCAATCTGTTTTCATACTTCCAGGCATTTTCAAACCTCCCAAGCTATCTCATTCGTTTCCTGAGTGTACAGGGAGTCTATACCAATCAATAGCAAGTGTTTTCGTACCCAGAAACGCGAGGTAAGTGCTTCACGACATCCCTCCCTTTTTAAAATCGAATCTCATTATTTTGGTACTTGTAGCATGAATTACATATATTTTTTTGTTCCTTGAAGCATTTGCAAGTAATTGGTAATGACTAATTGCATTTTTGATAACTATACTGAAATCCACCATGGCTAGGGTTTTCTTGTTCGTTTTAGGGGTTTTGAGTGCAGGTAAAATTGGCCCAAAAGAGGGATGTTATGGTGTTCATGAGGTCAAGGCGAGTTGATCTGAATCATTAGTTTTGATTTATTGTGTCTGTGTGAGATTTTGAAAGTTGCAGGGGTTATAGCTACGGACTTATGTCTGTAGGTAAAAGTCCTTGACTTTTACCAACGGAGATGGGAAGAAGAAGGTGGCGTGGCACCACCCCATTTGCCCAATTGAAATTCGCGCGTTGTATAATTCTTAATTTGTGTTTTTTAATATAATGTTTATTTGTTATATGATATATAAACAAGCGTTCTGGCTCAGTTGGTTGTGAGGCGAAGGAAAAGGCCATAGGACCTGGGTTCGAATCCCAGGTTCCCCATGTTATTTCACAATATTTTTTCTTACATGATCAGGCAGGTGCACAGGCACAATAACCATCATGGACCATCAGCTTGCAACCACTGGATCTTAAGCAGATCAAATCCAAAGGCCATCACATGAAAGTCTACCAAAGGCCCTAGTCAACGTGCAACATTGGAACCAGGAGGGTCCACATGGACCAAGGTTTTGGGCCCAGATTTGCTTATTGGCACCCCCCCCCCCTCAATTGTTGTAACACCAAGCCCAATTCTCTTTTCTTTTCTTTTATTTAGTTTTGCTTAATTATTTTCTCTAACAAAATTAATTCTTATTTTATAAAAAAATCATAAAATCAATTTTCATCAAATTAGGTTTAGGTTTTATTTTTTACCAAAATTAATTTAATTAGTTTGATTTAATTTTAGGGTAACTTTAATTCTTTTGTAAATAAATAAAAATCAATTAGAAATTATGTTTTGTTTAAATTAATTTTTATGTTATTTTCTTAAATAACCAAAAATACAAAAATAGGTCAAAATTAATTATTTTTCTTAATTTAATTTAATTAGCAATTAGGTTTGTATTTATTTAATTTAAAACCTTATTCTTTCTTAAAATAATCAAAAACAACCAAAAATAATTTTTTCTTTTAATTAGGTTTAGACGGGGTCAAAACCTTAATTTTCTCTCGTTTTTAATTCATCGTGCGCATTTATTTATTTTTGCAAATATTAATGTAACTGCTCATGGGATGTAATAGTTTAATTAGGTTTTTTTTCTTTTATTTATCGTTTTACGGGTTTTTGGCTATGTAATTAATCCCTCTCCCCGAAGCCTTGTAATAGCATAGTTTTATTTCTCGCATTTTTATTTTCGCAAATATTAACTGTTAGATGTATGATAATAGGATTGCATGACAAGAATGTATGTCAATTTTAAACCAGTTAGCAAACCCTAAATGTGCAAAGATAATAACTGAAATTGAATCACTCGCACATGCGCACTCCTAGGGTATACTCTCACTTCAGTTGCCTTCGGTAAACGATCATTAAGTATAGGGTATTTTAGTGGTCGCTCTCTTGTCTAAACAAAGATCAAAAGTCCCGTTCGGAAATGTTTCCTCGGAAATGTTACCTCAAATATGATCTTAAGACATTAGGGTTATTACTAAGACGTCCTAACATTGCTTTAGTGATCGTACGTCCCTTTCGAATTGACCCTTACAACTCCAACGATGGTGCTACCTACTCTTTAATAGTGGGATAGCGTTGTCTAAAGGAAACAAGAACAGAAACATTCTTTTTTCGAGTAGGTAGATGCTAGTAGGTACTTGCTCAAAATCAAACTTTTCACACTTACACTTTTCCAAACAAAGTTTTCAAAAACACTTCGTAACACTCTTTAAGACAGAAGCAAGGGTTAAATCGAAGTAAAACAAAAACTTTTCGAAACACACAAACACGGAAGCAATTTTAAAATGATGAGCAAGTACCTAAAAGCCCGTAGAAAACTACGGATAGAAAGGGTGCTAATACCTTCCCTTTCTATAATCTACCCCCCGTACTCAAAATCTCGAAAAAAGAATTTTTGTGTGCTTTTTTCCTTTCCAGTTTGATAAAATGAAAGTCGGTGGTGACTCTTGCTTACCGCGACATTTTGCGAACACAAACGCAAAATGCAAACCAGCATTTTCCTAAAACAGTCTGGTTCTGCCACCGTATCACAGAACTGGCGACTCTGTTGGGGATTGGATAAGTGGGGTATACCTTAGGATCTAGTTCATCATAATTGCTTCTCTTGTTTGTTTTGTGTGCTTTACTTTTAAGGGTTTTGTTTGGGAGTTACTATAGATCCTAACCCGGATCTGGGGGATACCTTTTGGGTAAGTAGCAATAAACTGTGAGGGAATTATACGGCATAGACCGATACGGTTGAAGCAGTAGCTACGTTGATGTGGAACATTAGTTGGTACCGGTATCCCTTGTGGAGAAACGAGGAGAATACGGGGCTGCTATATGTGTCATTATGCATCAACTGACCTTAGAACCTATAATTGACCAACTTAGCCATAGGAAGTAGTGAGATAGCCGGTCTCGGTATAAAGCTGGGAACTGGTTGATACTCGATACTACACTCGTTGAGACCATACTCTCGAGATAGTTCCGGCCGCAAGAAAAGATTGCGTGATCTGAAACCATGATCAATGGAGGATGGTCAGTGATATTGAGAACCTCTAAAACCCGGTTACTATTATTAGGACAGGTTGAAACCAACTGAACTTCAAGAGGGTAATACCTAGACCCCATGCAAGCCTGAAACTTAAGGGTTATTGTGTGACTTGTTCGCCTTTACCATGTATGTTATCTGCTATACTTGTTGTGTGCTTTATCATGACATTATGCATCATAACATAGCATTCATACTTCATTATACTAACCATTTCAAAGACCGAGGGGATTTATCTTTGTTCTGTTTTGCAGATTATGGCTTCCATGCGCAGAAACACCATCCGAGTTAACTTTGTGCAGATACATGCTCAACTCAAAGATTTAGCCTCGAGAGTTTCCGATACTTCTTCATTCATTAGAAGACATGGTCAGCTTCTTAGTTTGGTTACCTCAAAGTTTGATGACCAGATGATGAGTGTGCTTTTCCAGTTCTTCGATCTGGTGCATCATTGCTTCACTTTCCCGAATTATCAGCTAGTTCCCACTATGGAAGAGTTTTCTCACTTATTGGGCGTATCCATCCTTGAGCAGATGCCCTTCACAGGTTTGGAAGAGACTCCCAGACCAGAGGACATTGCTTCAGCTTTACATTTGAAAAGGGTTGATGTAGTATCCAACTAGGAGACACGAAGCGGGGTTAAAGGTTTCTTAGCCAAGTTTCTGATGGATCAAGCTCAACTGTTCTAGGATAATTTGGACTTTCAGGCTTTCGAATACATCTTGGCTCTCCTTATCTACGGCTTGGTTCTGTTCCCGAATCCATATTCCTTCATAGATTTAAATGCGGTTAAGATCTTCCTGTCTCGCAATCCTGTGCCTACTCTTCTGGGTGATATCTTACATGCCCTCTACACTCGTATTGTGCGAAGAAGAGGGACTCTCATGTGTTGTATGCCGCTACTAGCAAGGTGGTTTATTTCACACCTCCCCAAGTCCGTGTTGAAGAATGAAGAAGGTTTAGGGTGGTCTTACAGAATAATGTCCCTTACCCATAAAGACATTCTTTGGAGTTCCAAGGCTATGGAAAGCACTGCTGTCATTGATCGATGTGGGGGATACCCTAATGTCCCATTGCTCGGGATCAGAGGAGGAATAACCTATAGTCCTTGTTTAGCTTTGCGACAGTTTGGTCGTGCTCGGAGAGACGGTCCTCATGAGTTACTTCTTATAGATATTGCATTTGACTACAAGGAAGATGTTGACGAGCATCGTCAAAGGTTTATACAAGCCTGGGGCATGGTGAACAGGTTTGACCCTTAAGAACTAGGACCAAAGACTTATCTCCATATGCCACCTCATTTCCAGTGGGTCCGAGCTCGAGCCCAGAAGCTTGGGATGCCTTATGAAGCTGTGTTTATAGTGATTGTGGAGCCTACCAATGAAGAGGGTGTCCCTTATACAGTCCTTTATCCCTACATGCCCACTGATCTTGGGGCATTCAAGAGATCCTAGATTCAGTTGAAGGAGGAAAGGGATACCTACCGGGAGAAGTATCATGAGCATGAGAGGAAGATCTTAAAGCTCACCAGGCAACTTGAGAATGAAAGGACGATCAGTGACTATGTCAGCACAAAGGGGAAGCGACCATGGGATTTCTGATTTTTGCTTTTTCTAGTTTAGATTTGTTTTCAGTTTATTTCTTTTGTAACGCCTCAAAGGCATTGTTAAACATTTTTACAAGTTTAATCTAATAAAGTTTGTTTATTTCTTGGTTTGCAAATTTAAATCTCCCAAGGTCATTGAAATCATTACATACGCATCCCATTATCATGCACATCATTATAGGTATCATTACAAGTTTCTCATCTCCTTCGTTGTTTATTTCAGCACGAAATGTCTTCTGAAATACCTACCGATCAAGCCATCAAAGCTCTTCAGACACATAATGCCCAATTCCAAGAGATGTTCTTGAACTTGGCTAAGGGGCAAGAGGATTTGAACACTCTCATCCTGAAGGAGAAGAAGAAGAAGAAGAAGAAGAAGAAGAAGAAGAAGAAGAAGGTGGTTCTGCTGAATATGGGTCATAGATTTGGGAATAGGTTATGACAAGAAGCTGATTTGTCTCATTCATCCAAAGGAGGAGAGAATCAATAAAAAGAAAAGGGTCCTATTCCTGTAGTCTCTAATAATGACACTGATTTTGATGATGAACAGTACCCTCATGCTGAGGATAGGTACAAACAACTTGAAGACCGTCTGAGTGCTATGGAGATTCAGAAGATACCTGGTTTGGACTTTGTAGATCTGGGACTAGCATCTGGGGTGGTGATCCCTCACAAGTTTAAAGCTCCAGTCTTTGCTAAGTACGATGGAGTATCCTGTCCAAAACTCCACCTCTGCTCGTACGTCAGAAAAATCCAACCTTACACTGCTGATAGAATTTGTGGGTACATTTCTTTCAAGGTAGTCTGTCAGGGACTCATCTTGAATGGTTTTATCAATTGGAAGGAGCTAATGTCTGAAACTGGGAGGACCTTGTTGCTTCTTTTTACAAGTAGTATCAGTATAACGCCGACCTTGCTCCCACTCGTACTCAGCTTCAGGGTATGTCTATGGGTGCAAGCGAAGGTTTTAAGGACTATGCTCAGAAGTGGAGAGATTTGGCTGGAAGAGTCCAACCCCCTCTGTCTGATAGGGAGTTGGTTGATATGTTTCTTGGGACTTTATCTGGTCCATTTTTCAATCATTTGATCGGTAGTTCGTCATCTGGGTTTACTGAATTGATCCTGACTGGGGAGAGAGTAGAAGCTGGTATCCGAAGTGGTAAGATACAGAAGGATACATCGTCAAGTGCAGTAAAGAAGCCTTTCACTGGAAAGAAAGAAGCTAGTGCAGTTTACAGCTCGAGGAGCCAAAACCGACCTGAACGCCGCCAAGAAGTAAATGTGGTAGTAATATCAAGACCCACTGTTGCCCCACAATGCAACAATCAGCAAAGAATGGAGAGACCACAAAGACAATACACTCAGCTCAGTATGACCTTATCTCAAATTCTACCGCAGTTATTGATGATCAACCTGGTAACTCTGAGGGAAGCCCCGAAGAATCCCAGCACCACATCTCCGCTATATAACCCGAACGCCCGCTGCGCCTATCACTCTGATAGCCCAGGGCATGATACAAACAACTGCTGGGCCTTGAGGAATAAGGTGCGAGATTTGATTGAAGCTAAAGAAGTTGAGTTTGACGCTCCGGAAAAGCCCAGTGTCATAATTGCACCCATGCCCAAGCATGACTCGGGAGTCAATGCAATTGAAGATGGTGAAGAAGAGTCAGATATCAACAGCTGGATTTACCCAACTACCGATGGTGGATTGAACAACTGGACGGAAAAATACTTCGTTCTTGTTTCTTTTATTACATAGTAATAGACTTTTGTTTTGAGATTTGTAACAGACAGTTTAAAACTTTACGACCCGGTGCCTTGCCCGAGGCACCTTGGTTTTGTTTGTGAGGGCTTCTTATTTGTCATTTTCATATATCATCAATAAAGCATTGGACGTTTTCTTGCATTACAAATTTTACGCTCCCTGTTTTTCTTTTCTATCTTGCACTTTATTAAAACATCTATTGTCTTACACACACTCACATATCACAATGCAGATCCACATCCACTCTGGATCCCATTGATAACAACTCTGCTATGCCAGTTATGACTTCGAAAATACGATCAACCAAGCCGAGGACGAAGGAGAGGATGATTGTGAAGTGCCTGGGGAACTTGCTAGACTATTACTACAGGAAGAGAGGGCCATATAGCTTCATGAAGAGCCAGTGGAATCAGTGAATTTGGGTATAGAGGAAGACAGGAAAGAGGTCAAGATAGGTGCAAATCTGGAGCTTAGTGTCAAGCAGTGGTTGATACAGATGCTACGCGACTATGTTGAGATCTTCGCCTGGTCTTATGAAGACATGCCCGGTTTAGACACAGATATTGTGGTACACCGCCTGCCAACTAAAGAAGACTGCCCTCCGGTGAAGCAGAAGGTTCGCCGTATGCGCCCTGAGATGTCTAAAAAAATCAAAGCTGAGGTCATGAAACAGTTTAATGTCGGTTTTCTAGCTGTCACTTCTTACCCACAGTGGGTAGCCAACGTTGTTCCAGTGCCCAAGAAGGATGGTAAGGTGAGGATGTGTGTGGACTATAGAGATCTAAACAGGGCGAGCCCCAAGGATGATTTCCCACTTCCTCATATCGATGTTCTAGTCAACAACACCGCGCAGCATAAGATCTTCTCCTTTATGGATGGTTTTTCTGGTTACAATCAGATTAAGATGGCTTCTGAAGACATGGAGAATACAACTTTCGTTATGCAGTGGGGCACCTTTTGCTACAAGGTCATGTCGTTTGGATTGAAGAATGTTGGGGCAACGTATCAGCACGCCATGGTTGCTTTGTTCCACGACATGATTCACCATGAGATTGAGGTTTACGTTGATGACATGATTGTAAGGTCCCTGACTGAGGAAGAACACCTTGACCATCTCCAAAAGTTATTTGACAGGTTGAAGATGTATAAGCTGAGGTTAAACCCGAACAAGTGCACCTTCGGGGTGAGGTCTGGTAAGCTGCTGGGTTTCATTGTTAGTGATAAAGGTATTCAAGTGGATCCTGCAAAGGTGAAGGCTATACAGGATATGCCAGCTCCCCGAACGGAAAAGGAAGTCAGAGGCTTTTTGGGACGTCTGAACTACATCGCCCGATTCATTTCACATCTGACTGCTACTTGTGAGCCAATCTTCAAGCTGCTGAAGAAAGATCAAGTGGTAAAATGGAATGATGAATGTCAGGCCGCTTTCGAAAGGATCAAATAATATCTCCAAGAGCCACCTATTCTGATGCCTCCAGTTGAAGAAAGACCCTTGATCTTATACTTGACAGTACTCGACAATTCGATGGGGTGTGTGTTGGGGCAGCATGACGAGTCTGGCCGAAAAGAGCACGCTATTTACTACCTTAGCAAAAAGTTTACCGACTGTGAGACCCGATACTCACTGATTGAGAAAACTTGCTGCGCTTTGGCATGGGCTGCTCGCCGGCTGAGACAGTATATGCTGACTCACAGCACCTTATTGATATCAAAGATGGACCCAATCAAGTATATCTTCGAAAAGCCTGCCTTGTCTGGAAGAATAGCAAGATGGCAGATGATCTTAACTGAGTATGACATCCAATACACAACCCAAAAAGAAATCAATGGGAGTGTGTTGGCAGATCATTTGGCGCATCAGGCTGTGGATGATTACCAGTCTATGAATTTCGAGTTTCTGGATGAAAATATCATGTTGGTGACCGACTGTGAAAAACTTGGACCGGATGAAGGACCTGAGGAAGGATCCCGATGGTCTATGTATTTTGATGGAGCTTCAAACGTGTTGGGTAATGGCATTGGCGCTGTGATCATATCTCCGGAGGGCTGTCATACTCCGTTCACTGCCCGATTATGTTTTAACTGCACCAACAATATGGCGGAGTATGAAGCGTGCATCATGGGCCTTCGAGCAGCTATTGACTTAAGGATTAATTTCTTGAGTGTGTTCGGAGATTCCGCTCTAGTGATCAGTCAGATCAAAGGCGAGTGGGATACGAAACACCCAAATCTTATTCCTTACAAGGAGTATGTACTGACATTGCTTCCGCACTTTTAGGAGATAACCTTTGAACACTTCCCAAGAGAGGAAAACCAGTTAGCGGACGCGCTAGCTACCATGTCTTCTATGTTCAAGGTCAGGTGGGTCAATGAGGCTCCCCAGATTACCATTTAGAGGTTGGACGAACCCGCACATTGCTGTGACATTGAGGCTGAAGAGGTAGCAGATAAACCCTGGTTTCACAAGGTAAAGAGGTATCTTGAGGCTCAAGAATACCTCGAGGGTGCATCTGTTAATGATAAGAAGTTCTTGAGGAGGTTTGCTGTGAAGTTCTTCATCAGCAATGGTGTCCTTTACAAGCGTAACCATGATTCGACCTTACTGCGATGTGTGGACAAAAGAGAGGCGGAAAGGATTATGGCAGAATTATATGAAGGTACCTTTGGAACTCATTCCAATAGACATACCATGGCAAAGAAGATCCTAAGAGTAGGATATTACTGGTCTACTATGGAAGTCGATTGTTATCAACATTCTCAAACCTGTCATAAGTGCCAAGTCTATGCTGATAAGGTGCATGTACCTCCAGTTCCTCTGAATGTTTTGACAGCTCCTTGGCCTTTTGCAATGTGGGCATCAATATAATTGGTGAGATAAGACCTACTGCGTCCAACGCGCATCGTTTCATTCTGGTAACAATTGATTACTTTACAAAGTGGGTTAAGGCAGCTTCCTTTGCTACAGTAACCAAGAACGTCGTGGCGCGGTTTATCCGACACAACTTGATCTGTCGATATGGTGTACCAGAGAGGATCATTACGGACAATGGTACAAATCTCAACAATACGATGATCACCGAGCTCTGCAAATAGTTTAAGATACAGCATCACAACTCTTCTCCTTAGCGGCCGAAGATGAATGGGACTGTTGAAGCAGCTAATAAGAACATCAAGAAGATTGTGTAGAATATGACGGTGACATACAAAGACTAGAACGAGATGTTACCATTCGCTCTTCACGGGTATCTCACCTCAGCGCGGATGTTAACAAGGGCAACACCCTACTCTTTGGTGTATGGCATGGAGGCAGTCTTACCCATTGAGGTCCAAATACCCTCTCTCCGGATTATGAAGGATGCAGGTTTGAGCGAAGATGACTGGATCCAGACCCGACTTTATCAACTAAATCTAATTGATGAAAAAAGACTTACTGCTATTTGTCATGGTCAGGCGTATCAAAAGCGAATGATCAAGGCTTTTAATAAGAAAGTCAGACGACAAGAGTATCAACTCGGGGATCTGGTGATCAAACGCATCATACTGCCACAAGGTGATCCTAGGGGCAAATGGACCCCTACGTACGAAGGGCCATTTGTGGTTAAGAACATTTTCTCGGGAGGAGCTATGATTCTAACCACCATGGATGGTGACGACCTTCCTCACCCCATCAATGCAGGCATAGTGAAAAAATACTATGCATAATCAAAGACCCGCTAGGTTGATTGGCCTAGGCAAAAATAAGGGCTTCCCGGTGAACCAAAAGGGTTCGGGAAAAAATAAGGGATGAAAATGAAAAAACTGTACACCCGGCAAGTCGAAAACCTGAAAAGGCGGCTTGGGGAAAAAAGGGTATCCCAGTGGACTGAAAACCCGAAAGGGCGGTCCAGGCAAAAATTAGGGATCAAAGTGTAACACTATGTCTCATTGGATTATCTTGCAACCAGACTTTGGTATCGACTATCGAGCTCGGACGGCGCCAATCAATCTGATATACCTTCAACCAAGTATCAAAGTGATGAGACGCTCGAAGATATAAAGGCAATAGCAGAGTTGGAACCCAGTGGGATTGTTCACATAGCTGTTTTTCTTTGTTTTTCACAAATTGTATAATTTCTATCTTTCGGCGGCGTTCTCTTACTAGGACGTCAGCCTCTTGTACAAAACGCCTATTACAGGCTAACTTCAAAAGTAAATAAAAATTCATTTTCACAAAGAAATTTCAAATTGTTTTTCTTTTTCTGTTTTGTTTTGTAAGAACGTCCAATGATTCATTTTTGATATATGCATTTGAAAATAATTGTTGCTCATAAATATTTACATGCGAAACAAAGACGATTACTCGTAATTTCAAGAACAGGGGCAAACGAGAAAGGTCCAAACCTTACAGTTGCTCTATCCACCAGGTACATGGATAGACCCAGCTTGAGAAAATGACTAAAAGTGCATACACTCCCCCGCAGAGTAGGAAACGTCTGAAGACGTTGGTGATAATTCTCCCCAAGTAGAGCTCATCTATCACCAACAATAGAAGACTATCCCCAGTGGAGTTTATTTCTTCCACAAGCAGAAATTCAATCCCCAACAGGGTTCGTTATTGCCAGCAATGATAATTCATCCCCAGCCGAAGTTATTTTTCCAAATCAGCAGATCTTCTAGCAGAATCTCTCTTACCCATAGAGTCATTCCCTCGCCAGTTTATTCTCCAGCAGAGTTATTATCCCGCCAACTTATTCTCAAATCATCTTCATTCATTATCCCCAGCGGAAACTAAGAATTCAACTTCTTGCACTCTCCACTAGCAGTCCGGGATTTATTTTCCCTAGCTAGAGAATATCATAAAAACATTGCATATCCATACAGCATGGCATGCGCATACGCATCATACATCACAATCTCATTTATTTTGAGAACATCATTGCTCAATACATTTCATACATCATGACATTACATACGACTAACTCTTTACCTTTCAGGGAAAGGTACAATCAAATTCTCACAGATTTTCTCTGGTTCAGTCAAATCAATGCTGAAGATTTTTATTCCAGTTCAAGCTATGAAGCCTGGATCCGACCGGATAATATCTTGATTTCTAAATCATATTGTAAAGCTCGGAGAATGACCGGATAACAGTATCAAACACCACAAAGCCTGGAATCGACCAGATAGTGGTTTATCTTTAATCTATGAAGCCCGGATTCGACCAGATAATAGTTTAACCCCCAGCAAGTTATTGTGAATCCTGGATTACGACCATATAGCAATACAAGTTACTGTGAAGCCTGGATTACGACCAGATAGCAGTGCAAGACGCCATGAAGCCTGGATTCGACCAAATAGTGGTATGTCATAGACACAAGCCGTGAAGCCCGGATTACGACAGGATAACAGCTCAACAAGTTATTGTGAAGCCTGGATTACGACCAGATAGCAATACAAGTTACTATGAAGCCTGGATTACGACCAGATAGCAGCCAAGAATAATACGAAGCCTGGATTCGACCAGATAGTGGTATATCTTTAAAGCAAGTTATGAAGCCTTGGTTCGACCGGATAGTATCTTGATTTCTCCAAACACCATGAAGCCTGTATTCGACCAGATAATGGTATGAGACATCGTGAAGCCTGAATTACGACCAGATAGCGGTAAAAGACACTGAAGCCTGGATTACGACCAGATAACAGTACAAGACACTGTGAAGCTTGGATTTCGACCAAATAGCAGTTTACCTGGACAATTTCTAAGAAGCCCGGAGTCGACCGAATATTAGTGTGCCCTAAATTCAAGTTGAAGCCCGGATGCGACCAGATAATAACTTAATTCCTTCTGAAGCCTGGATTACTACCAGATAAGAACTGAGAAATTGCGAAGCCTGGATTACGACCGGATAGCAAGTTTAATCTCATCCCCCCAGTAAGTCACTGTAAAGCCTAGAGCACGACCAGATAGAAGTCGATCTTATCACTATGAAGCCTGGATCACGACTAGATAGTAGTTCAGTTTCACCTCTTTGACTAAGAGACAATTTCCCAGTAGAATAACGGACGACCGAAGCTCCTAAAATTCAACTTTTACCAAGACAGAGACCAGCATTCCCCAGCGAAATCTTCCTCAACAACAGGTATATGGGTTCTCGCTAAAGAATATCTTAGGCGATCAACACTCCTTCGGATGGCATATCTAAGCCCATTCTCCGTCATCAATCTCCAAATGGCATCTATAAGCCCATTCCCGACATCACAAGACAAGTACCACTTCATGCGAGTGCAAATTTCTGGGCATTCTAGTGTTCAATCATCTTCAACCTTCGGATCACGAAAGGCAGACAAGCCAATCTACATCCTCAGGTTTAAGAAGATTGAACAGGGGCATCTGTTGTACCCTAAAATTTTCCCTCCCATATTTCTCAAAACATTTCAAGTGAGATCCTCAAATTGCTCAAGGAAGTCCAAGGGTTGACCAGACAAACTCTCTCCTAAGGCAGTCTACCTCAAATTAGGGTTTCATGTTGCATCATGATACTTGAGCCCAAGGGATCCCAAATTCTCACCATTGTCCTAATATGTTCTCAATATCATTCATGTCAAGTTTCAAGCCCTACAGAGAAAATTTGCTCAGTCAATTGCTCAAAGGCCTGAAAGTCGATTGTGACAGGGCAAAAGTCAACTGTGGTCCCCATACACTCAAACCTCAAAGATTTTTGGTCAACATCCTCATTTGGAAGTATTATTCATCATTTGATCAAGGGTTGATCATGATTCCCCAAGGATTGCTCACAATTCATCAAGAACCAAAAGTTGTAAATTAGGGTTTTGTAGGAAAAGTCAACCCAACTTTGACCAAGAATAACTTTATCATACTTTATTAGAAATGACCCATCCAAAGCTCGTTTTGAAGAGGATGCAATGCCCTACAATTTATCTTCACCTCTCAAGTTCAAAATATGCACTCACAAGAAGTTATGAATTTGGACGTTATAAGTCATTTTGAAAAGTCAACAAAAACACCTCTTTTGTCAAAGCTTCATACGTGAACATGGAATACAAAATTGAGATGATACCAAAAGGGTTGCTTAGAGGACATCTTGAGATTTATAAAAAGTCCAAGAACACCTTCATAGAATCAAAATTGAAGAAGTTATGCATTGGTGAAGTTGACCCTTTTTGCAAAATTGCCAAAAGTCAAAAGTGCCTCAAATTGCAATTTTTGTCAAATGGGCCTAACTTTTTGTACTTGTCTTAAGTTTGTAACATGGTCCACGACCCATGATCCTTCCCACTTTCCTTTATTTTATTTTTTCCATTTATTTTGATTTTTATTTCAATTAAATAAAATTAAATCAAAATAAACCATGGAAATATCAAAATCATTTAAGCCTTGACATTTTGTGCATATTTCAGGTCCCTTATACAGCTAGCAATGAAGTCAAATAGTGCAAGGCATGTTTGTACATAAAAAGATTGGTTTTTGGATTATTTTGGAAAGATCTTCATGGGAATCAAATCATGATCAAAGACCATAATTGAAAAAGATTGGATGCACATTTGCAAACCTAATTCAATCATTGATATATATTGAACAAATGCAGACCAAAAGAACAAGGGTTGGAGGCGTATAGAGTGAAGAACAAACTTGGAAAAACTCAAGAAAAGTAGCAATCTGTTTTCATACTTCTAGGCATTTTCAAACCTCCCAAGCTATCTCATTCGTTTCCTGAGTGTACAAGGAGTTTATATCAATCAATAGCAAGTGTTTTCGTGCCCAGAAACGCGAGGTAAGTGCTTCACGACATCCCTCCCTTTTTGAAATCGAATCTCATTATTTTGGCACTTTAGCATGAATTACTTATATATTTTTGTTCCTTGAAGCATTTGCAAGCTATTGGTAATGAGTAATTGCATTTTTGATAGCTATATTGAAATCCACCATGGCTAGGGTTTTCTTGTTCATTTTAGGGGTTTTGAGTGCAGGTAAAATTGGCCTAAAATAGGGATGCTATGGTGTTCACGAGGTCAATGCGAGTTGATCTGCATCATTAGTTTTGATTTATTGTGCCTGTGTGAGATTTTGAAAGTTGCAGGGGTTATAGCTACGGACTTATGTCTGTAGGTAAAAGTCCTTGACTTTTACCAACGGAGGTGGGAAGAAGAAGGTGGCGTGGCACCACCCCATTTGCCCATTTGAAATTCGCGCGCTGTATAATTCTTAATTTGCGTTTTTTAATATAATGTTTATTTGTTATATGATATACAAACAAATGTGTTGGCTCAGTTGGTTGTGAGGCGAAGGAAAATGCCATAGGACCTGGGTTCGAATCCCAGGTCCCCCATGTTATTTCACAATATTTTTTCTTACATGATCAGGCAGGTGCACAGGCACAATAACCATCATGGACCATCAGCTTGCAACCACTGGATCTTAAGCAGATCAAATCCAAAGGCCATCACATGAAAGTCTACCAAAGGCCCTAGTCAACGTGCAACATTGGAACCAGGAGGGTCAACATGGACCAAGGTTTTGGGCCCAGAATTGCTTATTGGCACCCCCCTCAATTGTTGTAACACCAAGCCCAATTCTCTTTTCTTTTCTTTTATTTAGTTTTGCTTAATTATTTTCTCTAACAAAATTAATTCTTATTTTATCAAAAAATCATAAAATCAATTTTCATCAAATTAGATTTAGGTTTTATTTTTTACCAAAATTAATTTAATTAGTTTGATTTAATTTTAGGGTAACTTTAATTATTTTGTATATAAATAAAAATCAATTAGAAATTAGGTTTTGTTTAAATTAATTTTTATGTTATTTTCTTAAATAACCAAAAATACAAAAATAGGTCAAAATTAATTATTTTTCTTAATTTAATTTAATTAGCAATTAGGTTTGTATTTATTTAATTTAAAACCTTATTCTTTCTTAAAATAATCAAAAACAACCAAAAATAATTTTTTCTTTTAATTAGGTTTAGACGGGGTCAAAACCCTAATTTTCTCTCATTTTTAATTCATCGCGCGCGTTTATTTATTTTTGCAAATATTAATGTAACTGCTCATGGGATGTAATAGTTTAATTAGGTTTTTTTTCTTTTATTTATCGTTTTACGGGTTTTTGGCTATGTAATTAATCCCCCTCCCGGAAGCCTTGTAATAGCATAGTTTTATTTCTCGCATTTTTATTTTCGCAAATATTAACTGTTAGATATATTATAATAGGATTGCATGACAAGAATGTATGTCAATTTTAAAATGGTTAGCAAACCCTAAATGTGCAAAGATAATAACTGAAATTGAATCACTCGCACATGCGCACTCCTAGGGTATACTCTCACTTCGGTTGCCTTTGGTAAACGATCATTAAGTATAGGGTATTTTAGTGGTCGCTCTCTTGTCTAAACAAAGATCAAAAGTCCCGTTCAAAAATGTTGCCTGGGAAATGTTTCCTCGAATATGATCTTAAGACATTAGGGTTATTACTAAGACGTCCTAACATTGCTTTAGTGATCGTATGTCCCTTTCGAATTGACCCTTACAACTCCAACGATGGTGCTACCTACTCTTTAATAGTGGAATAACGTTGTCTAAAGGAAACAAGAACAAAAACATTCTTTTTTTCGAGTAGGTAGATACTAGTAGGTACTTGCTCAAAATCAAACTTTTCACACTTACACTTTTCCAAACAAAGTTTTCAAAAACACTTCGTAACACTCTTTAAGACAGAAGCAAGGGTTAAATCAAAGTAAAACAAAAACTTTTTGAAACACACAAACACGGAAGCAATTTTAAAATGATGAGTAAGTACCTAAGAGCCCGTAGAAAACTACGGATAGAAAGGGTGCTAATAACTTCCCTTTCTATAATGTACCCCCCCCCCCCCCCCCCCCCCCCCCCCGTACTCAAAATCTCGAAAAAGGAATTTTTCTGTGCTGTTTTCCTTTCCAGTTGGATAAAATAAAAGTCGGTGGCGACTCTTGCTTACTGCGACATTTTGCAAACACAAACGCAAAACGTAAACCAGTATTTTCCTAAAAAAGTCTGGTTCTTCCACCGTATCACAGACAGGTATGTCCACCTCCTCGTGCATCATTCTTTTCGACCCGTCAAAAGCCCTTACCACAATGTTACTAGGCTTTTAAGTCAAACCCTCACAATCCAATCAGTCCAACGCCTTCTTTGGCAGAACATTCAGCAAAGACCCAGTATCTACCAACACATGATCCATAGTGGTGCCCCTGATTTCAATCAAGACATGCAGAGCATCATTATGCTTCCTTCCCTTTGGTGTCAAGTCTGCATCTGAAAAACCCAGCCCATTGTCAATGGAACAACAGGAACCAAAGTTTTCTCGAACAAAATTTCTTTGTTGTCCATCAGGCGTTGGACACCTGACTTCAGCAAATAGAAACCAGAAGGCAAAAATGAACACATGTGGCAACCTTCACCACAACCCAGAAATAAACCGGCCAACAGCAAATTCTTCTTCACAATCATGAGAGGAGTAGAAACTTCATCCACCAAGGTCACAAACAAGTCGGTATCAACAACATTAATTCCACGACCGTGCTTAGGCATGGGAGCAGTTATGACATTGGGCTTTTCTGGAGCATCGAACTCAATTTCCTTGGCTTCGATCAGATCTTGTACCTTATTTCTTAGATCCCAACAGTCATTGGTGTCATGGCCATGACTTTCAGAATGATAGGCACACCGAGCATTTGGATTATCTCGGGGAGATGCGGTGTTTGGATTCTTGGGAGCCTCTTTCAAGGTCGCCAAGTTGGATCTCAACAGATGGGGTAAAACTTCAGCCAGTGTCATGTTGATTCCGGTAAACTGTCGTTGTGGTCTTTCCACCCTTTGTTGATTGTTTCATTGTGGAGCGACCGCAGGCCTAGGTATCATTACGGCACTTACTGTCTGACGATGTTTAGCTCTATTTTGGCCCCTCGGGCTATAGATGGCACTGGCTTCCTTCTTACCAGCAAAAGGCTTCTTTACCAAACTCGAAGAGGCATCCTTTTGTATCTTGCCGCTCCGAATCCGAGCTTCTACTCTCTCTCCAGTCAGAATTAGCTCAGTGAAACCAGCTGACGAGCTTCCGATCAAATGATTAAAGAATGGACCAGATAGCGCCCCCAGAAACATATCAACCAACTCCCTATCAGACAACGGGGGTTAGACTCTCCCAGCCAAGTCTCTCCACTTCTGTGCATAGTCCTTAAAGCCTTCACCTGCACCCATGGACATACTCTGGAGTTGAGTACGAGTAGGAGCAAGGTCGGCGTTGTACTGGTACTGCTTATAGAAAGCAGCAGCCAAATCTTCCCAATTTCGAACATTGACTCTCTCCAGTTGGTAGAACCATTCAAGCTGAGTCCCTGATAGACTATCTTGAAAGAAATGAACCCACAAATTTCTATCAGCGGCGTGGGGCTGGATCTTTCTGACATAAGAGCGGAGATGGAGTTTTGGGCAGGACACCCCATCATACTTTGCAAAAATTGGAGCTTTGAACTTCTGCGGGATGACCACTCCCGACACCAATCCCAATTCTTCGAAATCCAGCCCAGGTATCCTCTGGACTTCCATAGCACTCAAGCGATCTCCCAATTGCTTGTATCTATCCTCAGTGGGAGGATACTGCTCATCATTGTAGTCGGTATCATTGTCAGAAACTTCAGGACTGGGATCCTTCTCCCTTGTCTCTTCTTCTTGATTCTCCCCTTCCTTGGATGAAGAGGTCAGATCGACTTGTTGCTTCAATGGCCCTCTAAACATTCTGCCCATATTCAGAATACCGGCAACCCTCTTATTTTTCTTTTTCTCTTTCAGGATGAGGGTCTTCAGATCCTACTGCCCTTTTGCCAGATTTATGAAAATTTGCTGGAACTGGGCGTTTTGTGCCTGAAGATCCTTAATGCTTTGTTCAGAAGACATTTCTACTGAAATAAATAGCGAAGAAGATGAGAAACCTGTAATGGTACCTGTACATGTAATGCTATGAATGGGATGCATATGCAATGATTTCAAAGACTTTGGGAAATTTAAATTTGCGAACCAAAATGAAACAAAGATTTTATTAGTCAAATTCAAAGTTCAAATGCCTTTTAGGCGTTACAATTAAAAACAAATCTAAAACTAGAAAAGAAATAAAAATTCCCATGGATGCTTCCTCTTCATGTCGAGATAGATATTGAGTCCTTTTTCCTCATGGAGCTGCTTTGTGAGCTCTAAAACCTTCCTCTCCTGGGCATAGAACTGATCCTTATAAGTATCCCGATATTTCTTCAACTGAATCCAACACCTCTGTAATTCTCCAAGATCAGTGGGCATATCGGGATAGAGAACCGTGTAAGGAATACCCCCTTTAGTAGTGGGTTCCATAATCAATGGTAAAAAAACCATATAGGGCATCATAAGTTTATGGGCGCGAGCTCGTACCCATTGGAGGTAAGGTTCCATAGGAATGGAAGCCTTTGGCCCCAAAGCCTTGGCGCCAGATCTATTTACCATGCCCCAAGCTCGTACGAATCTCCGGCGATACTCTTGAACGTCATCCTCATAGTTGAATATAATGCCCTTGATAAGTAACTCATGGGGACCATCTCTTCGAGCGTAACCAAATTGTCGCAGAGCTAAACAAGGATTATAGGTTATACCCCCTCTGATGTCGAGTAACAGGACATTAGGGTATTCCCCACAGCGGTCAATAATAGTAGTGTTTTCCATAGCTCGGGAACACTAGAGAATATCCATGTGAGCGAGTGACATTATCCTTTGTGACCAACCCACACCTTCTTCATTCTTCAGTACGGACTTAAGGAGGTGAGAAATAAACCACCTCGGCAGCAATGGCATGCAGCACATAAGAACCCCTTTTCTCTTCATGGTACGAGTATGGAGAGTGTGCAAAATATCCCCGAGCAAGGTAGGCACAGGGTTGTGAGAGAGGAAGATCTTGATAGCATTCACATCTATGAATAAGTCTGGATTAGGGAATAGTACTAACCCATAGATTAAAAGGGCCAAGACCTTCTCAAAAGCCTGAAAATCCATATCATCCCAAAACAGTTAGGCCTTGTCTATCAGGAACTTGGCTAGAAACCCTTGACGCTGCTTCTTGTTTCCCAATTGGATACCACGTCGGCCCGTTTCAGATGCAAAGTTGAGGCAATGACTTCTGGCTTAGGAACCTCTTCCATACCTGTGAAGGGAAACTGTTCAAGAATGGGTATATCCAACAGCTGAGAGAATTCTTCCATGGTAGGCACCAACTGATAGTCTGGAAATGTGATGCAATGGTGCTTGGGATCGAAGAACTGAAAGAGTACACTCATCATCTTTTCAGCAAAGTTTGAAGTAACCAGGTTGAGAAGTCGACCATGTCTCTTAGTGAATGCATAAGTTTCGGAAACCTTTGATACTAGCTCTGTGAGTTGGGCAGGTATCTTCACAAAGCTGATTCGGATAGTGTTCCTATGAACGGAAGCCATGATGTGCAAAATAGAACAAAGATAAATTCCCTTGGTCCTTGAAATGGTTAGTGCAATAAGAATGGATGTTATGTTATGATGTATGATGTCATGATAAATCACAGGTATAGCAAACACAGACAAATCACACCAAGTCCCTAGGTTTAGAAGCTTGCATGAGGTTAAAGGTAAGTACCCTCTTGAAGTTTAGTTGGTTTCAACCTGTCTTAGAAAAGTAACCGGGTTCTAAAGATTCTCAATATCACCGACCATCCTTTATCGGGCATTATTTCAGCTCAAGCAATCTTTTCTTGCGGCCGAAATATCCCGAAATCTGATCTCAATGAGTGTAGCATCGAGTATCAACCAATCCTCAACTCTATATCGAGGCCAGCTATCTCACTACTTTTTAATGGCCAAGTTTGTTCAACTAAGTTTTTAAGGTCTGTTAGTGCTTCACGACACCATGCGGTGGCCCCGTATTCTCCTCATTTCCACACGAAGGATACCGGTACCAACCAATGTTTCACACCAACACAGCTATCGCTTAAACCATATCGGTCTACGCCGTACAGTCTCCACGATCTATTGCTGTTTACCTATAAAGTGCACCCAGATCCGGGTGTAGGATCTATAGTAACCCAAGCAAAAACCCTTTAAGAATAAAGCAAACAAACAAGAATGAAATTTTAAAATGACCTAGATCCTAAGGTAAACCCCACTTTATTTATAGTCCCCAGCAGAGTCGCCAGTTCTGTGATACGGTGGCAGAACCGACTGTTATATTGGTTTGCATTTTGTATTTGCAAATGCCGCGGTAAGCAAGAGTCACCACCGACTTTTATTTTATCCAATCAGGAAAAGGAAAAAAATAGAAAAAAACCTTTTTCGAGAATATTTCTGAGTACGAGGGGTAGGTTATAGAAAGGGAAGGTGTTAGCACCCTTTCTATCCATGGTTTTCCATGGGCTCTTAGGTACTTGCTCATTTTTGAAATTTCTTGTGTGTGTTTGTTTTGAAAAGTTTTACTTCGTGATAACCCTTGTATCAGTCCTCAAGGGTGTGGAGAAGTTGTTTTGAAAATTGCTTTGAAAAAGTGTTTATGTGAAAATTTTTGTTTGATTGATTGAGCAAGTACTTAAGATTTAATCTACCTACTCGAAAAAGATTGTTCGTTTTCCTTTAGACAGCGTTATCCCATTATTAAGGAATAGGTAGCACCGTCGTTGGAGTTTTAAAGGGACGTTCGAAAGGGACAAATACAATCACTAAAGCAATGTTAGGAAAATTAGTAATTATCCTAAAGTCTTAAAGATCTTTTTTTGAGGCAACATCTGAATGGGTCATTTTTTATCTTTTGGGACTAGAGGACGACCACTAACATTCCCTATACTTCATGATCGTTTACCGAAGGCAACCGGAGTGGAGTAAACCCTAGGAGTGAGCACGTGTGAGTGTATTTCTTTCAGTTAATTAGCTTTGCACAATTAGGGTTTTCTACTGTTTTAATTTCAATTTTTCTTTCCATGCAGTCCTAATGTCCATACATCTAAGCAGTTTATATTTGCGGAAATTAAAGTGCGAGAAATTAAAGTCCTAACTATTACAAGGCTTTGGGCAGATACATAATTATTTGACTGAAAGTAAAATGCAGAATTGAAAACCCTAATTAATCTATTACAAACCCGAAACAGATACAATAATAGAAAAAAGAAATTAAAGGCGCGCGCGGCGAATTAAATGCGAGAAATAATTAGAAAACCAAAAAATCTAATTGAAAAAAAATAATTTGGTTACTTTTGAGAAAAATTGAACTATGTACAAAATAACCATAATTTCTAATTGATTTAAATTATGTAAAAAAGGAATTAATTTTCCCTAAATTAAATTAACCTAATTAATTAAGGAAATAAAATATTTTTATGAAAAAATATGATTCTCAATGTTTTTTTTGTGATTTTTTTTATTTTAATGAAAAATGATTTTTGTGTTATATTTGTGAAAAAAGAAATAATTAGTAAATAACAAAAAAAAGAAATAAAATAAAAGAAAGAGATTGGGCCTGTTATTGCTGAATGGGGGGTGTGTTATTCAAATATCTAGGTCCAAGAATGTTGAGCCCACTCCCTGCGCTAGATTCAGTGCATCCTCTTTCTGATGGTCCATGGTATGGCCATGAGTGTTGGATGTTAATCTGAATGTGATGAGATCCTGTGGTTGGATGATGGAGGTGCATGATGAGCGCTTGAGTGGGATGTGCATGGGATCCTTCATTGGGTGTTAAGAAAATAATAAAATGTGCATGCTTGGGGTCGAACCCAGGACCTTGATCTCACACGCCTCATGCTCTTGCCATTTGTGTTGAATGATTAGTCATTTATATAATCAAACAAATGAAAGATAAGGGAAAGTAAGGAAAACTACTGAGTTATCAACGCGTGCCAGCAAGTGGGGCCCTTATGGTTCAAACGAGCCAATTAAACATAGAGAGAGAAATAACCATTTAAAATCAACCAATGGGGTGTTGTCTTTTTGCCACGCCGTTCAGCTGACTGACTACCGGCCAGTCTAACCACCGGAGACGATGGTTTCCACCGTCTTCTCCGATGAGGTCACCTGCAAAATCAATCCAACAAAAAAACAAATAATGCTATATGCCTTAAAAAAGTTCCCTGAATCCAAATTTGGGCCCTAAAAATGCTAATTCCTCACGCATCATTGAGTTCTCGTTTGAAACCCTAGCAACGGTCAAACATGGCATAATGTGATTCTGTATGCTATCCTTCCATGTAATACGTTCAAACACACGGCAATGTTAGTAGAAACATGTCTACATGATTAATATGCATTTACATCCAATAATTTACAAGTTTAAAATCAAAGAAAAATACCAAACCGGAGGTTGTCGAGAGGGATAGCTATGTATTCTATAGCCTTCAAGAATGGGTGGGGTGAGTCGCTGGGAATCTCAGGAGTGTGAGAGAGGTGCTGGAGCGGATTGAAACGGCCTGTAGAAAGAAGGCTCGAGTTACACCAACCTTGAAATTTTTCAAGACTCTTTTGCAGCAACTACGCGTGTGCTCTCCCTCCTTTAGGGTTAGCATAATTTGATATATATATATATATATATATATATATATATATATATATATATATATATATATATATATATATATATATATATATATATATATATATATATATATATATATATATATATATATATATATATATATATATATATATATATATATATATATATAGGTAAATCAAATTAGGGTACAAAGATTGAAAGGAATCTTGGCTTTCATGAAGAAAATAATTTCTTTAAAAAAAATATGATTTGTCGCATATTTTGGACCAAATCAAATTTTATTCTCTTTCCACGATTTTGCCTTGATTTTCCAGCCTAATAGGATTTGATTCCAACAAAAATCTGATCCCAAAATCAATCTTTGATATTTTTTGCTATTTATTTGATTTAAGTTGAGTTTTAAATAATAAAAATCAAAATAAAATAAATAAATAAAGAAAATAACATGTGGGAGATAATTTGAGTCATGGACCATGTCACAAACAAGATGCAATCATAAGAAATTAGGCCCATTTGACAAAAAAATGCAATTTTAGGCACATTTGACTTTTGACAATTTTGCAAAAATGGTCAACTTTGACAAGGCATATCTCTTCCAATTTTAATCCTAGAGAGGTGTTCTGGGACTTTTAAGAAAGTCTAGGATGTCTCCTAAACAACCCTTTTGGTATCATCTCAATTGGGTCTTCCATGTTCATGTAAGAAGCTTTGACCCAAAAGGTATTTTTGTTGACTTTTCAAAAGGACATATAATGTAGAAATTCATATCTTTTGATGAGTGCATATTTTGAACTTGAGGGTTGAAGATGAATTGTAGGGAATTTCATCCTCTTTAAAATGAGCCTTGGATGGAAAATTTTTGATAAAGTATGAGGAAGTCTTGCTTGGTCAAATTTTGGTTGACTTTTCCTAAGAACCCCTAATTTAGCTACTTTTGATTTTTGATGAATTAAGAGCATTTCTTGGGGTATCATGGTCAACCCTTGAACAAATGATGAAAGTCACTTTAAAATGTTGATGTTGACCACAAATCTTGAAGTTTGACTGCATGAGGGTCACAATTGACTTTTGACCTAGTACAGTTGATTTTTAGGCATTTGAGCAGTTGACTGAGCAAACTTCTTGTGCAAAGCATGAAACTTGGCATGGATGATCTTGAGAACATATTAGGGCAATGGAAATCATTTTAGGCCTTTGGAGTACACACATCCTGATGAAAATGGAAACCCTAATTTGAGACACATTGCCTTAGGAGAGAGTTTGTCTGGTCAACTCTTGGGCAACCTTGAGCAAATTGAGGATCTCAATGGGCATGTGCTGAGTAAAATGAGAGGGAAAATTTTGGGGTACAATGCCTACTATCCAGGCTTTCATCTTGAAGTAACCCTATTATCCAGGTTCCTTCCCATAAACCCTATTATCCAAGCTTTCATCTTAAAGTAACCTTACTATCCATGTTCCTGTCCCATAAGCCCTACTATCCAGGCTTTCATCTTGAAGTAACCCTACTATCCAGGTTCCTTCCCATAAGCCCTACTATCCAGGCTTTCATCTTGAACTAACCCTACTATCCGGGTTCCCTCCCATAAGCTTTCATCTTGAAGTAACCCTATTATCCAGGTTCCTTCCCATAAGCCCTACTATCCAGGCTTTCATCTTGAAGTAACCCTACTATCCAGGTTTCTTACCATAAGCCCTACTATCCAGGCTTTCATCTTGAAGTAACCCTACTATCCAGGTTCCTTCTCATAGCCCTACCATCCAGGCTTTTATTTCGAAACAACCCTACTACGCATGCTTTCATTTCGAAGCAACCCTACTATCTAAATTCCTTCTCCCTTATCTCCAGACAACAGTTTATAACACTGTAAGGCCCGGACCCGACCAGATACGGTCGATTTCACATTTCCCTAGTAAGTCGATGTACAGCCTGGACCCTAACCAGATATGCGTTCTACTTTCACCTCCTCAATTAAGAGTTAATTCCCCAGCGGAGTAATGGACAACCGAAGCTCCTAGACTCTACTTCCCATGACATAAATCAACATTGAAACCATCGGTCGAAAACACAAAGCCGTCACTGAACTTTATTTATCCCGAAGGAAGGGTAAATATCGATAAAACCACAAGGGAATGGATAAGATGGTCTTGCGACCAAGAGAAAGGGTAAGGGAGTCGGTTATGCGAGGGGAAGGTATTAGCACCCCTGACATTCGTTGTACTCAACAGGGTCCATTTTGTTTGTTTGTCTTAAAGGGTGTGAATTATCTACAGCTATGCTTGCTTAAAGGGAAATGAATGGTTTTTATTATTGCGTTCATGAGGGTTTCGCGACCCTTTGCCTACGTATCCAATGAAGGAATCAGAACACTGTAGTTCCTCTAGAAAAAGGTTGGTTTGTTTGTGTGTTTTAGTGGGCGATATTAACGCACGCATTCTAGCAATAGGTATGGCCGGTATCATGGTAGAACGGAGATAACATGCCCTTTTGGGGGAGTTTTGCTTGGTTGAGTGTTTTTGCGAGTTTTAAAATAAATTCAAGTAATGATTAAAGAGTATTTTTGAATTTTTGATTTGTGAATGAGAAGTTTGACTAAAAAATGGATGCGGATGAGATTTTGAATAAACGACCATCTAGTGTCGAAGTTTTGACTTAAAAGGTGTGAGTTTTAAAATTATAGAGATATTTAAAAACAAATAAGAGAGAATGTAGCTAATTATCTAAAGAAGTTTTTGAACTAAAAAAATTAAGATTACTTACTAAAATGAGTCTAAACTAACTACAAATTCTAAGATTGTAAAAATAGTTCTAAAATTACTAAGTTAGATCTAAACTAAATTAAAATTTTAAAATTAGTAAATTAAATCTAAACTAAATTAAAATTCCAAGGTTACCAAATTAAATCTAGAACAAATAAAAATTTCAAAGTTACTAAATAAAATGAAAATTATAAAGTTATTAAACTAGACCTAAATCAAATAAAAGTTTTAAAAATTATTAAATTAAATCTAAATTCTAAAGTTATTAAATTAAACCTAAATTAAATAAAAGTTTTAAAAATTATTAAATTATATCTAAACTAATTTAAATACAAACTACGTGGGTTATAAAATTCTAATCTAAATCTAAGCTATTATAAAAATAATTAATCTAAATTAAATTAATCCTAAAAATTGCTAAAAACTATATTTAAACTAATTTATTCTATGATTAATAATCTAAAATTAAATAAAGTTGTTTAATGAAAAAAAAGGGTGGAAACAAAAAAATGGAGGTGATGGGCTTAAACCGCAAGGCCCAAGTATTTAAATTATATGTGTATATAGCTGGGCCGGACTGGGTCGGGTCCTGACCCAGCCCTCACTAAAAGAACCACGGGTTGAGTAAACCCTAAAATTGCAAGAACAAACAGCGCCTCTTCTTCTCTATTTCAATCTTCATCTTCTTCCCTGTTTTCTCCCACACTAACCGATTACCGCTTCCAGTCGTCTACTTCCCTCTATAAAGCACCGACAACAACCGAACTTCTTTCATCCCTCCTCTTCTACTGTCGGCCTTGTACTTTCCTCAAATCAACCCTTAAAACTTCCACAACAACAGAAAACCTAGCTCGAATCTAGAGTAGAATTGAGTGATTATGGAAAGGAATTGCAGTCTGAGACCTTGGGATTTTGATTTCAATGCATGTCAACATAACCAAAGGACAACGAAATATGCAAAATGATGAAGGGAACAAAGGAATTTTATTTACCTGTAGGAGTTGCTCCGGCGATGTTCCAACGATGACGTTACAATAGAATCAGTAGTAAGTTCCTCGCTTTCTCTTTCTTTTGCTTGATTTCCGAATTCCTGAAATATGAGGGTTCTTTCTCTACTTTTGTTGCAAGTTGTTATTATGGTGTTTTTACAGTGAAAGGTGTTGAATTGGTGTGGTTATTTGAGTTGTGCGAAGATGGTGATAATGTGATAATGCTGAAGCATGGTAAATATGGGCAGCGACACTGCAAGGAGGCTTGGTATAGACTCAGGTATGCATTGAATTTCTTCTTCCACTTTTCTCTTTTATCTTCTTCTTCTACATCTACACTTGGGTGAATTTTTGGATTCAAAATAGTGCGGCTCTTCGAGGGGTATGAGCGTGTTACAGTTTAAGAAAATTGGTGAATTGAGGGCTACAGTTAGATTATGTAGAGATAGGTTGAAGTTGAATGGAACAAGTTTGAGAAGTAAGCACAGATGGTGTGTTTTTTTTAGTGTGGTGAATTGCAAGTCAGTTTGGAGGTTGAGGGTAATGTTTGTGGTTGTCTAAGTTGAGGTTGGGCAGAGTTTTTTTTTTAGTATTAGCAGAGGTAAGATTTAGAAGTCTTGGATTTGAAGAGTGAAAACAGGGAGGAAAAGATAAGAGAGGTTTTTAGAGTTGCTAATGTGTTCTCTCTTTACAATTTGCTTACTGGTTTTATGTTGTTGCCATTTCTTTGGTTCTTTGGTTGTGTAAAAATGTTTCTCTGGTTTTTTTTTTTTGGATGGTTCTCTCTTTCAAAGGTTGCTGGCTGTGTGCTCTCTCAAAAGTTCCCCCTTTAATGAAGCAGTGGCCCCTTTTTATAGTGAAATAGAAGTAAAAATTGGGGGGGAAAGTTAGTTCATTTGAACTATTTGTAGTTAACTGTTTTATTCCTTTTTGGATGCAAATTTGTATGGCTATTTTTGATGTTATTTCTTGGACTGCTTTGGGTAGAGTTTGGACAACATTGCAACAGGTTTTTGGCCTTATAGTGCAGGGTTTTGGCTTGTCTTGTTTTGATGTTATGCAGGGATAAAGACTGGTTAGTTATGTAGTATGCAGGTTTTATCTTTTTCTCTCTTACCTCTCAATGATGTAAAGCTGGTGCTTTTACATAATTAAATCTGAAGGGTTTGCTTATTAGGAAAGTGATGACACCATGGGGCTTTGGGCTAATGTTAGCCTTCTATATTATTTGTTTTGTTTAATACTGCATTTGCTATTCTGGTGTGTCTGCCTTGGCCTGCTGTTGCTGCTTGTTTGCTAGCCAGTGACTTGTTGTTGCTAATGCCTAGGCAGCTTGCTGCCTTGTTCTACAGCTTGGTTGTTTTGCTATTCTGCTATGATGTGCGCTTGTGCTGCTATCTGTAACTTGTTGTTTTGTGCTTGCTGCTTGTGTTGTTTGTGTTATGCTGCTGTTTGCTTTGTTTGTTGTTGTTGGACAAATATTTGCAAACTTCTTTTCTTTTTTCTTTTTGTGAACCAAAAGGCACAAGCTTTTTGTGATTTGCAATTGGGAGAGGGAAAAAAATAGTCCGTGATTAAACAAACTCCCTTTTAATCTGATTCCAAATACAAACCCTCATGATGAGATATCGATTAATTAATTCTTGTTTTGAAAATTGTTTATATGCTTGATCGCTAACTTTTCTCCTTTTCCTTGTTTCATGAGCACGATTATTAGACGATTCGACGCGAGATCTAACGATGAAAATACCAAGGCGAGGACGAATGACTTGAAGATGAAGACTTGAAGAAACACAAATTATTTTTCTCTTTTCTTTGTAATCAAAACAAATGTAATTTGTATTCCATACTGTAATTCATTTTTCATACGCTTTGTAATAAGTCTAAAAAATGTAACGAATACGAAAGCTTGAATGATATTATTATTTTTGAATGAATTATCTTGTATGGAAATCAAACAACTCTCGATCTTGTTTAAATTCTGAAATTCCCTCTTGAATGATTCGAACGCACATCTCAACTTAGTAACTTGAATCTCAAGAAATCATGAATAATGGTTATAACTTGTATTCCAAACAAAACACGCGCTTTATCTTCAAACTCTCAAACACAACAAAATGAATGCTTAAGAATTTAATTCCACTGATTAATTCAAACCCAAAACACCGGTCCCTTTGAACCTTGATCTTCAAATCATGTCTGAAACACACTCTCACTTCTCGAACAGAATTCTGAATTTGACATTCAGCCTACTGTAACTTGAAACTTCAGCAACAAAAACAAGTTTTGATTATCATGAACCTTTAACCTCATTTTCTGAAGTGCTCGAATTCCATATTTTCCAATTCAACCTCCAAATTCTCGACTCAAAGGCTTAGAGACTTAAAGAAGAAACTTGAAATGCGAGGAGGTGGAATTCTTGACCTAACGCATTGAGCTCTGAGCCATCCTCGAGGCAGGCGAAAGAAACATCTTCACATAAACCAAAAATCTGAAAAACCTAGCATCTTGACCGACACACATAGGGAAATAAACCCTAATCCAAGCTATGATAAATTTGAGCGAGAACCAATCCTTGTAACCTGACGACACAATTCATTCCATGATCCGCTAATCGAGAACCAAATGTGCTTCCTTTTTACCTAATAAGAAAACCTCAAAACAAGATTAGACATAAAGAGGGCGCAGCCCTAAAACTTTAAACCAAAGCGCCTGATTCCCTGAGATGCGGGATATGCAAATGACTGAATAATAAAATAATGCAAATGGAATGCAAAGTCCAAAGCCAGACAAGAATAAAATAGATAGGGCAAATTTGGGGTACGACAGCTGCCCCGATTTAATCGTCTTAAACCTGAAGGTGGGATTGGCGTCAGCCTTTCGAGAGTTCAAGGTGGGAGATGATTAAATACCAGGACCCGAAAATTACCCTGGAGAGATGGTGTGAGTGTTATTCACTGGTGTGAATGTCTGCTGGGGAAAGACAAACTGGTCATCTGGGGGACTGGTCATGATGGATAAAACATGGTTGAAAAAGGGTAGCTTGTACTGGGGTAACGGTACCAATACAAGGTTCTCGAGGGAGTGAGTGGTAGAGTGACTGAAAGGATATGGTGCAACGGCAAGATCTACGGACGATCTACGACCCTAAAAACATAACGTGATGGTAAGATCTACGAACGATCTACGACCCTAAAAACATAACGCGATGGTAAGATCTACGAACGATCTACGACCCTAAAAGAGATAAAGCGACGGTAAGATCTACGGACGATCTACGACCTTAAAAACATAACGCGATGGTAAGATCTACGAACGATCTACGACCTTAAAAGGATGAGAGGGTAAAGTCTATGGACGGCCTACGGCCCTAAGAGAGATAAAGCGAAGGTAAGATCTACGGACGATCTACGACCCCAGAAAGATAAAGCGACGGTAAGATCTACAGACGATCTATGACCCTAGAAAGATAAAGTGACGGTAAGATCTACAGAAGATCTACGACCTTAAAAACATAACGCGATGGTAATATCTACGAACGATCTACGACCTTAAAAACATAACGCGATGGTAAGATCTACGAACGATCTACGATCTTAAAAAGATGAGAGGGTAAAGTCTACGGATGACCTACGACCCTAGGAAGACAAAGCGAAGGTAAGATCTACAGACGATCTACGACCCTAGAAAGATAACATTATGGTAAGATCTACGGACGATCTACGACCTTAAAAGATACCTTGACGGTAAGATTCGCGGATGATCTACGACCTTAAAAGAAAAGATGATGAGTGGGTAAAGTCTACGGACGACCTACGACCCTAGGAAGATAAAGTGAAGGTAAGATCTACGGACAATCTACGACCCTAAGGATACGAGGAAGAGAGGGTAAAGTCTACGGACGACCTACCACCTTAAGAGAGATAAAGTAAGTATTGAGAGTTAGGGGGAAAGACGTACTAAAACTCTGGTTTATTTTAGTTGGTAGTGTAGTAACAGATGTTAACTGGGAATTATGAAGATGAAAATAAATTTGTGAGGATGTTTCGTTGATTTGGGATTGATCTGGCTCATGCTTCATATGCATTTGAAGTGTGACATGATGATCCATAGATATGCTATGCGTTTGAGGATGCAATGCAATATGTCGTGATGATTATTGTATGCAAAATGTCAAAAACTCATTGGGATCTGTTGTCCGTCATCGTGAGGTACCAATATGGACTGGTGCTTGAAATTTGAGAAAAAGAGTTAGCCCCGCCGAGTTCACTGAGGAATTAAATCCTGCTGAGGAGAAAAGACTTGATCTGACTTCCTTCATGTATTGGACTTTGTGAATAACTGAAAAAGGGACGCGGACCTCAACCAATGCCCCAAGTCTCTCCGTGTGGGAGGATCGGGCGCTCGGTTGATTGTAAGGAGGCGACGAGGATGAAATCTTGGTCAAGGTGACCGTTATGACTTGCTACCTGCATAGAAGAGCGAACACTTGAACGCCACAACATTCCCTCGGGATGTCTTCATATCCATGTAATGTAGTGTTTCACATCTCAGCTCGTGATTATTATTGACTTATTGTTTTCAATGCAATGCTTAACAAAGAATTTAAATCACAATTCGCATACGAAAAATAAAGTAAAAGAACATAACAAAGATTTTTTAATGGAAGGGCAAATTTTATTAATGAGTTTGGCCCGTGAATGGGCATTCATACATAGAAACAACTCCTAAATGAGGAAGTTGCGGAAAAGAAAAGAAATACAACGAGTAAAATGGCAATAAGAAAATCTCGAATTTCCGTTAAAACTGATATTGTTATAGTTCTCGCATCCTGGGTCGTCCTAGTGTCGTGCTTCCAAAGGGTAATAGTTAGATCGATCCATCCCGGATTAGGAGGGTGTACATGAAGAGTCTTCAGACTGCAGTCTCTCGCTTTCTGTCCCTAATTTTTGCCTGGATCGCCCTTTCGGGTTTTCAATCCACCGGGACACCCATTTTTCCCTAAGCCACCCTTTCGGGTTTTCGACTTAGCGGGTTATTCTCTTTTTTTTCTTTTTTATCCCTAACTTTTGCCTAAGCCGCCCTTTCGGGTTTTTGAATTAGCGAGTCCTTTCATGCGTAGTATTTTTTTGACTGAGTCTGAATTAACTGGAAGCGGAACGTCTTCCCCATCCATGTTTGTCAAGATTAGAGCACCTCCTGAGAAAGCTTTCTTCACGATGTACGGTCCCTCATAGTTGGGAGTCCACTTGCCTCTTGGATCAGTGTGGATTGGGAGAATCTTTCTTAAGACCAGGTCATATGAGTGGAACTCTCGAGGCCGAATCTTTTTGTCAAATGCCCTCTTGAGACGCTGTTGGTATAACTGACCGTGACAAATGGCTGCCAGGCGCCTTTCTTTGATGAGATTGAGTTGGTCGAGTCTCGTTTGAATCCATTATGCTTCATCAAGTTTAGTATCCATCAGAACCCTTAAGGAAGGAATCTCCACTTCGACCGGGAGTACCTCATGCATACCATAGACTAGTGAAAACGGAGTTTCCCCAGTGGAAGTACGCACCGAAGTTCGATAGCCATGCAGGGAAAAAGGCAACATCTCATGCCAATCTTTGTATGTTCTCACCATTTTCTGGATGATCTTCTTTATGTTCTTGTTAGCGGCTTCGACTGCCCCATTCATCTTTGGCCGATAGGGTGATGAATTATGGTGCTCGATCTTGAATTATTCACACATTTCCTTCATCATCTTGTTGTTGAGATTTGACCCATTACCAGTGATGATCTTGTTAGGAGTTCCATACCGGCATATGATCTCTCTTTTGATGAAACGAGTGACAACTTGCTTGGTCACATTCTTGTACAATGCCGCTTCCACCCACTTGGTGAAGTAGTCAATAGCAACTAGATAAACCTGTGTCCATTTGAAGCGCTCGGCTCGATGCGTCCAATCATATCGATACCCCACATTGCAAAAGGCCATGGTGAAGTCATCACATTCAAAAGAGTGGGAGGAACATGTATCCTGTCTGTGTAAACCTGACATTTATGGCACATTTTGGCATATGCACAACAGTCACTTCCCATCGTCATCCAGAAATAACCTGCTCGTAAGATTTTCTTGGCCATGGAATGCCCATTGGAATGAGTCCCAAAAAATCCCTCGTGTATTTCTCTTATAATGGATTCTGCTTCATGCCTATCCACGCATCTGAGCAGAACTGAATCATAGTTTCTCTTGTACAGAACGTATCCTGACAATAAAAACTTAGACGCCAACCTTCTGAGAGTCCGCTTATCACAAATCATAGCACCTTCGGGGTACTCTTTCTTCTCAAGATATCTTTTGATGTCAAAATACCACGGCCTTTCGTTTGATAAATCTTCAGTTGTAAGACAATGAGCAGGGAAAATATGTGATGGCTCCTTGTAACGACAGATC
Source organism: Vicia faba (assembly GCA_948472305.1). NCBI lineage: Eukaryota > Viridiplantae > Streptophyta > Magnoliopsida > Fabales > Fabaceae > Vicia > Vicia faba. The sequence continues at coordinate 1,016,616,478 of OX451739.1, read as the reverse complement.
CTTATACTGGGTGCATGATTCGGGTAATTGACTTTGAACATTGCTGCTAAAGTGGCCAGGCGTCTTCCAGTTGATTCGCTTCTCTAGGAATGTGCTCGAAGGTGACTTCATAGAAAGTGGGTAACAACTCAACTATGTAATCCCTGTATGGAACTAAATTAGGGTGTCGTGTATCCCAATTACCCCGTACTTGATGTATCACTAGGGCAGAGTCCCCATAAACTTCAAGAATCTTGATCTTCAAATCAATGGCTGCCTCAAGGCCCATCACACAAGCTTCGTACTCAGCGACATTATTCGTGCAATCAAAACATAATCTGGAAGTGAAAGGTATGTGAGTGTTTCGAGGAGAGGTTAGAACTTCCCAAATACCGTGACCCATAGCATTTGACGCACCATCGAACGTGAGAGTCTATCGCTCCCCTGATTCAGGTCCTTCATTGTCATCAAGTTTCATAATATCCTCGTCTGGAAAGTCGAACTTCATGGGCTGATATTCTTCCAATGGTTGGTGAGCGAGATGATCAGCAAGAATGCTACTTTTGATAGCCTTTTGTGTGACGTATTGTATGTCATACTCAGACAAAAGCATTTTCCACCGAGCCAATCTTCTTGTAAGTGTTGGTTTCTCAAAGATGTACTTTATCGGGTCCATCTTAGATATCAGAAGTGTAGAATGTGTCAACATATACTGCCTCAAGTGTCGGGCTGCCCACGTGAGAGCAAAACAAGTCTTCTCAAGTAAGGAATACCTCGATTCACAATCAGTAAACTTCTTGCTCAAATAGTAAATGGCGTGTTCTTTTCGTCCAGTATCATCATGTTGTCAGAGCACACAACCCATAGATCCTTCAAGCACCGTCAAATACATAATGAGAGGTCTCTCTGGAACTGGTGGTATGAGTATTGGTGGTTCTTGAAGATACTACTTAATCTTCTCGAAAGCTTCTTGGCAACTCTCATCCCAACAGACATCCTGATTCTTGCGCAACAATTTAAAGATGGGTTCACAGGTAGCAGTAAGATGGGAAATGAATTGGGCTATGTAATTCAACCTTCCAAGGAAACCTCGTACTTCCTTCTCATTTTTCAGCGCTGGCATATCTTGTATTGCTTTCACCTTGTCTGGATCCACTTCAATTCCTCGTTGACTCACGATAAAACCAAGTAACTTGCCTGACCGAACCCCAAAGGTGCATTTGTTGGGATTAAGCCTTAACCTGAACTTTCGCAAACGATCGAACAACTTATTCAAATGAACCAAATGCTCTTCCTCAGTCTGTGAATTCGCAATCATGTCGTCCACATACACCTCGACTTCTTTATGAATCATGTCGTGAAAGAGAGTCACCATAGCTCGCTGATATGTCGCACCAGCGTTTTTAAGACCAAAAGGCATGACTCCGTAGCAAAAGGTACCCCAAGGAGTTGTGAAAGCTGTTTTATCCATGTCTTCCGGAGCCATCTTTATCTGATTGTAGCCAGAGAACCCATCCATAAAGGAAAACACCGAAGACTGAGCAGTGTTATCAACCAATACATCAATATGAAGCAACGAGAAATCATCCTTCGGGCTTGCTCTATTCAAGTCTCGGTAGTCAACACACATACGTACCTTACCATCCTTCTTAGGTATGGGCACAATGTTAGAAATCCAAGGCGGGTAATTTATCACAGATAGGAAACCTGCTTCGAGCTGTTTCTGAACCTCTTCTTTGATCTTCAAGGCCATGTCGGGTCTGGTCCTTCTTGGTTTCTGCTTTATAGGAGGACATTCTGGCTTGAGTGGAAATATATGCATTACTATATCAGTGTCTAAGTCGGGCATGTCTTCATACGACCAAGAGGAGATGTTAGCATACTCTTGAAGCAATTCAATCAACCCCTTCTTTTCTTCTCTTTGCAAGGTGGCCCCTATCTTGACCTCTCTCTTTACCTCTTCAGTACCGAGATTGACGACTTTTATTTCTTCTTGATACGGCTAGATGACCTTCTCTTCCTGTCTCAAGAGCCTGGCTAGTTCTTCGGGGACTTCACAATCTTCCTCATTATCCTTGTTAGCATGATCAACTGAATTCTCAAGGATATAAGGAGCAATAGCATTATCATTTCCAACGGAGTCCGAGACAGATCTGCATGATCAATGATTTTATGTTTTATTTTTAGAAAGTGCAAAAGAATATTTAGAGTAAGAAAAGAAAAGTATTGTCATTTTTATTTTGAAAAAGTAAAAGTAAAAGAAAAGACAGGGAACAAAATTGTATGCGAAAGTGCGATTTTTCATTCAATGTAAAACTAAGATTGAAACATAAGGGGCCCCTTCTACAAGCTGTCAGTATGCCTTGGGCAGGACATACGACTTAAAATGGAAACAGAAAATTACACATCAAGGAAAACAACTTCAGGGATGTCCATGGCAGTCCAATTGCTGAGCTCCTGGTCTGGCACAACTTGATAGATAAATCTTGAAATATCCTCATTGTCACCTTCATCATCTGTGGAGAGTACCTGTCCTTCTTTTCTTACACCAGCACTAACGAACACTTCAGAAATTGGGGGAACCTGCCGTCCGTTGAGAGGAACCTGTTGTACCCCAAAATTTGCCCTCCGATATTCTTCAAGAATTGCAAAGAGCATGCTTCAAAATCTCCCCAAGGATTGCACAGTTTAAGGACCTCCTAACAATCAAAAACTAGGGTTCTGGTTCTGACAAAGAAATTTAAGTTTCCAAGGGTCCAATCAAGTCCCACATGCCTATGAACATGGTCAAGCATCCTCATACCAAGTTTCAAGACTTACAGCACAAAATTGCACAGTCAAAAACCCTAATTGCACTACAGTCAACTGTAGGGGCAAAATGGTCATTTGACAGTCAAAAGTTCAAATCTTTGATCAACATCTCATTTTGGAGCCACAAACATCATTTGATCAATTCTTGATCATGATTCTCAAAGTATGGCTCAAAAAGTCTCAAGATGCAAAAGTTTCCATATTTGGACAGTTGAAAAAAGTCAACTGTAACTTGACCAAGGCATAACTTCCACATGGTTTATCAGAAAAATTCCATCCAAAGCTCATTTTGAAGATAATGACATTTCCTACAACTCCTCTTCACACTTCAAGTCCAAGAAATGCTCTCACAAAAAGTTATTAATTTCAACATTATAGGTCATTTTCAAAAGTCAACAAAAAAGGACTTTAAGTCAAAGGCCATAACTTGATATTGGTAAATCAAAATGACATGGGACCAAAGGAATTGGTTAGAGGACTTCAATACCTTTCCAAAATGTCCAAGAACATGATCAAAGCTTAAAAGTTGAGCAAGATATGCCTTGTGGAAGTTGGGAAATTTTTGGGTATTTTGAAAAGTCAACTTTGCTTCAAATGCCTTAAAATTGCTAATGGGCCACATTTTCTTCCAAGATTCATCATCCAAAGCATATGCACGACCATTTGGCCCAAAGAGGATTTATTTCATCATTTTTATTTATTTATTTGAATTTTTAATTATTATTAATTCATTTAATAAAATAAAATATGACAAAAATACTAAAATAAAGTTTTCAAATCTTTTTGTGCAGAATAAACTCTCCTTAAAGGCTCAAGATTCATGCATAACCAGAATTGGAAGGTTTTGCCATGATTGACATCAAAATCACATGGAAAAAGATTTGAAAAATATGCATGAAAATCAAATATTCATTCCATCAATGCAAAAGGTTTTGGACATATTTTTCAACCCTAATCCATCACTCATATAAGACTGATCAAAACCTAATGCCTGGAGACCCCTAAGCTGCGCCACACATCATAAACAACTTTGCACTTTTTGTGAAATTTTTCAAAACTGAAACCACGATTCTAAAGCGTTTCAAGGCGAAACATTGATTCCATTAGCTTGCAAAGGTCTCAAGAGACGTTCCTGGATCAAAATCACTGCTTCTAACGCAAAGAAATGGTAGAATGCAGTTACCCTGTACCTGGATTTTTCCTTAATCGTATTCAAATCTACACGCCATATCCATGCATTTTTATTATTGATTTATACTAATGTGTTGATTCTGAAGCTAGTAGTATGATTTAATTGAAGAAAAATTGCATATATGAAGAGTTGCCATGAACGATGCCTAGGGTTTCAGAAACCTTGAATTGGGGACTTTGGCTTATGGTAAAATCAGAACACGAGACTTACACCATTGAATTCGTGACGTTCCAAGGGATCTAGAACATCCATCGCGCCCTTTTTATGTTTTGTTAATTCCTATTCACTATTTTTCTGCATTTTAGATTGTGGGGGTTTAAAACCCCCGCTATTTAGCTTTCTTTTCAGGTAAAAACGCAAACGAGTGGAGAAGAAGATCATGTGGCATGATATGACTGGGCAATTTAAATTCAGCGCGCGTTTTTTTGCTTCTAGGCCACTAATGTTAATTTTCTCTTATATGATTTATTATTTGTTTTACATACAACGCGTTTGAGCAGCACAGATGGTGGAAAGCAACGCTGGCAAACCTTGGGACCTGGGTTCGAATCCCAGGTCCCCCCATATCCTTGTTATTTTTCTTTGCAAAATGTTCAGGTACTACACAAGCTCAAAATCCTACCATACAACCTTAGATCCAAGCGCGCCACATGTCTCAGAGATCCAACCAAGGGCCTTGATCTGAGGAGTATCATATGTGTCAGTCAACAAATCCACACGTGATTGCCAGAAGTCAACAGGGCCAGGAATCAAATGGGCCTAATTGCTGGCCAGACACCTCCAAGTTGGGACAACAAACCCCCATTGTTTGCTTTCTTTCACTCTTTTATCTTTTATTTTTATTTGCTTAATTTAATTTTAATTTAATTCATCAAATTAAAATTTTCATAATATAAAAAGATAACAAAAAATCAGAAAGTCATAAAAAATTAAAAAATATTTTATGTAATGTTATTTTGTAAATAAAATCTTGTTAATTAATTTAGTTTTAAATTCTAGGCTTAATTTTAAATATTTTTTTTATATAAACTTAAAAATTGTAGAATTAGGGTTTTAATCACTTTTATATTTTTATCTTTTCTTTTTCACCATATTAATTATTAATTATTTGTTTTTGTAAATAAAATTGTATTAATTAATTAGGTTAATTTTAGATTCAATTTTAACATGTTTTCTTAATAAATAAAAATAGTTAGAATTAGGGTTAATTAACTTTTTATTTTCATTTAATTCTCTCATAAAAATCCATAAATACAAAAAACTCCAAAAAATCTTTTCTTTTTATTTTAATTTAATCAATTTGTTAATCGTAATTTAATTTCATTAAAAAGGGTCCAACGCCCTTGCTTTCGATTATTAGTTTCGTTTCGCACATTTATTTCCTTTCTTATATATTCATGTAATTCTCCCGAAGCCATGTAATAGATCAATTAGGGTTTTTATATTTCCCGCATTCTTTATTTTATTTCAAATCGGGTCCTGGATTAAATTTGGCAATGTGGACCCGCGCCTTTGTAATAGCGTAGGAATTTTAATTCTCGCATCTTTTAAACTGTTAACTATTGCATGAAAGAATGAATGTCAAAATAAAAGCAACGCGTAGATCACCAATACACGACAAGACAAAATATCTGAAAACGACACACAAATCACACACCACCCCTAGGGTACGTCTCACTGTTGCCTTGCCCCTCGAAAGGTGATCGTCGAGTAGAGGATGTTTTAGTAAGTCCTCATGGTCCGGGAACCTGGCATGAGGGTAGCTTCTAAGGTATCTTCCTATTGCTCCGGTGATCACCATGTCCCGAACCTTCGAATTGACCCGAACACCTCCAACGGTGGTGCTACCTATCTCTCAATGGTGGGATGGCACTACTTTAAGGACATTTACACAGACGAATTCCTTAGGGTAGGTAGACGACTCTAGATACTTGCTCTAATCTCAAAACAAATCAAAAATACTTTTCACACCGACACCTTTTCAAAAAGCTTTCGAAAGCAATTTTTCAAACACTCTTGAGGACCGATACAAGAGTCGAACTGGAATTTTCAAAGAACTTTTTTTAAAACCCACAGTTGAAAAGCAAACAAACCATTTTTGAAAACACAAGTGAGTAAGTATCTAAGAGCCCATGGATAACCATGGATAGAAAGGGTGCTAACATCTTCCCTTTCTATAACCTACCTCCCGAACCGAGAGTAATCTCTATAAGGAATTTCTCTGTGCTTTTGTCCTTTCCATTTGGAGAAAATAAAAGACGGTGGCGACTCTTGCTTCCGCGACATTTCGCGAACCAGCGTTAAACAGTCAGTTCCAGATCCACCGATCACAGAACTGGCGACTCTGCTGGGGAATTATTTTAAAGTGAGGTGTACCTTAGGACTAAGATCACTGTGTTTTCAATTGCTTTCTTTGCTTGCTTTAAATTGTGGGACTGTCTTGGGAGTTCTATAGATCCTAACCCGGATCTGGGGATACCTTCTTAGAAAGTAGCAACAAGGCTGTGAGGGAACTGTGCGGGGTATACCGACATGGTTGAAACAGTCTGCTACGTTGATGTGGCACTTTGGTGTGTACCGGTAACCCTTGAGTTCAGTCAAGGAGAGTACGGGGCCTCCGCGTGGTGTCGTGAAGCATCAACAGACCTTAGGAACCTTAATTGAACTATCTTGGCCTCTTTAGGGTAGTGAGATAACTGACTTTGGTGCAGTCCGAGGTTGGTTGATACTCGATACTACACTCAATTGAGGGTTGCTTTCCTGGAATATTTCGGTCGCCAGTTCAGTGGCTAAATCGAAACGATGAACAATGAAAGCAATCCGGTGATATTGGGACCCTTAGAACCCGGTTACTTCTAATAGGACAGGTTGAACCCACCAACTTCAAGAGGGTAATACCTAAACCCCATGCTGGCCTTAAACTCTAAGGGCTTGTCTTGTGTGACTTGTGTGCCTTACATGTTTGCCTTTGTAAATATCTGTGGTGTGTTTAATCATAGCATCATAACATCATCCAGCATCATATGCATTGGCTACCATTTCAGGGGTTCGAATCTTCATCTTTGTTTTTGTTTTATAGGACATGGAAACTGTTCGCAGAAAGACAATTCAAATCAGCCTTGTAAGGATCCCTCCTCAGCTTAAGGAGCTTGTATCCAGGATTCCCGAGAGCTCTTCATTCAGTGAAAGACATGGAAGACTCATCAGCTTGGTCAATACCAACATTGAGGAAGATATGATAAAGGTTCTGTTCCAGTTCTTTGACCCTCTGCATCACTGTTTCACTTTCCTGGATTATCAGCTGGTACCTACATTGGAGGAGTTCTTCCGGCTTCTGAAGATCCCTATCCTTGATCAACTACCCTACAACGATACAGAAAAGGAACCCAAGCTTGAAGAGATTGCTAAAGCCTTGCACCTACAATCATCTGACCCTAAGGGACATTGGGAAGTTAGAAGTGGTATCAAAGGGTTCTTAGCCAGGTTTCTGTTTGAAAAGGCCCATGAATGTTGGAACTCCCTTGACTTACAAGCTTTTGAAGCAGTTTTGGCCCTCCTTGTCTATGGTTTGGTGTTGTTCCCTAACCCAGATCAGATTATAGATATCAGTTCTATCCAGATCTTCATGTCCAGGAATCCTATACCTACGTTGCTGGGAGACATCCTTCACTCATGTTACACTCGAACCATGAGAAAAAGAGGTGTCCTTATGTGTTGCACCCCTCTCTTGGGAAGGTGGTTTATTTCGCACCTTCCACAATCAGTTTTGAAGAACGAGCGGGGTTTGAGATGGTCACAACGGTTGATGACTCTTACACATGCAGACATACATTGGTGCCCTCGGTCCAGAGAGGATGTCACTATCATTGATCGTTGCGGGGAGTACCCTAATGTTCCTTTACTTGGAATCAGAGGAGGTATTACTTACAGCCCATGCCTGGCTTGGAGACAGTTTGGTTATGCTCGGAGGGATGGCCCTCATGACATGTTAATTCCTGACATAGTTTTTGACTTCGACAACGATGCACAAGGACTTCGCCAAAGATTTATCAGAGCTTGGAGGATGCCAAGTAGGATAGACAGCAAGACATTGGGGCACAGGAACTCCCTCCCGTTGGAACCTTATCTCAAGTGGGTACGCGCCCGCTCCCAGAAGTTAGTAATGCCTTATCCTCATATGCTCCCAGTAATCAAAGAGCCAGTCTCGGAAGGAGAGGTGTCCCACACCATTCAGCATCCTGACATGCCCACGTCCTGGGAAGAGATGCAGAAGAGCTGGATCCAACTTAAGGAAGAACGGAATTCTCTTGAGACCAGTCTACATGCTAGTGAAAAGAAGGTCCTGGAGCTCACCCGCCTATTGCATGAGGAGAGGAATCTCAACACCTACATAGCTCCAAAGAGGATGCGTAGTGTCTTTTGGGATTGATTTGCTTTGTAATATGTGCCCATGAGGCTTTGATGTACTGAACAATTATTTCCTTAATGATAACGTGTGTTCCTTTTTGTCTACAACAAATTTGAACTTTCGAACCCTTGAATGCATTGCATAAACACATATCATTCATCATGTGCATAGCAGGTTTTCTTCTTTTCGGGTTGCTTACTGTTCTTCGCTGTTTATTTCAGCATCATGAATCCTGACTCATCATCAACCGAGATGTCCATCAAGGCTCTTCAGGCGCAGAACGTGCAATTTCAGGAACTAATCATGGGTTTGGCTCAGGGCCAAGAAGAGCTAAAGGCTCTGCTCCTGAAGAAGGAGAAGAAGAAGAAGAAGAAAAGAACTGTTCTTTTCAACTCGGGCTGAAGGTTTGGCAACACTCTGCAGAATGAAGAGGCTGGATCTTCTATAGGCAAGAGTAGTCCCCAAGGAGGAAAAGGTCCTAGTCCGGTAGTCTCTGACAACGAGACTGATTTTGATGAGGAACAGTATCCTCCTGCTGAAGACCGGTATAAGCAGTTGGAAGACAGACTGAATGCTATGGAGATCCAACAAGTGCCTGGGCTGGATTTCGGAGATTTGGGCTTATCTATTGGTGTGATCATTCCTCATAAGTTCAAAGCACCATCTTTTACCAAGTATGACGGGGCGTCTTGTCCCAAGCTACATCTCAGATCCTACATGCGGAAGATTCAACCGTACTCAGTGGACAAGAACTTGTGGATCCACTTCTTCCAGGAGAGTCTTTCAGGGACTCATCTCGAATGGTTATATCAGCTGGATGGGACCAAGGTTCGTAACTGGGAGGAGTTGGCTACTACTTTTTATAAGCAGTATCAATATAATGCCGACCTTGCTCCTACGCGTACCCAACTCCAGGGTATGTCGCTAGGGTCAAGCGAAAGTTTTAAAGAGTACGCACAGAAGTGGAGGGATCTGGCTGGCAGGGTGCAGCCTCCGTTAACTGACCGAGAGTTGGTAGACATGTTCCTGGGGACCCTATCTGGGCCATTTTTCAACCATCTTATCGGTAACTCATCTGCAGGGTTTACTGATCTTATTCTGACTGGAGAGAGAATAGAGGCTGGGATGAAGTCTGGTAAAATTCAGAAGGGTGCATCTGCAAGTTCTGAGAAGAAACCCTTTAAAAAGGAGGCCAGTGTTGTATATGGGTCTAGAAGACAAGAGAAACCTGAGCGCCGCCAGTCTGTCAACACGGTGATGATTGCTAAACCTGCTGCCGCTCCTCAGCAAACCAATCCTCAAAGGGCTGAAAGACCCAGGAGGGAGTTTACCCGTTTGAATATGACCCTATCACAAATCTTGCCGCAGTTGCTATCCACCAACCTAGTGACTGTCAGGGAGGCCCCGAAAGTTGTGAATACGGCCTCTCCCAAATACAATCCAAATGCCCGCTGTGCTTATCACTCTGATAGCCCAGGGCATTCCACTGATGACTGTTGGGCCTTAAGGAACAAGCTGCAGGACCTTATTGATGCAAAGGAGGTACAGTTTGAGGCATCTGAGAAGCCTAATATAGTGACATCTCCCCTGCCTGCTCATGGAGTGAATGCTATCGGGGATGAGGATGAAGTGGATGAAGCTGAGTTCGACAGCTGGATTTACCCGGCAACCGACAGTGAACCTAGCAATTGGATTGCAAAGGACAACCTACTTGTTTCTCTTGTTACTGAGTAATGAGTTCTCTTTGTTTTGTTATTTGTAATAAACAATGATTTGGAACTCTATGGCCCGGTGTCTTACCCGAGGCACCGTTGGCTTCATTTGTGAGGGCATATAAATTGTCATTTCATATATCATGAATAAAGATCTTGGACGTTTTCTCGCATTTCAAATCTTATGCTCCTTTTCTTTCATTCCTTCCTTTATATATTTCAAAACAGTTGTATTTACACACACTCACTCATACAGGTTTCAATCCACTCTGGATCTCACTAGTAACGACTCTGCTACTGCCAGTTATGACTTCGAAAATCCGATCAACTTAGCCGAAAACGAAGGTGAAGATGATTGCGAAATGCCTGGCGAGCTTGCAAGACTGTTACTCCAGGAAGAGAGGGCAATTCAACCACATGAAGAGCCGGTGGAAACAATAAATCTGGGTACTGAGACGGACAGGAAGGAGGTAAAGATTGGTGCCAACCTAGAGCTCAGCGTGAAGCAACGGTTGACTCAAATGCTACATGATTATATGGAGATCTTTGCCTGGTCCTACGAAGACATGCCCGGGTTGGATACCGACATTGTGGTCCATCACTTACCTACTAAGGAAGACTGCCCTCCGGTTAAGCAAAAGGTCCGCCGTATGCGTCCAGAGATGTCTGAGAAGATCAAAGCCGAGGTTATGAAACAGTTTGACGCCGGGTTCCTTGCAGTGACTTCTTACCCTCAGTGGGTTGCTAATGTGGTGCCAGTACCAAAGAAGGATGGAAAGGTCAGAATGTTTGTCGACTACAGGGATCTGAACAGGGCCAGCGCCAAAGATGACTTCCCCCTACCTCACATTGATGTCCTTGTTGACAATACAGCTCAGCATAAGGTGTTCTCTTTCATGGATGGTTTTTCAGGTTACAACCAGATCAAGATGGCTCCTGAAGACATGGAAAAAACTACCTTTGTTACTCAGTGGGGCACCTTCTGCTACAAGGTCATGCCTTTTGGACTGAAAAATGCTGGGGCAACCTACCAACGTGCCATGGTTGCTTTATTTCATGACATGATCCATCATGAGATAAAAGTGTATGTTGACGACATGATTGCAAGGTCCCAGACTGAGGAAGAACACCTGGATCATCTGCAGAAATTGTTTGACCGTCTGAAATTGTACAAACTGAGGTTGAACCCGAATAAGTGCACCTTCGGGGTAAGATCTGGGAAGTTGCTAGGCTTCATTGTAAGTGATAAGGGTATTCAAGTGGACCCTGCCAAGGTTAAAGCTATTCAAGAGATTCTAGTTCCTAGGACAGAGAAAGAGGTCAGAGGCTTTTTAGGACGCCTGAATTACATTGCTCGATTCATCTCGCACCTAACTGCTACCTGTGAGCCAATCTTCAAGCTGCTAAAGAAAGATCAGGTAGTACGTTGGAATGATGAATGTCAGGCCTCTTTTGACAGAATCAATGAGTATCTCCAAGAACCACCCATCCTTATGCCACCGGTTGAAGGGAGACCTCTGATACTATACCTAACAGTGCTTGACAATTCAATGGGGTGTGTGCTGGGGCAGCATGACGAGTCTGGCCGAAAAGAGCATGTCATTTATTACCTTAGCAAAAAGTTTATCGACTGTGAGACCCGATACTCACTGCTTGAGAAAACTTGCTGCGCTTTGGTATGGGCTGCTCGCCGGCTGAGACAGTATATGCTGACTCACACTACCTTGTTGATCTCAAAGATGGATCCTATAAAGTACATATTTGAAAAGCCTGCTCTGTCTGGGAGAATAGCAAGATGGCAAATGATCTTGATAGAATACGACATTCAATACATGACTCAGAAAGCCATCAAGGGAAGTGTATTGGCAGACCACTTGGCACATCAGGCCGTAGACGACTATCAGTCAATGAACTTCGAGTTTCCGGACGAGAGCATCATGATAGTGATTGATTGTGAAGTACCTGGACCGGATGAAGGACCTGAGGAAGGATCCCGATGGTCTATGCACTTTGGCGGAGCCTCCAATGCTTTGGGTAACGGTATCGGCGCTGTAATCATATCCCCTCAAGGCACTCATACTCCACTCACTGCCCGGCTATGTTTCAACTGCACCAACAACATGGCGGAGTATGAGGCATGCATCATGGGTCTCCAAGCTGCGATCGACCTAAGGATCAAGTTTCTGAGTGTCTTCGGAGATTCCGCTCTCGTGATCAATCAAATCAAAGGAGAGTGGGATACGAAACATCCGAATCTTATTCCTTACAGAGAATGTGTGTTGACATTGATCCCTCAATTCACAGAGATAACTTTTGAACATTTTCCGAGAGAGGAGAATCAGTTAGCGGACGCGTTAGCTACCATGTCTTCTATGTTCAAGGTCAAATGGGACAATGAGGCTCCCCGGATCATCATCTGGAAACTGGACGAACCGGCATACTGTTGTGATCTCGAGACTGAGTTGGTAACTGAGAAGCCTTGGTACCATGAGGTGAAGAGATATCTGGAAGCTCAGGAATACCCTGAAGGTGCGTCTGTCAATGATAAAAAGTTTCTGAGAAGGTTCGCAGCGAAGTTCTTCCTTAGCAACGGCATCCTGTATAAGCGAAACCATGATTCGACCTTACTGCGTTGTATGGACAAGACTGAAGCAGAAAGGATCATGGAAGAGTTACATGAAGGGACCTTCGGAACACATTCCAGTGGACACACTATGGCAAAGAAGATCCTTCGGGCAGGGTATTTCTGGTCCACCATGGAAGCTGACTGCTACCAACATTCCCGGACATGCCATAAGTGCCAGATATATGCAGACAAGGTGCATGTTCCTCCAGTTCCTCTAAATGTTCTGACTGCGCCTTGGCCGTTTGCAATGTGGGGCATAGACATGATCGGTGAGATTAAACCTACGGCATCCAACGGGCATCGCTTCATCCTGGTAGCGATTGATTACTTCACGAAGTGGGTTGAAGCAGCTTCCTATGCTACGGTAACCAAGACTGTTGTGGCACGGTTCATTCGGCATAATCTGATATGTCGATACGGCGTCCCAGAAAGAATTATTATAGACAACGGTACCAATCTCAATAACAAGATGATCACTGAGCTCTGCGAGCAGTTTAAGATACAGCACCATAACTCTTCTCCTTACAGACCGAAGATGAATGGGGCTGTAGAAGCAGCAAATAAAAACATTAATAAAATCGTGCAGAAGATGACAGTGACTTATAAAGATTGGCACGAGATGTTACCGTTCGCTCTACATGGGTACCGTACCTCAGCCAGGACGTCAACCGGGGAAACTCCTTTCTCCTTGGTCTATGGTATGGAGGTTGTCTTACCGATCGAAGTGCAAATACCCTCTCTCCGGATAATGAAGGATGCAGATCTGAACGAAGATGATTGGATCCAGACGCGACTTGATCAGCTAAACCTTATTGATGAAAAGAGGCTTGCTGCTATCTGTCATGGTCAGACGTATCAGAAACGGATGATCAGGGCATTTAACAAAAAAGTCAGACCACAGGAATATCAAGTTGGAGATCTGGTAATCAAGCGAATCATCCTTCCTCAGAGTGATCCAAGGGGCAAATGGACCCCTACGTACGAAGGGCCATTTGTGGTTAAACATGTGTTCTCAGGAGGAGCCATGATTCTAACCACCATGGATGGTGACGACCTTCCTCACCCCGCCAATGCAGACATAGTAAAAAGATACTACGCATGAAAAAGACCCGCTAGGCTGACATGCCTAGGCAAAAATTAGGGCTTCCCGGCGAACCAAAAGGGTTCGGGAAAAATGAAGGGATGAAATGAAAAAATCTGTACACCCGGCAAGTCGAAAACCTGAAAAGGCGGCTTGGGAAAAAATGGGTATCCCGGTGGACTGAAAACCCGAAAGGGCGGTCCAGGTAAAAGTTAGGGATAAAGCGTAATACTATGTCTCATTGGATCACTCTGCATCCAGAATCCGGTATCTACATCAAGTGCAGACGGCATCGATCAGTCAGCTTCATCTTCAACTAAGCTCGTCAAGTGATGAGACGCTCGGAGATATAAAGGCAATAGCAGAGTTGAAACCCAGTGGGATCATTCCATTTCACACAGCTGTTTTATTTTCCTTTGTACAAATTTGTATAAACTCTTTTGTTCGGCGGCGTTCTCTTACTAGGACGTCAGCCTCTTGTACATAAACGCCTATTTTACAGGCAAATTCAAAAAATCAATACAAATATACTTTTCAGTTAAAATTGCCAATTGCTTTTCCTTTTCTGTTTTGTTTTGCGAAGAGCGTCCAAGGTTCAATTTGTGATATGGGCATTGACAATAATTTGCTAACTCATGAATATTTGCATACGAAACAAAGGATTAATTACAGGTAACATTAGAAACAGGGGCAATAAAGAGTTGTCTAAGCAATTTAATTGTTCTGTCCTCCAAGGTACCAAGGTGAGTTCGGCTGAAGAACATAACCAGATATCTTAATTCCCCAGAGAGTGAGCCAGCAAGTCAGTACACTCTCCCCGAGCAAAGTTACAGTCAAACTTAAGGAAGTTGGGTATCCTCCCGCAGATCTCAACATTCCCCAGCACGATATACAGACACTCTTAACAAGCATCCCCGACAATCTTGGTCTAAAGATTGTTTCCCGGAGGTATATCAAACATTCAATGGAGTCACTTCCCCGACACAGTTCAAAAACTTCCCCAGGGGAGTCCAATCTAGTTCCCAAGGAAAGTTGGAATCCATCTCCCCAAGCAGTAAGCTCATCCCCAGTAGATTCTAGAAGCTTACCCCCGCAGAGCATGAACGCATCCCCCGGCTTTATTCAAAGAGTTATTTCCCTACCAGGGTATAACTGGGTTATCCTCAGCCAAAGGCCACGGAAAGATCGTCGTCGACACAGTCTTCTTATCCCCAGCGAAGTCTATCAACACTTCCAACACAACAACGGTATCCCAGCAAAGTATCTCAACAAAGTATCTCTCCTCCCCACAGAGTATTGTTTCCCAGCAAGATCATTAGAGTACTTTTCTCCCCGCAGAGTAATCCATTCACCAAGTTTATCCCTAACGGAGTCATCTTCTCCTACCGGTATTCTTGCAACTATCATCCCCAGCGGAAGCAAAGATCTATTCTTCAACATCAGTCCAGGAGTAACTTCCCGGCACCCGTCAAGGATTTATTTTCCTAAGACGAAAAGATACATTCATAAACATCGCACTTCCATACATTATAGCATGCATATACGCATCATATCTTACAAATCTCATTTATGTTGAGAACATCATTGCTTGATCCATATCATGCATCGCATATGACTGACCTTTACCTTTCAGGAAAGATCCAGTTAAGTTCTCAGCTATATTCAAGACCTTGACCGGTTCAGTTAAATCGACCCTAAGATTTTCCTGTTTCTTATCCAGTCAAAGGCCTTCTCTGGTTCAGTCAGATCGACCCTAAGATCTCCCTGTTTCTTATCCAGTTGAAGACATTCCAAGACCTTGATCGGTTCAGTTAAATCAACCCTAAGATTTTTCTGTTTCTTATCCAGTCAAAGGCCTTCTCTGGTTCAGTCAGATCGACCCTAAGATCTCCCTGTTTCTTATCCAGTTGAAGATATTTCAAGACCTAGACCGGTTCAGTTAAATCGACCCTAAGATTTTCCTGTTTCTTATCCAGTCAAAGGCCTTCTCTGGTTCAGTCAGATCGACCCTAAGATCTCCCTGTTTCTTATCCAGTTGAAGATTTCAAGACCTAGACTGGTTCAGTTAAATCGACCCTAAGATTTTTCCTGTTTCTTATCCAGTCAAAGGCCTTCTCTAGTCCAGTTAAATCGACCCCTAACAGATTTTCCTGATAAAGACTCAATAGAAGACATCCAAGATTCTCTCAGCGTTATTGTTGAGGTAGTAATCGTCCAAGATTCTCTCAGCGTTACTGTTTAGATAGTAATCGTCCCCAGATTCTCTCAGCGTTACTGTTGAGGTTGAAGTCGCCCCAGATTCTCTCCCCGTTAATGTGGAGGTAGTAATTGCCCCAGGTTCTCTCAGCGTTCCTGTTGAGGTAGTAATCGTCCAAGGTTCTCTCACCGTCCCTGTTGAGGTAGTAACCATCCCTGGTTCATTCATCACCGTTTGAAGCTCCAGATTCAATTCCTGTAACCCATCAGGACGCATCTATACAAAGAGTTTGAAGACCAGCCCCTGCAACAGGCCAGGTAATCATTTTCTTTTGTAGGTACGCAAGTTCTCGCTAAGGAATCTCTTACGTGATCGACGCCCATATGGCATCTATAAGCCCATCCACCTATCCATCATTTCTCAGCATGGCATCTATAAGCCCATCATCCTATCCACCAATCTCCAAATGGCATCTATAAGCCCATTCCCACCATCACACTACTATGTGAGCGCAAATTTATGGGCACTCTAGTGTTCAATCATCTTCCACCTTCGGATTACGAAAGGCACGTCAGCCAATCTGCATCCTCAGGTCTAAGAAGATTGAACAGGGGCAACTGTTGTACACCAAAATTTTCCCTCCCATATTCTTCAAGAATTGCAAAGAGCATGCTTCAAAATCTCCCCAAGGATTGCACAGTTCAAGGACCTCCTAACAATCAAAAACTAGGGTTTTGGTTCTGACAAAGAAATTGAAGTTTCCAAGGGTCCAATCAAGTCCCACATGCCTATGAACATGGTCAAGCATCCTCATACCAAGTTTCAAGACTTACAGCACAAAATTGCACAGTCAAAAACCCTAATTGCACTACAGTCAACTGCAGGGGCAAAATGGTCATTTGACAGTCAAAAGTTCAAATCTTTGATCAACATCTCATGTTGGAGCCACAAACATCATTTGATCAATTCTTGATCATGATTCTCAAAGTATGGCTCAAAAAGTCTCAAGATGCAAAAGTTTCCATATTTGGACAGTTGAAAAAAGTCAACTGTAACTTGACCAAGGCATAACTTCCACATGGTTTATCAGAAAAATTCCATCCAAAGCTCATTTTGAAGAGAATGACATTTCCTACAACTCCTCTTCACACTTCAAGTCCAAGAAATGCTCTCACAAAAAGTTATCAATTTCAACATTATAGGTCATTTTCAAAAGTCAACAAAAAAGGACTTTAAGTCAAAGGCCATAACTTGAGATTGGTAAATCAAAATGACATGGGACCAAAGGAAATGGTTAAAGGACTTCAATACCTTTCCAAAATGTCCAAGAACATGATCAAAGCTTAAAAATTGAGCAAGATATGCCTTGTGGAAGTTGGGAAATGTTTGGGTATTTTGAAAAGTCAACTTTGCTTCAAATGCCTTAAAATTGCTAATGGGCCACATTTTCTTCCAAGATTCATCATCCAAAGCATATGCACGACCATTTGGCCCAAAGGGGATTTATTTCATCATTTTTATTTATTTATTTGAATTTTTAATTATTATTAATTCATTTAATAAAATAAAATATGACAAAAATACTAAAATAAAGTTTTCAAATCTTTTTGTGCAGAATAAACTCTCCTTAAAGGCTCAAGATTCATGCATAACCAGAATTGGAAGGTTTTGCCATGATTGACATCAAAATCACATGGAAAAAGATTTGAAAAATATGCATGAAAATCAAATATTCATTCCATCAATGCAAAAGGTTTTGGACATATTTTTCAACCCTAATCCATCACTCATATAAGACTGATCAAAACCTAATTCCTGGAGACCCCTAAGTTGTGCCACACATCATAAACAACTTTGCACTTTTTGTGAAATTTTTCAAAACTGAAACCACGATTCTAAAGCGTTTCAAGGCGAAACATTGATTCCATTAGCTTGCAAAGGTCTCAAGAGACGTTCCTGGATCAAAATCACTGCTTCTAACGCAAAGAAATGGTAGAATGCAGTTACCCTGTACCTGGATTTTTCCTTAATCGTATTCAAATCTACACGCCATACCCATGCATTTTTATTGTTGATTTATACTAATGTGTTGATTCTGAAGCTAGTAGTATGATTTAATTGAAGAAAAATTGCATATATGAAGAGTTGCCATGAACGATGCCTAGGGTTTCAGAAACCTTGAATTGGGGACTTTGGCTTATGGTAAAATCAGAACACGAGACTTACACCATTGAATTCGTGACGTTCCAAGGGATCTAGAACATCCATCGCGCCCTTTTTATGTTTTGTTAATTCCTATTCGCTATTTTTCTGCATTTTAGATTGTGGGGGTTTAAAACCCCCGCTATTTAGCTTGCTTTTCAGGTAAAAACGCAAACGAGTGGAGAAGAAGATCATGTGGCATGATATGACTGGGCAATTTGAATTCAGCGCGCGTTTTTTTGCTTCTAGGCCACTAATGTTAATTTTCTCTTATATGATTTATTATTTGTTTTACATACAACGCGTTTGAGCAGCACAGATGGTGGAAAGCAACGCTGGCAAACCTTGGGACCTGGGTTCGAATCCCAGGTCCCCCCATATCCTTGTTATTTTTCTTTGCAAAATGTTCAGGTACTACACAAGCTCAAAAGCCTACCATACAACCTTAGATCCAAGCGCGCCACATGTCTCAGAGATCCAACCAAGGGCCTTGATCTGAGGAGTATCATATGTGTCAGTCAACAAATCCACACGTGATTGCCAGAAGTCAACAGGGCCAGGAATCAAATGGGCCTAATTGCTGGCCAGACACCTCCAAGTTGGGACAACAAACCCCCATTGTTTGCTTTCTTTCACTCTTTTATCTTTTATTTTTATTTGCTTAATTTAATTTTAATTTAATTCATCAAATTAACATTTTCATAATATAAAAAGATAACAAAAAATCAGAAAGTCATAAAAAATTAAAAAATATTTTATGTAATGTTATTTTGTAAATAAAATCTTGTTAATTAATTTATTTTTAAATTCTAGGCTTAATTTTAAATATTTTTTTTATATAAACTTAAAAATTGTAGAATTAGGGTTTTAATCACTTTTATATTTTTATCTTTTCTTTTTCACCATATTAATTATTAATTATTTGTTTTTGTAAATAAAATTGTATTAATTAATTAGGTTAATTTTAGATTCAATTTTAACATGTTTTCTTAATAAATAAAAATAGTTAGAATTAGGGTTAATTAACTTTTTATTTTCATTTAATTCTCTCATAAAAATCCATAAATACAAAAAACTCCAAAAAATCTTTTCTTTTTATTTTAATTTAATCAATTTGTTAATCGTAATTTAATTTCATTAAAAAGGGTCCAACGCCCTTGCTTTTGATTATTAGTTTCGTTTCGCGCATTTATTTCCTTTCTTATAATATTCATGTAATTCTCCCGAAGCCATGTAATAGATCAATTAGGGTTTTTATATTTCCCGCATTCTTTATTTTATTTCAAATCGGGTCCTGGATTAAATTTGGCGATGTGGACCCACGCCTTTGTAATAGCGTAGGAATTTTAATTCTCGCATCTTTTAAACTGTTAACTATTGCATGAAAGAATGAATGTCAAAATAAAAGCAACGCGTAGATCACCAATACACGACAAGACAAAATATCTGAAAACGACACACAAATCACACACCACCCCTAGGGTACGTCTCACTGTTGCCTTGCCCCTAGAAAGGTGATCGTCGAGTAGAGGATGTTTTAGTAAGTCCTCATGATCCGGGAACCTGGCATGAGGGTAGCTTCTAAGGTATCTTCTTATTGCTCCGGTGATCACCATGTCCCGAACCTTCGAATTGACCCGAACACCTCCAACGGTGGTGCTACCTATCTCTCAATGGTGGGATGGCACTACTTTAAGGACATTTACACAGACGAATTCCTTAGGGTAGGTGGACGACTCTAGATACTTGCTCTAATCTCAAAACAAATCAAAAATACTTTTCACACCGACACCTTTTCAAAAAGCTTTCGAAAGCAATTTTTCAAACAATCTTGAGGACCGATACAAGAGTCGAACTGGAATTTTCAAAGAACTTTTTTTAAAACCCACAGTTGAAAAGCAAACAAACCATTTTTGAAAACACAAGTGAGCAAGTATCTAAGAGCCCATGGATAACCATGGATAGAAAGGGTGCTAACACCTTCCCTTTCTATAACCTACCTCTCGAACCGAGAGTAATCTCTATAAGGAATTTCTCTGTGTTTTTGTCCTTTCCATTTGGAGAAAATAAAAGACGGTGGCGACTCTTGCTTCTGCGACATTTCGCGAACCAGCGTTAAACAGTCAGTTCCAGATCCACCGATCACAGAACCCAACCAGCTTGCACGGAGGATGATGGCTGATACCCAAGACCAAAACGATCTTTCTTCTTTGGAACTTCAATCAATTTTCCCCAACTGTCATGGGGAGGTCTAGCTTCTATGAGGGATTTGGCATCCTTCAAAGAGGCCAGGGGTATCTCAGACTTCTTACATTCCATGACGGGGACTTTGTCAACAGTAACAATCTCCAGAGCTTGGAAGGGAAATTCTTGTACCTCGCCTTCCACTTCCACATAACGGTAGGTAGTCAGATTATTAATCACTATGTCTTTTTCCCCGCAAACAACGATAACTTGGTCATTCGCTATGAACTTCAGGCGTTGATGAAGAGTGGATGTCATAGCTCCAGCTACATGAATCCATGGACGACCCAAAAGGCAAGTATAGGATGGACGGATGTCCATAACATAGAATGACAAATAGAAAGTGTGGGGACCAATCTTGACAGGCAAAACAACTTCTCTATCCACCGATCTTCTCGAACCATCAAACGCTCGAACATTTAGAGTGGGGGGCCTCATCATTACTCCGTCCATATTCAGCTTAAACAAGGTAACCTTAGGCATCATGTTGAGTGAAGAACCTGTATCCACCAAAACTCGAGATAAAACAGTGTCCAAACACTTCATAGAAACATGCAGTGCTTTATTGTGGGCTCTGCCTTCAATTGGGAGTTCATCATCGCAGAAACCCAAACAATTTCCAACAGAAATATTGGTGACTATTCCTTCAAACTAGACCACAGAGATGTCTTGGGTAACATGAGCAGAACATAAGGTCTTCAATAAGGTGTTGCGGTGGGCCTCTGAACACAAAAGGAGAGAAAATATGGAAATCTTGGATGGTGTCTGGTTGAGCTGGTCCACTACTTTGTAATCACTCTGCTTGAGAATTCTAAAAAGTTGCTCCGCTTCTTGTCCTTCAGACAGTTCGGGTTGGTTATCCATCACTTGCTTTCCCCTGGCCTTAGCTAGAGTTTCACTGTTAGTTTCCTTAGGAGGTGGTGGTGGAGGAGAAAAGATCTGACCACTGCGAGTCATGTTGCTTGTTCCCGCAATGTTGGTAACATTCTTGTCACCTACCGGAGGGCACTCATACCTCTTTCCATGAATATATACTACATTGTATTCCCATGGAACTGCCTTCGAGTCGTTGCTTGTAGGAGGAATAGGAGCTTGAATCATTGTGGGGGTAATAGGAACCTGAATTGTTAACGGAATACTAGGGGTGGCTGAAAAGCTTCTCGGATAGTAGGGGATTTCCAGGACATCAATTTCTTCTTCTCGGAATACTTTCTCTATTTGTAAGATACCTTCATCGATCAACTGTTAGATGGCCGTCTTCAACTCAGCACACTCTTCTGGTTTGGAAGAACAGGTTAAGCAGAAGTTATGGAGTTCTTGTAGCACTCCATGCTTCAACAAATGTTCTTTGACAGTTTCCAAAGATATCTTAATTTCATCAACATTTGATACCAAAACCCGTTCATTAACTTCTTCAATAGCATGGACTGTTCCCCCTTGGTGAGGAGGCATGGGATTATTTTGAATATTCGGACCAACAGGGTTGAAGTTGATGGCTTTTGCATCAATGAGATCTTGAACTTTGCACTTGAAAGCTCTGCAATTTTCAATTGTATAGCCTGGGGCACCAGAATGGAATTCGCAATGAGCATTAGTATCATATCCCCTAGGTAGAGGATTTGGCGATGGACCGAGTTTGTGCAATTGAACCATTTTACTAGCAAGTAACGGTGGGAGAAGCTGAGCATAGGACATGGGAATGAGATCAAACATTCTTTCAGGGGCTCTCTGTCTTTGAAGAGCTCTTGGGCCTTGGAGATGTTGATTCGGTTGTTGATAAGTTGTAGATGGTGCAAACTGTTGTTGTGGAACATGATGCGGTTGCGGAGAGAAAGGTCGTTATTGGGCCACCCAGGGTGCTGGAGTTGTAGCAGCGTATACTTGCAGAACAAATTGGTTATGAACAGCAGTAGGTGTAGGAAAATAAGGGAATCGGACTTGAGAAAATATGGGAGCTCTTCCTTGGTTGACGGTGATGGCACTGGTCTCGCCGTCTTTCTTCTTAACAAAACCAGAAGATGGTTTTCTATTCATGCTTGCATTGTTGTTAGCATTATTAGGAACACCTTGAATCGTTCCAGCCTTAATACACGTCTCAACACGTTCACCAATGATGACCATATCCGAGAAAGAAGTAGAAGTGCTACTGAGCATATGCTGGAGATAAGGGCCTCGTAGATTACCCATAAATAGATCAATCAACTCACGATCCAAGAGAGGAGGTTGGACCCTTGCAGATAGTTCACGCCACCTCTGAGTGTATTCTTTGAAAGACTCTTTAGACTTTTGCACCATCCCCTGGAGCTGAGTACGGCTTGGAGCCATGGCAGTATTGCAATGGTAATGTTTCAGAAAAGCATCAGCAAGTTCTCCCCAAGTACTGACATGAGATCTTTCCAATTGCATATATCAATCTAATGATGCCTCGGTCAAACTGTCCTGAAAGAAATGCATGAGCAAAGGTTCATTTCCAGCATAGGCCGCCATTTTGCGACAATAGGAACGGAGATGTGTCTCTGGGCAAGAAGTGACTTTGTATTTATCAAACTTTGGGACTTTGAACTTGGGAGGAATAACTACCCCAGGCACGAGGCACATTGCGGCTGTGTTGAATCCGGAAGCCTTGATACCCTCCATGGCTCTAAGTCGATCTTCAAGAGCATGATACATTTTCGCAGTTTCGGCAACCCCGGCAGCAAGATTCACTTGGGGTTCATCGAGATCAATAACATCATGATGATCATCGACATCATTCCTATGAGCACCGGTAGGAGTCTCAACATTTGCATTGTCATTTATCCCATTAGCAGAAGTGGAAGGAGCAGCAGTAGTAAGCTTGGCAACACTTTGGTGTAGTTCTTCTTGACCCTTAATCACGGCATGTAGAGTTTCCATGAGTTGATCCATGCGGGTACCCATAGTGTCCATATCCTGACGAAGTGCATTATGATTTTCTTCGAAAAGATCCATTAGCCTTTACTGGTTGCCTCTGTTGCGGTAAGGATGTGGATGAGTCGTCTTTGTTGTTTACTGGATTCTGTAGGAGGGGACCCCAATGAGTTTTTGTTATGAAAAATGAATGCATGGTAATATGGATGAATGCTTTATCTTCATTTATAATGAGACCCAAAGACTCGTCTATCTTTTTAAAATTTCCTTTTTGAAAAGCTATATCAACAAGACTTGTCTTTAGATTTCTCTAGATATGAGATATATATACATGATGATATGATGTCATGGTATGCTATGGCATGAAGTCTCAGCTACACATATTCTGGATAACCATTATGTAGTCCGTTGCACAGGCTGAAAAGTAACAGGACCAAAAGTTCGACGTTACAGGCATGGAGTCAAAGTAACCACCCACGAGGCATGTACTAGGGGTTTTTCACCTGCCGGACAAGGTTCTAAAGAGTTCTCGAAGTCTACGCTCTTCCTTTGGATATTATCGACGTCCCAATTACTTAGTAATCAGTAATATTCACAGGAAAAACTCGTCCGAGCGTAATATCGCGTGACAACTACTTCCGGATTACTCCGTTACAGTCTCTGCATTGCACCTAAAAGGCTAGGATGGGTTAATGGTTCTATGGCCCTCAGCTTCTCGAACTCCCAGGTCGAAAGCAACGACGTCTTCTCGATTACTCGGTAAACATCACTACTTTCAAGGGGACCTCCACTGAGTGGGGGATTCTCATGCCTCCTTCTTCGGGATTACTCCCTCAAAGTTAACATTACTATACCGCCCGTCCTAATCCTATGTGTAACCCAAGTCCGGGTAGAGGACTTATCAAAAGTAATCGCCAAAGCCAACATCACAATGTATCCATAATATGTGAGTAGCAACAAAATATGCAATATATATAAAAGAAATAAAATAAATAAAGAAATAAAACAGTAAAGCAAGATAAAGCAAATAAATAAACACCCAAAAAGATAAATAAACAAAACTAGGAGAGACTCGCTAAAGGTCCCCAGCAGAGTCGCCAGTTGAAACCACCAGCCAAAAACACAGAGCGCCACCGACCTTTATTTATCCCGAAGGAAGGGGAAATATCGATAAAACCACAAGGGAATGGATATGATGGTCTTGCAACCAAGAGAAAGGGTAAGGGAGTCGGTTATGCGAGGGGAAGGTATTAGCACCCCTCACATTCGTTGTACTCAACGGGATCCATTTTGTTTGTTTGTCTTAAAGGGTGTGAATTATCTACAACTATGCTTTCTTAAAGGGAAATGAATGGTTTTTATTATTGCGTTCGTGAGAGTTTCGCGACCCTTTGCCTATGTATCCAATGAAGGAATCAGAACACCGTAGTTCCTCTAGAAAAAGGTTGGTTTGTTTGTGTTTTTTAGTGGGCAACGTTAACGCACACATTCTAGCAATAGGCACGGCCGGTATCGCGGTAGAACGAAGATAACAAGCCCTTTTGGGAGAGTTTTGCTTGGTTGAGTGTTTTTGCAAGTTTTAAAATAAATTCAAGTAATGATTAAAGAGTATTTTTGGATTTTTGATTTGTGAATGAGAAGTTTGACTAAAAAATGGATGCGGATGAGATTTTGAATAAACGACCACCTAGTGTCGAAATTTTGACTTAAAAGGTGTGAGTTTTAAAATTACAGAGATATTTAAATACAAATAAGAGAGAATGTAGCTAATTATCTAAAGAAGTTTTTGAACTAAAAAAATTAAGATTACTTACTAAAATGATTCTAAACTAACTACAAATTCTAAGGTTGTAAAAATAGTTCTAAAATTACTAAGTTAGATCTAAACTAAATTAAAATTTTAAAATTAGTAAATTAACTCTAAACTAAATTAGAATTCCAAGGTTACCAAATTAAATCTAGAACAAATAAAAATTTCAAAGTTACTAAATAAAATGAAAATTCTAAAGTTATTAAACTAGACCTAAATCAAATAAAAGTTTTAAAAATTATTAAATTAAATCTAAATTTTAAAGTTATTAAATTTAACCTAAATCAAATAAAAGTTTTAAAAATTATTAAATTATATCTAAACTAATTTAAATACAAACTACGTGGATTATAAAATTCTAATCTAAATCTAAGCTATTATAAAAATAATTAATCTAAATTAAATTAATCCTTAAAATTTCTAAAAATTAAATTAAATTAAATTAAGAGGATTGTGATGACAGTTTTCTGGTATTTCGTATCTTTTGGCTTCTTTTGATGATGATGCTTTAGTTTCTGAAAAAACTGCTTGCTTTTGATATGTTGGCTTGATATCAATGATGATCTTTCTGAGATTTGATCTTTGTTTGTTGATTTAGCTTATGATTTGTTGATGATGAACTTGTTGCTTTGATCTTCCTCTCTTCCTCTACTTGTTTAGTCAATGATGATTGTGTTCTAAGATTAACTGTCGTCGTTGCCTGGTGATGATGAGCTTGTTCTGAACTTTTTCTTATTTAATGTGTTTTTTGTTGGCTTGAGTTGATATTCCGATGATGATGATATACTCTGAATCCTTATACCATTTTGCTTATGAATCTTCCCTTCTTCTTCTCTGAGTATTGGCTTTCGATGATGGGCTTTGTTCTGAAGCTCTTTATTATTTTTTTTTAACACTCTTCCTTTCTTTGGGTGTTGGATATTAGATGATGAAATGGTATCCTGAGGTTTGCTATTGTTGTTGATTTTCATGGATGTTTGATGATGGCGAAACTGAAAACCATTTCCCCTAAATGCTTGACAATGATGAATTTATTTGTTCTTTGTTTGTCTTTGTTGAGCTTTTATGAAGGCAGACTGATGAGCATTTGGTGTTTGTTTGTCTTTGAGTTTGGATTGAACTGCAGTTTTTTACAGGTTTGTTGTGTAGTTGGATAGGTTTTAATGTTTTTGTTTATATGAGTTTGCTTTGTCGAAGGCAGACTTGAATGGTTTATGAGGCAGGTTTTGACAGGCTTGCTGTTTAATTTGAGGCAGGCTTGTGTTAGTTTGCTTTCTGAGTTTGAGTAGGCTTGCAAGTTTTTGGTAAGTTTTTTTTTGGGAAGGCAGGCTGCAGGCTTCTTGTTGGAAGCAGGCTTTTGTTTTTTGGTGATCTTTTGGCAGGTTTGAATAGGTTATTTGCTTGTTGAAGGCAGGTTCTGCTATTTCGTGGTTTTGCAGTTTGAAATAGGTTCGGTGTCTTTGTAGTTGGTAAGCACGCTTGCTACTTTGTGGTGCTTGTGTTTACAAGCAAATTTGCAGGTTATGCAGACAGGATGTGTTTTGTTGTGTTTTGGTAAGGCCAGGCCTGGGTGGGTTATGCAGGTTTGGTAACTGCTTGTCTTTTGGTTTTACAAGTTTGTTGTTTTAGCCTTTGGGAAACCAGGCTTGGGCTTTTGGACAGGTTTGAATGAGTTTAGAGGCAGTTTTTGCTTCTGCTGTTTGTGCTCTCAGTTGCAGTTTGTAGCTCCCTCCCTCTGAACTGTTAAAACTGTTCTATTTATTTTCTTTCTCATTGCTTTTGTACAGCCTGCCAAACTGCAAAACCTATTTCACTCTCTCTTTCTCTCTCCATAAAAGCACTTTTGCTTAATGTATTTTTTTATTCTGAAAAGCTTGTTTTTGGCCAGAATATGATGAGATGTTTTGACAAGCTTGCTTGCTTGTATCTTGGTTTATCTCTGCATTGTACTTTCTTCCAGATTTCCTGCATTGTATGCTTTTTGACAGCTTGTGTACTTGTTTGACAGTTTTGCAACTTTAGTTTGCTTTTCTGTTTTGACAGTTAGTTTGCATTTTGAAACTTAGTTTGGCAGTTCAGTATGACATTGTGTGCAGCTTTATGCCTTCTTTGTGTGCAGCCTTGTGCCTTGTATCTTTGCATTTAATTGATGCTTTGCAAATTATTTTACTTTCCTCTTTGTGAACCAAGAAGAGAAATCTTCTTGTGATTTGCAAAGAGGACAAGAAAAACATGATGAAACCAAAAACAATCTGATTCCGGCCAACAAGCTTTAATGATGATCTTTTTTTATTTATCTGCTTAAAACTGCTTTTCAATTTATCTGCACTGATTTCTTTTTCTTCTGTCCTTTGCAGGTAATTATCACTTGAATAATGGAAGAAACAATAGAAGATAGAAGATTTCAAGAAACTTAGGCTTTAGATTTATTTTCTTTTCATTTATTGTAATAAATATTATTGTAAACACTGTAAATAAATTTACAATATTCGAATAACATTTGTAATAATATTTGAAATAAATAAATAAAAGTCTTTGTCAAATAAGAATTCTTTACTGTCAAATATTTCTTTCTTTCCTTTGCACTGTCTATTTAATTATTTAAATCTCTTAAATTAAAACAACTGGAAATGCATCCCAATAATTTTAAATCAGATAAAATAAATAATCAACAAACTTTGTAGTCTCGCAACCTTACATTAGCCACAATACGCCCGGCATTCCAATTAATCATATGCTTTGTACAGTTAAACAAACAAACATCCATACACTTTTCACTTCACTGATCAAACCAATGCTTCAAAGTTTCGATCAAAAGCCTCAGTTCCTATCCCAGATATTTAGACTTTGAGAAATAACCAGTAATCTGGAACAAGCGTAAAAATAATGTAACAGTCAATTGAATTATTATGGATTCAATTTCTTCTGGGAAATACGAGTGAAAAACCCTAATTCCAGACTTGTCGTCAAAGAAAAGTCTGCTTGATCAATTCTTGAGCCAATTTCAATAAAATCAATGGAAACCCTAATTCTGAATAGACTGATAAGAAAAGTCTGTTTGACCGATTCTTGGGTCAATCTTGACAGATCAGGGAAAACCCTGAAGTTGTGATTTCTTGTGAAAAAGGGAGGGAAAATTTTGGGGTACAACAGAATGGTATCCAAAAGGCCTTCATTTTTTGCTCAGAGTACGTGTGACGCGCCAAAAATCCTGAATGCTGAATATTATTTCATCTGGGTCGAAACTTCGAAAATTTATAACTCGGTCAATTTTTATCGGATTGGGCCCATCTTTTTAAACAAGGTCACTGGCTCAGAGATCTACAACTTTGCTTCCAAAGTCGAGATCGGGTTATGCTCCGATCAATACCAGTTTTTTATTTAAGAACATGTCAGAGTTGACACTGGATCCCAAAATAAGTTTGTCTGAACCAAAACTTCAAAAATTCATAACTAATTCACTATTTATCCTATTGAGCCCATTTTCGGACAAGAGTTAGCTCTAGATGTCGGCTACATTTTGTTTTCAAATTTCAACTTCAAAAATTGCACTTAAGCCCCTGCAATTTAGTCTGGAACGTGACGGACTCAAGTGAACATTGGAGGCCCAATTGCACATTCAAAGCCCATTTTTTTCTCTCTAATTTCTATTATATAATCTCATTCTTTTCACACAAACAAGGGGGGAGAAAAAAAAACCTTTGCCACAATCCTGTCAAAATATCAAATTCTTTCAAGAAACCTAAAACCTTAAAATCCTTATTACAAACCCCCATCTCACTACAAACAAGTCATCCTTGTTACAAATCCACATCTCACTACTTCTCCAGTAAGGGTAAGGCTGGTATGATCTCCATGATCAAAAGGGTATAATCATTCATACATGTCATATCGGTTTTAATATTAATTTTTTTCATATATTTGCTTTATTTGTATTTCATGATATATAGTAATTTATTTAATGTGTTCATGAGATTCAACACTGCAGATTTAGACTGGGTCCCATGCGGGTTCATTACAGAACGTTGAGGCCAAAACACAAATGGCCAAAATAGAACAACCACCAATGCATGGCGAGGCAGACATCCTGAGAAGGTTAAGGGCGTGGGTTCAACAACCACCCTTATTGGTTTTGGTTTTCTTCCTTTCTATTTATCCTTTTACCTATTTTTATTCTTTCTGTTTAAAACTTTTTTTTTCATAAAACTTAACATTTTTCACAAACCTTTGATTTTTCCTCCTAAACTCGAATAATTAATTTTAGGTTTTTTTTAATTTAATTTTAGGTTTTAAATTAATTTGTGGTTCATCACCCATCCCTGGCATTTGCATTATCTTTATTTTCTAACCCTATTTTTCTTTGATGTTTCTTCCCCTATCTATTTTTTGGCAAACTTAATTCTTTCTTATTAATCATTACACATAAACTTTTTTTTCAAAATTAACCTTTTTTAATTAAAATTAATTTAGGTTTTAAATTTTTTATTTATTATTATTAACTCTCTTTTTTATTAATTAACTCTTTAATTTGATTAATTAACCATTTTTTAACAAATTAGGATTAGGTTTTTGTTTTAGTTAGTAACTGAATTTTTGGCTTTTTTTCATTTATTAATAAATTAAGTTAATTAACTTTTTTTTTATTAAAATTAGTTAGAATTAGGTTTTTTTTAATTAACTTAAAATTATTTTATACAAAAAAACGCCAAAAACATTAACTTAGAATTTTAGGTTTTAATTTTTCCTTAATTTATTTTTATTTTTCTTTTACATTTTAATTTCTAGGAAAATTATATAGGTCGCATTATCAATGTAATAGCGTAGATTTATCTTTTCTCGCATTTTTTTCTAATTATGTAATTTCTTCCGGGATGTAATAGTTTTAGGATTTCTTTTCTGCACTCTTCATTATTATTGTAACTGTTCATGGTTTGTAATAGTTTAATTTAGGGCTTTTACTTATCGCTTTTCCCCGGGTTTTTGGCTATGTAATTAATCCCCATCCCCGAAGCCTTGTAATAGCGTAGATTTATTTTCTCACATTTTTAATTCCCGCAAATATTTAATTGTCTAGATGTATGTTAATAGGGTTGTATGACAAGAATGCATGACAAATTAATACGGTTAGAAAATCCTAATGTGCAAAGATTAAATAACTGAAAACAAATCACTCACACATATCACTCTTAGGGTATACCCTCACTTCAGTTGCCTTCCATAAACTATCATTAAGCATAGGGTGTCTTAGTGGTTTTCCTCCTGTCTAAAAAAGATCAAACGTCTCATTCGAATGTTGCATCGGAAATGTTGCCTCGAATGTGATCTTGACACTCTAGGGTTATTACTAATGTGTCCTAACATTGCTTTAGTGATCGTACATCCCTTTCGAATTGACCCTTAAAAATTCCAACGACGGTGCTACCTATTTCTCAATAGTAAGATAGTGCTGTCTAAAGGAAACGAGAATAGAAACGATCTTTTTTCGAGTAGGAAGATGCTAGTAGGTACTTGCTCAAATCAAAACTTTTCACACTCACATTTTTCAAACAAATTTTCAAAACAACTTTGTCACACCTTTGAGGATTGATACAAGGGTTATCACGAAGTCAAACTTTTCAAAACAAAGCACATACACAAGCAATTTTTAAAAAAAAATGAGCAAGTACCTAAGAGCCCATGGAAAACCATGGATAGAAAGGGTGCTAACACCTTCCCTTTCTATAATCTACCCCCCCGTATTCAGAATATCTCGAAAAAGGATTTGTTTTCTGTACTTTTTTCCTTTCCGGTTGGATGAAATAAAAGTCGGTGGCGACTCTTGCTTACTGCGACATTTTGCAAACACAAAATGCAAAACGCAAACCAGCATTCAAACATTCGGTTCTACCACCGTATCACAGTATCTCCTTCGATCTTTGATGCTATACCTGCAAGAGTATGTTAGAGAAATAAAACGCAGGACCTGGGTATCAAAACCCAGGTCCTTCGATCCTGCACGCGCTGGGTTTTTTCAGGCTAAATCTACAGCAAGTGTTAGCAAATGAAGAACATGACCTGGGAGCCAAACCTAGGACCTTTGATCCTGTCTAGGATGACAAATCAAAGGTAATAACAAGTATGGATGTGTTATCCAAATATAAAGTTGGACAATTTACCCTTTCTTACCAGCAGATTGAATCTTCGATTTGGGCACTTTCAGGATGTGAGCACCTTTGATCTGGGGCTTATGGGCATGGATACCTTTGGTTGAAGGATTGCTTTGGCTTGGATTACTTATGGAAGTTTGACAACCTTTGATGGATTTTGTGGGCAGCATCTCCCTAATCTTTTTCCTTCTCCTTTTTTTCTTGCAACACTTGGGATCTCTTTATATAGAGGGGGTAGAGGGGACAAGAAGGCAAAGGTTTAAACAACCTTGATTATGTTTGAAATCCATGAATGAGAATTTGTAACGTTGGCCAAACACATGGGATCTTGTCCCTTTTTTTGAATTTTGAATGATATGTAACTGGCCTTCGAGTGCTCCCTTTCGAAGGGGACGATGTCTTCTTCGAATGGACCCTTTGAATGCTCTTTGAATGGACCCTATGAATGCTCTTCAAATGGACCCTTTGAATGCTCTTCGAATGGACTCTTTGAAAGCTTCTTCGAATGGACCTTTTGGAATGCCAATCGAAGGGCCTTTGTTGACATGCCAATTAAAGGACAATGTTACCATGCCTGTCAAAGCTGCCTTGACACAATGCCAAATCGAAGGATCCCTTGCCATTCCAATCGAAAGGCTTGGCCCTGGGTCAAATGAAAGAGTCTTTCAGAATTCCAATCGAAGGCCTTGACACAATGCCAATCGAAAGGCTTGTCATGAGGCCGATCGAAAGGCCTTGTATCCATGCCAATCGAAGAATTTGGAATATCAATTGAAAGGCTTGGCTACAATGTTAATTGAAGAGCATTGTCCATGCCAATCAAAAGGCTCCTTCAGAATACCAATCGAAGGGTCTTTCAGAATGCCAATCGAAAGGTATTAAAAACACCATTTAAAAATTTTCCTTTTTTTCTTAGGCAAGGGTTTGTGGTCAATCATGTAGGAAAAAACCTTGGAAAACATGAGAGGGCAAATTTTGGGGTACAACACAACCATATTAAATTTAATAGATAAATATACAAAAGTTGAAATAAATAATGTACAAGGCGTGAATGAAAAGAAAATGAAATTGTTTTAGTTTTGATTTATTAAGAAAATAGGTTTTATTTTAACCTAATTAACTAAAAGAAACAATTAATTAAATTAAGAAAAATTAAACTTAAATTAATTAAGAAAAAAATTACATCTAATCAAAAAAATTGTTTTTAGGGTTTTTTTGTGAATAAGAGTTAGTATTAATCAAACTAACATAAAGAAAATTAATTAATTGAAAGTCCTAAATTCTAAATCAATTTTAAGTCTAATTAATTATTTAAGAAAAGAATGGAATTTGTTTTAGAAAGTATTTTTGTCTTTTTATTTTGAAAGAAAATAAATAAGTATGTTAAAGTGTAAGTAGTGACTAAAATATTTTTTTGGATTTTTATTAATAAAATAATAATAATAATAATAATAATAATAATAATAATAATAATAATAATAATAATAAAAATAAAAATAAAAATAATAAAATAAATAAAATAAAATAAAATATAAAATAAAACAAGTCAGGGGTGTGAAATAGGTTTTGGGTATATGTTAGAAAAAACAGTTTGTTTTGATTAGGCCTGGCCCATTAAAGATTTTTGTTTGGAAATCAGAAAAAATGTAAATGGGTTGTGTGTTGTAGTGGAAAAGGGGGTGAGGCTGAATAAAATGAGATAAGCCCATTTAATGTGAGCCCAAATGCGTTGTGTGACAAAAAGAGACAAAAAAATGTTAGAAAAATAAACAAAAGGTGCTCCTGGGGCTCGAATCCAGGACCCTTTATGCTAAAGCCTTACGCGCACGCTCTCTACCACCGGGGTGGCTATATATCTGGTGTTTAATACCAAACCATTGTATTATATTTTAAGACACTTCCTGAAGATAACTTCATCTTCAACCTCGCGTCATCCTGAACTCCTGTATCTCATTCATCTCTCAACCAAAATGAAAAATGTGAACATGAAACTTGTGAAAAATTTCATCACGATTCCAGAAATGTAAAGCATTAAAACTATAAATCAAAGACAAGCATGATATTTGAATGGTACCAAATTTAACCTAATTTTTTTCAGAAAGTTCAGGTAAAAAATTCTCCCTACTCAGGCCATATAAATGAAATTTATGGATATGTACAGTTTCAGGGCAATGATATCTACATTTTGTCTTTGAAAATGCAAGCCTAACAATGCCTAAATAATGAGATGAAAAGTCAGAAAACTCACCTTGCAGTTGGAGATCGTGTTTTGAATTATAGCTTTATTCAAGTTGTTGTGATG
Source organism: Vicia faba (assembly GCA_948472305.1). Taxonomy (NCBI): domain Eukaryota; kingdom Viridiplantae; phylum Streptophyta; class Magnoliopsida; order Fabales; family Fabaceae; genus Vicia; species Vicia faba. The sequence continues at coordinate 1,016,582,879 of OX451739.1, read as the reverse complement.
ATCAGGTTAGCTTCCTCAAGTTCTTAGGAAGCTAATGTAACCCTTAGCTTGAACTATGGATGGCTGGAATGTCCTGGAGAAGTCAAGGTGCAAGGTGTTGTTTTTGAAAATGGAGGATGGTGATTGTTTTACCCCAAAATTTTCCCTCTCATGTTTTCCAATGTCTTCCCCTACATGGTTGACCATAAACCCTTGCCTAAGGAAAAAGAAAATTTTTGAGTGGTGTTTTAAGTACCTTTTGATTGGCATTCTGAAAGACCCTTCGATTGGTATTCTGAAGGAGCCTTTTGATTGGAATGGACAATGCTTTTCGATTAGCATTATAGCCAAGTCTTTCGATTGACATTACAAATGCTTCGATTGGCATTATAGCCAAGCCCTTCGATTGGCATGGATACAAGGCCTTTCGATTGGCCTCATGACAAGCCTTTTAATTGGCATTGTGTCAAGACCTTCGATTGGCATTCTGAAAGACCCTTTCGTTTAGAACCCTGGGCCAAGCCTTTCGATTGGCATGGCAAGGGATCTTTCAATTTGGCATTGTGTCAAGGCAGCTTCGACAGGCATGTTAATCGTGTCCTTCGATTGGCATGGACAAGATCTTGCGATTGGCGTAGCAAAGGACTCTTCGATTGACATTTCAATAAATACCCTTCGATTGGTATTTGGACAAGGGATATTCGAAGGAACTGAATCAGAACCAGTCGAAGTAAATGAATCAGAGTCATTCGAAGGAGCTCCGTCAGAACCGTTTGAAAGACCTGAATCAAGGCCATTCGAAGGAGGCCATCAGCCCATTTGAAAGAGAGCATTCGAAGGCCAGTATGTCCACATTTATGCCAAATTTAAAAATGGACAAGATCCCTTAACTTTGGGCAAGGTTACATATTGGTATTCATGGCATTCAAATGGCTGTTACAAACATTACTTCTCCTGTCCCCTCCCTCCTACTCTATAAAAGCAGCATGCTTGCAAGCAAAAAAGGGGAGGACAAAAAGATTATAGATACGCTTCCCACAAATCCACCAAAGGTTGTCAAAATTTTCATAAATAATCCAAGCCAAAGTAACCCTTCAACAAAAGTATCCACGCACAGAAGTACCAGATCGAAGGTACCCACATCTAGAAAGTGCCCAAATCGAAGGTTCCAACTACTGGTAAGAGAGGATAAATTGTCAAACTTTGTATTTGCATAACACATCCATATTTGTGGTTTCATTCAATTTATCATTCTAGACAGAATCAAAGGGTTTGGGTTTGGAACCCAGGTCATGTTTTTCGTTTGCTAACACTTGTTGCAGATATAGCCTGAAAAGACCCAGCGCGCGCAGGATCGAAGGACCTGGGTTTCGATACCCAGGTCCTGCGTTCTATTTTGCTAACATACTTTTGCATATCCAACACCCCATATCAAAGGACGTAGCCTTCTGGATCGAAGGAGCCATAGCCTTCTGGATCGAAGGAGACACCTCCTTCCTGGATCAAAAGACGTCTTCTTCCTGGATCGAAGGGCATCTTCTTCCCTGGATCGAAATATTTTCCTTGTGTATTTTTTTTTACTTTTTTTTGTTTTTGTTTATTTTCTCTTAATGATTTTCTACTTTAAAAATAAACAGAAAGTCAAAAAATCACAAAAAATTATTAGGTTAGTGTTTTATTAATCAAATTAATTTATGAATAAATTAATTAATTATTTTAACATCTTTTTTTCTTAAAATTAAAATTAAATAGACTTAGGCTTTATTTTCTTTTATACTAAAAACAACAACAAATAATTCTTTTTACATTTTCAGACGTGTTTTCAACTTTGCGCGCGTTTATTTAATTTCGTATTTTTACTATTATTGTATCTGTTTATTGGGTGTAATAGATAAAAATTAGGATATTTACTGCTTTATCCCCCGTATCCTTGCATAATGTAAATCCCCTCCCCGAAGCATTGTAATAGCGTAGATTTAAATTCCTGCACTTTAATATTATGCTTGTATATAATTGCTAGTAAATAGGTGTGCATGACAAGATTAATCAATTAATCGTAGATCACTAATTGCAAGATAAACATAACTGAAAAAACACACTTGCACATATACACCTCTAAGGTACACCCACTTTGGTTGCCTTCAATAAAACAGTCATTGGGCAAGAATGCTTTAGCAAAGACCTGTAAATCAAAAGATCATAGTCCCTCGGTGACCCTACAGTTGCCCTCTCGGTAAATGATCTAGTCCCTAAAACGGAATTGCTAAAGCATCTCCATAAATTTCCTTCGTGACTATAACGTCCCTCCAATTGTCCCTCAAAACTAATGACAAGGCTACCTACTCCCTAATAGTAGGATAGCACTGTCTAAAGAAAAAGAGGAAAAGAACAACCTTTTCGAGTACAAAAGTAGATAGCTGTTAGAAGTTTGCTCAAACTATTTTTACACTTACACACAAAAACTACTTTTCAAAAGACATTTCAAAACACTTTGTATATTTTCCCCACTATCCCGAGAAACATTACAAAGTTCGCCGTACTAAGGCGTTTTCAAAACATTTTCGAACACAAAGCACAAAGGTATTTTTAAATGAGCAAACCTCTAAGAGCCCGTGGAAAACCACGGATTCAAAGGGTGCTAACACCTTCCCTTTCCATAATCTACCCCCTTACTTAAAAAACATCTCGAAAAGGTCTTTTTCTGTTCTTTTCACCCTTTCCTTTGTTGGATAAAAAAAAGACGATGGCGACTCTTGCTTACCGCAACATCTGTGAACACAAATGCAAAACCAGTATATAATTGTCGGTTCTGCCACCATATCACAGAACTGGAGACTCTGCCGGGGAAGGAAGAAAAAGTAGGGTTACCTTAGAGTTAGTTCATTATTTAACTGCTTTGTGTGCTTTGGTTGCTTTACTTTTGAGGGCTCTGTTTGGGGTTACTATAGATCCTACACCCGGATATGGAGAAACCTTTTAGGTAAGTAGAAATAGATCATAGAAACTATAAGGGGTATACCGACACGGTCGAAGCAATGGCTATGTTGATGCGACACTTTGGTTGGTATCGGTAACCCTTGAGTTAATCAAGGAGAATATAGGGCCGTTGCATGGTGTCATGAAGCGTCAACTGACCTTAGAACCTTTAAATGAACAACTTGTCCATTAGGACGTAGTGAGATGGCGGTCTTTGGTGTATTCCCAAAGTCGGCAGATACTCGATGCTACACTCATTGAGACTTGACTCCTGAGTTTTGTTTGGTTACTAGTCAGTCGCCTATCAAACGAAGCTTGTGGGAAAGGTTAGTGATATTGAGATCCCTTAGAACCCAGTTATTATTTATAGGACAGGTTGAACCAATCCAACTTCAAGAGGGTATGACCTTAAAACCCATGCAAGCCTTAAACCTAAATCTTTTGGTGTGATTTGCTTGTGCTTGCTATATTTGTGATTTCTTAGCATAATCATGACATCATGACATGGCATATCATACTAACTGTTTCAAGGATCTTCTAGGGCTTATCTCTGTCTTGTTTTGTAGGACATGACATCCACTCGCATGAACACTATCCAAATCAATCTTGTGAAAGTGCATCCTCAACTCAAGTAATTAGCGTCAAGGATTCCTGAAATCTCTCCCTTCACTGAAAAACATGGTCGACTTCTTAACTTGGTCACTTTAAACCCTGACGAAGAAATGTTAAAGGTGCTCTTTCAATTCTTTGACCCGTTACACCACTGCTTCACTTTTCCGGATTACCAGTTAGTGCCTACTATAGATGAGTTTTCTCAGTTATTGGGGGTACCTATCCTTAATCAGCTACCATTCAACGGTACGGAAAGAGACCCAAATCCTGAAGAGATTGCTTAAGCTCTATCTTTGCAACGGTTTGATATAGTGGCAAATTGGGAAACCAGAAGAAGTATCCAAGGATTTCCAGCTAAGTTTCTATTTGAGAGAGCCCACTATTTTTGGGATAGCCTAGATTTACAAGCTTTTGAGGAGTTGTTGGCCCTTCTCATCTATGGGATGGTATTATTCCCTAACACGGACCAACTCATAGATGCGAATGCGGTTAAGATTTTTCTGTCACATAATCTGGTGCTTACGTTACTTGGGGATATTCTACACTCTCTGCATACTCGCACTCTAAAGAGAAGAGGGACTCTCCTGTGTTGCACTCCTCTATTGGCTAGGTAGTTTATTTCGCACCTACCCTGGTCTATTCTGAGAAATGAGCAGGGTATGAGATGGTCTCATAGGCTGACGTCCCTTACACATTCAGATACTCATTGGTGTTCCCGGTCCTTGGAGAGTATCACCATCATTGATCGCTGTGGGGAATTCCCTAATGTCCCTCTCTTAGGCATTAGGGGAGGAATCACTTATAATCCTTGCTTGGAGCTGTGACAGTTTGGTTATGCTAGAAGGGATGGTCCTCACGACACACTCGTCCAAGGAGTCACGTTTGACTATGAGAATGATGTTCAGAGTTGTCGCAAGAGGTTCATTCAAGCTTGGGGCATGATAAATAGAGTTGATAGCAAGACATTGGGGCACAAGAATTTCATCCCTCTTGAGACTTACCTCAAATGGGTGCAAGCTCGTGATCAATGTCTTATGATTCCTTACCCCGCCATCTTACCTGTGATTATGGAGCCAACTACTGAAGGAGACACTCCTTACGTTGTTCTTCATCCCGATATGCCAACTGATTTTGAGGAGCTACGGAAATCCTGGATCCAACTTAAAGAAGAACGGGATACTTTTGAAGCCCAATTATATGCCAACGAGAAGAAGGTTCTAGAGCTCACCTGGTTACTTCACGAGGAGATGAGCATAAATGCCTACATTGCACCAAAGAGGATGCGCCTGTGGGAAGCTTGAAGTATTTCTTTTGCTTGGGAAATTTTATTGTTGCTTTATTCCCTTTGTAAGCCCAAGAGGCATCGTTGTGACCAATAAAACTTCTTGATGCAATTAACGTTTGCTATCTTTTTGTTTAAGCAAATTTGAGTCTTAGGAATCCTTGAAAACATTGCATACATATATCATACATATCATTGCATAAGCAGATTTCAAAGCAGGTTTCTCATCCTCTTCGCTGTTTATTTCAGCAATGGCTCTAGAACAAATAGTGAAGGATCTACAGACTCAAAATGCCCAGTTTCAACAGATGATCGTGGCTCTGACCAAAGGGAAAGAAGAACTGAAAGCCCTGCTTATTAAAGAAAAAAAGAAGCCAAAGAAGCCAATTGGGTTAGTGAATCTGGGAAGAAGGATCAGAGGACCAGTGCGGCGAGCCTCTGAACTGGTAACTACATCAAAGGAAGGAGACAATCAAGATGAGGAAACAAGAGGGAAGACTCTGGTCCAAAAGAACCCGGTGATGAATCTGACTATGATGAGGAGCAGTATCCTCCTGCTGGTGAAAAATACAAACAGTTGGAGGATCGTTTGAATGCAATGGAGGTCAGGAAAGTACCGGGTATGGATTTTGAAGAGTTGGGTTTGGTCTCTGGGGTTGTCATTCCGCAAAAGCTCAAGGTGCCGGTGTTCACCAAATACGATGGGGTTTCATGTCCCAAGATGCACTCCGATCTTATGTGAGGAAGATACAGTCTCACACTGTTGACAAGGACTTATGGGTCCACTTCTTTCAGGATAGTCTGTCCGGAACTCAACTAGAATGGTTCTACCAGCTGAAGGGGACCAACATTCGCAATTGGGAAGACATGGCTACTGCTTTCTACAAGCAGTATCAGTATAATGCATACCTTGCTTCCACCTGTACACAACTCTAAAGTATGTCTATGGGTTTGAGCGAAGGCTTTAAAGACTATGCTCAGAAGTGAGGGGGACTTAGCAGGAAGAGTACAACCTCCCCTGTCCGATAGGGATCTAGTGGATATGTTTATGGGGACCTTGTCTGGTCCATTCTTCAATCACCTGATTGGAAGTTTCTCAGCCGGCTTCACTGAATTGATTTTGATAGGAGAACGGGTGGAAGCTAGAATTAAGAGTGGGAAGATTCAAAAGGATGCGTCCTCTAGTACAGTAAGGAAGCCATTTGCTGGGAAGAAAGAGGTTAGTCCTATGTACCATTAAAGGAATCAGGACATAACTGAATTCCGTCCAACGGTAGGGGCTGTCATGATCTCTAAGCTTGCACCTACTCAACAAAGGAACAATCAGCCTAGAACGGAAAGGCAGGTAAGACAATTTACCCGGATAAATATGACGTTGTCTCAAGTCTTGCCACATTTGTTGAAATCTAATCTGGTAACCTTGCGGGAAGCTCCGAAGAATCCCAACACCACCTCTCCCCGTTACAACCCAAATGCTCGTTGTGCTTACCATTTAGAAAGTCCAAGTCATGATACAAACGACTGCTGGGCTTTGAAAAACAAAGTGCAAGACCTTCTCGAGGCGAAGGAAATTGAATTTGACGCCCTTGAGATTCCGAATGTTATCACTGCTCTTATGCCCAAGCACGGCCGCGGTATTAACGCTATTGAAGATAATGTGTTTGTTACTACTGGTGATGAACTTGTTACTCCTCTCCTGACCGTCAAGAGGAACCTGTTAAAGGCCGGTTTATTTCCGGACTGTGGTGAAGGTTTCCACTTCTGTTTATCTCTACCGAATGGTTGTCATTTGTTGAAGGCAGGTGTTCAGCGCCTGATGGATGATAGAGAGATTTTGTTTGAGAAGACTCCCGTTCCACCCTTTCCGTGCAAGGATGTTTCAATAATAACCATTTCCGCCAATCCTCCCAGGGTCTCCACCAAAAGACCCGTCAGGATTACATCTGTTCCGAAGGTGACTCCACTGATAATTACTATGCCAGGGCCAATCCCATACTCCTCAGACAAAATTGTTCCCTGGAACTATGGGGGTGACGTCTACTACCACGGCGTCAAGCAAGATTGGCTGGCTGATAAAGACTAGGTTTCCGAGAAGGCTGACCCCGACATTGGCAACATTGCGGGAACCAGCAAAACAACCATAAGTGGAAGAGTGTTCTCCCTTGAGATTTCTCCTCTGAAAGCTGTTACTGGTCCTGTGATCATTCCTACTTTCCTTCCTGCTGATACTACTACTGCAATTCCTGTGATTATCCCTGCTGACGCCCCTATCACCGAGTTGACCGAGACTCTGGGAAAAGACATACTGGTTGAGCTTGTCTAGACGAAGGCATATTCAGTATCTATCCCAGAGGCTTCCAAGAAGGAGATGGAATAAATTTTGAAGATTATCAAGAAAAGCGATTACAATGTGGTCGAACAGCTAGGGCAGACCCCTTCAAAGATTTCTATGCTAGCCTTATTATTGTGCTCTGAAGCTCATGCGAAGGCTCTAGTGAAATTTCTTAAGACGGACCATGTGCCACAGGAAACCTCTGCTGGCCAATTTGAAGATTGTGTGGCTAGTTTGACGGCTGGAAATGGTTTGGGTTTTTCTGATGCTGATCTGACACCCAGAGGGAGAAAACACAATGATGCACTGCATGTTTATGTCGAGTGCAGGGGAACTACTTTGGCCCACGTCCTGGTAGATATTGGTTCATCATTGAATGTGCTGCCTAAGAAGTCTCTGAATAGACTAGACTGTGAAGGTTTGACCTTAAAGCCCAGCAACATAGTGGTAAGGGTCTTCGATGGTTCAAAGAGAATGGTGCACGGGGAGATGGACATCCCCATCAAAATTGGTTCTCAGACCTTTGACTCTACCTTTTACGTGATGGATATAAGACCATCCTATTCTTGTTTATTGGGTCACCCTTGGATTCATGGGGAAGGAGCCGTTACATACACTCTACATCAGATGATGAAATACCCAGTAAAAGGAAAGATTGTCACGGTGCACGACGAAGAAGAATACATGGTCAGTCATATGAACTCCTTTAGGTACGTAGAAATGGATGGCGAGTTCATCGAGACTCCGTGTCAGAATTTCGAAGAGGTACCTCAGACTATGGCTGCAATTGAAGATGTCACCAATCTTCCAAGGATCACTGGACCTCCCTTGAAGATGGCTTCTCTCAAGGATGCAAAAGAAGTTATTGAAGAAGGTGGGTCTACCATCTGGGGCCAGCTCCCTAACATTCCATACAAATCTGATAAGTTCGGTTTGGGTTTCTCTTCAGGGGCTCAAAGGGTTGCTCGTCGTGCTCGTGCTGGAAGACCTCCCTTACACATCAGTAATCATGGGGTCAACGTCGTAGAAGACAGTGATAATGACGACGACACGGATAGCTGAATCTTCCCTACTACCAATGGTGGACCCAGTAACTGGACGGCAAGGGACTTTGTACCAATTACTTTTGTTCAAAAGTAATTATCTTTTTTTTTATATGTAATAATTAAACAATATAAACTCTATGGCCTCGTGTCTTACCCGGGGCACAATGGTTTATTTGTGAGGGTTATCATGTTTAATTTCATATAGCATTAATAAAGCATTGGATGTTTATGCATACAAATTTTGCGCTCTCTGTTTTTCTTTTCTGCTTTTTACTTTGTCTATACAGCTATGCTCTTACGCACACCCACGTATCAACTGCAGATCCATATCCACTCTGGATCCCATTGATAACAGTTCTGCTATTGCCGATTATGACTTTGAAAATCCGATCAACCAAGCCGAGGACGAAGGTGAGGAAGATTGTGAGGTACCCGAAGAACTTGCCAGACTGTTACAACAGGAGGAAAGGGCTATACAGCCTCATGAAGAGCCGGTTGAGACAGTGAATTTGGGCACATAAGAGAACAGAAAAGAGGTCAAGATATGTGCAAATGTGGAGCTTCGTGTCAAATAGCAGTTGACATTGATGTTGCATGATTATGTCGAGATCTTTGCTTAGTTGTATGAAGACATGTCAGGACTGGACATGAATATTATGGTTCATCGTCTGCCAACTAAAGAAGATTACCCTTCGGTAAAGCAGAAGGTCCGTCGTATGCGCCCTGAAATGTCAGAGAAGATTAAAGTAGAGGTTATGAAATAGTTCAACGTTGGGTTCCTAGTTGTCACTTCTTATCCCCAATGGTTTTCTAACGTGGTCCCGGTGCCTAAAAAGGACGGCAAGGTATGAATGTGTCTGGACTACAGATATTTGAACAGGGAAAGCCCCAAGGATGACTTTCCGCTTCCCCGCATTGACGTTCTGGTTGATAACACCGTGCAGCATAAGATCTTTTCCTTCATGGATGGTTTCTCTGGTTACAATCAGATCAAGATGGCACCCGAAGACATGGAGAAGACAACCTTCATCGCGCAATGCACTTTCTGTTACAAAGTGATGTCGTTTGGGTTAAAGAACGCTGGGGAAACCTATCAGCGAGCCATGGTAGCTCTGTTTCATAACATGATTCACCATGAGATAGAGGTTTATGTTGATTACATGATAGCCAGGTCTCAAACTGAGGAAGAGCACCTTGATCATCTATAAAAGCTATTCGATAGGTTGAAGACGTACAAGTTGAGGCTAAATCCGAACAAGTGCACCTTCGGGGTAAGGTCTGGTAAACTCCTAGATTTCATTGTCAATGACAAGGATATTCAAGTAGACCGTACAAAAGTGAAGGCTATACAAGAGATGTTGGCTCCTCGCATTAAGAAGGAGGTCATAGGTTTTTTAGGACGCCTAAATTACATTTCCAGGTTCATTTCCCATTTAACTGCTACTTGTAAGCCAATCTTCAAACTCTTGAAGAAAGATCAGGTGGTAAAATGGAATGTCGAATGCCAGACCGCCTTCGAGAGAATCAAATAATAGCTTTAAGAGCCTCCAATTCTGATGCCTCCGATTGAAGGAAGACCTTTGATAATGTACTTAATAGTATTGGATAACTCAATAGGGTGTGTGCTGGGGAAGCATGACGAGTCCGATCGAAAAGAGCATGCAATATACTACCTTAGCAAAAAGTTTACCGACTATGAAACAAGATACTCACTGCTCAAGAAAACTTGTTGCGCTTTGGCATGGGTTGCTTGTCGACTAAGACAATATATGTTGACCCACACTACTTTGTTGATATCTAAGATGGATCCGATCAAGTACATCTTCGAGAAGCCTGCACTCTCCAGAAGAATAGCAAGATGGAAAATGATCTTGACCGAATATGATATCCAATACACAACCCAGAAAGCAATCAAGTGAAGTGTACTAGCCGATCATTTGGCTCATCAAGCTGTGGATGACTACCAGTCCATGAATTTTGAGTTCCCGGACGAGAATATTATGTTAGTGACTGACTATGAAGAACCTGGATCGGATGAAGGACCTAAGGAAGGATCCCGATGGACTATGGTTTTTGATGGAGCCTCCAACGCACTCAGCAATGGCATAGGTTCTGTAATCATATCTCTCGAGGGTTGTCATACTCCTTTCATGGCCAGATTATGCTTCAATTGTACCAACAATATGGTGGAGTATGAAGCATGCATCATGGGTCTCAAAGCTGCTATTAACCTGAGAATCAAGTTCTTGAGTGTTTTCGGGGATTCAGCCTTGGTAATAAGCCATATCAAAGGTGAGTGGGATACGAAGCACCTGAATCTTATCCCTTACAAAGAACATGTGCTGACATTGCTTCCACACTTTGAAGAGGTCACCTTTGAACATTTCCCACGAGAAGAGAATCAGTTAGCAGATGCTCTAGCTACCATGCCATCTATGTTCAAGGTCAAGTGGGACAACGAGGCCCCTCGGATCACTATTGAGAGGATGGATGAACCAGCATACTGCTATGAGATTGACACTGAAGAGATAGCAGATAAACCTTGGTTCCATGAAGTTAAAAGGTATCTTGAGGCTCAAGAATATCCCGAGGAGGAATCTGTCAATGATAAGAAGTTTCTGAGGAGGTTCGCCGCAAAGTTCTTCCTCAATAATGGAATCCTCTATAAGCGCAATCATGACTCTACTTTACTTCGGTGCGTAGATAAAAATGAAGCAGAGAGGATTATGGAAGATCTACATGAAGGTACCTTCGACACCCATTCTAGTGGACACACCATGGCTAAAAAGATCCTACGGGCATGATACTATAGGTCTACTATGGAAGCAGACTGCTATCATCATTCCCGAACTTGTCACAAAAGCAAGATCTATGTTGATAAGGTGCATGTACCTCCAGTTCCTTTGAACGTCTTGACGGCTCCATGACCCTTAGCAATGTGGGGCATTGATATGATCGGAGAGATTAGACCTACTATTTCCAATGGGCATCTCTTCATCCTAGTGGCCATTGATTACTTTACGAAGTGGGTTGAGGCTGCCTCTTTTGCTTCTGTTACCAAGAATGTTGTGGCGCGATTTATCAAGCATAACCTAGTTTGTCGGTATGGTGTGCCAGAGAGAATCATTACGGACAATGGTACAAATCTCAACAATACAATGATCACCGAACTCTGTAAGCAATTCAAGATCCAACATCATAATTCTTCCCCTTATTGGCCGAAGATGAATGGCACTATGGAGGCTGCTAACAAGAATATCAAGAAAATCATACAGAAGATGACAATGACATACAAAGACTGACATGAGATGTTACCATTTGCTCTTCATGGCTATCGCACCTCAGCACGCACGTCGACAGGGGCAACGCCTTATTCTCTGGTATATGGTATGGAGGTTGTCCTACTTATTGAGGTCCAGATCCCTTCTTTGAGGATCATGGAGGATGCAGGCATGAATGAAGACGATTGGATCCAGACTCGACTTAATCAACTAAATCTGATTGATGATAAAAGGCTTACTGCTATCTGTCATGGTCAAATGTATCAAAAATAGATGATCGAGGCTTTCAACAAAAAGGTCAGACGTCAAGTGTATCAAGTGGGTGATCTAGTAATCAAGTGCATCATACTGCCTCAAGGTGATCCCAGGGGAAAATGGACTCCCACGTATGAAGGGCCATTTGTGATCAAAAGCATATTTTCCGGTGGAGCCATGATTCTGACCATCATGGAAAGTGACGACCTTCCTCACCCTGTTAATGCGGACGTAGTGAAAAGATACTACGCATGAAAAAGACCCGCTAGGTTGATAGGCCTAGGCAAAAATAAGGGCATCACGGCGAACCAAAAAGAGTTCAGGCAAAAATTAGGGATAAATACAAAAACATTTGTACACCCGACAAGTCGAAAACCTGCAAAGGCGGCTTCGGCAAAATAGGGTATCCCGGTGGACTGAAAACCCGTAAGGGCGGTCCAGGAAAAAGTTAGGGATTTGAAGCGTACAACTATGTCCCATTGGATCACCTTGCGACCAGACCTCAGTATCGACTATCAAGCTTAGACGGTACTGATCAATCCAGATAGCTTCGGACGAGTAGCAAAGTGATGAGACGCTCAAGGACATGTGGGAAATAACATAATTGAAACTCAATGGGATTATTACACGTAGTTGTTTTCTCTTTGTACACTATTTTGTATAATTTTCACTTTCATGGCGGCGTTCTCTTACTAGAACGTCAGTCTCTTTGTACAAAATTCCTGTTATAGGCGAACTTCAAAAATCAATGCAAGTCATTTAAAGTACAAAATTGTTTGATGTTCTTTTTCGGTTTTGTTTTTCAAAAAACGCCCAATGACTTATTTTTGACATATGCATTTAAATATGATCACTATTCACAAATACTTGCATAAAAATTAGAAAGACGGTTACTAATGACTTTAAGAAACGGGGCAAAATCTGGAAAAAAAACATTTGCAGTCTCGACAGTTACTCCTTCTAACAGGTAAAGGGGCAGAGACAGTTTGAGACAGAGTCACCATTTCATACGACCCTGTAACATCTATGTTCCCCGAAGAGTAGAAACAACCAGAGTTTTTCCCTCTTCTTCCCCAAGCAGGGATTACCTTCTCCAACTGAAGTCTATTTTCCCCAGCCAAGTTTTAACGGTTCATGAAACCTCCTCCAGGGTAGAGTTTATTTCACAAACCGCGAAAGCTCATTCCCCAACAGAGTCTATTCCTCTACATCAACAATATTTTCCAACAAAGCATCCTCCCTCCACAGATTTATTCTCAAGCAGAGTCAACCCCCAATGAATCATCTATATTCATCATCCCCAGCGGAAATGAAGGATTCAGCTGCCCAATACTCTCCAGCAGTAGTCCGGGATTTATTTTCCTAGACTAGGAAACATCGCAATAGCATCCCTTGTTCATACATCGTGGCATGCGCATACACATCGCATACAACATAATCTCATTTATTTTGAGAACATTATCATAATGCATTTCATACATCATGACATTGCATATGACTAATTCTTTACCTTTTTCAGGGAAAGATCAAATCAACAAACACTATTGACTACTTTTGTGACCTGTTAGTCTTCTCAAAAGCCAATGTATAACAAAGGGTTATCTCAGGATCTTCCTCAGAAAGATGACCTCACAAGACCTTCTCTGGTTCAGTCAGATCGACACTAAGATCTCTCAGATTTCTATTCAGGTTGAAGATATTCCAAGACATTCATCTGGTTCAGCTGAATCGATGTTAAGATTCTTCTGATTTCCATTCTAGTAAAAGTTAATCCAAGACCTCCTCTGGTTCAGTTTGATCGACACTAAGATCTTTCTGATTTCCATGCCAGTTGAAGAAACTTTGAAGCCTGGGTTTCAACCAGATAATAGTATAAGGTGCTGCGAAGCCTGGAATCCGACTAGATAGTAGTTCACTTCTTCAAAGACACTGTGAAGTCTAGATTTCGACCAGATAATAGTATAAGGTGCTGCGAAGCCTGGAATCCGACCAGATAGTGGTTCACTTCTTCAAAGATACTGTGAAGCCTGAGTTTCGACCAGATAACAGTATAAAGTGCTGCGAAGCCTGGAATCTGAGTAGATGGCAGTTTACCCTGTTAGTTACTATGAAGCCCTGAACCTGACCAGATAATAGTCAATCAACAATCTAAGACACTGTGTAGCCTGGATTTTGACCAGATAGCAATATAAGGTGTTGCAAAGCCTGGAATCTGACCAGATAGTAGTTCACTTCTTCAAAGACACTATGAAGCCTGGGTTTTGACCAGATAAAAGTATAAACTGTTGTGAAGCCTGGAATCCGACCAGATAGCAGTTTACCCTGTCAGTTACTATGAAGCCCGGAACCCGGCCGAATAATAGTCAATCAATAATATAAGACATTGTGAAGCCTGGATTTCGACCAGATAATAGTATAAGGTGATGCGAAGCCTGGAATCCGACCAGATAGTAGTTCACTTCTTCAAAGACACTGTGAAGTCTGGGCTTCGACCAAATAACAGTTAACTTCTTCATACACTGCAAAGCCTGGAATCTGACCAGATAGAAGTTTACTACGTCAGTTACTATGAAGCCTGGATTCGACCGGATAGTAGCATACCTCAAATTCAAGTTGAAGCATGGATCCGACCAGATAATAACTTAATTTCTTCAAATCACTGAAGCCTGGACACGACCAGATAACAGTTCAGGTCACTGTGAAGCCTGGAGTACGACCAGATAACAGTTTAATCTCATTTCCCCAGTAAGTCACTGTGAATCCTGGAATACGACCAGATAGCAGTTAGCCTTATCATCCTCAGCAAGTCACTGCAAAGACTGGATCCTGACCAGATAGAAGTTCACTTCAATCTCTTCAGTCAAGAGATGACTCCCCATTATAGTAATGGACAACCAAGGCTCCTAAACTCTATTCCCCTGAAAAACATTTCCCAGCAGACTCCTCCTCAGAAAGCAGGAGCAGGAATCCCACAAAGAGAATTCTTATGAAGTCGGCATCTATTTTGGATGGCATCTTTAAGCCCATCTATGACAACTCTCTGTCATACTCCTTGGATGGCATCTTTAAGCCCATCTCCAACAGTCTCCTATCATCTTTTCCAAATGGCATCTATAAGCCCATTCCTGATATTACCTACACAGTCAGGTATCATTTCAGACGAGTGTAAATTTCTGGGCACTCTAGTGTTCAATCATCCTCCACCTACAGATCACGAAAGGCAGACAAGCCAATCTATATCTTCAGGTTTAAGAAGATTGAACAGGGGCAACTGTTGTAACCCAAAGTTTATCCTCTCATGTTTTCCAAGGTCTTCCCCTACATGGTTGACCACAAACCCTTGCCTAAGGAAAAATAAAAAAAATTAGTGGTGTTTTAAGTACCTTTCGATTGACATTTTGAAAGACCCTTCGATTGGTATTCTGAAGGAGCCTTTTTATTGGCACGGACAATGCTCTTTGATTAGCATTGTAGCCAAGCCTTTCGGTTGACATTCCAAATGCTTTGATTGGCATTGTGGCCAAGCCCTTCGATTGGCATGGATACAAGGCCTTTCAATTGGCCTCATGACAAGCCTTTCGATTGACATTGTGTTAAGGCCTTCGATTGGCTTTCTGAAAGACCCTTTTGTTTGACACCCTGGGCTAAGCCTTTCGATTGGAATGGCAAGGGATCCTTCGATTTGGCATTGTGTCAAGGCAGCATCGACATGCATGTTAACCGTGTCCTTCAATTGGCATGGACAAGATCTTTCGATTGGCGTAGCAAAGGACTCTTCGATTGACATTTCAATAAATACCCTTCGATTGGTATTTGGATAAGGGATATTCGAAGGAACTAAATCAGAACCATTCGAAGGAAATGAATCAGAGTCATTTGAAGGAGCTCCATCAGAATCGTTCAAAGGAGCTGAATCAAGGCCATTCGAAGGAGGCCATCAGCCCATTCGAAAGACAACATTCGAAGGCCAGTATGTCCACATTAATGCCAAATTCAAAAATGGATAAGATCCCTTAACTTTGGCCAAGGATACATATTGGTGTTCATGGCATTCAAATGGCTGTTACAAACATTACTTCTCTTGTCCCCTCCCTCATACTCTATAAAAGCAGCATGCTTGCAAGCAAAAAAGGGGAGGACAAAAAGATTAGAGATACGCTGCCCACAAATCCACCAAAGGTTGTCAAAATTTTCATAAATAATCCAAGCCAAAGAAACCCTTCAACAAAAGTATCCACGCCCATAAGTCCCAGATCGAAGGTACCCATATCCAGAAAGTGCCCAAATCGAAGGTTCCAACTACTAGTAAGAGAGGGTTAATTGTCAAACTTTATATTTGCATAACACATCCATATTTGTAGTTTAATTCGATTTGTAATTCTAGACAGAATCAATGGGCTTGGATTTGGCACCCAGGTCATGTTTTTGGTTTTCTAACAGGTGCTGCAGATATAGCCTAAAAAGACCCAGCGTGCGCAGGATCGAAGTACCTGGGTTTTGATACCCATGTCCTGCATTTTATTTCTCTAACATACTTTTGCAGATCCAGCACCCCAGATCGAAGGACGTAGCCTTCTGGATCGAAGGAGCCATAGCCTTCTAGATCTAACGATACACATCCTTCCTGGATCGAAAGACGTCTCCTTCCTGGATCGAAGGGCATCTTCTTCCCTGGATTGAAAGATTTTCCTTGTGTATTTTTTTTTTTACTTTTTTTTTGTTTTTGTTTATTTTCTCTAAATGATTTTCTACTTTAAAAATAAACAGCAAGTCAAAAAATCACAAAAAATTATTAGGTTAGTGTTTTGTTAATCAAATTAATTTATGAATAAATTAATTAATTATTTTAACATCTTTTTTTCTTAAAATTAAAATTAAATAGACTTAGGCTTTATGTTCTTTTATACTAAAAACAGCAAAAATATTTTCTTTTTACATTTTCAGACGTGTTTTCAACTTTGCGCGCGTTTATTTAATTTCATATTTTTACTATTATTGTATCTGTTTATTAGGTGTAATAGATAAAAATTAAGATATTTACTGCTTTATCCCCCTTATCCTTGCATAATGTAAATCCCCTTCCTGAAGCATTGTAATAGAGTAGATTTAAATTCCTACACTTTAATATTATTCTTGTATATAATTTCTAGTAAATAGGTGTGCATGACAAGATTAATCAATTAATCGTAGATCACTAATTGCAAGATAAACATAACTGAAAAAACGCACTTGCACATATACACCTCTAAGGTACGCCCACTTTGGTTGCCTTCAATAAAACAGTCATGAGGCAGGAATGCTTTAGCAAAGACCCGTAAATCAAAAGATCATAGTCCCTCGATGACCCTACAATTGCCTTCTCGGTAAATGATCTAGTCCTTAAAATAGAATTGCTAAAGCATCTCCATAAATTGCCTTCGTGACTGTAACGTCCCTCCAATTATCCCTCAAAACATCCAATGATAAGGCTACCTACTCACTAATAGTAGGATAGCACTGTCTAAAGGAAAAGAGGAAAAGAACAACCTTTTCGAGTACAAAAGTAGATAGTTGTTAGAAGTTTGATCAATCTATTTTTGCACTTACACACAAAAACTACTTTTCAAAAGACATTTCAAAACACTTTGTATATTTTCTCCACTATCCCGAGTAACATTACAAAGTTTGCCGTACTAAGGCGTTTTCAAAACATTTTCAAACACAAAGCACAAAGGTATTTTTAAATGAGAAAAACTCTAAGAGCCCGTGGAAAACCACGGATGGAAAGGGTGCTAACACCTTCCCTTTCCATAATTTACCCCCTTACTCATAAAACATCTCGAAAAGTTATTTTTCTATTCTTTTCACCCTTTCCTTTGTTGGATAAAAGAAAAGATGGTGGCGACTCTTGCTTACCGCAACATTTGCGAACACAAATGAAAAAACAGTATATAACAGTCGGTTCTGTCACCGTATCACAGTGATAAAGGTGTTACAGAATAGTAACAGCGTGTGGGATTGTTTATGGATGATGTTTAGAGGCTTTTGGAAGCAAAAGGACAAGAAATGCACGAGTGGATTGAGAGTTTGGGTTCAAAATCAGAAATGTCAAGTTTTTGTGCTTGTGTTGAAATTTCTAGTTTGAGGGAGTTTGAGGGCTTGTAAATTCGTGTGTTAGTTTGCAAATGATGTCTCAATTTATAGAGGAAAGGTTTGGAAGCTTGGAGAAGTCAGATGTACAAGATCACATATTTGTGGATTTTGACTTGATTTTGAAGTTATCTTGACAAACACCTTTCTAAGGCATGGTACAAAGCTATCTAGAGTGGTTGAAAACTTTAAACATGTTCCTCTGAATTTGTAGAGGAATCTTGTGTAGAAGGAACAAGTTAGAGGCTCAATACAAGTTTACTTTGTGATTAAAGTCACTTTTCAAGAATGGCAGTGTTGCTTTCTTCCAAAAATGGATGAATCTTTTGGACAAAGGCTCTAATGCGTGGATCATGGCTCTAGAAATTGTGTAAACCATTAATTATGGAGTGAAAAACAATTTTGATGCCTGCAAAGCAAATATTATGCAGCCTAGCATGGATTTGGTTCATGTTCATCCTAAAAATCTGCCTTGTAAAACAAGAATGAAACCATAACTTCATCTTTTCGATTCTCCTTGCTCAAACATGATCTCAAGGAGTTCTTTGACTTTTTAGAAATCTTGTAACATGATCTACAATTCCTATTTGAATCACTTTCACAAACTCAAATTGGAACTATGTGAAACTTGGCCAAGAAGTTAGGTCAAAATCCTGACTTAAAATGCTCAAAATTTCACTAAGTGTTTTAATTTCATGGACATGTCTTCATAAATTAATAACTTGAAATCCAAGCATTTTTAGAACTTGTCCTGTACTAAAAAGTTTTAGATCTCATTGAGATCTACAACTTTCATGTTGAAAGTTTTTCTTGAATCATCTTGCATTATAGTGGAAATTTGGCACAAAGTTATGAAATTATCATATTTTTCTTAACACTTAGAAAAATTTCTAAGTGTTTAGAACTTTGACTTTTTCAAAGTAATCTTGACTTTTGATTTCTTGATGAACAATATTCATACTTTGACATGTATTTATGAAATATGATTTTTGAAACTTGATTTTGATCAAAAAGTCAAAGTTTGACTTTTCAGTGTACAGTTGACTTTTTCATCAGTTGACCAAATTTCAACTATCAATCAATTGATCATGAGAAATGTTTTAAACCATGCCATTAGGTCAAAATTATGCATTTGGATTCTTGATATAATGTCTTAAACCAACAAGTCATGCATTTGGTAAACAGTCAAAAATTAAGCCTCTTCAGTAAAAAAAACCTAATTTTGACCATTTTGCCCTTTTGGTGATCTGATCAAATTTCTTGAGGAATTGTGATCCAAACTTGATAAATTGACATATATGAGTTTATAATGTTGATGTGGATCAACAATTGTGAAGTTTGACTATAAATTGACCACAATTGACTTTTTCCCCAATACAGTTGATTTTAGGTCAACTGATCAATTGACTGAGCAAAAATGTGATCTAAAGCTTGAAACTTAACATGAGAAATATTGGGAGTCCAAAATTATCCATGAAATTCATATGAAGCATTAAAATTCCAATTGTCCTTGTACAAACTAAACCCTAATTTTGAGTCATCAGTGCTCGAGGAGGTGTCTTGAGCTGATCAAACCTTGTGCAGTCTTGAATTAGTGGAGATCTTGTAAGGGAATTCTTGAGAAATTGAGAGGGAAAATTTTGGGGTACAACACATTTAGAGTGTTAGTAAGAGTTGGTGTATAACATTTCTTTCTTCTCAATTATTTGGATGTCCCTACTTGGTGTTTGGAAGTTTAAATAATTTCAACTCTTGAGGAATTATACCTCGCCTTTGGCCTGAGGGATAATTTAATTCTTATGCTTTTACAAACATTAATACCATCTTAAAATACCAACTTAGGTTGGCAACCTTTGTCTAAGAGTCCCCTTCGGCTGGTCTCTTTTTTTTCTTTGTAAGTTCGCCTTCAACCAGTATTCTATTCAGATTCAATGTTTGTTTGCATCCCCAGTTAAATCCATCTGCGACTGGTATCTTTGTCTAAGAGCCCTCTTCGGTCGGTCTCTTTTCATTGTTAAGTTCGCCTTCACCCGACGTTCTTTTCTTAGGATTCTATCTTTGTTTAGTTTTCCTTTTATACTCGTCTGCGGCCGCGTACATTTCCAATATTGGTTGATAAGATCCATCTTCGGTCGGTCTCTTTTCATCGTTAAGTTGGCCTTTTCCTAGCGTTATTTTCTTAGTATCTATCTTCAGATAGTTTTCATTGTGTACCCATCTTTGGTCATGTACATTTCTGATATTGGTTTATAGAGCCCTCTTCGATCGGTCTATTTTAATTGTTAAGTTTGCCTTCGCCCGACGTTCTCTTCTTAGGAATCTATCTTTGGTTAGTTTTCCTTGTGTACCCGTCTTCGGCCGTGTACATTTACAATATTGGTTGATAGAGCCCTATTCAGTCGATCTTTTTTCATTGTTAAGTTTGCCTTCGCCCGATGTTCTGTTCTTAGGAATCTATCTTCGACTAGTTTTCCTTGTGTACCCATCTTCGGCCGCGTGCATTTCCAATATTGGTTGACAGAGCTCTCTTCGGTCGGTCTCTTTTCATTTATAAGTTTGCCTTCGCCCAACGTTCTTTTCTAGGAATCTATCTTCGTCTAGTTTTCCATGTGTACCGTCTCCGACAGCGTACATTTCATGAATCCAATTCTATCAATAATCCTATGTAAGTCCTCTTCAGTGGGTCTCTTACATTTAACCTCCGTCTGTGGTGGTCTTCTTCTAAAACAAAGTGAAAAATATACAACATAATTTCTCGTGGTTGCACCCCGAGCGCAAATTTTACGGTTATTTTGGTATTCAATCCCCTTCTACCTTGAATGTTTGAAAGACCTTACGTTTCTCACCTTCAGGTTCAAGATGATTGAATAGGGGAAACTGTTGTACCCCAAAATTTCCATCTTATTTATAAATAAAAATAGCTTATGCTTCATCATCATACACATCATTTTGCATTACATTAACTCAATGGTATGGGATCAAAGTTTTGACTGTGTAAGTGTGTATCACTCAAGAGAAGGAATTTGACCTACAAGGGTTGGATGTCTGAAATATAATCATCATAAGTATCCTCCCTATGCATAAGACTTATTGACTCAATAGCTTCCTAAGTTATCTCAATTGAATTAGGGTTTTGAGCTCTGATCAATTTCTCCTATCTTTTGGCTATCAAATAGGGTTTTGATCAATGGTGTATTATAGCTGACTTTTTGAGCCTAAAGTGACTCCATGGTATTCTATAAGTCTCAAGATATCCACATATGTCTTATTGGCCCTTACATTTAATCACATGATCAATATTGATTAAACAAGAAAGAATTTGAGTGTGTATGAGCAAAAGTCCACAGAAAGTCAAAGATTTGACCAAATGAAATTTTTGGTCAAAATCTTTGTCAAAAATAAAAATATGAGAAAATGTGCTCATTTGTTGAGAAAAGTCAAAGAGAATGATCAAAATTGAAGTTTCTTGCATTTGAAGTTATCTTAGACTTAGAATGTTTTTTCTAAATCTTAAGGATTTTTGTGCTCGTGATGCCATATTGTCAACTCTCTATCTCATTCATCTATGGTTAGAAGTTGGAAAACCTTTTCTCTAATGAAAGAGGACTTCATACTCCATTTTTGTCCTTGAGGACCTATCTCCAAAAAATGCCTAGATCTTGAGTTATGAAGCTTGAAAATCCATTGAATTTTAACTTTGAATGTCTAACACTTAGTGAGAAAATTGAAATTAGTGATCAGATGGAATGTTATGACTTCATGGACAAATTACTTGAAATTAGTAATATCTGCAATCTTGCAGGCTTTGTAGTTTCCCAAAAGCATTGATCTACCATCTTGATCACATAATTCCTCAATCACATCTTTGTTTGGAGTCATGTGCCAAGTACACCCTGAATCCATAATACACTCCTTACTAGAGTCACTGCTTGAAACCAAAAGAACATCATATGATTCAAAATCATCTTGCACAATAGTTGTGTTGCCATTGTCTTTACCTTAATGATTATTCAGGCGTCCAGGGCACACTTTTCTTGTGTGACCCTCCTTCTTACAATGATAACCTAATTGCATGAGCATTACCACTATTTGACTTGTGTTGTTCTTTATCCTTATTCTTCTCAAACTTACCATCATTCTTCGAGAATTTTCCTTTTATTGACAATCATTTACCAATAGATAATGGTCTCCACTCCTTTCTTTTGTTCATGTACTTTGAGTACAAGTATGGTTGAACTTCTTAAAATGTTAGGGACTCTCTTCGATACAAGTCATTTTCTTTGAAGTGAGCATAAGATCAGGGTAAAGACACAACAACAACAATTCTTGATCGTTATCACTAATGGTAACATTCATATTCTCCATATCAAGAATCAGTTTATTGAACATACCTAGATGCTCTGTCAAGACTTTGTATTCACTCGTCTTGAATGAATACATATCTTGCTTTAGTTAGAGACAATTTACCAGGGATTTAGTCATGTATAATCCTTCGAGTTTCAGCAACACACCTGCGATGGTTTTCTCCTTCGAGACCTGTTCGGGAGCCTTATCACCAAGGCTAAAAATGATGGCATTATGGGCTTTCTCGATCATAGTCCTGTTATCCTTCTCCGTTAGGACAACATCCATCTTCTCTGATCTTTTCAACACTTCTAACAAACCTTGTTGAAGCAGTAGATCTTGCATCTTCAAGTGCCATAAATCAAAATTATTCATTTTCCTGAATTTCTCAATCTCATACTTTATTGACGGCATCTTGATCCACACTCACCGCATCAGTTTGTTGTAACAAATGATACCAATAACGATGTAATTCTGTGAGAAATAGAGAGTTTCTTTATTGACCAAGAAACAATTCAGTTAACAAAGGGGAGAGAAGGGGGAAGAAAAAAGAATAAGAAAATAAAATTGGTTAAAATCGTTATTCTTTACTTTATCATTAGGATTTATGATTACAAGTATTATAGAATAACAACCAACCTAAACCTCTCTCAAAAACCTGAGAGAGCAACCAATTTATAGACTACTAGTTATATATGTTATGTATGATGATAACACACATATATACATGACATACATAGCTAACTTAGACACTAAGATTACTTAAACAACAAGCTAACTTATACAACATCATGCTAGGACAAGCTTCGAATACAACATGCACATCTTCGACTACTGCATGTTTGAACATACTTCGACTATAACATTCCTAACTCTATCAAACCATGAAGCTACCCTCGTCGAGACTGGAGTTCGATCCAAAATACCACAATTTGAGTTCCTATAACCAGATAAAACATCATGGTTGATGGAGAGTTATAGTTAAACAAGCAAGCATAGTAAAACTATAACATGTCAATTACGCCCTAAGAAACAAAATATTATCAAACTAACTCCTATCAAATTCTACCGACATTCAAATTAAGCATTAGAATACAAATAAAATTAATATGAAAGGAATAAGAATAATGGAATTAAATATATAACATGAAAACCTTAAGTTTTGATGAATTAACAATTGATAGAAAGGAAAGTTTATACTCGTATCTGTCAACTTAAATCTATAGTTGCAGCATCCCATCAGAGTTGGTCCTGACTTTTTAGAGGCCTAGGCAAATAATAAAAATCGAGCAACCTTGAATTTTTATACTTTTTTTGGCTATTGTTTTTCTCTTTTGTTTTAGAGAGAGAAGGTCATTGTGTCTAACTCAAAGTGAAGGGCGATGGTTGTGGTTGTTACCAGAGGTGGCGGCCGTGTAGTGTGGTGGCGCATGTGTGGGAGACAAAGATTCGATGGGGAAGACAATGAAGTGCTAAAAGGAAGATAATGCATAAAAAATGTGAAAACATATTGAGAAAGGAGATGTGAATTTTATATTAGTATCCATGCTATCAAATCAATGTATTGAGTTATAGAATAGTGTACAAAAATAATTGTTGAAGATCCACTTACACAAAAATAATATTGAATTTCTTAATTTTAATTTATTATTATAAAATAAAATTTAATAATATTTTTTATAAAATAAAATTAAAAAAATAGAACTAGACACAAATATTGATATATTACATTTTATCATATAAATTTAATAATAAATAAATTTATTTGTGATGAATCTTTAAATGTGAATTAAATATAATTTATATATGTTATTAAAAGAAATTAAAAATTTAGAATGCATATATGGCGTTTTTACTTATATTAATATTTAGTTGCTTTTTAGGTTTAAATGTGAATTAAATATAATTTATATATGTTATTTTAAAAAAATTAAAAATTTAGAATGTATATATGATATTTTTACTTATATTAATATTTAGTTGCTTTTTAGGTTAAAAAATGTGAAATTATACAAATTTCATTTTTAGTAAAATAAAAATGTAAAGTTGAATTTCTTAAGTTTTAATTTATTATTATAATATAAAATTTAATAATATTTTTTTATAAAATAAAAGATAATTGAACTATACACAAATATTAATATATTATATTTTATCATATAAATTTAATAATAAATAAATTTATTAATTGTGAATCTTTAAATATGAATTAAATATAATTTATATATGTTATTAAAAAAAATAAAAATTTAGAATGCATGTATGATATTTTTACTTATATTAATTAATATTGAGTTGTTTTTTAGTAAAAGAAAATGCAAATTGCATTTTTAGTAAAATAAAAATGTAAAATTGAATTTTTTAAGTTTTAATTTATTATTATAAAATATAAAATAATTAAACTACACACAAATATCAATATATTGTATTTTATCATATAAATTTAATAATAATAAATTTGTTAATAGTGAATCTTTAAATATGAATTAAATAAAATTTATATATTATTAAAAAATTAAAAAACTGAAAATACATATATAATATTGTTACTTATATTAATACTAAGTTGTATTTTTAGTAAAATAAAGATGTGAAAATAATACAAAATTACCTTTTTCAGTAAAGCTATGACTCAAACCCACGTCCAACTTGTCCCTAAACCATCACGCTTGCGCTCGGCTACCAACACATTTTATTGTATTTTTGCGAACAATTATATATATTATTTATTATAATTTTAACTCTTTTTTCAATTTTGAGGCTCCAAAAGTCCTGAATCGGGAAATGACTTAGGGGACTTTCTAGCGAGAAAGTTACTGTAATTTTACTGTAAATATTACTATCATTCATACACGTTTTCATATAACATTAATAAAAATATGGTAATCAACTATATATATAAAGATAAAAAGATACATTCAAACCACTTAAATTTCCTTTTCTTTTATATTATTTTACACTAAAAAAAATTAAAATAAATAAATAATTAATGTCTCAATTTTTTTCCATTCTAACCCACCATAAAGTGACACATAGTTTCATTCTATTAATTCATTTTTAAACTTCAATTTTATCATTATTCTTTCTTTTCTTTAAATTCAGATTTCAAGTTTCTTTCTTATTCTTTATCCTCACTTTTTCACTTTTATTTTTAATTTTTTTATTTCTTAATTTTTTCTCCTTTTGTTTTTAATAAATATAAATAAAAAATTAAATCTCCTTTTAATATAATGAAGAAAGAGAAAGATAAATGTAAAAATTTCAAAATATAAAATTTAGTCTCAACATAAAAAAAAAATATTTTATAATCATTGATTAATTATTGATAGTTATTAAAAATTAATTTATAATCATTAAAAAATAATTCATACTTATAAAATTAATAAATTATTTTATTAAATTATTCAGACAACAAACAAGCTATTATCAATATAATATCTATTTTATTTTTAATTAATAATTATTTTTATTTAAATAATTTGTTTCAATATATATATATATATATATATATATATATATATATATATATATATATATATATATATATATATATATATATATATATATATATATATATATATATATATATATATATATATATATATATATATATATATATATATATATATATATATATATATATATATATATATATATATATATATATATATATATATATATATTAAATTGATTTTACAAAATTAATTAAAAATAATAATAATTGAAAACAAAACTATTATTTTAATTGATTTTACAACATAGCGATCACAAATAAAATTTTAACAATTTAAATATCAAAAAGAAGTTCTCTATGCAGAAAAATATTAACTTAGATGCTTAAGATTATGCTATAAATATCCATTCTTTAGAAAACCAAGCGGAAGGCATGATGAATGACAAAAAAAATATAAATGTCTAAATCTTATAATCTTTTCAAATATGTCTGAAAAATTTAGTTATTTTTGAAAAATATATTCGAACATAAAAACCCAACAATTTATAATATCTTCAGCAATTTGTTTATTATATATATATATATATATATATATAATATATATATATATAAATATATATATATATATATATATATATAAATATATATATATATATATATATATATATATATATATATATATATATATATATATATATATATATATATATATATATATATATATAATATATATATATATATATATATATATATATATATATATATATATATATATATATATATATATATATATATATATATCATAAAAAATATATTTTAATATCTCTTACTCCTTCTCTTCCAAATTATAAAATATTTTGTAGAAATTTTTTTATCCTAAATTATAATTTATTTTACAATTTCAATACAACATTTATAATTTTTCTTAACATACCTTCAAGTATTTATTATTATCCATTTTATCAATTCTTTTAATTTCTATTATGAAACGGGTTGTTGTAAAATGATATATAATTTTTTTTTTTATGAAATAATAATTAAAATTTTTAATTTGTGTGAAATGTTTAAAATCTATCATGATTTTAGAGTAAAAAAAATAAAAGTTAAAAATTAGATATGATGGCACACTGAATATATTTAGTACCTAGTACCGCCGTTGATTTTATGATGGAGATATATGTATTTTTCCTAATTTTGAATGTGATGATACAGGAAGTGTGATATTTAATTTTCCATTTAAATAAAATTTTAATTTGGTTATCTAATTTATGAAAGAAATATAGTCTAAAAGTATATCAGATTTTCTGGTGTAAATTAAGGGAAAAAAATAAAGTATCTGATTCTAAAATCTTCATGTATAAGCTGTCAAACAAAACAATTTGTTCATTTAAGGTTACATTCGACAGACGCAACATTTGGTCAAAATAGCAAAAATTTGAAATACAGTTTGAAATAGCTGAGATTTAATGCATAGTGTATTCAATTACAATTAATAAAATTGATTTCATATGAATGTTAACATTTAAAAATATTTACTCATATTGACCAATTTGTTCCTGTCCTAAAATCTTCAAACACAACTTGTCTCTTGTTTCCGCTACATGTATATGTGCACCATTCCAAAAACTTACCCCTTCCCTCCTTCAATAAATATAAAACTGTCTTCAACTTTTTCTTTGTTCTTTTCTATTTTCACTTATTCTTTAAATAATATTTTTTCTTTCTTCACTACTTTAAGGGTATTGTGCATTACAACTATTTTCTGTTTTGAAAATGCACCAACTCAAAAGTTTTTTCCTTTAAATTCCATTTATCACACTTTTTTGTAAAGTGTAATAGTTTCCTAAAAATATTTAATCTGCGGATTTGAATCCACTGCAACACTATATTCCAAATTATATATCTGTGGTCGCCTCGTCATTGTCGACCTTTAAATTTAGTGAAAGAAACAAGTATCACTCAAATATATTGACAACCTTTAAGAATAGCCAAATATGTTAACTCCTTTGATCCCCCATTCTCCAACATGTCAACAAGAAACCAAAAATCCCCAAAACACCCATTATTCTTTTGCCCTAAATGAAGCAAAAAACATATCCAAAATATCATTGCCTATGATACTAACCGGTTTATTACTCTATTCCCGCTCCATGATCTCAATGCTCTTCCTCGGTCACCTCGGCGAGCTCGCTCTTGCTGGTGGCTCACTCGCCATTGGTTTCGCCAACATCACCGGTTACTCCGTTCTCTCCGGCCTTGCCATGGGGATGGAACCTATATGTGGCCAAGCTTTCGGCGCAAAAAGGTTCACACTTCTCGGCCTGACAATGCAAAGGATGGTACTTATTCTTCTACTAACATCAATTTTCATAGCATCCTTATGGCTCAACATGAATAAACTACTGCTTTTGTGTGGTCAACAAGAAGATATAGCAAAAGAAGCACAACTATACATTCTTTTTTCACTTCCTGATCTAGCAGCACAATCACTTCTTCACCCTTTGAGAATCTACCTCCGAAGTCAATCAATAACATTTCCTCTATCATGTTGTGCTGCACTCTCTATTCTCCTTCACATTCCCATTAACTACCTTCTTGTTACTTCGCTCAAATTGGGTATCAAAGGTGTCGCTTTAAGCGCTGTTTGGACGAATTTCAACTTCGTTGGCTCGTTGATCATATATATAATTGTTTCTGGCATATACAAGACAACATGGAATGGAATTTCTTGGAGATGTTTTAGAAATTGGAAAGCATTATTGAACCTCGCAATTCCAAGTTGCGTTTCAGTTTGTCTTGAATGGTGGTGGTACGAAATCATGACTTTGCTTTGTGGGCTATTAATGAATCCAAAAGCAAGTGTTGCATCAATGGGAGTTTTGATTCAAACGACATCATTGATGTACATTTTTCCATCATCTCTAAGCTTTGGAGTATCAACAAGAGTTGGTAATGAGCTAGGAGCAGGGAATCCACACCATGCGAAAATCGCAGCTATAGTTGGAGTTTGTTTTAGTTTTATATTAGGGTTTCTGGCATTTATATTCGCAGTTTCTGTGAGGAATGTTTGGGCTTGTATGTTCACAAGAGACAATGAGATCATCAATTTGACAAGAATTGTGTTGCCGATTGTTGGTGTATGCGAGTTTGGAAATTGTCCACAAACGACGGTTTGTGGAGTTTTGAGGGGAACGGCTAGGCCGAAATTGGGTGCGAATATAAACTTGATTTGTTTTTATGTAGTTGGAATGCCTGTTGCTGTTTGGTTGAGTTTCTTTGGAGGGTTTGATTTTGAAGGTTTGTGGATTGGCATGTTGGCAGCACAAGGATGTTGTATGATGACAATGATGTTTGTGTTGGCACACACAAATTGGGATGGTCAAGCTCAAAGAGCTGAAGAGCTCATGTCATGTGATCAAGGGGATGAAGAACAATGAGGAATCATATTAAAGATAAATTGTGACTATAACATTTTATAATCAAGGTTTAAAAGATAATTATTCTTTTAAGTTGAACTGATTTTTTATTGACGGTGAGAAGAATGCATGCAGTTTAGTGTCAAATATGTAATTGTCATTGTTTGATATTTATTCTACCTTGATATGAAGATGGTATTATAATTATATCTTAAGCTAAATATTTTGGCTCAAACTGTAAAATTAATTAAAATTATTTGCAACAACATCACAATTGCAACTTCAGAAGTTACATTTACTAGAATTTTACCATGATTATAGCAATTTAGAAACCCAATCACATTAACATGGTTTATGTTAAATTTTGATGTTTTAGGTTTATATCCAATAATATAAGTTTGTTTATTCATTAAAAAATTGTCATTGTTGAATGTTTTAAAATTATACCGAACTAGTGTTATATATTTTTAGCTTAAATAATTTTTTGGTTTCTGTAAATTAGTATTTTTTTTATTTTCATCTCTGATTTGTTTTATAGATAAAGTCCTTAAATGTTAAATTTCATTTGGTTTTAGTCCATAAAACTAAAATTCACAAGAAAATCTGTAGGTTACCAACGGATTTTCTTGCCGATTTTAACTTTAGGGACTAAAACCTAAAGGATTTTAACATTCAGAAATCATTTCCAAGAAAAAAAGATACAAGGACGAAAATGAAAAACACGCCAACTTACAGAGATCAAAAGACTATTTAAACCTATATTTTTAATAGATAATATATATTGATAAATGAATATAGTGGGATGTTTTTGGGACATTTACTACTCAGAGTTAAGCCCCTCACAACGCACAAACTTAAAAATAAAATTATGTTGAGTGGGGGTACCCCTTATAAATATTAGAGAGGGAAATTTTTTATATTTGAAAAATACATTGCGAGAGTGTTAGTGGGTATTTTCGACGTGGTGGATAAGAAAGATCAGTTTACGAAAAAGCAAAAGAGTAGGTTAGAGAAGCTTCAAAATGAACTTGATGTAGTAAAATGGGACGGAGTCTTTAAAGGCAACAAATGATGGACTGAAATAAAAGATAAGGGACTCACAAATTCAAATGAAGAAGACGATGAATTCGGAAAAAAATTTGAAGAGGTTGTTTTGTATTGTTTTAGTTGTGGTCATATGTATAATATTTTAACTATTGTATCAGTTTAAAATAGTTTGTGTAAGTTGTAACAGTTTGTTATGTATTAATGTGTTTTCAATTGAATATGTTTGTTATGAGTTAAGTTGTAACAATTTGAATTAGTATATGTGTTTTTAACTGAATATATTTGCTTTCATTCACAATTGGTTTATACCATTATTTATCTATTGGTTTATACTCAAACATATAAACAATCAATTGAACAAAACTAACAACAACATTTCATTATAATGTGGTATAAACCACCAATATTCAGACAAAACACATGTTCAAGCTAACAACATTACAAGTTCAAAACATAACTTAGCTAAATTTAACATAACTTAACTAAACTTAACATAGCTTAGCAAAACAACATCTCTAACATTAAACTAAAGTTTTCATTTTGGTGTGGATCTCTTAGTAGATGTTGTCCTTCTTATTGTTAGACCTACAACAGTTCTGGCCGCATTCAACCTAGTTGTTGGACTAAGTGGTATAAAATGTGTGTTTGACCTTCTGATTGGCAACTTCTTGGATTTTGGAGTCATTTTCTTGGATGCATGTTAGGATGATTGACTAGCCACTGTAAGAACAAGATTACTTCTGACCTATCTCGGAGTTTTGATGATAACAATAAATTTATATTTAAGATAATTTATACTCTGATGAATGTGTTTGAATGTTTCAATTAATGTTCTGACAGAAAACATTCTAAAATGCTAAGCAAATATTATGAAGAAGTTCTTTGATGAAAGAACCTTTTCTTCAAGCGCATCTGCTGACTCTGGTAAGACACTTTTCTTGTTAAATATATCTTCTAACTTTTAGCAGGTTTCTTGCTCAGAAGATTACTTGAAAGCAAGCGTTGACCAAGTTCTTAGCAAGCAAAGCACTGCCTAGAAGATAAGTGAAGCATGTTCTAACTTAAAACATTGGAGAAAATTCTGAAATAACGTTAAAACCAACTTGTCTTGTCAAAGCAAAGGAAACATGTTCTTACATTCTGACGTTTGCTCATTAATGCAAAGACGGCTGAAAGCACTCAAGTGCCTACAACTAGTTTCTTGGAAAATGGAATATTGCAAGGAAACACACAAGCATTTAATGCTCTCCAGCTTTTCTGAAGGCCGCAACGGTCTTATTGTTCCTACTATAAATAGAAGAACATTTATTGCAAGCCAACAACCAAGTGAACCAATCAATTTTCAAATTAGAAGCAAGAAACTACGTGAAAGATTCTAAGCTCACAAACTCATTGTTCATACAATTTGTGCATTATATTCTAAGTGAAAAATCACATTTGTGATATAGCTTGATTAGAAGCAAACTCTATTTTATTATCTATAAAGATTAAACTCCTGTGTTTGTTCCTTGAGAGACCATGTTTGGTCAAATTTCTCAAGCAGACTAGGACTAGA
Organism: Vicia faba; assembly: GCA_948472305.1. Lineage (NCBI taxonomy): Eukaryota > Viridiplantae > Streptophyta > Magnoliopsida > Fabales > Fabaceae > Vicia > Vicia faba. The sequence continues at coordinate 1,016,551,171 of OX451739.1, read as the reverse complement.
TTTAAGTCTTAGTGGTGTTAGTCACTTGTAAGATTACTTGTGCATTGTTAGTCACAACAGTTGTTGTATGATTGTAATCAATTTATTATAGTGGATTAAGTCCTTGTTGAGAAAGGCGAAATCAACTTGGCGGGTGGACTGGAGTAGTTTGAGTTCAAATGAACCAGAATAAAAATAACTGTGTTCTTTCATTATTGTTTGAGCTTTGTTTTGTAAACGAAAAAGAGTCACTTATTCAACCCCCCCTTCTAAGTGTTTTCTTACCCCTTCAATTGGTATCAGAGCTTGACTCTGAGCACAACACTTAACCGTGTCAGGAAAAGATCCAGAAGAAAACACAATGGCCATTGAACAAAACAATAATAGTTACAACAAACCTCCAGTGTTTGATGGAGAAGATTTTGAGTACTGGAAAGATAGACTAGAAATTTTCTTTCTAGGTAATGATAGTGATCTTTGGGATATAGTCTTGGATGGTTACAAACATCCTACAGATTCATAAGGAAACAAAGTGGATAGAAAAAATATGGATAGACAACAAAAAGCTGATTTTAAAAATCATCATAGAGCTAGAAATATTTTTCTAAATGCTATCTCTAAAGTAGAATATGAAAAAATCACTAATAGAGATACATCGCATGATATGTTTGAATCTCTCAAAATGACTCATGAAGGAAACGCTCAAGTTAAGGAGTCTAAAGCTCTGGCTTTAGTTCAGAAGTATGAAGCCTTCAAAGTTGAAGAGTGTGAGTCTATAGAAGCAATGTTCTCTAGGTTTCAAACTCTGATCGTTGGTCTGAGACTTTTGAACAAAGGATATACCAAAGCAGATCATGTGAAAAAGATCATCAGAAGCTTACCCAGAAGATGGGCACCAATGGTCACTGCTTTCAAAGTGTCAAAAGATCTGAACAATGTATCTCTGAAGGAACTCATCAGCGCTCTCAGAAGTCATGAGATTGAACTGGATGAGCACGAGCCTCAAAAGAAAGGTAAGTCTCTGGACCTTAAATCAATTAAGAAATTTGATACTAACGCTTTTCAGGCTGAAGAGGAAAACTCTGAAGAATCAACGTCAAAAGAAGACGAACTATCCTTTCTCTCCAAAAGGATCAATCATCTGTGGAAGCACAGACAAAAGAAGTTTAGAAACTTCAAGAAGTCAGAAGATAAAGAAGAATCTTCTGGACACAAAAAGTCAAACAGAAGAGAGATCATCTGTTATGAATGCAAAGAACCTGGTCACTATAAAAGTGATTGTCCAAAGGTTCAAAAAGAAAAACCAAAGAAGAGATTTGGTAAGAAGAAAGGAATGATGGCAACCTGGGATGACTTAGATTCTTCTTAAGATGAATCTGGTTATGAAGATGAAAATGCCAACCTAGCTTTGATGGTTATCACAGAAGATGACTCAGACTGTGAGTCAGAACAAAGAGAGGTATTTTCTGGATTTTCTAGAGAAGAACTTGCTGACAGTTTATCAGAACTTCTGGAAAACTATAGTAAGCTCAAAATCAAATACAAGAAACTCAAGAAGAGTCTTGCATCTGATCTTGAGAAACTTGAAACAGAAAAATCTGAACTTTTAGAAAACAATTTTAAACTTAAAAAGGAAATTCAAAATGTTCAAAAGAATTTTAGTTCAGAGTCTGTGTCTAGTTCAAAAGATATTCTAAAAGAATATGACTATAGCTTTCAATATTTTCTTGCTAAAGGCATAGACAGAAGCAAAATGGCTTCAATGATCTATGGAGTTAATGGAAAAAACGGAAGAGGAATTGGATATGAACCTCCCAAAGGGAAGGAGACATATATTCCAAAACCTGTTGCTAAAATGACCTTCACTTACAAACCTCTGAATAAGCAATTCAAGTTTGGACACTCACATGATATAAAATATACATCACATTCTAGAAACTCTTATACTAACCCAAAAGGACCCAAAAAGATATGGGTACCTAAGGATAAAATAATATTTGTTGCAGATGTCCTTAACAGCTCAATTGAAACACCAGTCATGGTACCTGGACTCTGGGTGCTCACGAAACATGACGGGAGAAAGGTCTATGTTCCAAAGCCTGGAACTTAAAGCTGGAGGAGATGTGAAGTTTGGAGGTAATCAGAAAGGAAAGATTATTGGTTCTGGAACCATTGGAAACGGTAACCTTCCTTCTATCTCCAATGTTTTATTAGTATAAGGATTAGCTCATAATCTATTGTCCATAAGTCAATTAAGTGACAATGGCTATGACATTATCTTCAATCAAAACTCTTGTAAAGCTGTAAGTCAAAAAGATGGATAAATCCTCTTTTCTGGCAAGAGAAAGAACAACATTTACAAAATTGATTTATCAGATCTGAAATCTCAAAACGTCAAATGCCTTTTGTCTGTTAGCAATGAGCAATGGGTATGGCACAGAAGATTGGGACATGTCAGTCTTAGAAAAATCTCTCAACTAAATAAATTAAATTTAGTCAGAGGACTTCCCAATCTAAAGTACAACTCAAGCTCTGTGCGAAGCATGCCAAAGGGGAAAATTTTCAAAACTTTCCTTTAAATCTAAAAATGTTGTCTCTTCCTCTAAGCCATTAGAGTTACTTCATATTGATCTGTTTGGGCCAGTTAAAACTGCATCCATCAGAGGCAAGAAGTATGGATTGGTCATCGTTGATGACTTCAGCAGATGGACATGGGTAAAGTTTTTAAAACACAAGGATGAATCACATTATGTATTCATTGACTTATGTACTCAAGCGCAAAATGAAAAAGATTTTAAAATCACAAAAGTCAGAAGTGATCATGGTGGTGAATTTGAAAATCATTATTTGGAAAATATTTTAAAGAAAATGGTATTGTTCATAATTTTTCTTGTCCTAGAACTCCCCAGCAAAATGGAGTTGTAGAAAGAAAGAATAGAACATTACAAGAAATGGCCAGAACCATGATCAATGAAACAAATATGGCTAAGCACTTTTGGGCAGAAGCTGTGAACACAGCGTGTTACATTCAGAATAGAATCTCTATAAGACCTATTATTGAAAAGACTCCCTATGAATTGTGGAAAAACAGAAAGCCCAACATTTATTATTTCCATCCTTTTGGATGTTCTTGTTTTATTCTAAACACCAAAGAAACTCTGAACAAGTTTGATTCCAAAGCACAAAAGTATTTCCTGCTTGGATACTCTGAACGCTCAAAAGGCTATAGAGTATACAACACATAAACTCTGATTGTTGAAGAATCAATCAAAGTCAGGTTTGATGATAAGCTTGGCCAGCAACAGCCAAAGAAAATTGATTTTTTTGTAGGTACAAAAGATCATCCCTCAAACTCTGAAAGTTTAGAAGCAAAAGGAGACTCAGAAGCAAAAGAAGACTCAGCAGATCATCCTCTTGACAATGCTCTGAACAATCTCAGAATCTCTGACCAACCCACTCAGAAAAGGTTTCCTAGAATATCTTCAACTCACAAAGAAGACGTAATCATTGGAAGAAAAGAAGATCCCATCAGAACAAGATCCTCTCTCAGAATCAATGAATAATCTTTGTTTTGTTTGGTCTCTCTGATTGAGCCAACTACCATTGATGAAGCTCTGAAAGATAATGATTGGATCTTAGCAATGCAAGAAGAACTCAATCAATTCTCTAGAAATGATGTATAGAATCTAGTTCCAAGACCCAAAGGATTCAATCTTATAGGAACCAAATGGGTTTTTAGAAACAAATTGAACGAACAAGGAGAAGTAATCATAAACAAAGCACGACTGGTTGCATAGGGTTATAGTCAACAAGAAGGAATTGATTATAATGAAACCTTTGCCCCAGTCGCCGGGTTAGAATCTATAAGATTATTAATTTCTTTTGTTGTACAAAATAACATTTAATTATATCAAATGGATGTTAAAAGTGCATTTCTAAATGGCTATATTGAAGAAGAAGTATATGTCCATCAACCTCCCGGATTTAATGATTCAAAACATCCAGAACATGTTTTTAAATTAAAAAAGTCTTTGTACGGTTTAAAACAAGCTCCCAGAGCTTGGTATGATCGTCTGAGTAATTTTCTATTAGAAAAAGATTTTACCAGAGGGAAAGTGGACACAAATCTTTTCAGAAAGACATTTAAAAATGATATTTTAATTTGTCAAATTTATGTTGATGATATAATTTTTGGAACCTCTAATATCTCCCTTGGAAAAGAATTTGCTAAGACCATGCAGGCAGAATTTGAAATGAGCATGATGGGGGAATTGAAATTCTTTCTGGGAATTCAAATCAACCAGATTCCAGAAGGTACTTTCATACATCAGAAGAAGTATGTTAAAGAACTTCTGAAGAAATTTCAAATGTCAGAAAGCAAAGATGCCAAGACACCTATGCATCCAACCTGCATTCTAGGTAAAGATGAGGTAAGTATGAAAGTAGATCAGAAGCTCTATAGAGGTATGATTGGATCCCTTCTCTATCTGACTACATCTAGACCTGATATACTATTTAGCGTGTGCTTGTATGCTAGATTCCAATCAGATCCTAGAGAATCTCACTTAACAGTTGTTAAGAGAATTCTTAGGTATCTGAAAGGTACTACTAATTTGGGTCTGTGTTACAGAAGATCACAAGATTACAGACTAGTAGGTTATTGTGATTGTGACTTTACTGGAGATAGAATTGAAAGAAAGAGCACCTCTGGAAGCTGTCAGTTTCTGGGTGACAATCTTATCTCGTGGTACAGCAAAAAGCAAGCAAAAATTGCACTATCAACCATAAAAGCTGAATATATATCTGCTGCTGGATGTAGCTCTCAGATGATTTGGATGAAAAGTCAACTAGAAGATTTCAACCTTTATGAAAGTAAGATTCCTATCTTCTGTGACAATACTTCTGCTATTTGTCTTTCTAAGAATCCAATCTTACATTCTAAAACCGAACATATTGAAATTAAATATCATTTTATAAGGGACTATATTCAGAAGGGAATTTTAAACTTAATTTTTGTATAAACAGACCATCAATGGGCTGACATTTTTACCAAACCCCTTTCAGAAGATAGATTTAATTTCATTCTGAAAAATATTTGTATGGAATTATGTCCTGAATAAAATAATATTTATTTTCTGTGATTGACTTCAGAATATTCTGAAATGAATGCTCTGATCAACAACTCTTCAGAAGTTAGAAGAGAAGTTGTAACAGAAGCTATATGAAAAGTTATGAAATGTTCTAACGCTTCATGTCCAAGTGTAGTTCAGAAATTCATTAGAAAAAACAGTTGTTACATGCATCCTTCATGAGATGAACACATGGTGTGTTTCTGAAAGGTCACGCGTGCAAAAGCTACTGATGACGTTCTAGGTAAATGTTGATGATTAGCCATAATCTCACGTTTTCCCTTATTTTTAGCAAATCATTAAATGCACGTAATGATGAGATTCGTTTTTAAATCCGTTTTAAAATTTATTTTAAATTTGTCTTAAATAATTTTAATTTTATTTCTAAAACCTTCTTCTGAAATCTTTATCTATAAATACTTTTTGAAAAACCCTTTTTCATTTTTTACCGTCTCTTTCAAACTCAAGCGTTTTCTGTACTTTCTCTCTTAAAACCCTTTTCTTCAAATTCTCTTTTCTAAAGAACTTCAATGGCTTCTTCTTCTTCTACCCACTCTAAGCAATACATTGTGCCTGACAGGACAACTCTCATTCAGGTAGACAGTTTGGAAGTTTTGAGTGAGTTAATGGTAGATTTTGAGAATCTCAGAGAGAATGGTTTTGATTTGTTCCCTGCTGTGAAGTTTCAAGGCTGGGAAAGCTTTTTTGATCGTCTCATTGGTCCAGTCTTTCCACATCTGGTGAAGGAATTCTGGATTCACGCTATTGCAACCCCTAAGGTTATTCTCTCCTTCGTAATGGGCAAGGAAATATCCATTACAGAAAATCAAATCAGAAAGTTACTGGGGTTTAAAGGACTTGGAGTTACAGGAATGCCAAGTGGAAGAATGGAGATGTCAAGGGTATATTCAAGGATTTTCACAAACGGTCAAGGTTCCTCAAAAGTCAGGGACTTGAAAGACAAATACAAGATTTAGGCAAGGATTATTCATGGATGTATTCACCATAGGAAAGACACCAGTTCTCCTGATTACATCAACGCTGATCAACAATATTTGTTGTTTTGCCTTGGAACCAATGTCAAAATTGATTTGCCCTACTTGCTATTTGAACATCTCTGGAACCATGTAAAGGAGACCAAAGAAGATGAAAGGATGAAGAACCCTGTGATACGGTGGGAGAATTGACTAGGGTTTTGCGTTTGTTTTCGCAAATGTTTCGGTTGAGCAAGAGTCGCCACCGACTTTTTATTTTATCCTAAGGAAAGGTTTAAAAAGCACAGCAAAAACCTTTGAGATTTTTCTTGGGTTCGGGGAGTAGATTATAGAAAGGGAAGGTATTAGCACCCTTTCTATCCATGGTTATCCATGGGCTCTTAGGTACTTGCTTAGATCAACTTGCGTTGGTTTTCATTTGTTTGAAATGGTGCTTGGTGTGTGGTTTTGAAAATATTTTAAAAAGATGCCTTGTATAGGCTACCCTTGTAACAATTCTTTACTCGAATGTTTTACAAAAGGTGTTTTGTCTTTTGAAAAGATGTTTCAAGGTTTTTGAAAGTTTGTTTTGAAAGTGTTTGTGAAGTGTGGTTTGAAAATAGGCAAGTGTTTTCTTTGCAAATTGACAAGTACCTAAGAGTTATCTACCCTAAAGTTTTCTTAAAGATTCTTGTTATGTTTTAAACCTTTTGACAATTTTGTTCCACCATTGCATTTGGTGGACAATCTTGCATTAGGAGGTGAAAGGGACGGGCGCGGGTCATCGTTTAGACCATAATTGCAATAGTGCTAAGTCTCTTTGGGCAATTTCTCTTTGAAAGGGACTTGATCATTTTAGGCAACTTTTCAAAAGCGTCATCGAGGGACTATGATCGTTTGATTGTTTGTTTTACCCAAAGAAACCTAACATGCAATATGGCCCAATTATTTGAAGGCAACAAAGTGGAATACCCTAGGGGTGCAAGTGTGAGATGTGTTGTCCATTTTCATGCTTGTTTATCTTGAAATTAGGTCAAACTATTTTGTTCTTTTTATTTACATACAAACCCTAATTCTAGCATAGTATATTTAGAAAGCGATAAAGTGCGAAAATTAAATTCCTACACTATTACAACACAATATGGGAAAGGGGGTACAAATATTTCAAATGGGGGATATTTAGACAAGAAATTAAACCTAGCTATTACATCATTTTTTTTGAATATTTACAATATAATTAGAGGCATAAATTAAATGAAAAAATAGAATCAAGATGCAAAATGCAAAAGGAAGGTTTTTATATGTGTGAAAAAGTATTATTTATATTAAATAAATAAAAATAAAAAGGTATTATTTTTTTGGAGTTTTTGTATTTTAAGGGTGAAACCCTAATTTACTAAATAAAATGCATTATTTATTCAAAATATACAATATTCACTATTTATATACAAAAATAAAATAAAAATATAGTATATTTGTAAAAATGTATTTTTAATGTTAAATATTAATAAAATAAAAATATGTATATTTTTGGGTATTTTATTCTAAGTGTACTAATATATATATACATTCATTTATATTATTTACAAAAATATATTAAATATGCACAAAATAATAATATTTAATTTTTATAAAAAGTATTTTTTGATACAAAATGTTTCAAAAGGGAAAAATGAAATAAAAATCAGAAATATAATATGTTTACATTATTTTTTTTTAATATTTCTAAATAATAGTATATATATATATATATATTTATGTATAAATGTCCATATAAACAAATAAATACTAAAAAAAATGCAAAAATGGTGTAAAAATGATTTTTCAAGTTTTAAACATTATTAGAAAAAATAAATGAGTCAGAAATAAAAAAGAAAGATCAAAAAATCATTAAATCAAACAAATTGGCTCAGGGGGGTATGAATAAAAAAATATGGTGTAAAAAGCAATACAAAAGCTGGCCCAGCCCATGAGGCTTCTTCTTCAACCTCTGAACAAAATTATTCAAAAAAATGTGCGCTAGAACCTCCATTCGAACATCCTGATTCCTTAATTTTTTGCACAAACTTCCAACATAAGAAATGTTAAGCATTGAATCACGATTCTAAATATATAAAAAACTCATCTTAACTCTCAGAAATGAGAGAGAATTTTGACATTCCCAAATCCTGACCTAAGTTTTCTGCCATTTTCAAACCTTAAATTCTCATAGCTCAGGCAAAATAAATGAAAAGTAAAAGCATGTACATGTTCAGGGGAATGAGTAGAACATTTCTTATTCACAAACCTAGAGTTAATGATGCCTATACTAAGAGTTAGAAGTTCACCAAAATACCTGTTCAGTTGAAGTTCTATCTGGCAATGGGGAAGCTTTCAGTGCAAGGTGATGGTTGGTATAGCTTCCTTGAGGTGTGGTGATGTTGTTCCAATGTTTACTTTGCCTTGAGACACCTTGAATCGAGCTGTGGAACTTCAACTGCAAAATGAGAAAGTGAAAATGGTGGAACTTGTTAGAGGAATTACAGGTCGTGTTTCAGGTCTTGGTTAGCTTGCATTGATGCTAGGGAATGTGTTTGATAAGCTTTGGTCAAGAAATCATGCAAGGAATGAGAGATGGTGTTCAATCTGCAGGCCCTGCCCTGTTTCTGCAGTTTGAGAGTGATTATGGCAATGGAGAGGTATTGGAGGTCTTAGGGTCGTGTGCTAGCTCAGTTGGGATGTCTTGAATGTGTTTTTTAAAAATTCCTTAAGGGTTTGCAAGCTGATATCAAAGTTGTGTTGAACAATGCATTGTTTCTTAGCACTTAAGCAAGAAAAGGTCAAGTTGGTGTTTAGGCAGCTAGAGGCCCCCATAACATGCTGCATAACTCAGTCTTGATCAGTGTGATTAATCCCTAAACTTGTGCCAAAGAGATCTTAACTGTACTTCTTGGATTTTCAATTGGACATAAAGCTTGCTTTTTCAAAAATGGATAAAGTGCTTTATCTATTTTGGGATTAATCTACTATGCAATGCTTGAACCCATAGAACATGGTCTTGGCACAAAGAGTTTGCATTAAATTTATGAGTGTTGGATGGTTTAAGGACCTGTAATCAAGATATGCAAGCTGAGATTGAAAATGCCTAGTGTTATGGACATGTAAATTGACCAATTCAAAAGTGAGTTTTTGCCAAATTGTGAAATTCGAATCTCTCAAGTTATGAGGTTGTTTGATGAGTTCTTGGACATTTTGGAAAGCTTGGAATGTGTACTACAATCCATCTTTGAAATGAAAATTGAAATTCCAAGTGGAAGTGTATGGAAAATGGCCTTGAAGTTGGGTAGAAAACCTTGTCAAAATAGGTTAAAATTTCACTAAGTTAAGAATGGTTTAGTACCCTTATTCAAAAAATTGTAACTTGAGATACAAGCCTCATTTGGGAAAACTTTGTGAATCAAAGTTGTAGATTATGCAACAAGCTACAACTTTCATGTTTTGACTTTTGTTTGAATCCAAATATATCTTGGTGAGAAAGTGGGGCAAAGTTGGGAAAAAATTAGGGTTTTTCATAACTTAGAAAAATTCTAAGTTATGAAAAATTCTCATTTCTAACCCTAATTTGCATTTTTTGATTTCTTGGTGAACAAGTTTCATGATTTGGCATGTTTTGATGAAAAATGAATCTTGACTCTTGATTTTGACCAAAAAGTCAAAGTTTGACTTTTCAGTATACAGTCAAAATTGATCAATTGACTGGGAAATTCAACTGTCAATCTTGTGTACTTGGGATCTTTTGAGTTTTTTCGAGCATGTCAAGATAATTCCATGGGGTCCTTGAGTCCATATGTGAGCTTGGTTTGCCATTGGTTGGGTCAAACAGTCAAAAATTGCCTTTGTGCAATCAAAACCCTAAAAATGACCATTTTGCCCTTTTGGTGATCTGATCAAATTTCTTGTGGAATTGTGATCCAAATTTGATCAAATGGTCCATATGAGTTCATAATGTTGGTGTGGGTCAATTTTCATGAGGTTTGACTGTCAATTGGCCACAGTTGACTTTTTTCCCAATACAGTTGATTTCTAGGTCAACTGTCCAATTGACTGGGCAAAACTTGGAATCAAGACTTGAAACTTGATGAGGATAAACTTGGGATTCCAATATGAAGCAAGAAAGTCATCTTAGGTATTTTGGGTCAAAACATCTTTGTGCAAACACAAACCCTAATTTGGGTCAACAGTGCAAGGAGAAGTCTTGAGCAGATGAAACCCTAACAGGATCTTGAGCTTCAAGGGCTTTGTGGTGAGAAATCAATGAGAAATGGGAGGGAAAATTTTGGGGTACAACAGTTGCCCCTGTTCAATCTTCTTGAATCCGAAGAGTTAGATTGGCAAGCTTGCCTTTCGTGACTCGAGGGTAAAAGGAGATTGGACACTAGAGTGCCCGGAAATTTGCACTCGTCAAAGCAATGGATGCAGGAATGGGCTTAGAGATGCCATTTGGAGATGGGCTTAGAGATGCCATCTTGAGGGGTGACAGAAACTTGTCGGGGGTGGGCTTACAGATGCCATCTGGAATGAGTATCAGGAAGGCGTCCATGCTTTGGACCATCTTCGAACTGGGGGTCTGAATAAGCAATAGATTGACATCCGTTGTTGGGAGGAATCCGTAAACTGTTTTCAAAGGTTACATCTGAACAAGTGATAGATTAACATCCATTGTTGGGAAGAATCCATAGACTGTTTTCAGAAGTCTGGAGAAGAAACTGAACAAGCGATAGGTTAACATCCGTTACTTGGAGAACCCGTAAACTGTTTTCAGAAGTCTTGGAGTTGAATAAGCAATAGAGCATCATCCGTTGTTGGGAAGCGTCCGTAAACTGTTTTCAAAGGTGAGAAGAGTCTGAACAAGCGATAGGTTAACATCCGTTACTTGGAGAACCCGTGAACTGTTTTCAGAAATCTTGGAGTTGAATAAGCAATAGAGCAGCATCCGTTGTTGGGAAGCGTCTGTAAACTGTTTTCAAAGGTTGCATCTGAACAAGTGATAGATTAACATTCGTTGTTGGGAAGAATCCATAGACTGTTTTCAGAAGTCTTGAGAAGAAACTGAACAAGCGATAGGTTAACATCCGTTACTTGGAAAACCCGTAAACTGTTTTCAGAAATCTTGAAATTTGAGGAGGAACCGGTGTAGGGTTGCCTGATGATGAGTCCGTGTAAAACTGCATCTGAAACTGTTAATGATAGCCTTTTATTCTTATCCTGAAAAGGACAAAATGTTAGCTAAACACAAAATTATGTCGCATGAAATGTATGATGCAATATATGTTATATCAGTGTTTATGATATGAATGTAATGAATGCGCATGTAAGCTGATGAGTTGTCTTGCTGGGGATAGATGAATCCTGGATGGCTGAAGATAAAAGCATCATGACTGCTGCCGGGAAGAATAATTCCTTGGCTGTTGCTTGGGAACAAGGAGCTTGGGTTGTATACCAAGCCTCTGGGGAATCCCTGATGACTTCTACTGGGGAGTTCCAAGTTAATAGACTCATGCTGGAGAGGTAAGATTGAGAAACTTCAGCTTGGAGGGAAGTATTTCTGGCGACTTCACCGGGGAACTCAAGATTTGATCTCCTAAAACTCTGTGGGGGTAAGGTTCGTTAGTCTGGCTTCGCTAGGGATACTGAAACTTAAACTCTGAGGGGAATTGAATTCCTGAGGATCCTCTGGCTGGGGGATTGTAAAGATAAGTTACTGCCGGGGAACTTTGATGAACTCCGCTGGGGATAGGAAGAATTTTGGCGAGTGCAATCTCCCGTGGTTGTTAGCTGAGGATAACCCAGTTATAAGCCCTTGTGAGGAATAACTTTGAATAAAAACTCGGGGGAGGCGTTTGTGCTCTGCAGGGGATAAGCTTCCAGAATCTACTGGGGATAAGCTTCCAGAATCTACTGGGGGTTTCCTTAGAGGGGTATCAAGGTATCCAACTGTACTTTCGGCCTATCAGTAATCCTCTTTCTTGATTCACAAGGAAATGATTATGTTCAAATGCATATGCCTATTTAACAAAACATTGGACGTTTCTCAAAATAAAACAAATAGTGCAAGAGAAAAAGAAAAAGGAAATGACACAAATTTCTGGGAAAAGTATTTGCATTGACTTTTTATGAGTACATTTGTGCAAAGGAGACACATATCCTAGTAAGAGGATTTTGTCGTAAATATTTGAAAGATTTATACAAAATAAAGATGGCTATGTGAAATAATTCCATGGGATTCCATTCCGCTATAGCTTTCACAACTCTGAATATCTGTCCATTCAATGCTTCGTTTGACAATGACTGGATTGATTAGAAGCCTGGAACCGGTTGATGAAGAGATTGTCTTTGAAGTGATCCGACGAGACATAGTCATACGCTTTAATTCCCTAACTTTTGCCTGAATCGCCCTTTCGGGTTTTCGATCCACCGGGAAACCCCTTTTTGCCCAAGCCGCCCTTTCGGGTTTTCAACTTGCCGGGTGTACAGATTTTTTGTTTTTATCCCTAATTTTTGCCTGAACCGCCCTTTCGGGTTTTCGATCCACCGGGATGCCCATTTTTGCCCAAGCCGCCCTTTCGGGTTTTCGACTTGTCGGGTTATTTTATGCGTAGTATCTTTTGACTATGTCTGCGTTCGCAGGGTGCGGCAAATCGTCGCTGTCCATGGTGGTCAGAATCATTGCACCACCAGAAAATATGCTCTTGATCACAAATGGTCCTTCATATGTAGGAGTCCATTTTCCCCTGGGATCACTTTGCGGCAAGATAATCCGCTTGACTACGAGATCTCCGACTTGATACACTTGACGTCTGACTTTCTTATTGAAGGCCTTGATCATCCGTTTTTGATACGTCTGACCATGGCATATAGCAGCAAGTCGCTTTTCGTCGATCAGATTGAGTTGATCAAGTCGGGTCTGCATCCAATCATCTTCATTCAAACCTGCATCCTTCATAATCCTTAGAGAAGGGATCTGGACTTCCATAGGCAAAACAGCTTCCATGCCATAAACCAAAGAAAATGGGGTTGCCCCAGTTGAAGTACGTGTCATCGTACGGTATCCATGTAGAGCAAACGGTAACATCTCATGCCAGTCTTTGTAAGTGACTGTCATTTTCTGAACGATCTTCTTAATGTTTTTTGTTCGCAGCTTCAACAACACCGTTCATCTTCGGCCGATAGGGAGATGAATTGTGATGATAAATCTTGAATTGTTTGCACAATGCAGTGATCATCGTGTTATTCAGATTCGTACCGTTGTCTGTGATGATCCTGTCTGGAACACCATACCGACATATGAGATTTTGCTTGATAAAGCGGGCAACCACATTTTTAGTAACAGAGGCGAAGGAAGTTGCTTCGACCCATTTGGTGAAATAGTCAATGGCAACCAGGATGAAGCGATGTCCATTGGAAGCCGTGGGCTTGATCTCTCCAATCATATCAATGCCCCACATTGCAAAGGGCCAAGGAGCAGTCAGGACGTTGAGAGGAACCGGAGGGATATGAACTTTGTTAGCATAGACTTGACACTTGTGGCAAGTACGGGAATATTGATGGCAGTCAGCTTCCATGGTAGACCAGTAATAGCCTGCCCTTAGGATCTTCTTAGCCATTGTATGCCCGCTCAAGTGAGTGCCAAATGTGCCGTTGTGTATATCGGTCATGATCAACTCTGCTTCAGCTTTGTCTATGCATCGGAGTAATACACAATCATGGCTTCGTTTGTAAAGGATGCCGTTGCTCAGGAAGAACTTAGCAGCGAACTTCCTTAAGAACTTCTTGTCATTTACGGAAGCTCCTTCGGGATAATCTCTAGTCTCAAGATACCTTTTGATTTCATGGAACCAGGGTTGTTCCACTACTTCTTCGGTATTAATCTCGTGACAATGCGCAGGTTCATCCATTCGCTCGATGGTGATTTGGGGAGCCTCGTTATCCCAGTTGAGTTTAAACATGGAGGACATTGTGGCTAGAGCATCTGCTAGCTGATTCTCTTCTCGCGGGAAATGCTCGAAGGTGATTTGCTCGAAATGAGGCAACAATGTCAGGACATGTTCTTTGTATGGGATAAGATTAGGATGTTTGGTATCCCACTCTCCTTTGATTTGACTGATAACCAAAGCCGAGTCCCCAAATACGATCAAAGATTTGATCCCCAAGTCTATAGCAGCCTTGAGACCAAAGATGCAAGCTTCATACTCAGCCATGTTGTTTGTGCAGCTGAAGCAAAGTCGGGCCGTGAAAGGTGTGTGACAACCTTCCGGAGAAATGAGTACCACGCCGATACCGTTTCCAAGCGCATTTGAAGCACCATCAAAGTACAGGGTCCATCGGGATCCCTTTTCGGGTCCGTCATACGGTCCGTCACCTTCAATGTTGTCCAAATTCATGATGTCCTCGTCTGGGAAGTCAAATCTCATGGCTTGATAGTCTTCGATAGCTTGATGAGCCAGATGGTCAGCTAGTACACTCCCTTTTATAGCTTTTTGGGTGGTGTACTGGATGTCATACTCAGTTAGAATCATTTGCCATCTAGCTATCCTTCCAGATAAAGCGGGCTTTTCGAAGATATGCTTGATAGGATCCATTTTGGAAATCAACAAGGTAGTATGGGTCAACATATACTGTCTTAGTCGGCGAGCAGCCCATACCAAAGCGCAACAAGTTTTCTCGAGCAGTGAGTAGCGAGTCTCACAGTCGGTAAACTTTTTGCTAAGGTAATAAATAGCATGCTCTTTTCGACCAGACTCGTCATGTTGGCCCAAAACACACCCCATTGAGTTATCCAAGACGGTTAAATACATGATCAATGGTCTTCCTTCGACGGGTGGCATTAGAATAGGAGGTTCTAACAAATACTCCTTGATTCTATCAAAAGCAGTTTGGCAATCGTTGTTCCATTCGACTACCTGATCTTTCTTCAAGAGTTTGAAAATTGGCTCACAGGTAGAAGTCAGATGCGAGATGAATCTGGCAATATAGTTCAAGCGCCCCAAGAACCCTCTAACCTCTTTCTCAGTACGGGGAGCCGGCATCTCTTGTATTGCTTTTACTTTTGCTGGATCGACTTCAATGACTTTGTTACTCACAATGAATCCCAGGAGTTTACCAGACCTAACTCCAAAAGTGCATTTACTTGAATTCAGCCTGAGCTTATATTCTTTCAACCTGGCAAACAGCTTCTCCAGATGTTCAAGGTGCTCTTCCTCTGTTTGTGACCGAGCTATCATATCGTCTACGTAAACTTCAATCTTATGATGTATCATATCATGAAATAAAGCTACCATGGCGTGTTGATAAGTTGCCCCTGCGTTCTTCAGCCCGAACGACATCACCTTGTAACAGAAAGTGCCCCATTGTGTGACGGAAGTAGTTTTTTCCATGTCCTCGGGGGCCATTTTGATTTGATTGTAGCCCGAGAATCCATCCATGAAAGAAAATACTTTGTGCTGAGCTGTATTGTCGATCAAAATGTCAATGTGTGGAAGTGGAAAATCATCTTTGGGGCTGGCCCTATTCAAATCCCGGTAGTCCACACACATCCTGACCTTTCCATCTTTCTTAGGTACTGGCACGATGTTAGCGACCCATTGAGGATAGGACGTAACAGCCAGAAAGCCAACGTCAAATTGCTTCATTACCTCTGCTTTGATCTTTTCAGACATGTCAGGCCTCATTCGGCGAACTTTTTGCTTGATCGGTGGACAGTCCTCTCTTGTGGGGAGACGGTGAACCACGATGTCTGTGTCTAAACCCGGCATGTCTTCATAAGACCAAGCGAAGATTTCAACATACTTATTCAACAACCGTATCAGGCGTTCCTTGACACTCGGTTCCAGATTGGCACCCACTTGCACCTCCTTCCGGTCCTCCTCGGTTCCCAAGTTGACAGTTTCCAATGACTCTTCGTGAGGTAAGATGACCCTTTCCTCTTGCTGTAGAAGTCTGGCTAGTTCCCCGGGTAGTTCACAACCTTCGTCATCTTCATACTCGGCTAGATTGACCAGATCTCCAGAGTTATTGAAAGATATAGCAGAATCGTCACCCATGGAATCCGGAGTGGATGGGTACCTGCATTGGTGAGTGTGGGTGTGTGTAAGGGATAGCCATCCTTAAACAAAAAATGCAAAAGGAAAGAAAATGAACACAAGCAGTTTATCAAATTAAAAACGTCCAATGAATCATTAAACATGGCATATGGATATGAAAAATAATCAAAACCCTTACAAGTGGACCTACATGCCCCGGGCAAGGCAGGAGGTGAAAAGATAGTGTACGGATTGTTTGAAAGTAAATATTACAGACCAAATAAGAAATTTTTAACAGATAAATTACTGATGAATAAAAGTGATGGGGACAAAGTCTTTTGCCTCCCAGTTGCTCAATCCTCCTTTGACAGTTGGATAAATCCACTCTTCAATGTTGCTCTCCTTGTCTTCATCCTCCAAGGCGTTGATTCCGTAGGGAGAAATTTTGACTGGCGCCCTTTCAATCTTCGCACGACGCATAGCTTTCTGGCCAGCGGCTGTGAACCCTAATCCAAATTTGTCTGTCTTATGTGGAATGTCAGGTAACTGCCCCCATGCTGAATTCTTCCTTTCTTTTATTGCGGCCCTTGCATCCTCCAGAGATGCCATCCTGGCCATCTGTCTCGGTGTCTCAGCTGCCAACTTTGCTACTGCTATTTCAGGAAGGACTTCTTCGAAATGTTGAAACGGTGTCTCAATGAACTCTCCTTCAACCTCCACATACCGGAAAGAATTTAAGTGGCTAATCATGTACTCTTCTTCGCCATGGACAGTAATGATCTTTCCCTTGACAAGATACTTCAACATCTGATGCAAGGAGGAGGTAACTGCCCCAGCATGGTGTATCCAAGGTCTACCCAACAAGCAAGAGTATGATGGACGGATGTCCATCACATAGAAAGTGGATTTAAACACCTCAGTGCCTATCTTGATGGGAATTTCAACCTCTCCATGGACCATTCTCTTCGAACCATCGAAAGCTCTGACAACAATATCACTCGGCTTCAATTCCAACCCTTCACAATCTAGTCGGTCCAAGGCCTTTTTAGGCAATACATTCAGCGACGAACCAGTGTCGACCAAGACGTGTGCGAGAGTAGTTCCTCGACACTCGACTGAAATGTGCAAAGCATCATTGTGATTCCTACCTTTAGGAGTTAGGTCGGCATCAGAAAAACCTAATCCATTGTCCGCAGTCAGGCTAGCCACACAATTTTGAAATTGATCCGCAGAGGTTTCCTGGGGCACATGGGCTGCCTTCAGGAATTTTATCAGAGCTTTAGCGTGCGCTTCCGAGCAAAGTAGTAGTGCCAGCATGGAAATCTTGGAGGGGGTTTGCCCCAACTGTTCTACCACATCGTAATCACTTCTTTTGATTATCCTCAAAATCTCATCCATTTCCTTCTTGGAGGTTTCCGGGATAACCAAGGGTTGAGCCCTCGTCCTGACGGGCTCATCTTGGATTCCCTTACCTTTGTCAGCAGCGGTAGGAGAGACAGTACTAGGAACAACAACATATTCAATCAAAGGAGTTCTAGCAGAAAGTTTTATTGGTGCAGGGATGACCTTGTCAGCTGATGAGGGTCCAAAGACTGCTCTTGAAGGGGCAATCTCTGGAGAAAATATTCTCCCGCTCCTGGTGATTTTGCTAGTGCCCGCAATGTTGCTAATGCTGGCTTCTTCATCATCCGAACTTTCTTCAATTATTTCGATTTGTTTGATACCATGGTAGTAGACGTCACCGCCATAGTTCCAAGGTATCGACTTCTCAGAAACATAGGGAACAGGCCCTGGCATTGTTATCTTCAAAGGAAAAGATTTCGTAGCTGGTGTAATCTTAACAGGCTTTTTGACGGCCTTGGAAAGATTGGCGTGAATGGTTATGATTGAGACATCTTCAGTATGAACTGGAACAGCAGAAACTTTTTCAAACAAAATTTGTCGACTATCCATAAGGCCTTGGATGCCTTTCTTCAGTAACGGACAATCAAACGGCAGAGAGTAACAACAATAGCAGTCTTCTTTACATCCCGGGAAGATCCCGGCCCTTAACAGATTCAACTTAATGGTTAGCAATGGGGTAGTCAGATCATTGACATCAGCGACATACAAATCTTCTTTAATGGCATTGACATTTCGGCCGTGCTTCGGCATGGGTGCATATATCACATTAGGCTTCTCCGGAGCGTCAAACTCTACCTCCTTCGCCTCTATCAGGTCTTGGATCTTATGCTTGAGTGCCCAACAATCATTGGTGTCGTGCCCAACACTGTCTGAATGGTAGGCGCATTTAGCATTAGCATGATAATACGGAGAGGACGTATTCACATTCTTTGGTGCCTCCTTGATGGTGGCGAGATTCAACTTCAATAGATGGGGAAGCACTTGCGCTGGAGTCATATTAATGCGGGTGAACTGCCGTTGTGGCCGTTCCACCCGTTGTTGATTTGGTCTGGACTGGTTATAACGAGGCTGCTCACTTGGAGTGTTTTGAATCATTACGGCCCCCACAGTTGGCCGGCGCTCCGTCTTCCCTGCTCTTCTCTGAGAATATACCATAGCTGTTTCCTTCTTAAAAGGCTTCTTCTCAACACTTGCAGCAACACCCTTCTGAATCTTTCCTGACTTGATGCCAGCTTCTATTCTTTCGCCTGTTAAGATCAAATCGGTAAACCCCACGGAAGAGTTACCAATCAGATGATTGAAAAATGGCCCAGATAGGGTCCCTAGAAACATATCAACGAGCTCACGATCGGTTAAAGGAGGCTGCACCCTGCCAGCCAAATCCCTCCATTTTTGTGCATATTCTTTGAATCCTTCGCCGGTTCCTAACGACATACCCTGAAGTTGGGTACGAGTAGGAGCAAGGTCAGAATTATACTGGTATTGTTTGTAGAAAGCGGTGGCCAAATCTTCCCAATTTCTGACACTGGTTCCTTCTAGCTGATAAAACCACTCCAACTGAGCTCCCGAAAGGCTGTCTTGAAAGAAATGAATCCAGAGGTTTTTATCTGCCGTATAGGGTTAAATCTTTCTCACGTAGGACCTGAGATGCATTTTGGGACAGGACAACCCATCATACCTCACAAACACTGGCACTTTGAATTTTGGGGGAATCACAATCCCGGCGACCAAACCTAAGTCTTCAAAATCCAAACCCGGTACTCTTTGTAATTCCATGGCGGCCAATCTGTCTTCTAGCCCTTTGTATTTATCATCAGCTGGAGGGTATTGCTGATCAGAATAATCTTCATCCTCTTCGACCTCTTCTTCTTCTGCATCAGACTCGGAAGGTACCGCAGCTCCACCTCCTTTGCTGGTTCCTTCATCAGAAGTAGGAGGAAATTCAAGCACTCTTCGAGCTTCTCCGTCGAATCTTCTCCCCAAAGTAGCCACCCCGAGTCTCTTTTTCTTCTTCTTTACTGGGTATTTGTTCCCCAATTGAGTTTTGATATCCTCCTGACCCTTAGCCAAGGTCATCAGGAGTTGTTGGAACTGTGCATTTTGAGCTTGCAGGTCTTTGACTGTTTGCTCGAGATCCATCCTACTGAAATAAACAGCAGACAGATAAGGAAACCTGGAGTGAGACCTGCTTATGCACATGATGAATGGTATGCTTATGTATGCAATGCATTCAAGGATTCAGAACATTCAAAATTGTTTCAGACAAAGAAGAACGCACGTCATATTAATAAGAAGAAATTTGTTAGTACATAAATGCCCCATGGGCCCAAATATTACAAAATAACTTCTTAAGGCAAAAAGACATTGCGCATCCTCTTTGGTGCGATGTAGGTGTTGAGGGCCTCTTGCTTGTGGAGTCGGCGGGTAAGCTCTAGAACTTTCTTCTCACTGGCGTAGAAGCTAGCTTCAAAAGTATTCCGTTCCTCCTTGAGCTGAATCCAACTTTTCTGCATTTCCTCCCACGATGTAGGCATGTCTGGATGTAGGATGGTGTAGGGAACCTCTCCTTCATTGACGGGCTCTTTAATCACTGGGAGTATATGAGGATAAGGCATCATTAGACTTTGGGCTCGGGCTCGTACCCACTTGAGATAGGGCTCAAGAGGGATGGAGTTCTTGTGTCCCAGAGTCTTGCTATCAACCTTGTTGGGCCTCCCCCAAGCTCTGATGAATATTTGGCGAAGTCCTTGCGCATCGTTGTCGAAGTCAAAAACTAGGTCAGGAATCAACATGTCATGAGGGCCATCCCTCCGTGCATATCCAAATTGCCTCAAAGCTAGGCAAGGGTTGTAGGTGATACCTCCTCTGATTCCAAGTAAAGGAACATTAGGAAACTCTCCACAACGGTCGACGATGATGACATTTTCTCTGGACCGAGAACACCAATGTACATCAGAGTGAGTAAGAGTCATCAACCGTTGGGACCACCTTGAGCCTTGGTCATTCTTCAAGACAGATTGTGGAAGGTGCGAAATAAACCACCTTGCAAGGAGAGGAGTACAGCACATGAGAACACCCCTCTTTCTCATTGTTCGTGTGTAAAATGAGTGAAGAATGTCCCCAAGCAAAGTTGGTATTGGATTTCTGGACAAGAAGATTTTGACGGCGTTCACATCTACCAATTGGTCAGGATTTGGGAACAGGACCAACCCATAGATAAGGAGTGCCACAATCTCTTCAAAGGCTTGTAGGTCCAATGAATTCCAACATTCTTGTGCCTTCTCAAACAAGAATTTTGCTAAGAATCCCTTGACGCCGCTTCTGGTTTCCCAATGCCCCTTGATGTCAGATGGTTGTAGATGTAATGCTCGAGCAACATCTTCCGGCTTTGGTTCCTTTTCCGTACCGTTGAAGGGTAGTTGATTAAGGATAGGAATTCTCAGGAGTTGAGAAAAATCCTCCAAAGTGGGTACCAACTGATAATCAGGGAAAGTGAAACAGTGGTGAAAAGGGTCAAAGAACTGGAATAGCACTTTCATCATGTCTTCTTCAATGTTGGTGTTGACTAGGATGAGCAGTCTACCATGTCTTTCACTGAAGGATGAATTTTCCGGAATTCTTGAGGTGAGATCCTTGAGTTGAGGAGAGATTCTCACAAGGTTGACTTGAATGGTGTTTCTGCGAGGAATTTCCATGACCTACAAAACAGGAACAAAAATGAAGATCTAAACCCTTGAAATGGTTAGTGAATGCATATGATGCTTTATGATGTTTATGATGTATGCACAAAACATATGTACAAGCAATTCACACCAAACCCTAGTTTCAGGCTTGCATGGGGTTTCATAGGTAAGTACCCTCTTGAGTGTAGTTGGCTTAAAAACCTGTCCTATAAATAGTAACCGGGTTCTAAGGAGCTCAATATCACGGGATTGTTTTCATTGTTCATTGTTTTGGTTTAGCCACTTAACTAGCGACCAAAATATTCCAAGAAAACAACCCTCAATGAGTGTAGTATCGAGTATCTACCAACTTCGGATTGCACCAAAGCCGGTCATCTCACTACCCCTAGTAAAAGGCCAAGATGGTCAAGTAAGGTTCTAGGTCATTAGTGCTTAGTGACATCACTCAGCGGCCCCGTACTCTCCTTGATTGAACTCAAGGGTTACCGGTACTCACAAATATGTCGCACTAATATAGCTATTGCTTCGACCGTGTCGGTATACCCTGCACAGTTTCCACAACGTATTGCTATCTATGAATGTTTCCCAAAATCCGGGTGTAGGATTGTAAACCCAAACAATAGAGCCAAGATATAAAGCAAACAATTCAAACAATTTGTCATGCAAGAGGGTGATCTAAGCCCTAAGGTTACTCCACTTTTAAAATAATCCCCAGCAGAGTCGCTAGTTCTGTGATACGGTGGGAGAACTGACTAGGGTTTTGCGTTTGTTTTCGCAAATGTTTCGGTTGAGCAAGAGTCGCCACCGACTTTTTATTTTATCCTAAGGAAAGGTTTAAAAAGCACAGCAAAAACCTTTGAGATTTTTCTTGGGTTCGGGGAGTAGATTATAGAAAGGGAAGGTATTAGCACCCTTTCTATCCATGGTTATCCATGGGCTCTTAGGTACTTGCTTAGATCAACTTGCCTTGGTTTTCATTTGTTTGAAATGGTGCTTGGTGTGTGGTTTTGAAAATGTTTTAAAAAGATGCCTTGTATAGGCTACCCTTGTAACAATTCTTTACTCGAATGTTTTACAAAAGGTGTTTTGTCTTTTGAAAAGATGTTTCAAGGTTTTTGAAAGTTTGTTTTGAAAGTTTTTGTGAAGTGTGGTTTGAAAATAGGCAAGTGTTTTCTTTGCAAATTGACAAGTACCTAAGAGTTATCTACCCTAAAGTTTTCTCAAAGATTCTTGTTATGTTTTAAACCTTTTGACAATTTTGTTCCACCATTGCATTTGGTGGACAATCTTGCATTAGGAGGTGAAAGGGACGGGTGCGGGTCATCGTTTAGACCATAATTGCAATAGTGCTAAGTCTCTTTGGGCAATTTCTCTTTGAAAGGGACTTGATCATTTTAGGCAACTTTTCGAAAGCGTCATCGAGGGACTATGATCGTTTGATTGTTTGTTTTACCCAAAGAAACCTAACATGCAATATGGCCCAATTATTTGAAGGCAACAAAGTGGAATACCCTAGGGGTGCAAGTGTGAGATGTGTTGTCCATTTTCATGCTTGTTTATCTTGAAATTAGGTCAAACTATTTTGTTCTTTTTATTTACATACAAACCCTAATTCTAGCATAGTATATTTAGAAAGCGATAAAGTGCGAAAATTAAATTCCTACACTATTACAACACAATATGGGAAAGGGGGTACAAATATTTCAAATGGGGGATATTTAGACAAGAAATTAAACCTAGCTATTACATCATTTTTTTTTGAATATTTACAATATAATTAGAGGCATAAATTAAATGGAAAAATAGAATCAAGATGCAAAATGCAAAAGGAAGGTTTTTATATGTGTGAAAAAGTATTATTTATATTAAATAAATAAAAATAAAAAGGTATTATTTTTTTGGAGTTTTTGTATTTTAAGGGTGAAACCCTAATTTACTAAATAAAATGCATTATTTATTCAAAATATACAATATTCACTATTTATATACAAAAATAAAATAAAAATATAGTATATTTGTAAAAATGTATTTTTAATGTTAAATATTAATAAAATAAAAATATGTATATTTTTGGGTATTTTATTCTAAGTGTACTAATATATATATATACATTCATTTATATTATTTACAAAAATATATTAAATATGCACAAAATAATAATATTTAATTTTTATAAAAAGTATTTTTTGATACAAAATGTTTCAAAAGGGAAAAATGAAATAAAAATCAGAAATATAATATGTTTACATTATTTTTTTTTAATATTTCTAAATAATAGTATATATATATATATATATATATTTATGTATAAATGTCCATATAAACAAATAAATACTTAAAAAATGCAAAAATGGTGTAAAAATGATTTTTCAAGTTTTAAACATTATTAGAAAAAATAAATGAGTCAGAAATAAAAAAGAAAGATCAAAAAATCATTAAATCAAACAAATGGGCTCAGGGGGTATGAATCAAAAAATATGGTGTAAAAAGCAATACAAAAGCTGGCCCAGCCCATGAGGCTTCTTCTTCAACCTCTGAACAAAATTATTCAAAAAAACGCGCGCTAGAACCTCCATTCGAACATCCTGATTCCTTGATTTTTTGCACAAACTTCCAACATAAGAAATGTTAAGCATTGAATCACGATTCTAAATATATAAAAAACTCATCTTAACTCTCAGAAATGAGAGAGAATTTTGACATTCCCAAATCCTGACCTAAGTTTTCTGCCATTTTCAAACCTTAAATTCTCATAGCTCAGGCAAAATAAATGAAAAGTAAAAGCATGTACAGGTTCAGGGGCATGAGTAGAACATTTCTTATTCACAAACCTAGAGTTAATGATGCCTATACTAAGAGTTAGAAGTTCACCAAAATACCTGTTCAGTTGAAGTTCTATCTGGAAATGGGGAAGCTTTCAGTGCAAGGTGATGGTTGGTATAGCTTCCTTGAGGTGTGGTGATGCTGTTCCAATGTTTACTTTGCCTTGAGACACCTTGAATCGAGCTGTGGAACTTCAACTGCAAAATAAGAAAGTGAAAATGGTGGAACTTGTTAGAGGAATTACAGGTCGTGTTTCAGGTCTTGGTTAGCTTGCATTGATGCTAGGGAATGTGTTTGATAAGCTTTGGTCAAGAAATCATGCAAGGAATGAGAGATGGTGTTCAATCTGCAGGCCCTGCCCTGTTTCTGCAGTTTGAGAGTGATTATGGCAATGGAGAGGTATTGGAGGTCTTAGGGTCGTGTGCTAGCTCAGTTGGGATGTCTTGAATGTGTTTTTTAAAAATTGCTTAAGAGTTTGCAAGCTGATATCAAAGTTGTGTTGAACAATGCATTGTTTCTTAGCACTTAAGCAAGAAAAGGTCAAGTTGGTGTTTAGGCAGCTAGAGGCCCCCATAACATGTTGCATAACTCAGTCTTGATCAGTGTGATTAATCCCTAAACTTGTGCCAAAGAGATCTTAACTGTACTTCTTGGATTTTCAATTGGACATAAAGCTTGCTTTTTCAAAAATGGATAAAGTGCTTTATCTATTTTGGGATTAATCTACTATGCAATGCTTGAATCCATAGAACATGGTCTTGGCACAAAGAGTTTGCATTAAATTTATGAGTGTTGGATGGTTTAAGGACCTGTAATCAAGATATGCAAGCTGAGATTGAAAATGCCTAGTGTTATGGACATGTAAATTGACCAATTCAAAAGTGAGTTTTTGCCAAATTGTGAAATTCGAATCTCTCAAGTTATGAGGTTGTTTGATGAGTTCTTGGACATTTTGGAAAGATTGGAATGTGTACTACAATCCATATTTGAAATGAAAATTGAAATTCCAAGTGGAAGTGTATGGAAAATGGCCTTGAAGTTGGGTAGAAAACCTTGTCAAAATAGGTTAAAATTTCACTAAGTTAAGAATGGTTTAGTACCCTTATTCAAAAAATTGTAACTTGAGATACAAGCCTCATTTGGGAAAACTTTGTGAATAAAAGTTGTAGATTATGCAACAAGCTACAACTTTCATGTTTTGACTTTTGTTTGAATCCAAATAGATCTTGGTGAGAAAGTGGGGCAAAGTTGGGAAAAAATTAGGGTTTTTCATAACTTAGAAAAATTCTAAGTTATGAAAAATTCTCATTTCTAACCCTAATTTGCATTTTTTGATTTCTTGGTGAACAAGTTTCATGATTTGGCATGTTTTGATGAAAAATGAATCTTGACTCTTGATTTTGACCAAAAAGTCAAAGTTTGACTTTTCAGTATACAGTCAAAATTGATCAATTGACTGGGAAATTCAACTGTCAATCTTGTGTACTTGGGATCTTTTGAGTTTGTTGAGCATGTCAAGATAATTCCATGGGGTCCTTGAGTCTATATGTGAGCTTGGTTTGCCATTGGTTGGGTCAAACAGTCAAAAATTGCCTTTGTGCAGTCAAAACCCTAAAAATGACCATTTTGCCCTTTTGGTGATCTGATCAAATTTCTTGTGGAATTGTGATCCAAATTTGATAAAATGGTCCATATGAGTTCATAATGTTGGTGTGGGTCAATTTTCATGAGGTTTGACTGTCAATTGGCCACAGTTGACTTTTTTCCCAATACAGTTGATTTCTAGGTCAACTGTCCAATTGACTGGGCAAAACTTGGAATCAAGACTTGAAACTTGATGAGGATAAACTTGGGATTCCAATATGAAGCAAGAAAGTCATCTTAGGCATTTTGGGTCAAAACATCTTTGTGCAAACACAAACCCTAATTTGGGTCAACAGTGCAAGGAGAAGTCTTGAGCAGATGAAACCCTAACAGGATCTTGAGCTTCAAGGGCTTTGTGGTGAGAAATCAATGGGAAATGGGAGGGCAAATTTTGGGGTACAACAAACCCCAAATCCAAGAGGAATTGGATTCCTATGGGGAGGTTAATATCAGACATTCTGACTGAGAATGGTCTGATTGCTCACCTAAAAGAAGCCAATCTTCTGGGGGAGCTAGAACTTATCTGTGGTAAGACTATGACTGGAAAGAACTTGCTGAAAAGGAAAATAATTGACAAACTGCTGGTGGAACCCACTCCGTGTGTGTCAGCTATTGTGAAGAGGAGAAGGATTCCTATTTCTGACTTTCCTATGTTCAACTCAGGAGATCATCCTCGAATCATCTTGCACTATCTTGAAATCTGCAAAGAAACAGGATCACCCATTGATCCATCTTGGCTTCAAGGAAAAAATCAAGTTGCTCCTGATGTTGTTCTCCAAGAATTTGTGAAGAGAAAATCTGTAGAAGGACCTTCTGACACTCCTCAGAAGAAGAAAAAGAAGACAGGTAAACCCGCTGAAACTATATCTGTTTATGATTCTGTCAATGTATCTACATCTGCTGAACCCTCCCAAACCTTAGGAGATATAAATGTTGATATTGACCCGACCTTACCATCTGACCCCCTTGCTGACAACCCTCATAAAAAATCAGGTTTTATCAGATTTGAGTGATTTTGACTCTGATGAACACTCTGACACCCAATCAGAACCCTCTCAATCAGAACCCCCTGAACCATCTGTTTTTCAACCCATTCCTGCTGAACGTTTTTCAAGACTTCCCCCCAGACCTCTATCACCCAGACCCATTGGATGGTATGATGCTGGCTCTTGGAGAATTCCAGGGATAAATGAACCTCTGGCCACTATAAAGCCTCCTTTTAACCTAC
Source organism: Vicia faba (assembly GCA_948472305.1). NCBI lineage: Eukaryota > Viridiplantae > Streptophyta > Magnoliopsida > Fabales > Fabaceae > Vicia > Vicia faba. Next base: position 1,016,524,249 of record OX451739.1, on the reverse strand, counting down.
CATCTGAAAATATTTTTGCTATGAATCAACCACAGCCTCAGAACCCTATTCCCATGCTTGATTATACAATAATAATTTCGCCTGATGTCACTCCACCTACCTCACCACAACATACAACACCAATCTCACCTACACTCTCACCCCCTCATATTCCAGAACAACAACCTTTTGAACAAACTGAAACTGATGAACCATCCGAACCTCATGAAATATCAAAACCTCCTATTTTTGTTGACCATCCTGAACCTACCAATAATCCTGAACCCAATAGCTTTTTAAGAACTGTAGTAGACTTTCAATCTCTAAAGTTCTTGAAAAAAAAACGTACAAGAAGGCTGTCCCTAAACCTGTTCAGCCAGATGTAAATACTTTGTTTCAGAATTTTATAACAGATGTTCAAGCAAGGTTAAAACTGCTGAAAGAAGATTGCTCCAGAAGCGTGAACTCTGCTTTCCACCTTCCTAAATTCTGACTCAACGGTTGCTGCTTCTAAGCCTGTTTCTACTGAAGCTTCGTCATCCTCTACTCCTACCTCACTCATTATGGACACTCTGAAAGAGCTCAAGAGGGAGAATGAAGTCATAAATGAACGCTTGGATAAGCAAGACCAAACAAATCAAGAAATCAAGAAATGTATGGTGAAACAAGAAGAATCTGCCTCTAAGATCAAGAATCTTCTGATGGCTCTTGTTACTAAGAGATCCTAGTTTCTTTTTTGTCTCTTGTCTTTTGTTTGGATGTTTTGTTTGTACTTCTGGATATTTTCTTTTAACTTTTTTATGAAATATTTTAAAATTTCTCATTTTTTTTTACACTTTTTGATTATGCCAAAAAGGGGGGAGAAAATGTGCATTCTTGAACTAATCACTGTTTAACAGTTATGGGACTAAGTCTCAGACATTCTAAAAAATTACAAGATTCCTTCTGTGCAAAAGAATTTTTTTTGCAGGTATCACTTTAACTCTGAAAGAATATTCCAACTGAACATTATCTTCTTGAAGAAGTTCTGAAGAAATCTAAGAAGACTTTGTATTGTTCTGATAAATAATCTCAGGATGTTTTATACAGAAATATTCATTTCAGGGGGAGATTCTTATCTCTTATCATTTTCTTTTCTTTATCTAAAATAATTTTTGTCATAATCAAAAAGGGGGAGATTGTAAGAACAAGATTAGTTCTGACCTATCTCAGAGTTTTTATGATAACAATAAATTATATTTAAGATAATTTATACTCTGATGAATGTGTTTGAATGTTTCAGTTAATTTTCTGACGGAAAACATTCTAAAGTGCTAAGCAAAAATTATGAAGAAGTTCTTTGATGAAAGTACCTTTTCTTCAAGCGCATCTGCTGACTCTGGTAAGACACTTTTCTTGTTAAATATATCTTCTAACTTTTAGCAGGTTTCTTGCTCAGAAGATTACTTGAAAGCAAACGCTGACCAAGTTCTTAGCAAGAAAAGCACTGCCTAGAAGATAAGTGAAGCATGTCCTGACTTAAAGACATTGGAGCAAATTCTGAAATAATGTTAAAACCAACTTGTCTTGTCAAAGCAAAGGAAACATGTTCTTACATTCTGACGTTTGCTCATTAATGCAAAGACGGCTGAAAGCACTCAAGTGCCTACAACTAGTTTCTTGGAAAATGGAATATTGCAAGGAAACACACAAGCATTTAATGCTCTCCAACTTTTATGAAGGCAGCAACGGTCTTATTATTCCTACTATAAGTATAAGGACATTTATTGCAAGCCAACAACCAAGTGAACCAATCAATTTTCAAATTAGAAGCAAGAAACTACGTGAAAGATTCTAAGCTCACAAACTCATTTTTCATACAATTTGTGCATTATATTCTAAGTGAAAAATCACAGTTGTGATATAGCTTGATTAGAAGCAAACTCTATTTCATTATCTGTAAAGATTAAACTCCTGTATTTGTTCCTTGAGAGACCAAGTTTGGTCAGATTTCTCAAGCAGACTAGGACTAGATTTAAGTCTTAGTGGTGTTAGTCACTTGTAAGATTACTTGTGCATTGTTAGTCACAACAATTATTGTGTGATTGTAATCAATTGATTATAGTGGATTAAGTCCTTGTTGAGAAAGGCAAAATCACCTTGGCGGGTGGACTGGAGTAGTTTGAGTTCAAACGAACCAGGATAAAAATAACTGTGTTCTTCCATTATTGTTTGAGCTTTGTTTTGTAAACGAAAAAGAGTCACTTATTCAACCCCCCCTTCTAAGTGTTTTCTTACCCCTTCAGCCACATGTTGGGATGATTGACTAGCCACCTGTTGGGATGCTTGAGAAGGAGCTTGTTGGGATTCTTGAGTAGGAGCTTGTTCGGATGTTTGAGTCTCTTATGGATGCCATACCTCCCAAAAGTAAGAAAGAGCTACATAATCTCTTATGCAATATTAAATTCCTAAATAGATTCATATCCAACTCGATATCAGGTGCGTTATATGATTAATGTAGACAAATAGGAAACTGACTAGGAATGTTGAATCAAATAGTCCCTAACTATTATTTGAATTCTTGTTGGGCTAGAGGCACATCCTCCAGTGTAATGCATGTTGTTTTCCTGTATAGTGTTTCCATAAGACGGTACTTGTGGCATAAATTTTTTTTATATTGTATATGATAGTCTCTTTTCCTTATGTACATTCCCAAGTAAAATATCATTGTGATAATATATCATTTTTCATTAGGTTTCCCACCCCAAGATTAGTCGTGGCATAAGTACTAACTTAAGAATAATAATGAATGAAAGGAATTTGTTGTATATTAATCACATAGACTTGGGAAGGCCATACCATCTTATTGGTTGGATTTATTTGGGTAGCAATGTGGGCATGTCCTTGGCTCTCTTAAACTTCTTGAGTAGTTGATAGAATAAACCATTACTTACATTATCTAGTTTGTTCTTCAAATCATTGGCTTCTTGGACCTTGTTATAAATTAATGTGTTACAATGTCAACAAGTTGTTGAGAGAATCAATACATGATGTCATGTACACAAAATATTAATTGGTGTCTAATTAAATACGACTTCATTATCATTAGTTCCTTAGATGGACCAGACATTGCAACTCTAAATATAGTGGGAAGAAGCGCAATTGTTTTCATTTTCATTTTTATGTAAGGTTCATCTGATCTTTGTCATTGTAGCCTCCTTGTAGACGACAATGATGGTTGATCTAGACACTTAAGGCTATTTCAACACCACATATGTATACAAAAAGCATAGTCATGGTCTAGTTATTGGAAAGTTTTAGTGGTATTAGGCGCACTATCCTATTGGGGTGCTAATTTTTTTGTTGAACTATGAGAAGTCAATAAAGATTCTGTTTATAGCTCTCAATGATGTTTTTTTCTTCTTTTTTCTTCTTCTTCCAAATAGTTACGTCCAGAAAGGAACTTTATCCCCTCAATTGTAGTTTCTTTAAGTACTTTAACAAAGGTTAAGTAAGAAAATAGAAAGTTGAGCTATTAGCCTAAAAATGCAGAAAAATATATTAAAATAAAGAAGATAAAATTTCTAAAATAGTCTAATTGATTTAATCTCTGAAATGATTTACAAAGTATGGTACATATAGAGGAAACTACACTATAGACAATAACATTGTGACCTACCAAAATGTTGTCTCATTCTTCTATTTATGTAAATAATGTGTGAGTGTCACTCTGTTTTGATATATGTGACGTCTCACATTCGATCCGCTGTCTTCAACTTCTTGACACGTTCTGTTGACTTCATCCATGTGTGACAAATTTCTTAGGCCATGTTATATAGGCAATTATTATAATCAAATTACTAAAAAAAATGATTCAATTATAATTTTACCCAATTATTGCAATTGTGCGATTTTTATCTCCACATCTTTTTTGGACTAGTAGACAAGTGACTCGAATTTCATCTCCTAAAAATGAATAAGAGGATGTCGCACGTTCGAATCTGCACATTTATATCTGATGTCAATGCACAACTATTAATTAAACTGGATTAACGAAACTCCACTTCTTTTAGCCGTGACTATCATCTACATGAATTGATTGAATTATCTATCATTAAATTTTTGGTAAACATAATAACCCCAATAGACTATATAATGTTTTGGTTTACTTAAATTTAATTGCGATTGTGTTTGTCATACTTTACTCCAACTTAGGAACCATCGACTAACCTTCAAATTGTAATTCTATCAATTTCAACTTATATTTTTATTATTTTTAAATTTAAATAGAATTAAAACCAATATCATATAGTCCATTGACATTCAAATAATAAAAAAATAATTTAATTATATTTTTGGCCCGAATATCACAATTGTACAAGTTTTATCTCCTGTTTTTCAAGGAACTTTGATCCCTTATATATGTATCATTATTCATTATAAGCCAAAAAATAATCAATAATGAACTAATAAAGCATGAGAGTAAAATCAGAGTTACAAAGCGTGGCTATCATCTACACGAATTAATTGCATTAAACTCTTTCCTTTAATGAGTTGTCAATTGGTCGTTGAAATTAAATATTAGTATTACCTGAAACAGTTCCCATTTTGAATTACACCCAACCAAAAGCACCACTCAGTTGCTCCGCGAACTCGCCACGGTTTCACTTTTATTGCTCGCACTCTACTACTCAGCCTCATGCATATATCTACTCTTACAGTTTTCACAACCTTAACTCAAACCATTCTCTTCTTCTTACTTCATCCAATCATTTCCATCAATATAGTTAACTCTTTTTGCTACAAGTTTTCATCATTTCAAACAACTATGTCTTCTTCTTCTTCTACTTCCAAAAGACACCCAACATACCACGGAATTCGATGCCGTGGAGGAAAATGGGTCACTGAAATCCGTGAGCCTCGCAAAACCAACCGCATATGGCTAGGCACATTCTCCACTCCTGACATGGCTGCCGCAGCTTACGACGTTGCCGCTTTGGCTCTCAAAGGTCCCGACGCAGTGCTCAACTTTCCTCACAGAGCTTGCATGTATCCAGTCCCGCCTTCCAATTCTGCCGATGACATTCGTAACGCTGCCATTGCTGCAGCTGAATTCATGAACGCTGAATACCGCAATGATGCTGGTTTTGAAGTTAATCCTTCGTATCAAGCTCATCAGTTTCTTGATGAGGAAGCTATATTCTCCATGCCAAGTTTGATGGTAGCAATGGCCGAGGGAATGATGCTTTCACCTCCCAGAATGAATCCACCACCCTCTGATTACTCACATGATCAATATTACACTATGGGACAAAGTTTGTGGAACCATTTTTGATTTACCACACTCTCCCTCTCTATATATGATATGATTACTCTTTTTTTCTTTCTTTCCTAATCCTATACACCAATCAGAGTAGTTTATTTACTACCTATTATGGAATAGGAAAATGTATCTAGCGCATAGCATGCATCACAGTGATCATGGCTAGCTAGAGAGTTTGTGTGTGCCGATGGTTGTGGGATCAATTCGTTTAGGCTTGGTTGCATTCGTATCAGAATTTTCTTTTATGTTTTTATTATATATGAGTAATGTGTTTTTTGGTGCCAGAGTTTTTCTTTTCTTTAATATACTATACTAGTACTATATATAGCATGACTAATGATATTCAAAGAGTAATAATACCCGACAAAAAGTGGGTGACAAAACCCAGAAGCTTGAGACAAAAAGTTCAAACCATCACACAAGGACAAAACCAAATGGATATACATAGGAGAGACTATTTACTACGATGCAAAAGTTAGAAAAGGCGTGTTTGGTTGCTTTGCTTGCATGATGAATAATTATTGTTGTAACTTAAATTTTGTCTCTAAATTTTATTAGTCGTATTATTATATTATATTTTATTATTTGGTCACAATTATCAATAAATATTTTTATTCATCATTTTTTACATCGTTAGTCGTATTTAAGTTGTCTAAAAGTCAGTTTTAATCGACATTTATATCGTTTTATAGTTGAAAAATACCTAATATTTGACTTCATACACCTAATGTCTTGTTAATTCAACTCAATCGGTAGTTGTCGGGACATCCGATTAGAGAGACAAATTCAAATTTAATCACCATGAAATGGAAGTTCTGCTAATTAGACTAAGAAAAAAATACTATATATAACGGAATAGGAAAATGTATCTGGCCCATATCATGCATCGCAGTTGTGATCGGTGGATTTAGAACTGACTGTTTAACGCTGGTTTTGCGAAATGTCGCGGAAGCAAGAGTCGCCACCGTCTTTTATTTTCTCCAATATGGACAGGACAAAAGCACAGCAAAATTCCTTATGAGATAGTTTCTCGGTTCGGGAGGTAGATTTATAGAAAGGGAAGGTGTTAGCACCCTTTCTATCCATGGTTATCCATGGGCTCTTAGATACTTGCTCATTGTGTTTTCAAAAGTGTTTGCTTTTCAAAGTGTGAGTGGGTTTGAAAAAGTTTCGTTTAAAGATTTCAGAATGACTCTTGTATCAGTCCTCAAGAGTGTTTGAAAAATTGTTTTGAAAGCTTTTTAAAAGTGTCAGTGTGAAAAGGTTTTTGTTTTGTTTTTTAGAGAGAGCAAGTATCTATGAGTCATCTACCTACCCTAAGGAATTAGGCTGTGTAAATGTCCTTAAGGTAGTGCCATCCCACCATTGAGAGGTAGGTAGCACCACCGTTGGAGGTGTTCGGGTCAATTCGAGTTTAGGGACAGTGTGGTCACCGAAGCAACAACAGGGCACTTTAGAAGCTACCCTTATGTCCTTGATCCTTTTTTATTCCGAGGCAACCGTTTCGAGGCAACTATTCCGAGGCAACCGTTTCGAGGCAACTTTTCCGAGGCAACCGGATCATGGACATAAGGACTTACTAAAACGTCCTATACTTGACGACCACGTTTCGAAGGCAACAGGTGAGGCGTACCCTAAGAGTGGTGTGTGAATTTGTGTGTTGTTTTCATGTTAAGTTTATCTTTGATCATGGTATTGTGAGCTACGCATTGTTTTTAATCAGCCATACATTCTTTCATGCAATTTAAAAGTGGGGAAATTTAAATGCGGAAAAATAAATCATACGCTATTACAAGGCGCGGGTCTATACATCGCCAAAATACAAAGACCCGTATTGATAAAATACGGAAAGTAAAAAGACCTAATTACTATTACAATCCTTGAGCAGTTACATAATATTCAAAAAGAAAGTAAGAATAACGTGCGAAAGAATAAAAATTAGGACGTCCGAGGGTTTTGACCCTTTTGAAATTAAATGGAAATTAAAGTATAATTAATTATTTAATTAAAAAAGAAATTGTTTTTTAGGTTTTTGGTATTTAATAAAGAAAATTAAAATCAAGAGAAACCCTAATTCTAAGTTATTTTTAATTATTAAAGAAAATATACAAGTTAACCTAATTTACACTAATTAGTTAATTTACATATTTATTTACAAAATTAACAATTAATAATAATAATAATAATAGATAAGAAATAATGAGGAAAAAGTTTAATTTATGAAAAAGATGAACATGTCAAAAAACCCTAATTTCTACATATTTTTTATTTATTAAGAAAAGATTAAAGTAAAACCTAAATTAAACTAAATTAATTGCTAGAGTTTATTTACAAAAATAAATTAATGAATAAATTAATAAATAATTAAACATATTTTTGTATTTTGATTTTCTGATTTTATTATGAAAAGAAAATTATTTTTATGGTGAATTGATAAAACAATTAAAAACAATTAAAAGAATTACAAATAAAATTGAAAAAAATAATGCAAACCAGGGGGTATCAGGCCCAAGTGAGAGGTTAATTTGAAGTAATGTTGGCCCATTGAATCAAAGCCTTGTTTGACTTTCCAGGATAGAGTGCACGTTCATTGACTGGTGGACATCATGGAGTTCCTTCTGAGGCCCTTGGATTAATCACCATGCCATCTGGCAAGCCAATGCATGTGGACGTACGGTGGGACGTTGAGAATATGCTGCACGTGAATATGTTGAAACAAAAACTAAGAATTAAGTGGGGGGACCTGGGAATCGAACCCAGGTCCCAAGGCTTGCAACACATGTCCACTACCATCTGAGCTAGGCAACACATTTGTATACATAATGAAAAACGAATATTATATAAGAAAAATAATGGTTAATGGTATAACACAAAAAAGCGCGCCAGATGTTTGAACGCTCCAACTCTGTGACGACACGCTAGCTTCTTCTTCGTTGTTCCTGTAAATACAAAACAAGTAGCGGGGGTTTTAAACCCCCACTAAGTGCAACCTGTAAAAATAGCGATTACGCCCATGGGTTATATAAATTAGGCGCGAGTATTCCATTGGCTTCGTCTTGATGCAACGATTCTGCCCATATAGGTTAGATGGTCTAATTTTACCGTATGAGGAAAGCCCCAATTTTGAAGTTCTGAAACCCTTGGTTTCACCAATGGTGGATTTGGCTGTAGGAATTGTTAGTCCAATTAAATGTCACCAATCGCTTCAGAAGGTTATTATTAGTGTAAATCAACAATCAAAATATAACAATGATGCATGAAAATTAAAAAACGATTATGGAAATGTTTGTGAAAAGGGTGATTATGTTCTACCGATTCTTGGAGTATGGGGACTTATTCTTGATTGCAATCGACTCCTAGCAATGTCAGTAAGGCAATGGAAGTGTTTTGAAGCCTTGAATCGCCCTGCAAATGTGATTTCAGATTCCAAGTTTTTATGGAAATTTTGCAATTTGGTTATCTCTTCTCAGCAGCTTTTTCGTGTATGCTTGCATTAGGTTTCCTTGTGCATATGTATGGGAAGCATTCTAGGTCAAAAACAAGCCCATGAATCCATTGAATTAATGATTTCAATATTTGATTTTTATCATATCTTTTTCAATCTTTTTTCCATGCAAATCTTGCCAAATATGGGTGATCTTGTCTTGTTGATTGGTGCACGAAATCTTTAGCCTATAATGAGTGAATTTGCTGCACAAAAAGATTTGAAAAGCATTATTTGATATTTTTCTCATATTTAAATCTAATTAAATGAATTAATATGAATAAAAATTCAATTAATTAATTAAAAATAAGAAAATAAATAATTTTTAGCTCAATGGGTCGTGCATATGCTTTGGGTAATGATTCAAGGAAGAATTTGAGGCCCATTAGCAAATTTGAAGTGTTTGGAGCAAAGTTGACTTTTCAAAATTCCCAAAAATTTCCCAACTTCTCCAATGCATATCTTGCTCAATTTTGAAGCTATGATCATGTTCTTGGACATTTTGGAAAGGTCTTGAAGTCCTCTAACCAATGCCTTTTGTCCCATGTCATTTTGATTTACCAATCTCAAGTTATGGTCTTTGACTTAAAGTGCATTTTTGTTGACTTTTGAAAATGACCTATAATGTTGAAATTGATAACTTTTTGTGAGAGCATTTCTTGGACTTGAAGTGTGAAGATGAGTTGTAGGAAATGTCATCCTCTTAAAAATGAGATTTGGATGGGATTTTTCTGATAAACCATGAGGAAGTTATGCCCTAGTCAATTTGCAGTTGACTTTTTCAACTGTCCAAAAATAAAAACTTTTGCATCTTGAGACTTTTTGAGCCATGCTTTGAGAATCATGATCAAGAATTGATCAAATGATGTTTGTGGCTTCAAAATAAGATGTTGACCAAATTTTTTGACTTTTGACTGTTAAATGACCATTTTGCCCCTGCAGTTGACTGTGGAGCATTTAGGGTTTTTGACTGTGCAACTTGATGCTGTGAGTCTTGAAACTTGGCATGTAGATGCTTGACAATATATATAAGCATGTGGGACTTGATTGGACCCTTGAAAACTTCAATTTCTTTGCCAGAACCAAAACCCTAATTTTGACTGTGTTATGAGGCAATTGGACTGTGTAACCCTTGAGAGATTTTGAACCTTGATCTTGGCAAATCTTGAAGAATATGGGAGGGCAAATTTTGGGGTACAACAGTTGCCCCTGTTCAATTTTCTTAAACCTGAGGATGTAGATTGGCTGGCGTGCCTTTCGTAATCCGAAGGTGGAAGATGATTGAACACTAGAGTGCCCAGAAATTTGCACTCACATAGTAGCGTGTCAGCAGTGTGATAGTGGGAATGGGCTTACAGATGCCATTTGGAGAGATGATGGATAGGAGGATGGGCTTATAGATGCCATCTGAAAGTGTGACAGTACCTTGTCGGGAATGGGCTTATAGATGCCATTTGGAGACTGTTGGTATGTGGATGGGCTTACAGATGCCATCTAGGTGTCGATCGCGTAAGAGATTCCTTAGCGAGAACTTGCGTACCTGAGAAAGAAAATAATTACCTGGCCTGTTACAGGAGTTGATCTTCAAACTCTTTATGTATATGTGCCCTGGCTGGATACAGGAATCGAATCTTCAAACTCTTCAGACGTGCCCTGGCAAGATACAGGAATCGAGTCCGGAGAATATAGTCGTCAACAGATACACCCTGGCAAGATACAGGAATCGGATCTTCAAACTCTTCAGACGTGCCCTGGAAAGATACAGGAATCGAGTATGGAATATAGTCGTTAACAGATACACCCTGGCAAGATACAGGAATCGAATCTTCGAACTCTTCAGACGTGCCCTGGCAAGATACAGGAATCGAGTCTGGAATTAGTCGTCAACAGATACACCCTGGAAAGATACAGGAATCGGATCTTCGAACTCTTCAGACGTGCCCTGGCAAGATACAGGAATCGAGTCTGGAATTAGTCGTCAACAGATACACCCTGGCAAGATACAGGAATCGGATCTTCGAACTCTTCAGACGTGCCCTGGCAAGATACAGGAATCGAGTCTGGAATTAGTCGTCAACAGATACACCCTGGCAAGATACAGGAATCGGATCTTCGAACTCTTCAGACGTGCCCTGGCAAGATACAGGAATCGAGTCTGGAATTAGTCGTCAATAGATACACCCTGGCAGGATACAGGAATCGGATCTTCGAACTCTTCAGACGTGCCCTGGCAAGATACAGGAATCGAGTCTGGAATTAGTCGTCAACAGATACACCCTGGCAAGATACAGGAATCGGATCTTTGAACTCTTCAGACGTGCCCTGGCAAGATACAGGAATCGAGTCTGGAATACTCGCCAACAGATACACCCTGGCAAGATACAGGAATCGGATCTGGAATCACGATAGTTGATAGTAATTATCTTCGTATTGACCTTTGTCCTGAAAAGACAAAACATTAGTTGTATGTAATGTCATGATGTATGACATGCGTGATGTTCTCAGAATGAATGAGATTTTATGTTCGTGATGCGTATATGCATGCTATAATGTATGAAGATGTGATGTTCATGAATGTATTGTCGTATAGGAAAGTAAATCCTTGACGGGTGCGGGGAAGTTAACTCCTGGGCTGATGTTGAGGAGTAGAGCTTTTGTTTCCACTGGGGGGTGATGGTTGCAAGAATACCGGTAGGAGAAGATGACTCTGTTGGGGAATAAACTTGGCGAATAGATTACTCTGCGGGGAGTGAACTCTGTGGGGAAAGAGAGGTACTTTGCTGAAGTCGATGATAACTCCACTGGGGATACCATTGATGTGTTATGTTGAAGGAATTGATGAACTCCGCTGGGGGATAGGAAGACTTCGTCGGAGACGATCTTTCCGTGGCAATTGGCTGAGGATAACCCAGTTATATCCTGGTGGGGAAATAACCTTCTGAATAAAGCCGGGGGAGAGCGTTCGTACTATACGGGTGACAAGCTTCCAGAAACTACTGGGGATAAGCTTTAAGACCTGCTGGGGAGGATGATTCAACTCTCCTGGGGAAACTTTTGAGATTGTACTGGGGAATGGCTCCACTGGTTGTCCGATATACCGCTGGGGAACAATCTTAGATCAAGACTGCCGGTGATGCTTGTTAGGAATGTTTGTATACTCCGTTGGGGAATGTTGAGATCTGCTGGGGATAATCCAACTTCCTTAAGGCTGACTGAGTAGGCTAACTCTGCTTGGGGAGAGTATCGCTGACTTGCTAGGAGATACTGTGCCTTTTAGGGCTGATGGGAGGTCAACTGCTTGGGAGAGAATTGTTGAACCTTATCTTACTCCCTGGGGAATTAAGGTATCTTGGTTACGATCTTCAGCCGAACTTACCTTGGTACCTTGGTGGACAGAGCAATTAGATCGCTTTAGATAACTCATTATTGCCCCTGTTTCTGATATTACCTGTAATTAATCCTTTGTTTCGCATGCGAATATTTACGAGTTAGCAATTAGTGTCAAATGCATATATCAAAATTGAACATTGGACGTTCTTTGCAAAACAAAACAGAAAAAGGAAAAACAATTGGCAATTGGTCTGAAAATTGAATTTATATTGATTTTTTGAATTTGCCTGTAAATAGGCGTTTATGTACAAGAGACTGACGTCCTAGTAAGAGAACGCCGCCGACCAACAGAGTTTATACAATTTGTACAAAGAAAACAAAACAGTTGTGTGAAAAGATAATCCCACTGGGTTCCAACTCTGCTATCGCCTTTATATCTTCGAGCGTCTCATCACTTGGCTACTCAGTTGAAGATGAAGCTGACTGATCGATGCCGTATGAACTTGATAGTTGATACCGGATTCTGGATACAAGGTGATCCAATGAGACATAGTATTACGCTTTAATCTCTAACTTTTGCCTGGACCGCCCTTTCGGGTTTTCAGTCCACCGGGATACCCATTTTTGCCCAAGCCGCATTTTCAGGTTTTCGACTTGCCGGGTGTACAAATTTTTTTCATTTCATCCCTCATTTTGCCCAAACCCTTTTGGTTCGCCGGGAAGCCCTAATGTTTTCCTAGGTATGTCAACCTAACGGGTCTTTTATTATGCGTAGTATCTTTTTACTATGTCTGCATTGGCGGGGTGAGGAAGGTCGTCACCATCCATGGTGGTTAGGATCATGGCTCCTCCTGAGAACACATGTTTAACCACAAATGGCCCTTCGTACGTAGGGGTCCATTTGCCGTTGGGATCACTCTGAGGAAGAATGATGCGTTTGATTACCAGGTCCCCAACTTGATACTCTTGTGGTCTGACTTTCTTGTTAAATGCCCTGATCATCCGTTTTTGGTACGTTTGACCATGACAAATAGCAGCGAGTCTCTTTTCATCAATTAGGTTTAATTGGTCAAGTCGAGTCTGGATCCAGTCATCTTCGCTCAAGTCTGCATCCTTCATTATCCGGAGAGAGGGTATCTGGACTTCAATCGGCAAGACTTCCTCCATGCCATAGACCAAGGAAAAAGGAGTTGCCCCGGTTGACGTTCTTGCTGAGGTACGGTACCCATGAAGAGCGAACGGTAACATCTCGTGCCAATCCTTATAGGTCACTGTCATCTTCTGCACAATCTTTTTAATATTCTTATTCGCTGCTTCTACAGCCCCATTCATCTTTGGTCGGTAAGGAGAAGAGTTGTGGTGTTGTATCTTGAATTGCTCGCAGAGCTCTGTGATCATCTTATTATTAAGATTGGTACCGTTGTCTGTAATGATCCTTTCCGGGACGCCGTATCGACAGATCAGATTATGCCGAATGAACTGTGCCACGACATTCTTGGTAACTGTAGCATAGGAAGCTGCTTCAACCCACTTTGTAAAATAGTCGATCGCCACCAGGATGAAGCGATTCCCGTTGGATGTCGTAGGTTTAATCTCGCCGATCATATCAATGCCCCACATTGCAAAAGGCCAAGGTGCAGTCAAGACGTTCAGAGGTACTGGAGGAACGTGCACCTTATCAGCATAAATCTGGCACTTATGACATGTCCGAGAGTGTTGGTAACAGTCGACTTCCATCGTGGACCAGAAATATCCTGCCCGAAGGATTTTCTTTGCCATGGTATGTCCACTGGAGTGTGTTCCGAAGGTACCTTCATGTAGCTCTTCCATGATCCTTTCTGCTTTAGTCTTATCCACACAACGCAGTAAGGTTGAATCATGGTTTCGCTTGTATAGAATGTCGTTGCTGAGGAAGAACTTTGGTGTGAACCTTCTCAGAAACTTCTTGTCGTTGACGGATACACCTTCAGGGTATTCTTGAGCTTCCAGATACCTCTTCACCTCATGATACCAGGGTTTTTCAGTTACTATCTCAGCCTCAAGATCACAATAATATGTAGGTTCGTCCAATTTCCAGATGATGATCCGGGGAGCCTCATTATCCCATTTGACTTTGAACATGGAAGACATCGTAGCTAACGCGTCCGCCAACTGATTCTCCTCTCTTGGGAAGTGTTCAAAAGTTATCTCTGTGAAGTGGGGGATCAATGTCAACACACATTATCTACAAGGAATAAGATTCGGATGTTTCGTATCCCACTCGCCTTTAATCTGATTGATCACGAGAGCGGAATCTCCGAAGACACTCAGAAACTTGATCCTTAAGTCAATTGCAGCTTGAAGACCCATGATGCACGCCTCATACTCCGCCATGTTGTTGGTGCAGTTGAAACATAGCCGGGCAGTAAGTGGAGTATGAGTGCCTTTAGGGGATATGATTACAGCGCCGATACCGTTACCCAAAGCGTTGGAGGCTCCGTCAAAGTGCATAGACCATCGGGATCCTTCCTCAGGTCCTTCATCCAGTCCAGGTACTTCACAATCAGTCACTACCATGATGCTCTCGTCAGGAAATTCAAAGTTCATTGACTGGTAGTCATCTACTGCCTAGTGTGCCAAGTGGTCTACCAATACACTTCCCTTAATAGCTTTCTGATTTGTGTACTGGATGTCGTATTCTGTCAAGATCATTTGCCATCTTGCTATTCTTCTGGACAGAGCAGGCTTTTCGAATATGTACTTTATAGGATCCATTTTTGAAATCAACAGAGTAGTGTGAGTCAGCATATACTGTCTCAGCCGGCGAGCAGCCCATACCAAAGCGCAGCAAGTTTTCTCGAGCAGTGAGTATCGGGTCTCACAGTCGGTAAACTTTTTGCTAAGGTAATAAATGGCGTGCTCTTTTCGACCAGACTCGTCATGCTGCCCCATCACACACCCCATTGAGCTGTCAAGTACTGTCAGGTATAGTATTAGAGGTCTCCCTTCAACCGGTGGCATAAGAATGGGTGGTTCTTGGAGATACTCTTTGATTCTGTCGAAAGCGGCCTGACATTCATCGTTCCAACGTACTACCTGATCTTTCTTCAGCAGCTTGAAGATTGGTTCATAGGTAGCAGTTAGGTGCGAGATGAATCGGGCAATATAATTCAGACGTCCTAGAAAGCCTCTGACTTCTTTCTCTGTCTTGGGAACTGGCATCTCTTGTATGGCTTTAACCTTGGCAGGTTCCACTTGAATACCCTTGTCGCTCACGATGAAGCCTAGCAACTTTCCAGATCTTACTCCAAATGTGCACTTATTTGGATTCAACCTCAGCTTGTATAACTTCAGTCGGTCAAACAGATTTTGCAGATGGTCAAGGTGTTCCTCCTTAGTTTGGGACCTTGCAATCATGTCATCGACATACACTTCAATCTCATGATGGATCATGTCATGAAATAAAGAAACCATGGCACGTTGGTAGGTTGCCCCAACATTCTTCAGTCCAAAAGGCATGACCTTGTAGCAGAAGGTGCCCCACTGAGTAACAAAGGTAGTCTTCTCCATGTCTTCAGGAGCCATCTTGATCTGATTATAACCTGAAAAGCCATCCATGAAGGAGAATACCTTATGTTGGGCAATATTGTCAACTAGAACGTCGATGTGAGGCAGGGGGAAATCATCTTTGGGGCTGGCCCTGTTCAGATCCCTGTAATCGACACACATTCTGACCTTACCATCTTTCTTCGGTACCGGAACCACGTTGGCAACCTACTGAGGGTAAGAAGTCACTGCTAGAAACCCGGCATCAAACTGTTTCATAACCTCAGCTTTGATCTTCTCGGACATCTCTGGACGCATACGGCGGACCTTTTGTTTAACCGGAGGGCAGTCTTCCTTGGTAGGCAGATTATGGACCACAATGTCGGTATCCAACCCAGGCATGTCTTCGTAGGACCAGGCGAAGATCTCCACATAATCATGCAACATCTGAATCAACCGTTGTTTCACGCTGAGCTCTAGATTAGCACCAATCTTAACTTCCTTTCTATCTGTCTCAGTACCCAGATTTACCGTTTCCACTGGCTCTTCATGTGGCTGAATGGCCCTCTCTTCCTGGAGTAACAGTCTTGCAAGCTCACCAGGACTTCGCAATCATCTTCACCTTCGTCTTCAGCTAAGTTGATCGGATTTTCGAAGTCATAACTGGCAGTAGCAGAGTCGTTACCAGTGAGATCCAGAGTGGATTGAAACCTGTATGGGTGAGTGTGTGTAAATATAGCTGTTTTGCAATATATAAAGAAAGAAAGAAAGAAAGGGAGCACAAGATTTGAAATGCGAAAAACGTCCAATGTCTTTATTCATGATATATGGAAATGACAAGTAATAAGCCCTCACAAATGAAGCCAACGGTGCCCCGGGTAAGACACCGGGCCATAAAGTTTCAATTTATTGTTCATTACAAATAAAAAAAAACATAGGAATTCATTACTGCGTAATAAAAGTAACAGGTATGTGGTCTTTTGCAGTCCAATTGTTCAATCCACCGTCAGTTGTCGGGTAAATCCAGCTATCAAACTTTGATTCCTCCGCATCGCTCTCAATAGCATTCACTCCCGGGTTGGTGATGAACACGGGAGGTCTTCCGATCCTTGCTTTGCGTACAGCCCTCTGAGCCTCTGCAGTGAAACCCAGTCCAAACTTGTCAATCTTAGGAGTAAAATCAGGGAGCCTGCCCCAGTTAGCACATTCACCTTTCTCAATTACAGCCCAGGCGTCCTTTAAGGAGGCCATCTTCAAAGGATAGTCTTCTTCAATCACTGTCTCAACTGATGCCAATGTTGGAGGCACTTCTTCAAAATGTTGAAAGGGGGTTTCAATAAACTCCCCGTCCATCTCTATATACCGGAATGAATTCAGATGACTAACCATGTATTCTTCCTCCCCCTGCACTGTAACAATCTTCCCTCTGACAGGGTACTTGAGCTTCTGGTGTAGAGTGGAGGTCACAGCCCCAGCCTTGTGGATCCAAAGTCGACCCAGCAAACAAGAATAGGATGGACGAATGTCCATCACATAGAACGTTGAATCGAAGACTTGAGAACCAACATGAATCGAAATATCTACCTCACCATGAACCATCCTCTTCGACCCATCAAAGGCTCGGACAATGATGTTACTAGGCTTCAACTCTAAACCCTCACAATCCAGCCTATCTAAGGCCTTCTTGGGCAATACATTCAGCGAAGAACCGGTGTCCACTAACACGTGTGCGAGAGTAGTGCCCCTGCACTCAATGGAGACATGCAGGGCATCATTGTGGTTCTTTCCCTTGGCAGTAAGATTAGCATCCGAGAAACCCAAACCATTGTCAGCGGTCAAATTGGCCCCACAGTCAGTAAATTGGTCCGCAAATGTCTCTTGTGGCACATGGGCCGTCTTCAGAAATGAAATCAGGGCCTTGGCATGGGCCTCTGAGCACAGCAGCAATGATAGCATGGAGATCTTGGAGGGGGTGTGCCCCAGCTGTTCAACGACGTTGAAGTCGCTTTTCTTGATGATCTTAAGGATTTCCTCCATCTCTTGCTGGGAGGCTTCAACATTGACAGTCTTTGGTGCCTCCATCCGGGCAGGCACATCAGCAATCCCTTTGCCCCAAGTGTCAGATGACTCGACAGCAGGGGTAGAAACTTGATCAGAAGGGGGAACAGGCACACTTGTAGGCGTGATGATAAGAGGTCTTCGGATAACTGGTGGCGCAATGTCAGGCGAGAAGAGCCTGCCACTGCGGGTAACTTTAGCGGGACCGGTGATGTTACTGATACCGGTACTAGTGTTAAACTCCTGCTTCACTCCAAGTACATACACATCTGCCCCATAGTGCCATGGGACAGCCTTGTCAGATTTATAGGGGAGGGGCCCCGGAACAGTAATGATAATAGGTGCAACATACATGATTTTGACTGGCTTCCTCGGGGGAGCCTTGGTAGGATTGTTGAAGATGGTGACAACAGATACTTCTGCAGTAGGAACAAAAGGAACATCGGTCTTCTTGAACAAGATTTCTTTGCTATCCATCAGGCTTTGGATGCCTGACTTCAGCAACGGACAACCAGTAGGGGAAACAGCACACAGAAGGCAACCCTTGCTACAACCCGGAAATAAGCCGGCTAGCAACAGGTTCCTCTTAACAGTCAATAGAGGGGTAGCAACATCATCCACAGAAACTGCATACATGTCTTCCTCAATAGCATTTACTCCATGCTGGGGCATAGGAGCAGTCACAACGTTGGGCCTTTCTGGCGCCTCAAACTGTATTTCCTTCGCATCAATAAGGTATTGAACCTTATTTCTTAGGGCCCAGCAATCATCAATAGAATGCCCCGGGCTATCAGAGTGATAAGCACAACGGGCATTTGGATTATACTTCGGAGAGGTCGTGTTCACCACCTTCGGAGCCTCTCTGACGGTCACCAAGTTGGTCGATAGCAGTTGCGGCAAGATCTGTGACAAGGTCATACTAAGCCGAGTATATTCTCTTTTGGGTCTCTCAGCCCTTGGTTGGTTAGGTTGCCGAGGTGCGGCAGCAGGCTTTGCAATTACCACCGCGTTGACAGCTTGGCGACGTTCTGGTTTATTTTGCCTTCTAGGCCCATACACAGCACTGGCTTCCTTCTTGAAAGGATTTTCCTCAGAACTTGAGGACGCAACTTTCTGTATCTTTCTTGATTTCATGCCAGCTTCTATCCTTTCCCCCGTCAGAATGAGATCAGTAAACCCTGCAGACGAATTGCCAATGAGATGATTGAAGAATGTCCCGGATAGGGTCCCTAAGAACATATCCATGAGTTCACGGTCGGTTAATGGTGGCTGCACCCTGCCAGCCAGGTCCCTCCACTTCTGCGCATACTCTTTAAAACCTTCTCCCGATCCTAGCGACATACCCTAGAGTTGGGTACGTGTAGGAGCGAGGTCGGCATTATACTGATACTGCTTGTAAAAAGCAGTAGCCAATTCCTCCCAGTTACGAACCTTGGTTCCATCCAGCTGATAGAACCATTCGAGATGAGTCCCTGAAAGACTCTCCTGGAAGAAATGGATCCATAAGGTCTTGTCCATAGTATACGGCTGGATCTTCCGCACATAAGATCTGAGATGTAGCTTAGGGCAGCACGCCCCGTCATACTTTGCGAAAGATGGTGCTTTGAACTTATGTGGGATTACCACACCAGAAGATAGACCCAAGTCTCCGAAATCCAACCCAGGCACTTGTTGAATTTCCATGGCATTCAGACGATCCTCCAACTGCTTGTACTTGTCTTCAGCTGGAGGATACTGCTCCTCATTGAAACCAGTCTCGTTGTCAGAGACCACCGGACTAGGAACCCTTCCCCCCTGGGGAATGCCTTTTCCTACAGAAGAACCAGCTTGATCAACCTCATTTTGCAGTGTGTTACCAAACCTCCGACCAATGTTGAACAGTACAGTTCTCTTCTTTTTCTTCTTGACCAGCAGAGCCTTCAATTCCTCCTGCCCTTGGGCTAAAATCATGATCAGCTCTTGAAATTGGGCATTTTGGGCCTGGAGGGCCTTGATGGACTGCTCAGTAGATGATTCAGGATTCATGATGAGATTGCTGAAATAAACAGCGAAGAAGATTAAACCACCTGTAAAAAAAGAGTACCTGCTATGCACATGATGCATGATATGCTTATGCAATGCATTCAAGGGTTCGAAAGTTCAAATTTGTTGTAGACAAAAAGGAACACACGTTATCATTAAGAAATAATTGTTCAATACATCAAGGCCTCATGGGCAAACATTACAGAGCAAATCAATCCCAAAAGACACTGCACATCATCTTCGGAGCAATGTAAGTGTTGAGAGTCTTTTCCTCGTGCAGTAGGCGGGTGAGCTCCAAGACCTTCTTCTCACTAGCATGTAGACTAGACTCAAGAGAATTCCGTTCTTCCTTAAGCTGGATCCAGCTCTTCTGCATTTCCTCCCAGGATGTAGGCATGTCAGGATGTTGAATGGTGTAGGACACCTCTCCTTCCAATACTGGCTCTCTGATCACAGGGAGAACATGAGGATATGGCATCACTAGCTTCTGGGAGCGGGCTCGTACCCACTTGAGATAAGGTTCCAACGGGATGGAGTTCCTGTGCCCCAGTGTCTTGCTGTCCACCTTGCTGGGCCTCCTCCAAGCTCTGATAAATCTCTGGCGAAGTCCTTGTGCATCGTCGTCGAAGTTAAAAACTATGTCAGGAATTAACATGTCATGAGGGCCGTCCCTCCGAGCATAACCAAACTGTCTCCAAGCCAGACAGGGGTTGTAAGTAATACCTCCTCTGATTCCAAGTAAAGGAACATTAGGAAACTCCCCGTAATGATCAATGATAGTGACGTCTTCTCTGGACCGAGAACACCAATGTATATCTGCATGTGTAAGAGTCATTAACCGTTGTGACCATCTCAAACCCCGTTCATTCTTCAAAACTGATTGCGGAAGGTGCGAAATAAACCACCTTCCCAGGAGAGGAGTGCAGCACATAAGAACACCTCTTTTTCTCATGGTTCGAGTGTAACATGAGTGAAGGATGTCCCCAAGCATCGTAGGTATAGGATTCCTGGACATGAAGATCTTGACAGCATGGATATCTATAAGCTGATCGGGATTTGGGAACAACACCAATCCATAGACAAGGAGAGCCACAACTTCTTCAAAAGCTTGTAGGTCAAGGGAGTTCCAACATTCTTGGGCCTTCTCAAATAGAAACCTGGCTAAGAACCCTTTGATACCACTTCTAACTTCCCAATGTCCCTTGATGTCAGGTGGTTGTAGGTGTAATGCTTTAGCAATCTCTTCAAGTTTGGGTTCCCTTTCCGTACCGTTGTAGGGTAGTTGACTAAGGATATGGATCTTCAGAAGCCGGGAGAACTCTTCCAATGTAGGCACCAGTTGATAATCCAGGAAAGTGAAACAGTGATGCAGAGGGTCAAAGAACTGGAAGAGGACCTTTATCAAATCTTCTTCAATGTTGGTGTTGACCAAACTGATGAGTCTTCCATGCCTCTCACTGAAAGAAGAACTCTCGGGAATCATGGATATAAGTTCCTTAAGCTGAGGAGGGACCCTTACAAGGATGATCTGAATTGTCTTTATGCGGATAGTTTCCATGTCCTACAAAACAAGAACAAAGATGAAGATTCGAACCCCTGAAATGGTTAGTCAATGCATATGATGCTGTATGATGTCATGATGCTATGATTAAACACACCATAAATATTCACAAAAAAGAAAACATGGTAAGGCACAAAAGTCACACCACAACCCTTAGAGTTTAGGCCAGCATGGGGTCTGGGTATTACCCTCTTGAAGTTGGTGGGCTCAAACCTGTCCTATCAGAAGTAACCGGGTTCTAAGGGTCCCAATATCATTGGATTTCTTTCATTGTTCATCATTTCGATTTAGCCACTGAACTGGCGACCGAAATATTCCAAGAAAACAACCCTCAATTGAGTGTGGTATTGAGTATCAACCAACCTCGGACTGCACCAAAGTCAGTTATCTCACTACCCTAAAGAGGCCAAGATGGTTCAATTAAGGTTCCTAAGGTCAGTTGATGCTTCACGACACCACGCGGCGGCCCCGTACTCTCCTTGACTGGACTCAAGGGTTACCGGTACTCACCAAAGTGCCACATCAACGTAGCAGACTGCTTCAACCATGTCGGTATACCCCGCACAGTTCCCTCACAGTCTTGTTGCTACTTTCTAAGAAGGTATCCCTAGATCCGGGTTAGGATCTATAGAACTCCCAAGACAGTACCCACAATAATAAAGCAAACAATTAAGACAATTGAAAACATAAGTGATCTTAGTCCTAAGGTACACCTCACTTTTATAATTTTCCCCAGCAGAGTCGCCAGTTCTGTGATTGGTGGATTTAGAACTGACTGTTTAACGCTGGTTTCGCGAAATGTCGCGGAAGCAAGAGTCGCCACCGTCTTTTATTTTCTCCAATATGGACAGGACAAAAGCACAACAAAATTCCTTATGAGATAGTTTCTCGGTTTGGGAGGTAGATTTATAGAAAGGGAAGGTGTTAGCACCCTTTATATCCATGGTTATCCATGGGCTCTTAGATACTTGCTCATTGTGTTTTCAAAAGTGTTTGCTTTTCAAAGTGTGAGTGGGTTTGAAAAAGTTTCGTTTAAAGATTTCAGAATGTCTCTTGTATCAGTCCTCAAGAGTGTTTGAAAAATTATTTTGAAAGCTTTTTGAAAGTGTCGGTGTGAAAAGGTTTTTGTTTTGTTTTTTAGAGAGAGCAAGTATCTATGAGTCATCTACCTACCCTAAGGAATTAGGCTGTGTAAATATCCTTAAGGTAGTGCCATCCCACCATTGAGAGGTAGGTAGCACCACCGTTGGAGGTGTTCGGGTCAATTCGAGTTTAGGGACAGTGTGGTCACCGAAGCAACAACAGGGCACTTTAGAAGCTACCCTTATGTCCTTGATCCTTTTTTATTCCGAGGCAACCGTTTCGAGGCAACTATTCTGAGGCAACCGTTTCGAGGCAACTTTTCCGAGGCAACCAGATCATGGACATAAGGACTTACTAAAACGTCCTATACTTGACGACCACGTTTCGAAGGCAACAGGTGAGGCGTACCCTAAAAGTGGTGTGTGAATTTGTGTGTTGTTTTCATGTTAAGTTTATCTTTGATCATGGTATTATGAGCTACGCATTGTTTTTAATTAGCCATACATTCTTTCATGCAATTTAAAAGTGCGGAAATTTAAATGCGGAAAAATAAATCCTACACTATTACAAGGCGTGGGTCTATACATCGCCAAAATACAAAGATCCGTTTTGATAAAATGCGGAAAGTAAAAAGACCTAATTACTATTACAATCCTTGAGCAGTTACATAATATTCGAAAAGAAAGTAAGAATAACGTGCGAAAGAATAAAAATTAGGACGTCCGAGGGTTTTGACCCTTTTGAAATTAAATGGAAATTAAAGTCTAATTAATTATTTAATTAAAAAAGAAATTGTTTTTTAGGTTTTTGGTATTTAATAAAGAAAATTAAAATCAAGAGAAACCCTAATTCTAAGTTATTTTTAATTATTAAAGAAAATATACAAGTTAACCTAATTTACACTAATTAGTTAATTTACATATTTATTTACAAAATTAACAATTAATAATAATAATAATAGATAAGAAATAATGAGGAAAAAGTTTAATTTATGAAAAAGATGAACATGTCAAAAAACCCTAATTTCTACATATTTTTTATTTATTAAGAAAAGATTAAAGTAAAACCTAAATTAAACTAAATTAATTGCTAGAGTTTATTTACAAAAATAAATTAATGAATAAATTAATAAATAATGAAACATATTTTTGTATTTTGATTTTCTGATTTTATTATGAAAAGAAAATTATTTTTATGGTGAATTGATAAAACAATTAAAAAGAATTAAAAGAATTACAAATAAAATTGAAAAAAATAATGCAAGCCAGGGGGTATCAGGCCCAAGTGAGAGGTTAATTTGAAGTATTTTGGCCCATTGAATCAAAGCCTTGTTTGACTTTCCAGGATAGAGTGCACGTTCATTGACTGGTGGACATCATGGAGTTCCTTCTGAGGCCCTTGGATTAATCACCATGCCATCTGGCAAGCCAATGCATGTGGACGTACGGTGGGACGTTGAGAATATGCTGCACGTGAATATGTTGAAACAAAAACTAAGAATTAAGTGGGGGGACCTGGGAATTGAACCCAGGTCCCAAGGCTTGCAACACATGTCCACTACCATCTGAGCTAGGCAACACATTTGTATACATAATGAAAAACGAATATTATATAAGAAAAATAATAGTTAATGGTATAACACAAAAAAGCGCGCCAGATGTTTGAACGCTCCAACCCTGTGACGACACGCTAGCTTCTTCTTCGTTGTTCCTGTAAATACAAAACAAGTAGCGGGGGTTTTAAACCCCCACTAAGTGCAACCTGTAAAAATAGCGATTACGCCCATGGGTTATATAAATTAGGCGCGAGTATTCCATTGGCTTCGTCTTGATGCAACGATTCTGCCCATATATGTTAGATGGTCTAATTTTACCGTATAAGGAAAGCCCCAATTTTGAAGTTCTGAAACCCTAGGTTTCATCAATGGTGGATTTGGCTGTAGGCATTGTTAGTCCAATTAAATGTCACCAATCGCTTTAGAAGGTTATTATTAGTGTAAATCAACAATCAAAATATAACAATGATGCATGAAAATTAAAAAACGATTATGGAAATGTTTGTGAAAAGGGTGATTCTGTTCTACCGATTCTTGGAGTATGGGGACTTATTCTTGATTGCAATCGACTCCTAGCAATGTCAGTAAGGCAATGGAAGTGTTTTGAAGCCTTGAATCGCCCTGCAAATGTGATTTCAGATTCCAAGTTTTTATGGAAATTTTGCAATTTGGTTATCTCTTCTCAGCAGCTTTTTCGTGTATGCTTGCATTAGGTTTCCTTGTGCATATGTATGGGAAGCATTCTAGGTCAAAAACAAGCCCATGAATCCATTGAATTAATGATTTCAATATTTGATTTTTATCATATCTTTTTCAATCTTTTTTCCATGCAAATCTTGCCAAATATGGGTGATCTTGTCTTGTTGATTGGTGCACGAAATCTTTAGCCTATAATGAGTGAATTTGCTGCACAAAAAGATTTGAAAAGCATTATTTGATATTTTTCTCATATTTAAATCTAATTAAATGAATTAATATGAATAAAAATTCAATTAATTAATTAAAAATAAGAAAATAAATAATTTTTAGCTCAATGGGTCGTGCATATGCTTTGGGTAATGATTCAAGGAAGAATTTGAGGCCCATTAGCAAATTTGAAGTGTTTGGAGCAAAGTTGACTTTTCAAAATTCCCAAAAATTTCCCAACTTCTCCAATGCATATCTTGCTCAATTTTGAAGCTATGATCATGTTCTTGGACATTTTGGAAAGGTCTTGAAGTCCTCTAACCAATGCCTTTTGTCCCATGTCATTTTGATTTACCAATCTCAAGTTATGGTCTTTGACTTAAAGTGCATTTTTGTTGACTTTTGAAAATGACCTATAATGTTGAAATTGATAACTTTTTGTGAGAGCATTTATTGGACTTGAAGTGTGAAGATGAGTTGTAGGAAATGTCATCCTCTTCAAAATGAGCTTTGGATGGGATTTTTATGATAAACCATGAGGAAGTTATGCCCTGGTCAATTTGCAGTTGACTTTTTCAACTGTCCAAAAATAGAAACTTTTGCATCTTGAGACTTTTTGAGCCATGCTTTGAGAATCATGATCAAGAATTGATCAAATGATGTTTGTGGCTTCAAAATAAGATGTTGACCAAAATTTTTGACTTTTGACTGTTAAATGACCATTTTGCCCCTACAGTTGATTGTGGAGCATTTAGGGTTTTTGACTGTGCAACTTGATGTTGTGAGTCTTGAAACTTGGCATGTAGATGCTTGACAATGTATATAGGCATGTGGGACTTGATTGGACCCTTGAAAACTTCAATTTCTTTGCCAGAACCAAAACCCTAATTTTGACTGTGTTAGGAGGCAATTGGACTGTGCAACCCTTGAGAGATTTTGAACCTTGATCTTGGCAAATCTTGAAGAATATGGGAGGGCAAATTTTGGGGTACAACAGCAGTGATCATGATTAGCTAGAGAGTATGTGTTTTGATGCTTGTGGGATCAATTAGTCTAGGTCTGATTGCATGTATCAGAACTTTTTCTTATGTTTTTATTATATATATACGAGGCGTGAGTTTCTTGGTGCTGTATATAGTTTTTCTTTTGTTCTTGACTTTGATTCTCTTAGATCAAGTATGATAAATTCATGCTCTTGGATGTTTTGGAAATCTTAAAACATCCTCTACAACTTTCTTGTTGGCTATTTTGACAAAATCATCTTGAAACTATGTAAAGAAATGCCAAGAAGTTGGGATAAAATCCTGACCAAAATCTGTTGAAAATTTCTCTAAGTGTTAAATCAAAATGTCATGACTTCGTGGGCTTATATCTTCAAATCTAAGCATTTTTTGGACATCAAACCTCTAATACAAAATTGTAAAATTCATCAAGATTTACAACTTTCATTTTGAAAGTTTCCTTTGAATCATCTTGCATCTTGGTGAAAAATTTGCATGAATTAGTGAAATTATCATGTACAAAACACTTAGAAATATTTATAAGTCTTGAAAAGTTTAACTTTTCAAGTTGAATTTTGACTTTCTTGACTTTTTGATGATCAAAATTGATATTCTAGAATGTCTTCATGAACTTTGATCTTTGAAACTTAATATTAATAAAAAAAAGTCAAAGTTTGACTTTTTAACGTACAATTGAGTTTTCAACAGTTGACCAAATTTCATCTGTCAATCAAATGATCTTGAGAGATGTTTTGAGCCATGAAATTAGGTCAACATGTTATATTTGAGTATTTGAGATTATGCTTCAAAGGGAGACGATTCTTTGTATTTGAAATTGTGGTCTCAGTGTTTCGAAGGTGATTTTGTCTGATCAATTCCTTGAGAATATTTGAGCATTGGAGGTCCTTTGTGAAAGGTCTTGAGAAAAGAGAGGGAAAATTTTGGGATACAAAAACTTCCAACACAATATTATTTTTCAAAACTCACCACCACCTTTTGAAAAAGTATTCCTTCTTTTATATAAATGAGTTTTCTTCAAAATAAATTTTTTTCTTTAGAAACTTATTCAATGGTTTGTTTCACCCTACTCATCAAGTTAATGATGAAGAAGTGGAAAAACCTCATTATATCTATGGAACAAAGAAGAAAATAAAATTTTCAAATTTAAACTTTTATAATCTTTTTGATGTTTATCATTTCAAAACCGCCAAGAAAAGGGATGATCCTTTGGAAAGGATATAAGGAGTCTCTCCAAGTTTCAAGCCAAAGGATACGAACATATGAGACGAAGGAAATTGTTTTCTTAAAATATTTAGATTATTGTCACTAACATTTATCTAGAGGATTAAAAGTTGGAATTTTTTTCCAACTCCTAAATCTATAGATAAAAAACCTTTCATGAATTTCAGGAAAATCAAGAAAGAAGGAAACCGTAAAAGCTGGTGCAGTCAAAAGATTAAACTGGAAGATCATCACTCATATCATACCATATTCCATTTTAATCAAAATCAATCAAGGAATTCTCATGTTAAAAGAACAAAAAAGAAGATGAAGAAGTTTCTTCAACAACTGAACAAAGAACAAGAAAGATTTTAACCTTGGGGAGAAATACAAAGAATCGTCTTCCAATGGAGAAGATAACACATCCTCAAAGGCACCCTACAAGGAAAATAGGAAATATAAAGATAAATCAGAACAACATATTTACTTGTGTTGCAGGCGATGCAGTCTAGAACTCTAAAGAAAGATCACTTGAAGAAAGAAAAAGTATACTCTAGAAGTATACATTTTAATGTCTTTGATCCTAGAAGATGAACGACGATGGCATATCTCAACAATTATGATCAAAGCAACACCATTTGAGAATTTCTTAATGAAATGATATGCGATGATCAAATAAAGTAAATAAGTATGTGATGGATTTATTTATCTGTTTGTTTAGCAACTCTCACATCCAAGGATGTGTGGAGAAGAATACACTTTTGAAGTGTTTTCACTAAGGCAATTTTATCAAGAATTTTTCTTGATACATGTAAAATTGTTTTAAGGTTGAAATAATCAATTAATCTGATTAACCTCTTAAAATAATTATTTTAAATTCTTTTATATTTTGAATAAATATTCTTTTATTATGTATTTTTAAAGATTAATTATTTCTAACCCTTAAATAAGTTTGCTCAAGTGTTTTAAGCTTAGAGGTATCAAAAGCATGAATTGAAAGTGTTAAGAAAGTAACAAGGCCCAACAAATAAATCAAAGCATCAAGGAGGCACGATCAAGGAAATTTAATCGATTGACAAAATAAGTTAATCGATTAAATATGATTAAAGCGCCAAGTTTCAAATTTAATCCATAATAGTGTAATGCACAAGATCAAATCTGAGCATTAACGGGAATCGAATCAAAAGATGAAAAATCAGGATATTTGATTAGTAAGATCAATCGATTGAAAGATCTAAATATGGAAACTATGCATATGTTTTTTGGACAACATGATTTGCTCATCAAAATCTCTCGATCCACACGCTCAAAAATCCCAGAAGGTATAACTATAAATAGGTATTGTATTCTAACTTTCTCTTGCATCTCATACTTTAATTATTAAACACTAATAGGAATATTCACAAAAAGGATTAATCATGAATCCCAGTCTCACCGATGAATTCACAACCAAACAGCAAGAAAACAGGTTCTTTAGGAACTTCGCCAATCGAGAAGTCATGTGAATTCATAACTTAGATCCATAAGATTTCAAAGAGTGTAACTTTTTCAAAACCCTATAAGAACTCGAACTCTCAAACTTCCTCTACGCATCCTCATGTAAAATTTATACCACCCTAGTGAAGATGTTTTTCTCAAACCTTCATCAAATTGATATAATTCTCCACAACGAAGTAGAAAACATCATATAACCCTGTCTGTAGAAGAATTTGGAAACTTCTTGATCTCTCTCGTGAATACCACCTCATCGAATTAGGAAAAAAAGCCAATATGTATAAGTATTTCCATGTTGGATCATCCTTAATGATAGAACCGTCCTCACTCATTCCTAGTCCATTCACACCCGAATATATAATCCCTGAGAGTAGAATGATCCATTATATCTTAAACCTCATTCTCCTTCCCAGATCAGGAAACTTTGGTCTTCTAAACAAAGAAGATGTAAAAACCATATGGTTCATAGAAAATAATGGAAAACTGAACTGGGCTCAACTAGTAGTTGATTACATGCTAGATATTAGGACAAAAAATTTACCACTACCATATGGAAACTTGGTCAAAAAAATACTAGATAAAACTGGCTTCAACCTGGGTGAGAAAACTAACTTCAATAGGAGAACCACAAAAATAGGAAAAGCCATCCTACCCTAAACGCATTATGAGTTTAAAAATGGGAAAATCTTAGGAATTCCATTAACTTGAAAAAAGAGAAAATCTAGTAGTCAAGACACACCCATAGATATTATCGAAAGTGATGACTCCTCTATGAGAGCAACTTGCCTTTAGATTTGTTTTGAGTGATGTCAAAATTGCAAGAACTTGGCATTTATGTATATTAGACGGTATCTCTGAATTTGTGTGACATATTGGATAAAGGTCTTAGGAATCATATGAATCATCTTAAATGTGTTTGAAATTGGTCTCATTTATTAAAAATCATTTTCTGCTCAAAATTGTATTGCACGTGCCAACACATACGTGTTTCAGGCTGGCACGTGCAACTTAATATTAAAGCTTGTAGAGACTAGGGTGCTTAGGCCAACACATGTTGTACACATGTCGACACATGTGCTGACATATTGAAGCTTGTAGTCACTGTCTAGCCCAGGACAACACATGCATCTTTATAAGCTGGCACATACGACTAGTTTTGTGTCCATGTCCCAGCATATCCACGTTTCAGGCTGGCACATACTGATTATTTGAGTCATTTTTTTAATTCCTTAATTCATATAATTTCTTTTTTCCATACAACTTACACAACTAAATATATCATTCATGCATCATTTGAGCTTGACGAAACTATAAAAACATACTGCATTTGCTTTTCACCTTCAACCTCCAAACTATGCATACATACTGATAAATCACACATAATCATCTTTTGTCGGGGTGCCATCTAGACAAGGATTGCTAACGCCCAATTAGGTTCTTGTGTAGCCGAGAGTATTAGGTTGATATTCGTAGGGGATTTCATCCAGAAAAACCGCGGGTTTGTACTCTAAGATCTTTGGTAGATTTGGGGATTTTCGTGTAAGACATTCAACAGAGGATTGCGGCCTAGTGAAAATCCTTCAGAGTTTAGTATCCAAGGAAGTAGCACAAGAACGAAGAATAGAATTGAAGTGTGTTGTTTGCAATAGGTACAAATGATTGTTGTACCCCAAAATTTTCCCTCTCATATTATCAAGATTTTTCCTCACAAGACTGCTTGGACTCCAGACAGGATTAGGGTTTGCTCAGCTCAAGACATCTCCTTGCACTGATGACCTGAAATTAGGGTTTGAGTTTGCACAAGGATTTTTGGACCATCAATGCTTAATGTGACTTTCATACACCATCTTAGACCCCTAAGATTGCTCATACCAAGTTTCAAGCCTTGAATCACATTTTTGCCCAGTCAATTGGACAGTTGACCTAAAAATCAGCTGTATTGGGGAAAAAGTCAACCATGGTCAATTTACAGTCAAACTTCATAATTTTTGATCCACAACAACATTCTATGCTCCTATGTACCATTTGATCAAGTTTGGACCACAACTCCTCAAGAAATTTGATCAGATCATCAAAAGGGCAAAATGGTCAAAATTAGGGTTTTGACTGAGAAATGGCAATTTCTGATTTTTGACCTAGCCAATGACCAATTGGGTTCAAGAATGATTTCAAGGACTCAATTGCATCATCTTGACCTAATCACATAGTTCAAAAGATCTCAAATGCATAGGATTGACAAATGAATTTTCCAGTCAACTGATCAAAAATCAACTGTACACTAAAAAGTCAAACTTTGACTTTTTGGTCAAAATCGAGTGCCAAGGGTCATAATTCATCAAGATATGTCAAAATGTGAAACTTGTTGATCAAGAAACCTAAAATTGCAAATTAGGGTTTCAATTTGAAAATTTTTCATAACTTAGAAATTTTCTAAGTTATGAAAATTTCTTATTTTTTCCCAACTTTCCACAACTTTTTCACCATGATACAATTGGATTCAAACAAAACTTCCAACATGAAAGTTGTATTACTCTATGAAATATACAACTTTTATTCACAAAGTTTTCCCAAAAGATGCTTGGATCTCAAGTTATGATTTTGTGAATAAGGGTCCATAAACTTTTTAACTTAGTGAAATTTTGCCCTAGTTTAGGCAGATTTTTGACCTAACTTCATGGAAATTTTTCACCTAGTTCCAAGAGGAATCTAAAAATGAATTTCAAATATGGATTGTAGAGCATGTTACAAGCTTTCAAAAATTTCCAATAACTCTCCATGATCATTTATGGTTAGGGAGAATCGAAGAAAGGAAAATGACAATTTATCACTTTTGTGCAAGGAATTTTCACGATGTTACAAGTTACAAATCAATTTCAAACATGCTTGTACTTGGTATTACAGGTCCTAATCCATTCTACACTCCATAATTGAATGCTAACACATTGGATATTGGCTTTATTCTGACCTATGGAGCTTTGCACAAGGAATTAATGCATTTATGGCATAAAGTCATCAATACCATTTTCATAAAGCTTGCTTTTCCAACTTTGCATTTCTTGAGCCATGGACCTGATCTTCTTTTTCAAGGAAGATGCACAGTTATTAGGCAAAGTTTACCAACTCTCATCAGCTAATGAACTAGCAAGTACAAGCTTTTGGGCATTGTCACTTCAACTTTTCTTCAAAAGCAAGAAACTTGCAAAAGTCAATACAACTCATCCATCTAATAAAGAGAGGCATTGGCATTATTCTACAGACCTTCAGAACTTTGTAACAAGCCTAAACACGAAATGCTAACATCTCAAACACCCTCAAACACAAAAAACACCATTTCTTCCCAAAACAGGGCAACTTCTGCAATTCTCAAGCCAAATCAATATTGGCTCGCGCGTTTCTTGATTCAACCCTTGAAACACCTTCCATACATCACACCTAAACTGTCCAGGCCCTTGTCTTGCAACTGTGTGCCCTGTTTCAAGCTTCACCATTTTCATTTTAAAGGTTTGCAGGTTGACTCGTGCAACAAGATTCAAGCATCTACAAGGCAAGCTGAGCATTGGAGAAGCTTGAGGGAACTTCAAGGAAGCTCACAAGGACTTCAGGCCTCACTCAAAGTTTCCACATTGCCATATCCAAACTCAATTGAACAAGGTATTTTTCAAGTTTCTATCTCTCTATTTAGGCATCCTTAAGCTTAGGTTTGTGAAGCAAAAATGTAGTCCCTAACTTGCTTGAGTTGTACATATGAATACTTTCCATTTATATTAATTGAGCTAAGAGTATTTGATTGTTGAAGTTCATGAAAAAATTAGGTCAGGAATTAGGGTCACTGAAATTCTCCCTGGTTTCTTAGAGTTAGGTCACAAAATGGATATGGTTGGAATCGTAATTAAAAATGCTATAAGTTTCATGTTGTAAGTTTTTGATTTCATGCAAGCATGAGCAAGAACAAAATCAAGCTCAGAAACGCGCGCATGGACAGAGTACAGGGATGAAGATGCTATCTTGGGCTTTTTTGTTTCTGGCCTTTTTTGTTTCTTCTTTTCACACCCCCCATTTTACTTCTGCACCCCCCTTTGCATATTTTTATATTTTTTGTATTTTTCTTGCATATTTTATATTTCTGACTTTTTTTTTTTTCTGAACATTAAAAAATCCCAAAAATATTTTCTTAATTTTTTGCTTTTTATTTTATTATTTTTTATTATTTTTTGGCATAAAAATAGTTTATTAGGTTTTATTTTCTTAAATAAACTTGTAAATAATAAAAATACTTAAATATTTTTATTTTGATTATTTCATACATTAAATATTTATTTTTCATACATATTTAATTTTTTTTAATAATTGTACATAATATTATTATTATTTTTCTTGAACAAAAATGGATAAAATGAATAATATAAAACATATTTTCTTTTAAAACAAAATTAGGGTTTCCCCTTTCAAAAATAATATTATTATTTTTTCTTATTTTTAGAACTTAAATAATTTTATTTTTACATACATAAAATAAATACAAAAACATTTTGCATCCATACATTTTATTTGCATATTTAAATAAGGGTTAATACCTATTTTCACCCCTGACATATGGAGTGTATTTGAAAAATCCCCCTGCCAAAAAAAAAGTTCCAATTGTTACCTTGACAAATTTTAAAAGTTTCAGTTTTTACCTTGAGGATGCTACATCACCTAAAAGGCTGATGTGGCTTATATTTTTGTGGCATCCTCAAGGTAAAAACTGAAATTTTTAAAATTTGTCAAGGTAAAAACTGAAACTTTTAAAATTTGTCAAGGTAAAAATTGGAACTTTTTAGGTGATGTGGCATCCTCAAGGCAAAAGCTGAAACTTTTAAAATTTGTCAAGGTAACAATTGGAACTTTTTTTTTGGCAGGGGGGTTTTTCAAATACACCCATATGTCAGGGGTGAAAATAGGTATTAACCCTTTAAATAATTGTATGTTTATTTATTTAATGTGCAATAATTCAATTTGGTTGTAATAATATTTTAGGGTTTATTTTTTGTGCAATATTCCCCATTCAAATTTGTATCCCCCCTCCCATAATATTGTCGTAATAACTTAGATTTACTTTACACAATTTATCACATTATATGCATGTTTAGTAAATTAGGGTTTGTATGATAAGACAAAAATCAAACAAATAGCATGACCTAATCCAAGACAAAAATGCATGAAAAATGACAACACATTGCACACAAGCACCTCTAGGGTTTCACCCACTTGGTTGCCTTAAAACATGGACATGGTATGCATGCTAGGTATCTTGGCAAAACAAAACAAAACAAAAGATCATAGTCCCTCGATGACGCTATCTTGGTTGTCTAAACAAAGATGATCTTAGTCCCTCAAAACTTGCTAAAGATACTTGGCAATATTGTTATCATGGTCATACGATGACCCACGCCCGTCCCGTTTAACATCCAAAGATAGGGTTAACTACCAAAACAATGGTAGGTCAACAACATCAAAGGAATAAAAATGTATAGGAAAGACTTTTGAGTAGGTAGATGCTTCTAGTTACTTGATCAAGCTTGCAAACCATCCTTCCTATTTTCAAACAAACACACACATTTTCAAAACATTTTCCAAACAACTTTCAAAACATTGAAACATTTTTTAAAAGACAAACATCTTTGTATAAATTCTTACAAACAAGAATCATTACAAAGATTTCCTAAACGATGGCCTCTTTTCAAAATACTTTCAAAACCACACAAAGCACCATTTCAAACAATTGTCAAAGCAAAGCAAGTGTTCTAAAACAAGTAACTAAGAGCCCATGGAAAACCATGGATGAAAAGGGTGCTAGCACCTTCCCTTTTCATAATCTACCCCCCGAACTCAAAAACAATCTCAAAGGTCTTTCCTGTGCTTTTTTACCTTTCCTTTTGGATAAAATCAAAGTCGATGGCGATTCTTGCTAAACCGCAACATTTGCGAACACAAACACAAATCCTCAAGTCAGTTCTCCCACCGCATCACAGAACTGGCGACTCTGTTGGGGAAATTATAAGAGTGGGGTTATCTTAGGGTTTTAGATCACCTTTACATGCTTATCTTGCTTGACTTGTTTGCTTTACATTTTGGTTCTATTGTTTGGGTTTGAATCCTATACCCAGATTTGGGAAACATTCATAGGTAAATAGCAATACGTTGTGGAAACTGTGCAGGGTATATCGACATGGTCTAAGCAATAGCTATATTAGTGCGACATATTTGTGGGTACCGGTAGCCTTTGAGTCAATCAAAGAGAATACTGGGCCGCTGAGTGATGTCATGAAGCACTAATGGACTTTTAGAACCTTTACTTGACCAACTTGGCCTTTTAGGATGTAGTGAGATGACCGGCTTTGGTGTAGTCCGAAGCTGGTAGATACTCGATACTACACTCATTGAGGGTTGGTTCCTTGGAATATTTCGGTCGCCAGTAAAGAGGCTGAATTGAAACAATGAACAAGGAAACAATCCAGTGATATTGAGCTCCTTAGAACCCGATTAATATTTCTAGGACAGGTTGAGCCATCTAAACTTCAAGAGGGTACTTACCTATGAAACCCCATGCAAGTCTAAACTAGGAACTTGTGTGACTTGTTTGTACATATATAATTGTGCATAACATCATGAACATCATGAAGCATCATATGCATCCACTAACCATTTCAAGGATTTTGGATTTTCATCTTTGTTTCTGTTTTGTAGGTTATGGATTCACTTCGCAGGAAAACTATCCAAGTCAGCCTTGTAAGAATTCCTCCTCAACTCAAGGAGCTAGCTTTAAGGATTCCTGAGAATTCACTATTCACCGAGAGGCATGGTCGTATACTCAACTTAGTTACTGCCAACACTAAGGAGGATATGGTGAAAGTTCTCTTCCAGTTCTTTGACCCTTTGCATCATTGCTTCACATTTCCTGACTACCAACTTGTGCCCACTTTGGAGGAATTTTCTCAACTCTTGAGGATTCCTATTCTCAATCAACTACCCTTCAACGGTACCGAAAGAGATCCAAAGCCAGAAGAGATTGCTCAAGCCTTACACTTACACTCATCTGATGTCACAACACATTGGGAAACTAGAAGTGGTGTCAAAGGCTTCTTGTCAAAGTTTCTGTTTGTGAAGGCCCAAAGCTGTTGGAATTCTCTAGACTTGCAAGCTTTTGAGGAGATTGTAG
Organism: Vicia faba; assembly: GCA_948472305.1. Lineage (NCBI taxonomy): Eukaryota > Viridiplantae > Streptophyta > Magnoliopsida > Fabales > Fabaceae > Vicia > Vicia faba. The sequence continues at coordinate 1,016,488,530 of OX451739.1, read as the reverse complement.
CTCTTCACATCTATGGGATGGTCTTGTTCCCTAATCCGGACCAACTTATAGATGTGAGTGCTGTCAAAATCTTCATGGCTCGCAACCCGGTGCCTACATTGCTTGGGGATATCCTCCACTCTTTTCACACTCGTACAATCAGGAAAAGAGGTGTTCTCATGTGTTGCACTCCTCTACTAGCAAGATGGTTTATTTCTCATCTTCCCCAATCAATTTTGAAGAATGAGCAAGGTTTGAGGTGGTCACAACGATTGATGACTCTTACCCATTCAGATATCCATTGGTGTTCTCGATCAAAAGAGAATGTCATCATCATTGACCGTTGTGGGGAATTCCCTAATGTCCCTCTACTTGGCATTAGGGGAGGAATCACCTACAACCCTTGCTTGGCTCTGAGACAGTTTGGTTATGCCCGAAGGGATGGCCCACATGACATGCTGATTTAAGGTTTGGTTTTCGACTTCGACAACGACAACCAAGGACTCTGACAAAGGTTCATCCGAGCTTGGAGGATGCCCAACAAGGTAGACAGTAAGACCTTGGGACACAAGAATTCCATCCCTCTTGAGCCATACCTCAAGTGGGTACGAACCCGCGTCCAAAGTCTTATGATGCCTTACCCCTCCATTCTCCCAGTGATTATAGAGCCTGTTATGGAAGGAGAGGTTCCATACACCCTCCTACATCCTGACATGCCAACATCACTCGAAAATCTGCAAAAGAGTTGGATACAGCTCAAGGGAGAGCGTGATACTTTCGAAGCCCAATTCTACGCAAGTGAGAAGAAGGTTTTGGAACTCACTCGTCAACTTCACGAAGAGAAGACTCTCAACACTTACATTGCACCAAAGAGGATGCGCAACGTCTTTTTACCTTAGAATTTTGTATTATTTTTCCCATGGTGCATTGATGTACTAACGAATTCCATCTTATTAATATGACGTGTGTTTCCTTTTTGTTTAAAACAAATTTGAATTTCTGAATCCTTGAATGCATTACATGAATACATATCATTCATCATATGTATAAGCAGATCTTCACACCAAGTTTCCTCATCTCTTTGCTGTTTATTTCAGCATGATGGATATTGAATAAACGGTCAAAGACTTACAAGCTCAGAATTCACAATTTCAACAGCTACTCTTGACCTTGGCCAAGGGGCAAGAGGATCTCAAGAATCTACTAGAGAAGGAAAAAGAAAAAAAGAAGAAGAAGAGAGCTGGTGTGGCTATCTTGGGCAGAAGGTTTGAAGGACAAGCCAGACGGACTTTGGAATTCCCATCAACATCTGAAGAGGGGGAAGGAAAAGGAAAGGGAATTGCAGTGCCTTTAGATTCTGAAGCAGAGGAAGAGGAAGATGAGGACTATTCTGAACAGCAGTACCCTTCGGCCGATGACAAATACAAGAACTTGGAAGAACGTCTAGCTGCTATGGAGATACAGAGAGTTCCTGGGCTGGACTTTGAGGATTTAGGGTTGGTTTCTAGAATTGTAATCCCTCCTAAGTTTAAAGTGCCACTGTTTGCTAAGTATGATGGGGTGTCTTGCCCAAATATGCACCTATGATCTTATGTCAGGAAATTCAACCATATTCTTCTGACAAAGACCTGTGGGTCCACTTTTTCCAAGACAGTTTATCGGGGACGCAGCTGGATTGGTTTTACCAGTTGGAGAGGTCTGATATGCATAATTGGGAAGATTTGGCAGCCGCCTTCTATAAACAGTATCAATACAACGCCGACTTGGCGCCAACCCGTACTCAGCTACAGATTATGGCTATGGCTACCAACGAGGGTTTCAAAGACTACGCCCAAAAATGGAGGGATTTGGCCGGAAGGGTGCAACCACCATTATCTGAAAGAGAACTAGTGGACATGTTCTTGGGGACTCTGTCAGGTCCTTTATTTAATCACCTAATTGGAAGCTCCTCTGCAGGTTTCACTAAGTTAATTCTAACTGGAAAAAGGGTGGAAGCCGGTATTAGAAGCGGGAAAATTCAGAAAGATGCATCTACTTCTGCTGCTGCAAAAAAGCCTTTCATTAGAAAGAAGGAGGTGTCAACTGTCTATGCCCAGAGAAATCAGGGAAGAACCGAAAGACGACCAACTGTGGGGGCCATGATGATTCAAAAATTTGCATCAGACCAACCGAGAAACAATCAGCCGAGAAATGATCAGCCGAGGAATAACCAGCAAAGGGTGGAAAGGCCTGTAAGGATATTCACCAAGATAAACATGACTCATGCTCAAGTCTTACCATATCTCTTGAAGTTGAACCTGGCCATGCTAAAGGAGGCCCCTAAAAATCCTAACACTACTTCTCCATATTACCATCCCAACGCCAGATGTGCTTATCATTCAAAAAGTCCAGGGCACGACACCAACAACTGTTGGGCCCTGAAGAATAAGATTCAAGATCTAATCGACGCAAAGGAAGTTGAATTTGAAGCTCCTGAAAAGCCGAATGTAATCTCTGCCCCAATGCCGAGGCATGGGCATAATGCCAATGTTGTGGAAGAAGATCTGTTTGTTTCTGCTGTAGATGAACTGTCAACTCCTCTCCTAACCATCAAGTTGAATTTTTTAAAGGATGGGGTGTTCCCAGGATGTGACCAAGATTGCCATGCTTGCCTGTCCTCCCCATTTGACTGTCCTCTTTTGAAGAAAGGAATCCAATAATTGATTGATAACAAGGAAGTTTTGTTTGAGAAAGCTTCTGTCTCACCCATTCCAGTTCCCGAAGTTTCAATAATAACCATATACGCCAATTCTTTTAGGGTTCCTAAAAAACCCGTTAGGATTACATCTGCTCCTATGACTACTCCGTTGAAGATAACAATGCCAGGGCCAACCCCTTACAAAACTGATAAAATGGTACCATGGAACTATGGTGGAGAAATCTACTACCATGGTGTCAAACAGATTGAACAGACCATTGAAGAAGAAAGCTCTGAGGAGGATAATCCTGACATCAGTAACATTGCTGGAACAAGCAAAATTACTCGTAGTGGGAGAATCTTTTCTCCAGAGATTTCTACTACAACAGTAGTCTTTGGACTTGCGGCCATTTCGAAGATTACCCCAGTAACTGTACCTGAAAGTGTACCCGCCAACAATGACAATACAATTCCCATCCCTATTTCCGATGCTGAGAAAAAAGGAAAGAATCTACAAGAGGAGCCTGTCTTGACGAAGGCTCAGTCATTAGTCATTCCTGAAACATCCCAGAAAGAGATGGAAGAGATTATGAGGATCATTAAGAAAAGTGATTACAATGTTGTTGAACAACTGGGGCAGACCCCCTCCAAAATATCTATGTTAGCCCTCTTGCTGTGCTCTGAGGCACATGTTAAAGCTTTGGTCAAGTTTTTGAAGACGGCCCACGTGCCACATTAAACCTCCGCTGATCAATTCCAGGAATGTGTGGCCAGCTTAACAGCTGACAATGGCCTGGGATTCTCCGATGCAGACTTGACCTCCAAAGGGAGAAAGCATAATGACGTGCTACATGTCTCGGTGGAGTGTGCGGAACCACCCTAGCTCATGTTTTGGTTGATACTGGGTCGTCTTTAAATGTCTTGCCAAAGAAATCCTTGGATAGACTGGATTGTGAAGGCCTAAATCTGAAACCCAGCAACATCATTGTCAGAGCCTTTAACGGTTCTAAAAGGATGGTCCATGGAGAGGTGGACATCCCGATCAAGGTGGGTACCCATACGTTCAATTCAACATTCTACGTGATGGACATCCCTCCTTCCTACTCTTGCCTGTTGGGAAGACCTTGGATTCACCATGCTGAAGCTGTCACTTCCAATCTGTATCAAAAGCTCAAGTACCCTGTCCAAGGGAAAATTATAATTGTTCATGGCGAAGAGGAATACATGATCAGTCATCTTAATTCCTTCCGTTATGTGGAATTAGATGGAGAATTCATAGAGACCCATTTCTAACACTTTGAGGAAGTTTCTCAGGAAATAGCGGTGACTAAAGCGGTGTCCTCAACTCTTGTGATTACAATGCCATCACCTCGAATGTCGTATCTCAAGGATGCTAGAGCAGTAGTGGAAGAAGGCGGATCCACAATCTGGGGGCAGCTTCCAGATTTTCCTTTCAAATCAGATAAATTCGGCTTGGGATTTACTTCGATTGGTCAGAAGGTTGTGCGCTGCTCCCATGCCGGAGGGCCACCTGTGAAGATCAGCCACCGAGGGGTTAATGCACTAGAGGACAGTGAAGAGGAGGGCAACATGGAAGACTGGATTTTCCCTACTGTTGACGGAGGACTGTGCAACTAGGAAGCAAAAGACTTTGTTCCGATTACTTTCATAAATCAGTAATTTATCTTTTCCATTTATGTTGGCTGTAATAATTCACAAACAATTCGTACTTTTTCAACCTTGTGTCTTACCCGAGGCACATAGGTCCATTTGTAAGGGTTCTTATTTCATTTTCATATGTCATTTTCATGAATCATGGATGCTTTTCATATTTAAACCTTTTGAGCTCATTGTCTTTATTTTACATTTTGTTGTTTTAAGATGGCTATGCCCTTACACACACCCACACTCACAAATGCAGGTACCCTTCCATTTCGGAACCCATGGGTAACGATACTGCTATAGCCTTTAGTGACTCTGAAGATCTGATCAACCAAGCCGAATACGAAGGTGAGGAAGATTGTGAGGTGCCAGGGGAATTGGCCAGATTACTATAGCAAGAGGAAAGAGCAATTCAGCCTCATGAAGAGCAGTTGGACACAATCAACTTGGGAACTAAGGATGACAAAAAGGAAACCAAGATAGGTGCCAATCTAGAGCCGAGTGTCAAGGAGCGCCTAATTCAGCTACTACATGATTATGTTGGGATCTTCTCCTGGTCATACGAAGACATGCCGGGACTCGATACGGACATTGTGGTACACCGTCTCCCCACAAGAGAAGACTGTCCACCAGTTAAGCAAAAGGTCCGCCGCATGAGACCTGACATGTCCGAAAAGATCAAAGCAGAAGTTATGAAACAGTTCAATGCTGGATTTATGGCTGTTGCTTCCTATCCACAATGGGTTGCTAACATTGTGCTCGTGCCTAAAAAGGCCGGTAAAGTGAGAATGTGCGTGGATTATAGAGATTTAAACAGGGCCAGCCCTAAAGATGACTTTCCACTTCCGCACATTGACATCTTGGTTAATAACACAGCTCAGCACAAAGTATTTTCTTTCATGGACGGATTCTCAGGCTATAACCAGATCAAAATGGCACCTGAGGACATGAAGAAAACTACTTTTGTTACACAGTGGGGTACGTTCTGCTACAAAGTGATGCCATTCGGACTGAAGAATGCTGGGGAAACCTATCAACGCGCCATGGTAGATTTGTTTCATGATATGATACATCATGAGATAGAGGTCTACGTAGATGACATGATAGCCCGATCACAAATTGAAGAAGAACACCTTGATCACTTGCAAAACCTGTTTGTCAGGTTGAAGGAGTACAAGCTCAGACTGAATCTGAACTGTACATTCAGAGTCAGGTCCGGTAAACTCTTAGGTTTCATTGTCCGCAACAAAGGCATCGAGGTTGATCCTGCCAAAGTCAAAGCTATACAAGAAATGCCTGCTCCTCGCACTGAGAAGGAGGTCAGAGGTTTCTTGGGACGCCTGAACTACATTGCAAGGTTCATTTCTCACCTAACATCTACCTGTGAACCAATTTTCAAGATGTTGAAGAAAGATCAGGTAGTTAATTGGAATGATGACTGTCAAATTGCTTTCGATAAAATCAAGGACTATTTGTTAGAACCTCCTATCTTGATGCCACCCGTCGAAGCAAGACCGCTAATTATGTATCTGATTGTCTTAGAGAATTCAATGGGGTGCGTACTGGGCCAACATGACGAGTCTGGCCGAAAAGAGCATGCCATTTATTACCTTAGCAAAAAGTTTACTGACTGTGAGACCCGATACTCACTGCTCGAGAAAACTTGTTGCGCTTTGGTATGGGCTTCTCGCCGGCTAAGGCAGTATATGTTGACTCATACCACTTTGCTGATATCTAAGATGGATCCGATCAAGTACATCTTTGAGAAACCTGCTTTGTCTGGAAGAATAGCTAGATGGCAGATGATCCTAACGGAATATGATATACAGTACACGACCCAAAAAGCTATAAAGGGGAGTGTGCTAGCCGATCATCTGGCCCATCAAGCTGTCGAAGATTACCAATCCATGAGGTTCGACTTCCCTGACGAAGACATCATGACATTGGACAACATTGAAGTTATCAGACCATATGACTGACCTGAACAAGGATCCCGATGGACCCTGTACTTTGATGGGGCCTCCAATGCACTTGGAAACGGTATCGGCGCGGTACTCATATCTCCAGAAGGTTTCCATACACCTTTCACAGCCAGACTTTGCTTCAACTGTACGAACAACATGGCAGAGTATGAAGCTTGCATCTTTGGACTCAAGGCTGCCATAGACTTGGGAATCAAATCTTTGATCGTGTTTGGGGACTCAGCTTTGGTCATCAGTCAGATCAAAGGAGAGTGGGATACTAAACATCCAAACCTCATCCCTTACAAAGAACATGTCTTGACATTGTTACCATATTTCGAGCAGATTACCTTCGAGCACTTCTCGCGAGAAGAAAATCAGCTAGCAGATGCACTAGCTACAATGTCATCCATGTTTAAACTTAACTGGGATAATGAGGCTCCCCAAATCACCATTGAACGGATGGTCGAACCTACACACTGTCACGAGATTAATATCGAAGAAGTAGTGGACCAGCCGTGGTTTCATGAAGTCAAAAGGTATCTCGAGGCTCAAGAATACCCTGAAGGAGCTCCAGTCAACGATAAAAAGTTCCTAAGGAGATTCTCAATTAAGTTCTTCCTAAGCAATGGCATCCTATACAAGCGCAGTCATGATTCTATTCTGCTCCGTTGTGTGGACAAAGCTGAAGCTGAAAGGATTATGGCTGAATTGCATGAGGGTACCTTCGGCACTCACTCTAGAGGGCATACGATGGATAAGAAGATTCTACGGGCAGACTATTACTGGTCTACCATCGAAGCTGACTGCTATCAACACTCCCGCACTTGTCACAAATGTCAAATCTATGCGGACAAGGTACACGTGCCTCCAGTTCCTCTAAATGTCTTAACAGCTCCTTGGCCGTTTTCTATGTGGGGAATCAACATGATTGGAGAGATCAAGCCTACAACATCCAATGGACACCGCTTCATTCTAGTGGCCATTGACTACTTCACCAAGTGGGTCGAAGCAGCTTCCTTCGCATCCGTTACTAAGAATGTGGTTGCCCGATTCATCAAGCAGAACCTTATATGCCGGCACGGTATTCCCAAAAGGATCATCACTGATAACGGTACAAACCTTAACAATACTATGATCACCGCTTTGTGCGAGCAGTTCAAGATCCAACATCACAATTCATATCCCTACCGACCAAAGATGAATGGTGTAGTTGAAGATGCTAACAAAAATATCAAGAAGATCATACAAAAGATGACAGTCACCTATAAGGACTGGCATGAAATGCTACCGTTTGCTCTTCACGGGTACCATACCACGGCACGCACGTCAACTGGGGCAACACCATATTCCTTGGTATATGGCATGGAGGCTGTTTTACCTATCGAGGTTCAGATTCCCTCTTTGAGAATCATGAAGGATGCTGGCTTGAGTGAAGACGATTGGATTCAAACCCGGCTTGATCAGCTAAACTTGATTGACGAGAAAAGACTTACTGCTGTTTTGCCACAGTCAGACATATCAAAAGCGGGTGATCAAGGCTTTCAACAAGAAAGTCAGACGCCAGACATATCAAGTCGGGGATCTTGTAATCAAGCGTATTATCTTGCCGCAAAGTGATCCCAGGGACAAATGGACTCCTACCTATGAAGGATCATTTGTGATCAAGAACATCTTTTCTGGTGGGGTAATGATCTTAACCACCATGGACGGCGACGACCTGCCGCACCCTGCAAACGCAGACATAGTCAAAAGATACTACACATAAATGACCCGCTAGGTTGACACACCTAGGCAAAAAAAGGCATCCCGGTGAATCGAAAACCCGAAAGGGCGGTTCAGACAAAAATTAGGGATAAATAAAAAATCTGTACACCCGGCAAGTTGAAAACCCAAAAGGGCGACTTGGGCAAAAAAAGCATTTCCTGGTGGACTGAAAACCCGAAAGGGCGGTCCAGGAAAAAGTTAGGGAATTAAAGCGTATGACTATCTCTCGTCGGATCACTTTAAGGACAATCTCTTCACTGACAAACCTGAAGCTTCTGATTAATCCAATCATCTTCAGACGAAGCGACGGATGGACAAGATATTCGGAGTTACGAAGGCTATAGCAGAATGGAAACCCCATGGGATTTTTACACACATAGCTATCTTTCTTTGTATAAATTTTTCTTACTTTTATGACATCATCCTCTGACTAGGATGTATGTCTCCTTTGTACAAAACACTTATTCAAAGTTAATACAAAGATATCCCTTTCAAAGTACAGAAAACTATTTGCCTTTTTATTTTACACTTGTGTTTTTATTTGCAAAAACATTCAATGATTCATTGATGAACATATGCATTTGAACATAATTACTGTTTACAAATAAACAGGATGGAAAAGAACAATTACCGACAGACTGAAAGGATAGGAAAACGTCTTTATATTATTCCAGGAGCAATCCCCTACAGTACATCATCTAGATCCCCAGTGGAGCTAAAACCTTGAAATACATATCCCCAGCGAAGTTATAATTTCAAACCCTTAATTCCCATCAGTGTTAAGTTTTCAAACTCCCAATCCCCAGCAGAGCAAAAAATTTGAAGTACAGATCCCCAACGGAGCTGAAACCTTCATCCCCAGTCAAGTCAAGACTTCTAATCCCCAGCGGAAACCATCTAATTTCCCCAGCAAGTTATCTTGAAGTCTGGAAACCAACCAGATAACATTTAACTTTTGTCTCTCCCCAACCTAGGATAACTCCCCAGTAAAGTGGCAGACGACCGAAACTCTTGAACTTACTCTCCAGCAGTAAGCCTTCTTCCCCACCGAGTTTTTACTCCCCAACAGAATGAAGATTCTCATTCTTGATTCCCCAGTGAAGTTGCCAGAGTTTTCATTACTCCCCAGCATGAAGTCACCAAAGTTTTCATCGCTCCTCAATAGAGTGAAGATTCTCATTCTTAGTTCCCCGCAGAAATCATCAGGGTTTTCCCTATTCCCCAGCCGAGTAAGGATACCCATTGAGTAACCCCCAGTAGAAGTCATCAAAATTCTCTGGATTCCCCAAGCAGATTTCTCAAGCAGTTTGGCATTATACTCACAATAGATTTTGTCAATACTCTAACTTCAAGACATGAAGGATCCTCACATCCCGCAGAAGTTGTTAAGGATTGTTCTATTCCAACAGTCACCAAGGATTTCTCATCCTCAATAATCAAAGATTTTGAATCTCCAACAACAGTCAAGGATTTATTTTCCCCGACAGCAGTCAAGACTTTTTATTATCCCCAACTATCAAGGATTTATTTTCCTCCGCAATACAGCAAATCAGCTTACATGCGCATACATTACATTCATATATCATAAACATTGATAAAAACATATATCTTGCATCATACATTTCATGCAACATGACTTTGTATTTCAGCTAACATTTTACCCTTTTCAGGATAAGATTAACAACTATAGTTTAACAGTATACAATCATGATACAGTACAAATACACTCCAGATGCGGAAGTCATTTTGTCACTCATTCAGGGTCATATTTCAGATAAAGTTCAGATAGGCTCCAGATACGGATTCCATCCTGATACTTATTCAGATTTCAACTATCAGATACAGATTAGATACGCTCCAGACACAGAAGCCATTCTATTTCTCATTCAGATTCAACTATCAATTTCAAGTTCAGATACACTCCAGACACGGAAGTCATTCTGTCACTTATTCAGATTCTAGTTCAGATACGCTCCAAACATGGATGCCATTCTATCCCTTATTCAGTTTGCCGATTCATATACAGTTTAGATACACTCCAGGCACGTAATTCATTCTATTACTCATTCAGATTCAAAACTTCATATACAATCCAGATACCCTCCAGACACGGTTGCCATTCTGTCACTTATTCCACCTTTCCCCAGCTCAGAGACGCTCCAGACACGAATGCTATTCTATCACTTACAAAGACAACAAAGTTCAAAAACATCTCGGATACGCTCCATACACGGATGCCATTCTTTTGCTTATTCAGATTTAGTCCCCAGATACAGTACAGACACGTTCCAGACACAGACACCATTCTGATACTTATTCTTCTGACTTACAACATACAACTCAGCAAACATTCTTGGATGGCATCTTTAAGCCCATCTACAATAAGATTCTATCACATCTCCAAATGGCATCTTTAATCCCATTTCCTCAACTACATTTCGACGAGTGCAAATTTACGGGCACTCTAGTGTCCAATCATCTTTTACCTTCGAGTCACAAACGACAAAGCTCGCCAATCTAACTCTTCAGGTTCAAGAAGATTGAACAGGGGCAGCTGTTGTACCCTAAAATTTTCCCTCTTATATTATCAAGATTTTTCCTCACAAGACTGCTTGGACTCTAGACAGGATTATGGTTTGCTCAGCTCAAGACATCTCCTTGCACTGATGACCTGAAATTAGGGTTTGAGTTTGCACAAGGATTTTTGGACCATAAATGCTTAATGTGACTTTCATACACCATCTGGAACCCCTAAGATTGCTCATACCAAGTTTCAAGCCTTGAATCACATTTTTGCCCAGTCAATTGGACAGTTGACCTAAAAATCAACTGTATTGGGGAAAAAGTCAACCATGGCCAATTTACAGTCAAACTTCATAATTTTTGATCCCCGAAAACATTCTAGGCTCCTATGTACCATTTGATCAAGTTTGGACCACAACTCCTCAAGAAATTTGATCAGATCATCAAAAGGGCAAAATGGTCAAAATTAGGGTTTTGATTGAGAAAGGGCAATTTCTGATTTTTGACCTAGCCAATGACCAATTGGGTTCAAGCATGATTTCAAGGAATCAATGGCATCATCTTGACCTAATCACATAGTTCAAAAGATCTCAAATGCATAGGATTGACAGATGAATTTTCCTGTCAACTGATCAAAAATCAACTATACACTGAAAAGTCAAACTTTGACTTTTTGGTCAAAATCAAGTGCCAAGGGTCATAATTCATCAAGATATGTCAAAATGTGAAACTTTTTGATCAAGAAACCTAAAATTGCAAATTAGGGTTTCAATTTGAAAATTTTTCATAACTTAGAAATTTTCTAAGTTATGAAAATTTCTTATTTTTCCCAACTTTCCACAACTTTTTCACCATGATTAATTTGGATTCCAACAAAACTTCCAACATGAAAGTTGTAGTACTCCATGAAATCTACAACTTTGATTCACAAAGTTTTCCCTAAAGATGCTTGGATCTCAAGTTATGATTTTGTGAATAAGGGTCCATAAACTTTTTAACTTAGTGAAATTTTGCCCTAGTTTATGCAGATTTTTGACCTAACTTCATGGAAATTTTTCACCTAGTTCCAAGAGGAATATCAAAATGAATTTCAAAGATGGATTGTAGAGCATGTTACAAGCTTTCCAAAATGTCCAAGAACTCTCCTAGATCATTTATGGTTAGGGAGAATCGAAGAAAGGAAAATGGAAATTTATCACTTTTGTGCAAGGCATTTTCACAATGTTACAAGTTGCAATACAATTTCAAACATGCTTGTACTTGGTATTGCAGGTCATAATCCATTCTACACTCCATAATTGAATGCTAACACATTGGATATTGGCTTTATTCTGACCTATGGAGCTTTGCACAAGGAATTAATCCATTTATGGCATAAAATCATCAATACCATTTTCATAAAGCTTGCTTTTTCCAAATTTGCATTTCTTGAGCCATGGACCTGATCTTCTTTTGCAAACAAGATCCACAGTTATCAGGCAAAGTTTACCCACTCTCATCAGCTAAGGAACTAGCAAGTACAAGCTTTTGGGCATTGTCACTTCAACTTTTCTTCAAAAGCAAGAAACTTGCAAAAGTCAATACAACTCATCCATCTGATAAAGAGAGGCCTTGGCATTATTCTACAGACCTTCAGAACTTTGTAACAAAGCCTAAACACGAATTGATAACATCTCAAATACCCTCAAACACAAAAAACACCATTTCTGCCCAAAACAGGGCATCTTCTGCAAATCTCAAGCCAAATCAATATTGGCTCGCGCGTTTCTTGATTCAACCCTTGAAACACCTTCCATACATCACACCTAAATTGTCCAGGCCCTTGTCTTGCAACTACGTGCCCTGTTTCAAGCTTCACCATTTTCATTTTGAAGGTTTGCAGGTTGACTCGTGCAACAAGATTCAAGCATCTACAAGGCAGGCTGAGCATTGGAGAAGCTTGAGAGAACTTCAAGAAAGCTCACAAGGACTTCAGGCCTCACTCAAAGTTCCCACATTGCCATATCCAAACTTAACTGAACAAGGTATTTTTCAAGTTTCTATCTCTCTATTTAGGCATCCTTAAGCTTAGGTTTGTGAAGCAAAAATGTAGTCCCTAACTTGCTTGAGTTGTACATATGCATACTTTCCATTTATATTAACTGAGCTAAGAGTATTTGATTGTTGAAGTTCATGAAAAAATTAGGTCAGGAATTAGGGCCACTGAAATTCTCCCTGGTTTCTTAGATTTAGGTCACAAAATGGATATGGTTGGAATCGTGATTAAAAATGCTATAAGTTTCATGTTGTAAATTTTTGATTTCATGCAAGCATGAGCAAGAATAGAATCAAGCTCAGAAACGCGGCGCTGGGACAGAGGACATGGATGAAGATGCTGTCTTGGGCTTTTTTGTTTCTGGCCTTTTTTGTTTCTTCTTTTCACACCCCCCATTTTACTTCTGCACCCCCATTTGCATATTTTTATATTTTTTGTATTTTTCTTGCATATTTTATATTTCTGACTTTATTATTTTTTTTCTGAACATTAAAAAATCCTAAAAATATTTTTCTTAATTTTTTGCATTTTATTTTATTATTTTTTATTATTTTTTGGCATAAAAATAGTTTATTAGGTTTTATTTTCTTAAATAAACTTGTAAATAATAAAAATACTTAAATATTTTTATTTTGATTATTTCATACATTAAATATTTATTTTTCATACATATTTAATTTTTTTTAATAATTGTACATAATATTATTATTATTTTTCTTGAACAAAAATGGATAAAATGAGTAATATAAAACATATTTTATTTTAAAACAAAATTAGGGTTTCCCCTTTCAAAAATAATATTATTTTTTTTCTTTCTTATTTTTAGAACTTAAATAATTTTATTTTTACATACATAAAATAAATACAAAAACATTTTGCATCCATACATTTTATTTGCATATTTAAATAATTGTATGTTTATTTATTTAATGTGCAATAATTCAATTTGGTTGTAATAATATTTTAGGGTTTATTTTTTGTGCAATATTCCTCATTCAAATTTGTATCCCCCCTTCCATAATATTGTTGTAATAACTTAGATTTACTTTACGCAATTTATCACATTATATGCATGTTTAGTAAATTAGAGTTTGTATGATAAGACAAAAATCAAACAAATAGCATGACCTAATCCAAGACAAAAATGCATGAAAAATGACAACACATTGCACACAAGAACCTCTAGGGTTTCACCCACTTGGTTGCCTTAAAACATGGCCATGGTATGCATGCTAGGTATCTTGGCAAAACAAAACAAAACAAAAGATCATAGTCCCTCGATGACGCTATCTTGGTTGCCTAAACAAAGATGATCTTAGTCCCTCAAAACTTGCTAAAGATACTTGGCAATATTGTTAACATGGTCATACAATGACCCACGCCCGTCCCGTTTAACATCCAAAGATAGGGTTACCTACCAAAACAATGGTAGGTCAACAACATTAAAGGAATAAAAATGTATAGGAAAGACTTTTGAGTAGGTAGATGCTTCTAGTTACTTGATCAAGCTTGCAAAGCATCCTTTCTATTTTTAAACAAACACACACATTTTCAAAACATTTTCCAAACAACTTTCAAAACATTGAAACATTTTTCAAAAGACAAACATCTTTGTATACATTCTTACAAACAAGAATCATTACAAAGATTGCCTAAACGATGGCCTCTTTTCAAAATACTTTCAAAACCATACAAAGCACCATTTCAAACAATTGTCAAAGCAAAGCAAGTGTTCTAAAACAAGTAACTAAGAGCTCATGTAAAACCATGGATGAAAAGGGTGCTAGCACCTTCCCTTTTCATAATCTACCCCCCGAACTCAAAAACAATCTCAAAGGTCTTTCCTGTGCTTTTTTACCTTTCCTTTTGGATAAAATAAAAGTCGGTGGCGATTCTTGCTAAACCGCAACATTTGCAAACACAAACGCAAAATCTCAAGTCAGTTCTCCCACCGCATCACAATGATCATGCACAAAAAAGCTTTTGAGTTTGGTACCCAAAGGAGTAGAAAGATTCGATAAATCAATTGGTAGCTATTCTATCTTGGTCTTGCTCAAGATCAAAAGAAGAGAAGGGGTTGAATCAATAACAATCAGTTAGGGTTTGTAGGATTTCTCTTGGAACACTTCTGTTGTAACGACTTATTGCATAGTAAAAAATTATCCTAATTTTAAAATTGGAATTGGGGGAGACGTATCCATAGCGAGGACGATTGACAAAATTCCTAAAAAAATCCTTGTGTCTCTTTTTCTTATCGATTTACTTGCTTTATTTTTCATTAAGCAATTTGTCAAACAAAATTGATTAAACGATCATTCGTAAGAATTTTTCTGTGGCTGTTTATGGTTTGAATTGAGTGTTGATTAGATTATATCAACTCAAAGGAAAATTCTAAAAATGTGACCGCACACCAAGTGTTCGAAAGTTTGCATAGTTCATTATTTTTACTAGTTACCATTGAAAATAGCTTTACTAGTAACTTGTTATAAACGATTAATACTGTGTTACTTGATTGAAGTTTATTAATTCATTATTGTGTTGTTCAATCCATAATGTTATTTATTTTATATATCTGACTTTCAATATCTAGGTTCGTATAGACGGTGTTTTCGATCTATATCAAAACCTTCCGCGTGTACTCTTTTCAACTACTTTTAAAAACTAAATTTTTATTTGAAAATTTGGCTTGGTGATTTATTCACCCTTTCTAGATAAGGGGCCGTCGTCTAACATCCTCCCCTTAGATTCTCATAACCAAATATTTGATGAAAATATTGTGTGGGAAAATTGACATACTAAATGAGAAAATTGACTTCATTGCGTACCACTTGATTCCTGACAAATCCAAACTTCTTCATCACCTTTTCTATCATGATGATCCCGATGAAGAATAGCCCATATTAGATTTCTTGCAATTTGTCTTTAGATCTTGTAATTTTTATTTTGCACTTTTCCCTTATGTTATTTCCTTTGTCTGCATTTCTTGTTATTTTATTTTATAATGCAATTTCCCATTCAATTATATAGATATACTATTCCTTTTATAAATATCTTTCATGCCCTTTATTTTCTATATACAAAAATATTCTTGGTTATGATATGATGCCTGCAAACCTTATTCTATGGTGTATATTCTATCTAAATCAAGGGGAGTGTTATCACTCCATATAGTTGCAGTGTAATACTAGTTTTATCTCAAGTAAGGTCCCACTATTTTATTTGTTCTATAACTTCCATTAGGGGTCTTCTTGTCTCAGCCACAATATGGTATGAACTAAGTTCTCTACCTAGTTTTGCATCAATTCTCACAGTTGGAATTGTTATGACTGCAACACCCAACACATTGCACCATAGTATAATGTTATATAATCTACAATCTATTCTACAACTTATATTTTTATTTCAACTCAACTAGGAATAGTTGGAATAGCTGTGTTGTTTCTCAGTACCTGAAATTGAATTTTTTGTTACATACTTTCTCACCAAAAATTATACACCTCAATGATTTAGAAAAGTGTATCAAAACGAGCAACAAGAGTAAAATGGTAATGTTGAATATTGTGTGTCTCGTTTAACATTTCTTAATTATTTTGTATTTTGTGTGTTTTTGTCTTCTCGCCTTTTTATTTTCTCTTCACCCTTATTCTAGTTTACCATAAACTTTAACACTTTATTACCTTAATACATTGTCATAAGTAGAATGTTCTACATTCTCTAATAAACTCCAACTTGGTGTAAATGTGAGATCTTGGTTTACCATTTTTAGTTTACTTTCTTATTGTCGTTTGTTTTAACTTTCAGCTTCATGATAATTCTTTGAAAGGGTATGTGTATATTGATAGGTTTTATATTTTTTGAACAATAACTCAAATGGGTTATGTTTTTAATTGTTTATTATGTGATGAGTAAGGAGAAAATTAAGTCTCGGGTGTTGTTAGGGTTTACATGGAGAATGAACTTTGGTAGTTGTCATTTTGATTTTCTAGTGGATTTAAAGAATATTTTTTCTACTTGTGTGGATGAGAGATTAACAACAAATAGTTTATAAAGTTGTGATATTGTCTAAACATATATGTTTCTTTTTACCACCTCTCCAGAGAGATGTGTTGTCATCATTAAAAAGGGGGATAATGTGGAACCTTATTTTGCAGGTAATAGGTTTTCTTTTGATGATGATGAAGCTGTGAGAAACACAAAAAATATGGGTTTGAATTGAGTTTCACCAAATTAAATCTTTTCATTGGTGACGGACTAAGTTAACTTAGAACATAACAATAAATGAACACAGTTATTTTTATCATGGTTCGATGTTAACTAAGCTACTCCAGTCCACCCTCTCAAGGATGATTTCGCCTTCAACAAGGACTTAATCCACTATAACCAAACTGATTACAGACAACTCATAATAAGTCCAATCAAACTTATTGGCACCCCAAATAAGTCTGTCGATCCTTATTTCAAATCCACTCATACCGCGGCAAGAGTCTTTTTGAGATTTGACTGTTACTTGGTCTCCCAAGGAATCAACAACAGTTGAATACTTTCACTGTATTACATATTGCTTCTTTTTAAGCAGATTACACAAACTTTTTTATACATAGAAAAACACCTATTTGTTCTACAACAAGATATGAGCAATAACTCCTTGTCTATTAACAAAATTATACACAAACGATTTCTCTACAGAGTTTGTCCAACGCTTTGGTGTAGTTTTGTTGAGCTTGATTTAATCCGATAGATTTGTCGTTGTAATGTTGATTCTTGCTTTTCTTCAGCTTCTAAGTCTTTCCTTTATAGCTTGTAAAAGAGATTCGTTGAAAGTTTAGAAAGGTAATCAAAAATCTGGTTGTTGGTTCTCAACGATCATAATGAGAGTGGTCATAGTAAAGTATGAAAGGACTATCCTTGCTTCACTCTAGAAGAGTAGAGGTCACAAGCACTTTATGTACCTTTTGTACACCATCTCACGTTAACCATTTTGAACTTCTTCTTATCTTCAGAGGCTTCAGATATTTTGAATGTTGAAGCTTGTTGTAGAATATTTACTCTTAAGTCTTAGAACCTAAGTCTTGGAGTCTTCAGAACTTGTCCCATCAGAACCTTGTCTTCAGAGTCTTCAGCACTTGTTCGTAAGAACTTGCTTTTCTTCAGATCATTAGAGTCTGTTCAGCAGAACCTTGTCTTCATAATCTTCAGAACTTGTAACACACATAAGTAAAGCTTTAGAAGTCCTTTAAAGCTTACAATCTCCCCCTTTTTGATGATGACAAACCATGTATTTTGATATTACAATTTATACAGAGTAATCACCGTAATTGACAAATTCATAGTTAAGCTCACAACTCCCTCTAAATATGTTAATCCCAAAATTTCATTTAAGCTTGTTCAGAGTCTCCTTCTGAGCATAAGACTCACAAAACAAATTTTGAGTTTTCAGAACATAGAAGTACAAAAGGAACACTTTCCTACAACAACTCATCAGAGTTTGACTAGAACACATAGTCTTCATCTTAGAACCTGATTACTATCAGAACTTGATGAAGAATTAAAACTTGATTTTGAGCCTGATTGAATAATGCCACACATTATTTATTAGCCCTCCAAATTATGATTCTAATATCACACCCAAAATAATGTACTTCTCAAGCATTATTATTTGAAGTGATATTTTCCAATACATCACAATATTCAGATAGTTCACAACTTCTGAATAGAACATATATTGCAGAAGCACGCGTATCAGATCACGTCTTTTGAGTGGCATCTCTGTATTAGAGCATGCATCAAAATATTGACTTAACTTCCTTTCAGGAGAGCACAACTTATGAAGCTTTAAGTCTGAATTTCATATTTTCATAAAGTTCACAACTTCTGAACAATATGATATCAAGCAAGATTACCTTACTTTCAGTAAGTTTATAACTTTTGAATCGTGTTTGGTACATATGTTTGAATATTCATATATTCACAAAGTGTATAACTTCTTATATATGAAATCAGAGTTGATTTCATCCATAAGGTTCTTAACTTTATCCAGCAGGATCTTCATATTCAACCTGTCTTAGAATACTCAGTGAACTTGTTTAAAGTTCCTGGATTGAAAACATCAAACAAACAGTTAGTAGAAACAATATTTTATATGTTTGAATTTAAGATTCTGAGAATAAATATTATCAAAATTATTTTACTTTCTCCCCCTTTGTCAAAATTTAAAATGGTGATAAAAAGACAAAGAAATAAACTTTGATTGAAAACCAAAGAAACATATTTCATTGGTTGAACAAACAGACACATAAGAGTGGAGGGAGTTTATTGCAATTTGATGGAAGAGTTTGTTATACGGTGACCTCGGAGTTTGGACAGTTGATATATCACAGTTGATGTAAGGGATTGCCATCACCAAGGAAGATTTGTATAGGCATGATGAAGAAGGGGGGAAGATGGTTCTTATATAATAAGAAATGATATTGAGGAAACAGAATGGGTGAAAAAAATGAAACAAGGAAAACATGATTAACCTGACGAATAACATTGGCCAAAAGGTGTACCACACAAGACATGTCAGGACACAAAGACAAGATAGAACGAAAGCAATTACTGACATGGGGTAAAGTAAGAAGATTTTTATATATTCCCAAGAATATTATATCTCTCAATATGTCACAAAAGGTATAAGGTGATTTGAAACGACAATAGTCTTTTATCCGAACAAGAATATTTTTACTTTTTAGTAACTTGTTTGAAAAAGTAGGTTCTTCAGTATTTATAGAGATTATCCATTCTAAGAATAAATGATTCATGAGTACATTTGATTCACGAAGACTTCACTTGATCAAAATTCACATGTTTCAGAAGCATACACTTTAAATCTCAGAAGCATATATTACATTTAACACTTCATCAAATTGAAATAACACCTTTTTCATTCTGGACATGAAACCATGTTTAAATGTTTTAGAATGAAAATAAGTCTACCTTCAGTAAGGGGTTTTGTAAATATGTCAGCCCACTGATAGTTAGTGTCTACAAATTTTAAAGAAAGAACGCCCTTTTGGACATAGTCTCTAATGAAATGGTGTTTAATTTCAATGTGTTTAGCCCTGGAATGTAAGATAGGATTCTTAGATAAATAAATGGTTGAAGTATTATCACAAAATATAGGAATATTATTTTCATATAAATGATAATCCTCTAACTGACTTTTCATCCAGAGAATTTGAGTGTTATAATTTGCTGCAGAGATATATTCAACTTCTGCAGTTGAGAGAGCAATTGTTGATTGTCTCTTGCTGGACCATGATATAAGGTTTTCTCTTAGAAATTGATAACTTCCATAGGTAATATTCCTTTCAAGTCTATCACCAGCATAATCAACGTTACAATAACCTACTAACTTGTATTCTCTTGATTTTCTATAACATAGGTATCTAAAAATTCGTTTGACAACAGTCAAGTGAGATTCTCTAGGATCTGATTGAAATCTATCACATAAGCATATACTAAATGAAATATCAGACCTAGAGGCAGTCAAATATATTAAAGAACTTATCATACCTTTGTATAACTTCTGATCAACCTAGCCACTTACCTCATCCTTATTTAGAACACGCGTAGGATGCATATGAGTCTTTGTTGTTTTGCATTCAGATAAATAAAACTTCTTCGAAAGTTCTTTGACATATTTGCTCTGGCGAATGAAGGTTTGATACATTCCTTGATTGATTTGAATTCCCATAAAGAACTTGAGTTCTCCCATTAAGCTCATTTTAAACTCATCATGCATAGACTTAACAAAATTCTCGCATAGAATGGCATTAACAAGACCAAATATAATATCATTAACATATATTTGAACTACCAAGATATCATTTTTAAAGTTTTACAGAACAAAGTAGTGTCAACCTTCCATATGTTAAAGTCGTTTTCTAAAATAAAATTGCTTAATCTTTCATACCAAACTCATGGAGCTTGTTTCAGCCCATACAGAGATTTTTAAGTTTGAAAACAAAACCAGGATTTTCATTGTCTTCAAAACTAGTAGGTTGGTGCATATAAACTTCTTCAGTTATGTGACCATTCAAAAATTCACTTTTAACATCCATCTGATATAAGATGATATTGTGATTAATAGAAAAGGAAATTAAAAGACGAATAAATTCTAATCTGGCAACTGGTGTAAAGGTTTTTGTATAGTCTATTTCTTCTTCTTGATTATATCCTTGTGCAACTAGTCGAGCCTTGTTTCTTACCACTTCAACTAACATGATACAACTTTGAACTTTTGAGTCAAACTTGTTTAGATTTTCTTTAGTGTTCAGAATAAAACAAGAGCATCCAAACTGATGAAAATATGAAATGTTGGGTTTCTTGTTCTTCCACAATTCATATGGAGTCATTCCAAGAATAGGTCCAATAGAGACTTTATTCTGGATATAACACGATGTGTTTACAGCCTCTGCCCAGAAGTACTTTGCCATGCTGGTTTCATTTATCACGGTCCTAGCCATTTCTTGAAAAGTCCTATTCTTCCTCTCAACAACTCCATTTTGCTGTGGAGTTCTTGGACAGAAGAAATAATGGGAAATGCCATTTTCATCAAATAACTTTTCAAAATATTTATTTTCAAATTCTCCACCATGATCACTTCTAACCTTGACAATTTTGAGATTTATCTCATTTTGAACTTGAGTATAGAAGATAGTGAAAATAGAGTGTGACTCATCCTTGTGTCTGAGAAATTTCACCCATGTCCATTTGGCTTAGTTATCTACAACGAGTAATCCATACTTCTTTCCACTGATTAACGCAATTTTTACTGGTCCAAACAAATCAATATGAAGAAGTTCCAATGGTCAGGAGGTGGAAACAACATTTTTTTCTTTGAAAGAAGTTTTTGAAAACTTGCCTTTATGACATGCTTCACAAAGAGCATATGAAGTAAACTGTAGTTTTGGTAGGCCTCTGACAATATCAAGTTTGTTTAGTTTAGGAATTCTTCTTAAGCTAATATGACCTAAACGTATGTGCCACATCTATTGCTCTTCATTAACAGACATGAGACATTTTACATTTTATTCTTTAAGGTCAGAAAGTTTGATCTTATAAGTGTTGTTTCTTCTCTTTCCATTGAAAAGGACAGAGCCATCTTTTTGACTAACAACTTTACATGAATATTGATACAAGATTATATCATATCCATTGTCACTTAGTTGACTTATAGATAATAGATTATACTTTAATCCTTTAATAAGTAAAACATTAGTTATAAAGGGAAGAGAACCATTACATACTATTCTTGGGCCTATGATCCTTCCTTTTTGATCTCCTTCAAAACCTACGACGCCTACATCCTTAAGTTCCAAGCTTATGAACATATGCATTTTTCTCATCATGTGTCGCGAGCAGCCAGAGTCCAGGTACCTAGATTGGTGTTTTAACTGCGCGGCTAAGGATGTCTCTTTACGGAAAATTTCTTCTACTTATTAATCAGCTTCATCTTCTGAACATATTACTTCATTGAATGTTCCAACATGAGCCATCAGTACCACGTTACCATGTTCCACTTTTAAGTCTGAGTCATCCCTTGTTACCATTTTCCTTTCGCCTTTAAGATCTCTCCTTTTGATGTTGTCCTTCAGAAGCTTAGGGCCCTCCAGTTTGTAGTGTCCTGGCTCATTGCACTCATAATAATTGACTTTGTTCCCACCAGACATTCTTTGACCAGAAGTTGATTTGAAGCTACCTCCAGTCCTTCTTGAACTTTTGAACCTGTTGCTTTGAGTTTTCTTCTAGAGACGATTAACCTTTTTGGATAGCAGAGACAATTCATCTTCTTCATCATCAAGATCTTCTTATGAATCCTCTACCTCTTCTACTTGAAGAGCTTTGGACTTATCAAATTTCTTGATAGACTTGAGCGCAATAGATTTTATCTTCTTTTGTGGTTCATCTTGTTCTAGCTCAATCTCATAACTTTTTAGAGAACTTATCAATTCTTCTAGAGAAGTGTTGTTTAGATCCTTTGAAAGCTTGAGTGCAGTTACCATAGGCCTCCATTTAGATGGAAAGCTTCTGGTAATCTTCTTCACGTGATATGTCATTGAATAGCCTTTGTTCAAAACTCTCGATCCTGAAACCAAGGTTTGAAATCTTGAGAACATGACTTGAACGTCATCCTTCATCTTGAAGGCTTCATACTTCTGAATCAAGGCCATCGCCTTAGTTTCTTTGACTTGATCATTTCCTTCACGAGTCATTTTAAGAGATTATAATATAGACTTAGAAGAGTTTCTATTTTTAACCTTCTCATACTCAGTGTAGGAGATCTCATTTAGCAAGATGGTTCTTACTTTATGATGATTCTTGCAACCTTTCTTTTGTTGATCAGTCATAGCTCTCCTAGTTGTTTCTTTTCTAGTATCATCCATGGGAGGTACGTAGCCATCAACTACCATATCCCAAAGATCAACATCATGACCTAGAAAGAAACTTTCTAGTCTATCTTTTCACTATTCAAACTTTTCTCCATCAAAGATGGGTGGTTTAACATTGTAACTTTTATCGTTTGAATCTGATGCAACAATAGCTGGTGTGGTAACTATCAATACCAGAACCGGAGCTCTGATTCCAATTGAAGGTGTGAGAAACAAAAGAAAGGGGATTTGAATTGGGTTTCACCAAATTAAATCTTTTCGTTGGTGACACACCAAGTTAACTTAGAACATAACAATAAATGAACACTATCACACCCCAATTCTAGCCGACAATATATATATATATATATATATATATATATATATATATATATATATATATATATATATATATATATATATATATATATATATATATATATATATATATATATATATATATATATATATATATATATATATATATATATATATATATATATATATATATATATATATATATATATCAGAGTTATAAAAATTCTACAACTGAATCAGGATGCCACAAATTCAACTTTAAAACAACGATATTCATTACAGACACATAACACATTAAACTTGGATGAACCAACAACAACATAATTCAATCTTAAAAAGAAACGTCAACTTTCATAACTACGCAGCGGAGTCATAATATTCAACTTAAAGGAATGTAACATCTTTGTCCAACTAAGACAACTTCAAATAACAATCATTTAAAGAACAACAACTTAAAGTTCAATCAACTGAAATAATAACAACAATAAAACAACAAGTGTGCATCCCCCCAAGTGTTACGTATCAGAGCAATGACACCGACTCGAACTACTGAAGGTAAACCGCCTTCACTCTAGATTACCTGCACGTTACCAACATCGGGGTAACATTCAAACAGAAGGGGTGAGATATCAAATATTATAATAGAATGCATGATAAATAAAACATTATGATCAGTTCATACATATTCATCACTTCTCAGATTTTTAACAACATAAGCATAATTAGATCAACCACACAACTACTCAGAATACAACACAAGATGCAAATCATCTTTATGCAAATGCATGTGGTACCAATGGAGCAGAACTCCCATCTTAAAAATTCTTCCAATAAATAGAGGCATCAACAAGGCATAAGCCTTCTTCGCAGTTTACCAATCCAGGTCGTCGTAGAGTATGCAAATGTATATGACTCAATGAATGCAGTATCACATACTCACAAAAATCATCATTCATTGCAAGTTATAAGCCTATATCACCATTATTACCAGTAAATAGAGGTAATTCATCATCAATTAAAATTCCCTGCAACTTCGCATTATCAACAAGAATTCATAGTGACAATCACAACAACACAACAACTCAACATAAATCAACATTGGCCATAAGCCTACCATATCAATCAACGATTCAATAATTAGCATAATCAGAGGAAAACTTAACACTAATTCACATAGAACTGGTAACGACCAAAAAATATCATGTACGGGCAAAATGGATAAGGAACTATGTGCCCCTCGACATGCATAACAACTAAGTCAGCATAACAACTAATTCATATTCCTCGACACGCACAGAGAAACAGAATAATAACTAACTTATGCTCCTCGGCACATCTTGCAACCTAATACCCCTTGACATTCTAACACATAACCCCCGACACGCCTCGCAGCCTAAATACCGCTCGATACTTAACACTATCAGCATCCTCCTTGACCACTAGTTCGGCCAACAACACAGAAACAATACCACGTCTTAACGACCACGCTACTACAATTCATAATTTCCAGCCAACCGCTCGGAATAAAACAGCAACGGAAACTATATTTCTTATCAACAAATTCATTAATCATACAAGACAGTCACACAAAAACCTCCCTAAAACGACGACTTCAACACTTTACTAATTTTCCTGCCAACCGCTCGGAATATCCTAACGTTCTAACGACCATTCCGACCAGTGATCAACTAGCATAACCTATCCATAGATTAAGCCGGGCAGTCACACATATAACTCAAAACATCCACAACAAATAACCAGACAACTTCCTAATACATGTTCATTAAACATTCGTACGGTACTTCCCAATGACCACAACATGAATAGACGAGAAACTTTGATAGCAAATTCAGAAACATCAACATGCAACAAGCCTACAACGACCAATTCCCACGTAATACACATCATAAATCCCATTATAAGGTCAGAACCCCACCCTTACCTAGATTAAAGGTCGCTCAACCAAAGCTCCGGCCATAATCCTTACTGTTTGTAAGTGTTTAGTTATTGGCATGTATTTTTGGTAAAACCAGGTGTGTGAATGTCATGACTGATGTCATAACATTTTGGGTTATTAGGTACTTTATGCAGAAAAAGAATGGCATACAGAAGCTGCTATTTATGAGTGTGTATCTGAGCATTTTGCAATGATCACATTTATTACTTTCTACCAAAATCAGTAAACAGGATTTTTGTTGTCATAACAAATGTTAAGACATCCTGTACTGATCTAACAGTTATGCAGTTTGGTTAATTCTGAGATTTTTCAGGAATTTGGTTCATGCATTCCAGAACAGAATCTCACGTGGACTTTAGGTTAACTGAGCTCAACCCTAATCTGGTTGATAAAGTCTTGTGGCCAAGTCTTGAGGTTAACCCTAATTAACCCTAGCTTTTCGTGGAAGCCCTAACTGAAGAAACAGCTGCATATATATTCAACAGGAAAGCTGATTGGAAATTAAATCTTTGATAGAAGATCAATTAGGGGCTGTATAGTTTTAACTGTTGTAATCCAAGCAAGTATCATTGTGATAAGTGACTTGGAGTAGGTTTTGATTGTAAGGGTTGTGTATCACTCAAAGCTTTGAAGCAAGAGTGTTCGTGTCACTTGACTAAAGCTTTGAAGCAAGGTCAAGTTAGGTTTATGTATCACTCAAAGCTTTGAAGCACGAGTGGTTGTGTTACTTGATTAAAAGTTGTGAAGCATAATCAAGTGTATGTTCTGAAGAGTGTCTTCATTAATTCATTAGTTAATTGTTTAGTATCACTGCTGTGATTGAGGGGGAGTGAGTAGGAACTCAGGTTTAAGTTGAACTTAGATTGAAGTTTCATTGGGTAGGTCTTAAGTGAAGGAGATAAACTGGTTGGTTTATTCCTGAATTAATATCTCTTATAGTGGATTTCATCCCTGGCTTGGTAGCCCCCAGAGTAGGTGTTGTTTCACACTGAACTGGGTAACCAATTGATTATGTTCTTTACTGTTTTTTTATTTACTGTCTTATAGAAAGTCAGATACGGTGTCATAACATTCACTATGACATTGAGTATCTGCTGCCAGAATTTCAATTGGTATCAGAGCAGGCACCCTGCCTGTCTTACTGGGTGAGATCTAGGGATATCACTTTCTGGCGCTGTGGACAAAGAAGGAGTTTTTGGAAACAGACCACCCATTATGGATGGATCAAATTATGACTACTGGAAACCTCGTATGATTGCCTTCTTAAAATCACTAGACAAAAAGGCTTGGAGAGCTGCTGACAAAGGATGGAACCATCCCACCATAACTGAGAAAGATGGGACAATCAGTCTGAAGCCTGAGGAAGAATGGAGCAAAGAAGAAGATGAGTTAGCCCTGGGTAATTCTAAAGCATTAAATGCCTTGTTCAATGGAATTGATAGAAACATATTCAGACTAGTACATCAATGTGAACTGGCCAAGGAAGTTTGGGACAGTCTCAAAACTACCCATGAGGGCACATCCAAAGTAAAAATGTCAAGGCTTCAAATGCTGACTACCAAATTTGAGAACCTAAGGATGATGGAAGATGAAACCATTCATGAGTTTCACATGAACATCTTGGAAATTTCCAACACCTCAGGAGCATTGGGAGAAAAGATGTTAGAAGAAAAACTGGTGAGAAAGATTCTCAGA
Organism: Vicia faba; assembly: GCA_948472305.1. Lineage (NCBI taxonomy): Eukaryota > Viridiplantae > Streptophyta > Magnoliopsida > Fabales > Fabaceae > Vicia > Vicia faba. The sequence continues at coordinate 1,016,461,544 of OX451739.1, read as the reverse complement.
TCCTTGCCTAAAAGATTTGCAATGAAGGTAACTGCTATAGAGGAAGCCCAGGATATCAGCAAGTTGAAGGTAGATGAACTCATTGGGTCTCTTTAGACCTTTGAGATGGGGATCAGTGACAATGTTGACAAGAAAAACAAGAGCATAGCACTTGTATCCAACACTGAAGATGAAAACAAGGAGGATGAAGAAGAAAATATTTCAGAAGCTATAGCCATGCTTGGAAGACAATTCAACAAACTCATCAAGAGAATGGATCCAAAGTCAAGGTCAAATGTTAAGAACATTCCTTCTGACATTAACAGATCTTATGACTCCAGCAGAAGACCAAAGTCTGAAGAGAAGGGAAATCAAAGCAGAGGAATTCAATGCCATGGATGTGAAGGATATGGGCACATTCGAGCCGAATGTCCTACCTTTCTTAAGAAACAAAAGAAAGGAATGTCTGTTACCTGGTCTGACTGTGATTCAGAAAGTAATTCTGAAGAAGAATCTGCCAAACTAGTTACTGCACTAACTGGTGTTTGTACCTCTGAAAGTGACACTAGTGATGAGGAAGTGACATTTGAAGAACTGGCTGATACCTACAAGAAATTATGTATCAGAAGTGCTGAAGTCTGTCAGCAAAATAAAAGACAAACAAAACTCATAATAAAGTTGGAGGCTGAGAAAAGGGCAGACATTGAAAGTATAAGTCATCTAGAAGGGGAAGTTCAAATGCTGAACTCAAAACTGAACCAGATGACCAAATTTGTCAAGATGCTGACAAATGGAACTGACAAATTGGAAGAAATCCTTCAGGTTGGACAAAATGTGGGAAACAAGTCTGGTCTAGGATTTGTGGCAACAAGGAAATCTGGTGCAGACAAGAAGATCAGGCTTGATAAACAAATGTCAAAGCAGATGTCACAACATAGCACTCAACATCGGGAACAGAGAAATATGAAGAAAAATTACCAAAGATGGAGATGTCATCATTGTGGGAGGTTTGGTCACATAAAGCCATTCTGCTTCAGATTGTATGGATACCCTAATCAGAACCCAGGTGTCAAACCTAAGTCTAACAAGGTACCACATACTCCACAGTGGAAGAAAAAGGCTACTGCCCTGATAGCCCACACTTCCCTTAGAGTCTCTGCAAAGGAAGACTGGTACTTTGACAGTGGGTGCTCTAAGCACATGACTGGAATCAAGAACCTTCTCAATAATGTTAAACCTCACACCACTAGTTATGTGACCTTTGGAGATGGTGCTAGAGGATAAATCAAAGGAGTTGGTAACTTGGACTGCCCTGGAGTTCCAAATCTAAATGAAGTATTATTGGTAAAAGGCCTGCCTGATAATCTCATTAGTATCAGTCAATTATGTGATCTAGGATTCAAGGTCAACTTCTCAAAATCTGAATGTCTTGTAACTAATGAGAAACAAGAAGTTGTAATGAAAGGAGTCAGATCTAAAGACAACTGTTACTTGTGGGAGCCTGAGAACACTAATTACTCCACTGTGTGTTCTATTGCCAAAGAAGAAAAAGAGGTGAGACTGTGGCACCAAAAACTTGGCCATCTTCATCTAAGAGGAATGAAAAGGATTATATCCCTGGAGGCAGTCAGAGGGATTCCAAGACTGCAAATTGATGAAGGAAGAGTTTGTGGTGAATGTCAGGTTGGTAAGCAGGCTAGGATGTCACATCCAAAGTCAAGAAATCTGACCACCTCTAAGGTTCTATAACTCCTACATATGGATCTGATGGGACCAATGCAGGTGGAAAGTCTTGGTGGAAAAAGATGTGCATATGTTGTTGTGGATGATTTTTCCAGATTCACCTGGATTAACTTCATTAGGGAAAAATCTGATGTATTTGAAGTGTTTAAAGAACTGTGCAAAAGAATTCAAAGAGAAAAAGAAGGGTGTATTGTCAGAATCAGAAGTGATCATGGCAAGGAATTTGAAAACAGTAAGTTTAATGAGTTATGTTCCTCAGAAGGAATTAGTCATGAATTCTCTTCTCCTATAACTCCTCAACAAAATGGAGTTGTAGAAAGGAAAAATAGGACCATACAGGAATCTGCCAGAGCAATGATACATGCCAAAAGACTTCCTATTCATTTTTGGGCTGAAGCTATGAATACAGCCTGTTATGTCCATAACAGAGTCACTTTGAGAAAGGGAACCTCATCCACCATTTATGAACTCTGGAAAGGAAGAAATCCAACTGTGAAGTACTTCCATGTATTTGGTAGCAAATGCTATATTCTGGCAGATCGTGAACAAAGGAGAAAGCTGGACCCTAAAAGTGATGAAGGAATATTTCTAGGATACTCCACCAACAGCAGAGCTTATAGGGTATTCAATTCCAGGACCAAAGTCATGATGGAATCAATAAATGTCATAGTTGATGATTATCATGAGGAAACAGATGTCCCGTGTAATGTTGAGACATTCTTTGAGACTGCAACTCAACAGAATGACCTACCTAACACCACTGCAGTAGACTCTGAATCCAAGGAAGCTAGCAAAATCCCTTCCATCAGAATTCAGAAAGATCATCCTAAATAACTTATCATAGGAGATCCTAACAGTGGAGTCATTACAAGATCTAGAGAAATCATCTCAAACTCTTGCTTTGTGTCTAAAATTGAACCAAGAAATGTTAAGGAGGCTTTAACTGATGAATACTGGATTGGTGCAATGCAAGATGAATTGAACCAATTTAAGCAACATGAAGTATGGGAGTTAGTTCCTAGACCAGAGGGAACAAACATCATTGGCACAAAATGGATATACAAGAACAAATCAGATGCTGAAGGAGTTGTCACCAGGAATAAGGCAAGACTTGTTGCCCAAGGATACACTCAAGTTGAAGGGGTTGATTTTGATGAGACCTTTGCCCCTGTAGCCAGACTGGAATCTATCAGACTCCTATTGGGAATTGCTTGTCTCCAGAAGTTCAAGTTATTTCAGATGGATGTAAAAAGTGCCTTCCTAAATGGGTACTTAAATGAGGAAGTTTATGTGGAACAGCCTAAAGGTTTTGTGGATCCAAACTACCCTGATCATGTCTACAAATTGAGGAAAGATTTATATGGCCTGAAACAAGCTCCTAGAGCATGGTATGACAGGTTAACAAAATTTCTCTCAGACAAAGGATACAGAAAAGGAGGCTTGGATAAAACCCTCTTTGTCAAAAATGAAGGAGGGAAGTTAATGGTAGCTCAAATATATGTTGATGACATAGTGTTTGGGGGAATGTCAGATAGAATGGTTAAACATTTTGCTGACCAAATGTAGGCTGAATTCGAAATGAGCCTCATGGGAGAATTGACCTACTTTCTTGGACTGTAAGTCTCACAGATGGAGGACTCAATCTTTCTATCTCAAAGCAAGTATGCAAAGAACATTGTTAAGAAGTTTGGTATGGAGAATGCCAGTCACAAAAGGACTTCTGCACCTACTCATTTAAAGCTATCCAAAGATTCAAGTGGGGTTAAGGTGGACCAAAGTCTGTACAGAAGCATGATAGGAAGTTTGTTGTACTTAACAGCCAGCAGACCTAACATTGCTTTTGTAGTTGGAGTTTGTGCAAGATACCAAGCTGATCCTAAAGTCAGACATATCAACCAAGTGAAGAGAATTTTGAAGTATGTAAGTGGAACTTACAACTATGGCTTGCTATACTCTCATGGCTGTGAACCAACTCTGACTGGTTATTGTGATGCTGATTGGGTTGGAAGTGTTGATGATAGAAAAAGCACCTCTGGAGGATGTTTCTTCTTAGGAAATAATTTGGTCTCCTGGTTCAGCAAGAAACAGAACTGTGTGTCTCTCTCTACTGCTGAAGCTGAATACATTGCAGCTGGTAGTAGCTGTTCTCAAATGATCTGGATGAAACAGATGCTTACTGAGTATAATGTCACACAAGATGTTATGACATTGTACTGCGACAATCTGAGTACAATCAACATTTCCAAGAATCCTATTCAGCATAGCAGGACCAAGCATATTGACATTAGACATCACTTTATCAGAGACCTTGTAGAAGAGAAGACGATTAAACTGGAACATGTTGCCACTGAGCTACAGCTGGCTGACATTTTTACCAAGGCACTTGATGCAAATCAATTTGAAAATTTGAGGGGCAAGTTGGGTATTTGCCAACATGAGGAAATGTAGCAATTAATTTTGCTTAAAACAAGGGTTGAAGGAGTTTTTGTGTTAAGTCTATTTTGATTGGGTTAATCATATGTTTTCCCATTTCTTTAAAAATTATTAAGAAGTTGAATAGACACTCATTTACATCCTTCCTCTCTCGGCTCTGCAACAAATCCCATTCTCTCAATCAAAGTTTTCTCTCTCGTTACTACTGGTTTTCTAAGACTATCAAAATGTCTCAAACATCATCCTCTTCCAAGACGACTGTTTCATCCGCTTCCTCTGATCGAGATTCTAGGGAAATCACATCATGCATGGATTCTGAAGTCCTGGAGATTACTCCTCTTAGAGTACTGGCAACTAACCCCTCTAAGGTTAAAAAGCTGAGAACAAGGCATGCAGGAAGGTCTCTAGCTACTTCATCCGGTAATCCCTCTCAACCTTCATCTTCTGTTCCAAATAGGGAAGGCTCAACTTATGTTCATCAAGCAATAGATAGGCTTGTTACAAGAATTCTGAGTGAGAACCACTCTGTACCCGACATTTCTGTCCCTTTAAATTAAGAATCAGCAAGTCCAAATGTTGAAATAAATCCAGATGTCTCTGAGAATGTTAAGACACCGAATGACAACATTCAGAAATCATCTGATAATCTTGATGATCTCTAGAACCCTTCAGAGAAGGAGGTTGAACCCCCCGTTATTGATGTGGATGAAGACTACTCTGACAATGACCTAATTGCAAATATCAACCCTAGCATATCTAGGAGAATGATGAACAGAAAAGGCAAGCAGGATGCTGCAAAATGTCTGACCAAAGAGAAGACTGTTGATGTTGCTCACAAGAAAACCAGGTCTGAAGGCAAGACTGGTGTAGAAACTGTGAAGACTGGACTGTCCAAAGGGAAGGTGAAAACCCGAGTACATGCTGGGAGTCTCTCAAAGCCTGTGAGACAACCAATAGCAAAGAAAAGGAAAGAGCCTGAACCTTTTGATTCTGATGAGGAATCAGAATTTGAAATTGATGCTGAAGACATTCCTCTCAGAAGGAAACCCCCTTCAAGCAAAATGGCTAAAGTTCCTGAAGTCCCCACTGACAACATTTCTTTTCACCACCTTGAAAATGCCAACAGATGGAAGTATGTTTGTTTGAAAATAATAGCCTTGGAAAGAGAACTAAACAATGGTGCCATGGATTGTAAGGAGATCATGGACCTAATCAAAGCTGCTGGACTAATGAATATTGTGGTAAAGTTTACCAAATGCTATGAAAATCTTGTCAAGGAATTCATAGTGAATTTGTCTGATGAATGTGCTGATGGAAGGTCAGCTGACTTTAAATGTGTCTATGTGAGAGGAAGAAAGGTTAATTTCTCTCCCTCTGAAATTAACAAATTCCTTGGAAGACCAGATGAGGCTTGCCCCGAACTAGAGGTTACTGACAACCAAGTATGCCAAACCATCACAACAAATCAAGTAAGGAGCTGGCCCTTAAAAGGCAAGCTGAATGCAAGCAAGCTAAGCATGAAATTTGCCATCCTGCACAAGATTGGTGCAGCCAACTGGGTTCCTACCAACCACAAATCAACCATCTCCACAGGATTGGGAAGATTCATTTATGCTGTTGGAACCAGGACAAAATTTGACTATGGCAGGTATATCTTTGATCAAACTTTAAAACATGCTGGAAGCTATGCTGTTAAAGGCCCTATTGCCTTTCCCTCCCTCCTATGTGGTATTGTCCTTGCTCAGTATCCTGACATCCTAGTGGAAAGAGATACTGTTTGCAAAAGAGCCCCTGCTCTTGGGTTGCACTATAAGCTATTTCAGGGAACTCATGTTCCTGACATTGTCATGACATCAGCTGAGATATCATCTGTCAAAACCCAGTCCAAGACATCTAATGTTATAGTTGTGCTGAAAGAAACCTGCAAAGAGCTGGAGACAAGGAAAAGGACTCTTGAGAACCTAATTGCCAGATTAGAACAGGAGGAGACTGAAGGACAAAGAAGGGAAGAGGATGCTGCTGAAGATCAGCTTAATGCTGAAGAAAGTGCCTCCTCTGAAGATGATAGTGCTTGAAGTTTGGTGGAGTTGTCAAGCTTGATGCTGGTACCTGTTGCTGCAAGTGATTTCAGATTTTGTTGTTGTTTTTATTACTCATTTTGGATGACTGTATAACATATAAGTACATGTATCTTTGGCCTATTTGTGGCTAAAGAGGGGGAGATATTTTGTGTTAATTACTTGGTAGACATTATTTTTTTCTGCAGACATATTCATTCTGCTGCTCTTTATTCTCTGATTGCTTAGGGGTTTTAGCCAAAAAAATTCCAAAGGGGGAGTTTGTAAGTGTTTAGTTATTGGCATGTATTTTTGGTAAAACCAGGTGTGTGAATGTCATGACTGATGTCATAACATTCTGGGTTATTAGGTACTTTATGCAGAAAAAGAATGGCATACAGAAGCTGCTATTTATGAGTGTGTATCTGAGCATTTTGCAATGATCACATTTATTACTTTCTACCAAAATCAGTAAACAGGATTTTTGTTGTCATAACAAATGTTAAGACATCCTGTACTGATCTAACAGTTATGCAGTTTGGTTAATTCTGAGATTTTTCAGGAATTTGGTTCATACATTCCAGAACAGAATCTCACGTGGACTTTAGGTTAACTGAGCTCAACCCTAATCTGGTTGATAAAGTCTTGTGGACAAGTCTTGAGGTTAACCCTAATTAACCCTAGCTTTTCGTGGAAGCCCTAACTGAAGAAACAGCTGCATATATATTCAACAGGAAAGCTGATTGGAAATTAACTCTTTGATAGAAGATCAATTAGGGGCTGTATAGTTTTAACTGCTGTAATCCAAGCAAGTATCATTGTGATAAGTGACTTGGAGTAGGTTTTGATTGTAAGGGTTGTGTATCACTCAAAGCTTTGAAGCAAGAGTGTTCGTGTCACTAGACTAAAGCTTTGAAGCAAGGTCAAGTTAGGTTTATGTATCACTCAAAGCTTTGAAGCACGAGTGGTTGTGTTACTTGATTAAAAGCTGTGAAGCATAATCAAGTGTATGTTCTGAAGAGTGTCTTCATTAATTCATTAGTCAATTGTTTAGTATCACTGCTGTGATTGAGGGGGAGTGAGTAGGAACTCAGGTTTAAGTTGAACTTAGATTGAAGTTGCATTGGGTAGGTCTTAAGTGAAGGAGATAAACTGGTTGGTTTATTCCTGAATTAATACCTCTTATAGTGGATTTCTTCCCTGGCTTGGTAGCCCCCAGAGTAGGTGTTGTTTCACACTGAACTGGGTAAACAATTGACTGTGTTCTTTATTGTTTTTTTATTTACTGTCTTATAGAAAGTCAGATACGGTGTCATAACATTCACTGTGACATTGAGTATCTGCTGCCAGAATTTCACTGTTCTCTACTCGACACCAGGCAACTTGCTCCTCTTCCGCGCAACTCTTCCAGTCAACATACATAACTTCTAATTCTCTAACTAAAAAAAATCCTTGTGTCAGCTTAACCTTATATATCAATCCTATTGGGCCTAACCTACACACCCCCACTTTACTACTTCCAACCAATAACATAAGTCCAACATTATATATTCCAACATTATAAATATTATTAACTAACTACTTATTTAATTGATAATAATCCAACAACTTATACCAATAATTCTCAACATCTCGCAACTTCGACAAATAATCCAAAAATAATTTAATTAAATAACTAATTAAATTAACGGGCATTACAACTCTCCCCCACTTAGAATATTTTCGTTCTAAAAAATTTACCTCATTCAAACAACTCAGGATAGGAGTCCCGCATCTTGCTTTCCAACACCTAAGTCATGCTTTCTCCGACAACTTCTAACCAGACTACTTTCACCAAAGAAATCTCCTTGCCTCTTAAAGTGTTCATTTGAAGATCCGTGATTCATACAGGCATCGTCTCCATAGTAAGGTTATCCCGTACTTGCACATCATCCATATGAATCACATGAGATGGATCTGAAATATACTTTCAGAGTTGTGACACATGAAACACATCATGCAAATTCGAAAGATTAGGCGGTAAAGCCACTCTATAAGCAACATTCCCAACTCTTTCCAAAATATTCTACGGACCAATAAAACGAGAAGTGGGCTTCTTAGACTTCAATGCTCGCCCAACACCAGTTACAAGTGTAACTCTCAGAAACACATGGTCACCTGCTTGAAATTCTAAGCCTTTCCTTCGCTTGTCATGATAACTCTTCTGTCTACTTTGGGAAGCTTTCATCTTTTCTCGAATCAACTTCACCTTCTCAGTAGTCTCACGAACAATTTCCAGTCCCAGCACTACACTTTCTCTATATTCATGCCAACATAAAGGAGTTCTACATCTTCGACCATACAACGCTTCAAAAGGTGTCGTTCCAATACTAGAATGGTAACTATTATTATAAGTGAACTCTATTAACGAAAGATAAGTATCCCGCGAACCTCCCTATTCAAGAACACATGTTCTCAATAAATCTTCTAACGACTGAATAGTCCTTTCTATCTGACCATCCATCTGAGGGTGATACGCCGAACTCAACCTCAACTTAGAACCCAACGCTTCTTGCAAACTCTTCCAAAAATCAGACGTAAACCTCGGATCTCTACACGACACAATGCACAAAGGAAGACCATGCAACTTTACAATTACACAAGTGTAAATCTCTGCCAACTTTGATACTGGAAAACTGATGTTAATAGGAATAAAATGAGCCGACTTTGTAAGCCTATCAACAATCACCCAAATTGTATCATGTCCCCTTGAAGTATTAGGTAACCCCGTCACAAAGTCCATCAAAATGCTATCCCATTTCCATTCTGGAACTTATAACGGTTGCATCAACCCTGCAGGCTTCTGATGTTCAACTTTTGACTTCTGACAAGTCAAACATGCATACACAAACCGAGCTACATCACTCTTCATCCCAGGCCACCAAAACAAATTCTTCAAATCCTGATACATCTTTGTAGCTCCAGGATGAATGCTCAACTTGCTTCTATGACTCTCTTCAAGATCACTTTCTTCATCTCTATATCATCAGGAATACAAATTCGATTATGAAATATCAACACACCTTGCACATCTAACTTAAAATCACTATTCTCAGACTGATCGATCCCAACAGTCTTAAAAATTCTTCCAATAAATAGAGGCATCAATAAGGCATAAGCCTTCTTCGCAATTTTCCAATCCAGGCCGTCGCAGAGTATGCAAATGTATATGACTCAATAAATGCATTATCACATACTCATAACAATCATCATTTATCGCAAGGCATACGCCTATATCACCATTATTACCAGTAAATAGAGGTAATTCATCATCATTTAAAATTCCATGCAACTTCACATTATCAACAAGAATTCACAGCAACAATCACAAAAACACAACAACTCAACATAAATCAACATTGTCCATAAGCCTACTACCCCAGTCAACGATTCAATCATTAGCAAAATCGGACGACAACTTAACACTAATTCACACAACACTGGTAACGACCAAAAAATAGCATGTACGGGCAAAAGGAATAGGGAACTACGTGCCCCTCGACTTGCATAGCAACTAGGTCAGCATAACAACTAATTCATACTCCTCGACACACACAAAGAAACAGAATAACAACTAACTTATGCTCCTCGACACGTCCTGCAACCTAATACCGTTTGACAATCTAACACATAATCCCGGACACGCCTCACAGCCTAAATGCCGCTTGGTACTTAACACTATCAACATCCTCCACGACCACTAGTTCGGCCAACAACACAGACACAATACCATGTCTTAACAACCATGCCACTATAATTCATAATTTTCGGCCAACGGCTTGGAATAACACAACAATGACATTTATATTTCCTATCAACAAATTCATTAATCATACAAGAAAGTCACGCAGAAACCTCCATAAAACGACCACTTCAACACTTTACAAATTTTCCTGCCAACCGCTCGAAATATCCTAACGTCCTAATGACCACTCCGACCAGTGATCAACTATCCTAACATATCCATCGATTAAACCAGGAAGTTACACAGATAACTCAAAACATCCACAACAAACAACCGGGAAACTTCTAATAACATGTTCATTAAACAGTCGTTCGGCACTTCCCAACGACTACAACATGAATAGATGGGAAACTTCGATAGCAAATTCAGAAACATCAACATACAATAGGTCTACAATGACCAATTCCCACGTAAGACACATCATAAATGCCATTATAAGGTCAGAATCTCACGCTTACCTGGTGTGATACGGTGGGAGAACTGACTTGAGGTTTTGCGTTTTATGTTTGCAAATGTTTCGGTTTACCAAGAGTCGCCACCGACTTTTTATTTTATCCTAAGGAAAGGTCAAAAAGCACAGGAAAGACCTTTGAGATGTTTTCTTGAGTTCGAGGAGTAGATTATAGAAAGGGAAGGTATTAGCATCCTTTCTATCCATGGTTATCCATGGGCTCTTAGTTACTTGTTTAGATCACTTGCTTTGCTTTTCAATTGTTTGAAATGGTGCTCTTCAATTGTTTTAAATGGTGCTTTGTGTGTGGTTTTGAAAGATATTTTGAAAAGAGGCCATCGTTGTGGCAACCTTTGTAATGATTCTTGTTTGAATGTATACAAAGGTGTTTTTGTTTTTGAAAGGTTTTTTTAAATGTTGGAAAGTAGGATTTTGAAATTGTGTTTGTGAAGTGCGTTTGAAGATAGCAAGGATGTTTTTGCAAGCTTTTGATCAAGTAACTAAGAGTTATCTACCCTATTTTACTCAAAGATCTTTCTTATGTTTTTTAACCCTTTTAACAGTGTTGTTTCACCATTGTATTTGGTGAACAACCTTGTGTTAGGATGTTAAACGGGACATGCGCGGGTCATCGTATAGACCATGATAGCAATGGTGTCAAGTATTTTTGGTAATTTTCTTAAGGGACTTGATCATTTTGTTTAGGCAACTCAGATAGCGTCATCGAGGGACTATGATCTTTTGTTTTGTTTTTGTTTTGCCAAAGTACTTAACATGCATACCATGGCCTATTTTTGAAGGCAACAAGTGGATTGTAACCCTAGGGGTGCAAGTGTGCATTGTGTTTGTTTTTTCATGCATTTTTGTCTTTGATTAGGTCAAACTACTTGTTGGTTTTTTAATTTTGCATACAAACCCTAATTCTCTAATCATGGCATAATTGAAAGCATTAGGTGCGTAAAAATAAATCTAAGCTATTACAACTTTGATATAGAGAGGGGGGTACAATTTTGAATAGGGAATTATTTTGCAAGAAATTAAAACCCTAATTACTATTAAATCTAAATTGAATTCTTTGTGCAAATAAAATAAATGGGCAATATTTAATTAAACAAGATAAATAAATATTAAATAAGATGTATTATGCAAAAAGAATTCTTATTTGTCCATATATGCAAAAGTATTTTTTAATGTAAAAAAGGTGTAAAGAAATAAATAAAAGATTAATTTTATTTGTTTTAGGGTAAAAACCCTAATTTTTTTAAGAAAATAAATATAATGTATTATTTATGCACAAAAAAATATATTAATATGTATAAAAATGAAATATATCTAAAAAGGGGTATTTTTAGTATAAATAATAATAAAAATAAAAATGTAATATTTTTGTATTTTTATTTCTAAGTATTTAATAAAATAAAAATGTAATTCTTTTTGCATAATACATCTTATTTAATATTTATTTATCTTGTTTAATTAAATATTGCCCATTTATTTTATTTGCACAAAGAATTCAATTTAGATGTAATAGTAATTAGGGTTTTAATTTCTTGAAAAATAATCCCCTATTCAAAATTGTACCCCCCTCTCTATATCAAAGTTGTAATAGCTTAGATTTATTTTTACGCACCTAATGCTTTCAATTATGCCATGATTAGAGAATTAGGGTTTGTATGCAAAATTAAAAAACCAACAAGTAGTTTGACCTAATCAAAGACAAAAATGCATGAAAAAACAAACACAATGCACACTTGCACCCCTAGGGTTACAATCCACTTGTTGCCTTCAAAAATAGGTCATGGTATGCATGTTAAGTACTTTGGCAAAACAAAAACAAAACAAAAGATCATAGTCCCTCGATGACGCTATCTGAGTTTCCTAAACAAAATGATCAAGTCCCTTAAGAAAATTACCAAAAATACTTGACACCATTGCTATCATGGTCTATACGATGACCCGCGCCTGTCCCGTTTAACATCCTAACACAAGGTTGTTCACCAAATACAATGGTGAAACAACACTGTTAAAAGGGTTAAAAAACATAAGATGTATTATGCAAAAAGAATTTTTATTTGTCCATATATGCAAAAGTATTTTTTAATGTAAAAAAGGTGTAAAGAAATAAATAAAAGATTAATTTTATTTGTTTTAGGGAAAAAACCCTAATTTTTTTAAGAAAATAAATATAATGTATTATTTATGCACAAAAAATTATATTAATATGTATAAAAATGAAATATATCTAAAAAGGGGTATTTTTAGTATAAATAATAATAAAAATAAAAATGTAATATTTTTGTATTTTTATTTCTAAGTATTTAATAAAATAAAAGTATATATATATATATATATATATATATATATATATATATATATATATATATATATATATATATATATATATATATATATATATATATATATATATATATATATATATATATATATATATATATATATATATATATATATATATATATATATATATATATATATATATATATATATATATATATATATATATATATATATATATATATATATATATATATATATATATATATATATATATATATATATATATATATTAAATATGTTAAGTGTGTATAAAATAAAAATAAAATATTTACAAAAATATATATTTTCAAGAAAATATTTTCAATGTTAATAAAAATAAGAAATGAAAATAAAAACATTATTTACATTATTTTCAAGTTTAAACAAAATAATATACAAGTAAATAAAATATTTTAATACTAGTAATAATTAAAATAAATATCAAATAAATGTAAAAATTATGAAAAATATTTTTTAAGCATTTTTTATGGTTGGAAATAAATAAACAAAGTCAGAAATAAAATTAAAATATAAAAATGACAAAATATAAAGGAAATGGGCCAGGGGGTGCATTTAGCAAAAGGAGTGTGTTAGAAGCAAGAAATCAAGCCCAGCTCATTAGCTTCATCTTCTTCCTTGTGACAAACAGAAAACACGCGCCCTGTATCCATCTTTGAACATCCTGGAAACGTGACTTTTTGCCAAAACTTACAACATCAAACTTGTAGAGCATCAAACAACGATTTCGACCATATAAAACATTAAATCTAACTCTCAAAGACCAGAGAGAATTTCTCTGGCCCTAAAATCTAACCTAACTTTTTCAACATGTTCATGGATGAAATTCTCCTAGCACGATTAATATAAATGAAAACTGAGCATATGTATGGTTTCAGGGCAATGAGTACAACATCTTTTATTCACAAACCTAAGGCTAAATGTTCCTAAATAGAGAGATAGAAGTTCATGAAAAACCTGTTTCAGTTGGGCACGAGTTGGACAATGCAGCAACTTTCAGTGAGGCCTGAGGTTCTTTTGAGCTTGCTTGATGTTCCCTGAACCTTTCCCAATGCTTAGTTTGTTTTGAAGTGGCCTGAATCATTCTACAGAACTCAACCTGCAAAGCTTCCAAACAAAAATGGTGAACACTGTAAATGGAGTTATAGTTGGCAATGGAGGTTTGGGATAGCTTGAGTGAGTTGAGTGGAAGGTATTGGAACTGATTGCAAGAAAAACGCACGAGTGGAATGTGATTTGGCTTGTGATTTGCAGGTCCTGCCCTGTTTTGTAAGAAAATGTGGTTTTTACGCCCAAGGGGGTTTTAGAGGTGAAAGGCTCGTGTTTCTGGCTTACAAGGATATGCAAAACTTGTTTGAAACCTTGGCTTTAGTTGATTTTATCAGATGTGTGAGTTATGGACTTTTGGTACAATGCCTTGGTTTTGAAGCAAAATGTGAGAGTTGACAATGCAAGGCTGTACTGGCTTGGAACCTAGCTGCACAAAGTTGTTGAGCTTTGCCTGACATTAGGGAGCCTTGTTTGCAGCAAAAGCCTTGGTGTGTGGCTCAAGAAATGAAACTTGACATAAAGCATGCTTTATGTAAATGGAAGTGTGATCTTTTTGCCCAAAATGGAAATGTTCATTGTATAATGCTCCCTTGATTAGAACAATGCCTCTAACCAATGTATTTGAATTCAATTTTTGAGTGTAAATTGGTTTAGAGGCCTGTAATTATGTACTAAGCTAGTTTGGTCAGATTTTGCAAGTGGTATGAGCATGTATTGGCCATGGTTACAAAGTGAGTTTTTGCCAACTTCAAGCATTCGATTCTCCCTAACCACAAATGTGTTTGAGGAGTTATTAGACAATTTGGAAAGATTGCAACATGTACTATAATCCATCTTTGAAATGCAACTTGATACTCCAAGTGGAACTATGTGAAAAATGGCTAAGAAGATGGGTCAAAATCCTGCCTAAACTAGGGCAAAATTTCTCTAAGTTAAAAGTTTTAGATACCCTTGTTCCAAAAATCTTAACTTCCAAGCCTATTTTGAGAAAACTTTGTGAATCAAAGTTGTAGAATTTGTGATGGGCTACAACTTTCATGTTTTAAGTTTTGTTTGAATCCATTTTCATCTTGGTGAAAATGTGGGACAAAGTTAGGAAAAATTAAGAAAATTTCATAACTTAGAAAATTTTCTAAGTTATGAAAATTTTCAATTTCAAACCCTAATTTGTAATTTTGGGTTTCTTGAGGAACTAGTTTCATAATTTGACATATCTTGATGGAAAATGACCCTTGGCACTGGATTTTGACCAAAAAGTCAAAGTTTGACTTTTCAGTGTACATTCAAATTTTGATCAGTTGATTGAAAAATTCATCTGTCAATCCTATGCATTTGAGATCTTTTGAACTTGTTGAATAGGTTAATATAATTTCATTGAGTCCTTGAGTCCATGGTTGAGCTTGATTTGTCATTGGTTAGGTCAAACAGTCAAAAATTGCCTTTGTGCAGTCAAAACCCTAAAAATGACCATTTTGCCCTTTTGGTGATCTGATCAAATTTCTTATGGAATTATGGTCCAAACTTGATCAAATTATTCATATGAGTTCATAATGTTGATGTGGTTCAAAATTTATGAGGTTTGACTGTCAATTGGCCACAGTTGACTTTTTCCCCAATACAATTGATTTCTAGGTCAACTGTCCAATTGACTGGGCAAAAATTTGATTCAAGGCTTGAAACTTGGTATAGACAAACTTAAGAGTCCAACATGAAGTATGAAACAATTTGGGAACTGAAAGTCCAAAAATCCTTGTGCACACTCAAACCCTAATTTAGGTCAATAATGCAAGGAGATGTCTTGAGCAGAGCAAACCCTAGCTTGGTCTTGAGTTCCAAGAGTCTTGTGATGAGAAATGTTGATAGAATGAGAGGGAAAATTTTGGGGTACAACACCTGGATTGAAGGTCGCTCAACCAAAGCACCAGCCGTAATCCTTGCTTTGCTCTGCTCAACACCGGGCAGCTTTCTCCTCTTCCGCGCAGCTCTTCCGATCAACGTACAAAACTTCTTATTCTCAAACTAAAACAAATCCTTGTGTCAGCCTAACCTTATATATCAATTCTATTGGGCCTAACCTACACACCCCCAATTTACTACTTCCAACCAATAACATAAGTCCAACATTATATATTCCAACATTTTAATTATTATTAATTAACTAATTAATTAATTAATAATAATCCAGCAACTTATACCAATAATTATCAACATCTCGCAACTTCGACAAATAATCCAAAAATAATTTAATTAAATAATTAATTAAATTAACGGGTGTTACAAACACAGTTATTTTTATCCTGGTTCGCTGTTAACTAAGCTACTCCAATCCACCCCCTCAAGGATGATTTCTCCTTCAACAAGGACTTAATCCACTATAACAAAACTGATTACAAACAACCCACAATAATTCTGATCAACCTTTACTAGCACCCCCAATAAGTTTATTGATCCTTATTGCAAATCCACTCAAACTGCAGCAAGAGTCTTCTTGAGATCTGACCATTACTTGGTCTCCCAAGGAATCAACAACAGTTGAATACTTTCTATGTATTACATATTTCTTCTTTTTAAGAAGATTACACAAACGTTTCAATACACAGAAAAACACCTAAGTGTTCTACAAAACTATACACATATAATTTCTCTACAGAGTTTGCATAATGCTTTAGTGTAGTTTTGTTGAGCTTGATTTAATCCGATATATTTGCCGTTGTAATGTTGATTCTTGCTTTTCTTCACCTTCCAAGTCTTTCCTTTATAGCTTGTAAAAAAGATCTGTTGAAAGGGTGGAAAGGTAATCGAAAATCTAGTTGTTGATTCTCAACGGTCATAATGAGAGTGGTCACAGTAAAGTATGAAAGGACTATCATTGCGCCACTCTAGAAGAGTAGAGGTCACAAACACTTTATGTACCTTTTGTACACCATCAGACGTTAACCATTTTGAACTTCTTCTTATCTTTAGAGGCTTCAGATATTTTGAATGTTGAAGCTTGTTGTAGAAGATTTACTCTTACGTATTAGAACCTAAGTCTTGGAGTCTTCAGAACTTGTCTCATCAGAATCTTGTCTTCGGAGTCTTCAACACTTGGTCATATGAACTTGCTTTTCTTCAGATCATCAAAACATGTTCCGCAAAACCTTGTCTTCATAATCTTCAGAACTAGTAACACACAGAAGTAGATTTTTAGAAGGTCTCCAAAGCTTAACCACCAAGTCACAATTAGAACCTCTTGTACTAACGTTCCTAAGACACGTTGCGTAAGACATATTCAGAATCTTGACTTCAGCTATAACACGTAACCACATGTTTTCTTCCAGATTTTATGCTCAGAATCTGATGATGTCACACGTCATGTATCAGAGTCAGAACATTATAGCAGCAGCTACACACTAGAACGAAACCATTAGAGCATACAATTATTCTCTATGATATCATGTAATGGTATCATCAAAATCTTAAGGCCAGATGTAAAAACACTTCTTGTTCTTACAAATGACAACTATGAAGAACATAATAGATATTCAACATGATAAAGATGCAATATGATCATGACAAACTGTGAAGAACATAATACATAACCAGCATGATAAGATGCAACATAATAACAACTGTAGAAAGATCTGAAAAGATGAAATTCATCATAATAAAGTTGCAACCATTAAAAAGGTCAATCAATATACTTAAAGCAGTTAAAAATGCAAGCCATGACTTTGTAAGTGTGACACGGTGGGAGAACTGACTTTTTGTTTCGCGTTTGTGTTTGCAAATGTTGCGGTTAGCAAGAGTCGCCACCTACTTTTCTTTTATCCAATAAGGAAAGGTGAAAAAGCACAGGAAAGACATTTAGAGATGTTTTCTTGAGTTCGGGGGGTAGATTATGAAAAGGGAAGGTATTAGCACCTTTTTCATCCATGGTTTTCCATGGGCTCTTAGTTGCTTGCTAGATCACTTGCTTTTGTTTGAATGTGTGCTTGTGATGTGGATTTTTGAAAGTATTTTGAAAATGTGACATTGTAATGATTCTCGTCTCTATAAGAATGCATACAAAGTGTTTTTTCGAAAATAGTTCAAAGAGGTGTTTGTGAAATGTGTTTTTGAAAGTGATTTTAAAAAAGGGTTTTGTTTGTAATGGCTCTCGTCTCTATAAGAATGCATACAAAGTGCTGTCTTTCGAAAATGCTTCAAAGTGAGGGTTTCGGTGTATAGAATGTTTTTGTTGTGAGCAAGTAAGCAACTAGGAGCAAATCTACCTACTCAAAAGGTCTTAATTATTCTTTTCCTCCTCCTTTAGATGTTGATATCTTACCATTGATTTGGTGAGAAGCCCCATCGTTAGATGTGTAAGGGAAGAGTGTGGGATGTTTGTGTAGTCATAGAAGGCAACCTATGGGACGTTTTAGTAATGTCGTTTAGGGACTAGATCGTTTACCAAAGGCAACATCGAGGGACTACGATCTTTTATCGAGGGTCTTTTGCTAAAACGCCCATGTTCGAGGGACATGACTAATTTTTAGGAAACAAGTGGAGTTAACCTTAAGGGTGCGTGTGTGCAAAATGTGTTTGATTGCATGCATTTAGTCTTGCTTTTAGGTTGTCTATTTTATTGTTTTCATGTCTTGCCATACACACCTTAATTACTAGCGTTTACATTTGAAAGCGATAAATTACGGAAATGTAAAGTCCTACGCTATTACAATATTTTAGGGTTGGGGGTACATATTTACAAATGGGGGTTGCAAATAACATTAAATCCTAAGTTACTATTACAACCATATTGAATGTACAAGAAAATTTAAAATGAACTTGTTTAGAAAATGGTTTTTTGCCTTAACGAATTTAGGAAGAAAAAAAAAGGGAAATAAATTAATTAATAAAAGAAAATATTTTCATGTCTTTTTTATATTAATAAAAAAGGGAGTTAATATTAAAAATGATAAAAAGGAAAATAAATGAATAAATAGGAACAACGTGCCACTGCAAGTAAACTAAACAAGGATCAGATGTTCTGAAGCCAAGCGCGTGGTGACTCAGAAGGGAACGTCAATGGAATCAGAAGCTCTGGATTGTTACACTCTGAGGTCCTGCAAAACACATTAGAGGGAAAACACAGAAATTATGGGTGGTATTCTGACAGTGAGCCAAAAGTCAGAGGTTATGTATTACACTAAAACAGTGAGTAAACATCAGGAATTCAGTGTATTGTCAGCATGTGAAAATCAGAAACTCTGAGTGTTTAAAATAGCGAGGGGAAGCATCAGAAGTTCAGTGTGTTTGACATGTAGGGAGAACTCAGAAGTTCTATGCTGTGTTAGAACAGTGAGTGAAAAACAGAAGTTTTATGTGTTGCAATGGTGAGTGAAAAATAGAAGTTTTGTGTTACACTTCAACTCTTTCCTTATATCAATCAGCACAATAATAACTTAATCAGTTTTCAGCAAACAGCAAATCAGAAGGATAAAAGCACAACAATTTATGGAAGTTCTGATCCTGGTCCTGAGTCTAACCTTAATCAGGAAGTTCTGATCCACATTTTTCCTACTTACGCAGTGATACTGACAACCTCAATACTATGGCATTTACATGTTTGATGATGTTCTAAATGAGAAGATGTAGAGTCAGGGAGACTTACCTTGAAGCTGGAGCGTGTGTTTGGGACTTGAGCTGCTGCCTTCAGGTATTCTAGAGTTCGCAAGAGCAACGAACGAGAAAATACCAAGTTCTTTTACTTCAAGGGAAGACCAAGGGTTTTGGTTTTTCTGTTTGGGAATTCTGGATTTTTTTATGAAGGTTTCACAGTTTTCTTTTCCCTCTTTTTGACAATTCTCTCTCTCCCAAAAGCCAACCCCTTGAAAGTGTGATGAAGAAACTTATTTATAGATGAATTTGTTATGGTTTTGGGGGGGAAATGGGAATTAAACTTTTGGCACACTGTTCCATTGCTTTTTGATCACAACCTTTTGTATTTGATAAAAATACAGGATTTGGAAAAATGCAGGCGTGGACTGGATTAACTGCTGGTTAGAGCATTGTGCTGTAGCAGTGCAGCAGGTTATTTAAACGAGGTCTTGGGATTTGGTGATGTTCTGATCGCAAAAGATCATAAACGTAACCTTCAAATGCTGAAGGGGCATGTTCTGACCAGAGCGTTGAACACGGCCTT
The DNA here is from genome assembly GCA_948472305.1 of Vicia faba. NCBI lineage: Eukaryota > Viridiplantae > Streptophyta > Magnoliopsida > Fabales > Fabaceae > Vicia > Vicia faba. The sequence goes on along the minus strand of OX451739.1, from coordinate 1,016,441,529 downwards.
CATATGCTGGAGAATCATATTCTGACCCAAGAGCATCGCTTCTACATATTCTGATTGAAGCATCATGTTCTGAACCGTGTTTGCAACTTCTGACTGCACTTGCATGGAGGCTGGCTCATAAGTTCTGAAGTATCATATTCTCTTAACACTTAGAAAATTTTCTAAATGCTTAGAAATTTGATTTTTTCAAAGTAACTTCTGACTTCTGATTTTTTTGATGAACCAATTTCATGTTTTGATGAAATATAATTGTTGAAACTTGATTTGAATCTAAAAGTCAAAGTTTGGCTTTTCATTGTGTTTTTGACCATTTTGCTCTTGTGAATGATTTTCTTGAAAAGTTGTAATTCAAGACTTGAAACTGGATGGAGGCAAACCCGAGGGTGCAGGTTGATCTTTTGAGAAATGAGAGGGTAAATTTGAGGTACAACAGTAAGGATTGACAAAAATTTCAGACATAGATAAAGCTTCATTAACAAAGTCGTAAATAGGCCATATCATACATCTTTAAATCATCCAAGTAAATAGAATATGTGTGAATCTAACTACTAAAAGCCAATGTATAAGAGGTCGTAAACAGGTCATTTCATATATAAACAAAATGTGATAAATATAGAGGAAACTATCCTTAGGCAATAACATCACGACCTACAAAAAATATTGTCTCAATTAGCTATTTATGCAGGTAATATGTGAGTGTTCCATTTATTTCGAAATAAGTGACACCCCATGTTTGATTTATCATTTTCTGCTTCTTGACATATTTTGTTGACTACGCCCATATGTTTGTTGACCATAAAATCTTAACTCTTTTAGGTTAATGGCGCAATAAATATAGAATAAATATAGAATATAATTATAAAATCTAGTTATCTTGTCTTACTCTTCTTTTGATTAAATATAGATAGAGGAAACTAGATTTTTTTTTTGAATAACCAAGTATTAAAAAAAAACGCAAATAACCACGTTTCGAAAAAAGTACGCAAATAACCATGTTTCAGATGACTCTTCAAAGGAGGAGACATCTCACTTGGCGCCTACACCCATTATTTAAGGGGAGGCGCCATCTCACTTGGCGCCTAGGTGCTTAGGGCATGCCCTAAGCCAAGTGAGATGGCGCCTAAGTGCAATTCTAGGGTAAATTTCACTTTTTTTTTCGGTCCGGTGCGTCGCGTATTGGATACAGGGTCAACAAAATTGACTTTTTATTATAAAAAAAATAATTACATTCAAATGTATTACATTAAAAAAACAGATAAAAAACAGATAAATCAGTGATCCCCCGGAACCCGGTAATGACCCCCGGTTCCGCATCCCCGTCCTCGCCTTTCCCGTGCTGGGTGTCATCGTGTTTCCTGCTGTGGCAGGGTCGATAGCCCAGAGAAGTAAATGCGTTCCGAATCCATGAAATCAGTCATATCTCCATATCTAGAAGATCCGCTTTGGTACAGTCGGCTACCCATACCCTCAAAGTTTGGTCGTGTTGGCGGTGGGTGGGGTTCCATGGTGGGTCTGTAGAATTGATCGTCTGAGTACAGGGGATAGAAAGGAAATGGATCTTGGGGTGTTTGGTATTGAGGATGTTGGGTGGTTTGGTGATACTGTGGTTGATGGTAAGCTGGGTCGGTTGGTTCGTAATCTTCCGACATTCTCAGATCAGGGCTAAGGCTGGATGTTGAGGGGCCCATATTGGGATATACGGAAGACTGAAATTGTGTATGGGGTATGCGGGTGTGTTGGTATTGTGATCGGTATTGCGGTTGGGTGTGAGGCATATGGGGGTATTGGTACTGAGGTGGTGATTGTGGTTGGTTGTGGGGCATTTGAGTGTAATTTTGTTGTGGTGGGGACTATGGTTGGGTGTTTGTGGTTTTGTTTCGTCTGGGGGGTTGGTGGGAGGTTGATGTGTGTTGGATTTGTTGTTGGGGAAACGACGGTTGTGCCTATTGTGTTCGTGGGTCAACTAAATACCTTGGATGAGACACGTGCATTTCAGGGTTACTAACCGACCTATACCAAGATAAATATTGATTCGTGTGTGTAGAGCTTTCATGTGTGTAGAGCTTTCTCAATTCATATTCTATAAAATATTTAATTTTGATAAATGACACTACAAATATAGAATGTGATCATAAAATCGAATCATTCGATTTTACTCTATTTTTGATTAAACTCTAGAGTCCTTGTAATTATAATAGACTAGAGAAAATTTTGGCCAGCCTACGTTCGACTGTGTTTGTGTAACATTACTAAAAACCTTTAACTAACTCTTAAATTGTTAGGTATATTAATTTCGGCCTATACTTTGACTATTTTTAAGTGTAAAATAAAACTAGAATCAATATCATATAGTCAAAATTATAAAAAGATGATTTAATTGTATTTTATACCCCAATTATAAGAATTGTGCAATTTTTATCTCCGATTCATTTAGCAATTTTGATCCCATAACATTATAAGCCAAAATACTATTAAGAAAAAAAAAATCAATAATCAAGAACATTTAAATAAAATAATAAGAGATCTTTTTAAATTTAATCAGAAACTCAGTCATGTGTAAACATTAATATTAAATTTTTTCAAAATAGAATTTTATCGTTGATTATAATAATACTCTTAATTAGGAAGATTAGTGTTTACAATTGCAATATCATATTTTTATTTAAAAAAATGAAAATATATCACTATAGTGAAATCCAAGAGTTACTAGCCATGGCTTTCATCTACACGAATAAATTGCATTATCCATCAAAGAAATTGTATGCTACCTTCCTTTTGCATTATTAATCACAGAAATTGTACGTTACCTTCGTTTTGATGAGTTGTCCATTAGTCATTAAAATTAATATAAATACCAAAAACAGTCCCCATTTCAATTATACTCAACCCATCGCCACCATTTTCTTGTACCAACAAAAGCACCACTCAGTTGCTCCGCGAACTCGCCACGGTTTCACTTTTATTGCTCGCACTCTACTACTCAGCCTCATGCATATATCTACTCTTACAGTTTTCACAACCTTAACTCAAACCATTCTCTTCTTCTTACTTCATCCAATCATTTCCATCAATATAGTTAACTCTTTTTGCTACAAGTTTTCATCATTTCAAACAACTATGTCTTCTTCTTCTTCTACTTCCAAAAGACACCCAACATACCACGGAATTCGATGCCGTGGAGGAAAATGGGTCACTGAAATCCGTGAGCCTCGCAAAACCAACCGCATATGGCTAGGCACATTCTCCACTCCTGACATGGCTGCCGCAGCTTACGACGTTGCCGCTTTGGCTCTCAAAGGTCCCGACGCAGTGCTCAACTTTCCTCACAGAGCTTGCATGTATCCAGTCCCGCCTTCCAATTCTGCCGATGACATTCGTAACGCTGCCATTGCTGCAGCTGAATTCATGAACGCTGAATACCGCAATGATGCTGGTTTTGAAGTTAATCCTTCGTATCAAGCTCATCAGTTTCTTGATGAGGAAGCTATATTCTCCATGCCAAGTTTGATGGTAGCAATGGCCGAGGGAATGATGCTTTCACCTCCCAGAATGAATCCACCACCCTCTGATTACTCACATGATCAATATTACACTATGGGACAAAGTTTGTGGAACCATTTTTGATCAACCACGCTCTCTCCATTTATAATATACATATGATATAAATTATAACTAGTACTTTTTTTTCTTCTTTCCTAATCCCATGCACCAATCAAAGTAATTAAACTACTATAGTATATATAATGTCTTGTTAATCCAACTCAATCGGTAGTTGCCGGGACATCCGATTAGAGAGACAATTCAAATTTAATCACCATGAAATGGAAGTTCTGCTAATTAGACTAAGAAAAAAAATACTATATATAACGGAATAGGAAAATGTATCTGGCCCATATCATGCATCGCAGTGATCATGATTAGCTAGAGAGTATGTGTTTTGATGCTTGTGGGATCAATTAGTCTAGGTCTGATTGCATGTATCAGAACTTTTTCTAATGAGGCGTGAGTTTCTTGGTGCTGTATATAGTTTTTCTTTTGTTTATATGTTATATGCGTGATTAATAATGATGTTTAAAGAGTAATAATAGGGGACAAAAACTTGAAACCACCAACACCAGGACAAAACCAAATAGGGAAGACTTCTATTGCGATGCAAAAGTTATAAAAGGCATGCATGTTTGGTTGCTTTGCGTGGAAGTTGAATGATAATATGTAAATAATTTTTTATTTTTTATTTGCAAAAGCAAAGTAAATTTATAGTATATATAATAATCAGACCCAACATAAGAAGTGCAAAGATGGAATAGTACAAGACGAGTCCAAAGATAACTAGCCAATAACATACAAAAAGCATCCAATATTGTTTAGTATCTCTTTCAAAGAAGCGGTTTCTCCACTACCTGCTGCTCAAGAACCTCTGCGTTTTCAAAATCTTAATAATTGTCAATCGTCTTTTTCTGGAAGTTACAAGTGGCTTGATACGGATTTGGATGATGAGAAGGTTTCTTCCTTCTCCAAATGCTTAGTAGGGGTGATGAAACCAAAAATCCAGCTCTCATCTATCCTTGATCAGTTTCACGGCTTCCCATTCATCATACTCTCTCCTTTGGGGAGAATACGTTCACCAAAGCTCTGCGGTGGAAGGCTTGTTAGATGATTTTTGTGCAAATGAAAGCTTGGTTTGGAGTATGTTCTTCGTGACTTGTTGATATTGCAAGAAGAGAATATGGAAAGAGAAGTTTTCATTATTCTTCAATAATATGTTACATAATAGTGTAGAGAGTATTTATATATTACTAGATGATGCCTACTCTACCAGTATATATTATTGTTATATCTACACAAGGCTAACTTATATCTACAATATAGTGGTTATGTTGATACCTTCCCACGAGTTGGGATATGGATATTACATAATCTTAATTTGGACAGAAGAGAGTTAAACAAAGGAGAATGTAAAGGTTTGGTTAGGACATCAGCCTGTTGTGAACTAGAAGGTACATGAAGAAGATGAACCAGCTTCGAAACCAGTTTTTTTCATATCATATGATAATCTAATTCAATATGTTTACTGCGTTCGTGAAAAGTTAGATTATGTGCAAGGTAGATAGCATATTTGCGATCACAATATATTGATGCAGGATCGGGAAATGTGATACAGAAATCTTTAAAAAGATAACACAACCACTATATTTCACAAGAGATGCCAATACCTTATACTATGTTTCAGTAGAGGATCTAGAGACAGTGTTATGCTTCTTTGAACGCCATGAAAGAAAGGAATTGTCAAGAAGAACACAAAAGTCGTGACGGATTTCCTAAAATCAGAGCATCATGCCCAATCTGAATCTGCAAAGCCATGAAGCTTGAGTGCACTAAAACTGGAAAATAACACCTCTTGTGCAAGGAAAGCCTTCAGGAATCTAAGGACACGGGTAACAGCTTGATAGTGAGAAGTAAAAGGATTGACAACAAACTGACTAAGGTATTGTACATAGTAAGAAATATCAGGGAGGGTATTAGTGATGTACAAGAGTATGACAATCAATTTTCTATATGAGTAACAATCATCTAATAGAGCTCCTTTAGTAGAAGAAAGTTTGGTGCTAGGGTCAATATGGTAGAAATAGGTTTGGCCCCAAGAAATCTTGTATCTTCAAGCAATTCCAAAACATACTTCCCCTGATTTAGAAATATGCCAGAAGTAGATCTAGCAATCTCCAGGCCTAGGAAGTATCAGAGCTGACCAAGATCCTTTATACGAAATTTGTGATCCAAGAAAGCCTTGACATTGTTGATTTATGTGATAGAGTCTCCTGCAAAAACTATATCATCAACATACATAAGAAGAGTAGTGAAACCATGTGAAGTGCTTTTTGTGTACAATTAATGATCACCTGCAAATTGTCGATAGCCCAAGGATATTAAAGCAGGAGACAATTTGACATGCCACTACAAGGATATTGTGAGCTTACATACCTTGTTGGAATCAAAATACCATATCCAGGAGGTATCCATGAGGAAGGGACTTATATACCTCCTCATTGATATCCCTGAAATTCTGGCTACAGATACTCAATGTCACGTCCAATGTTATGACACCGTATCTGACTTACTATATGACAGTAAATACAAAAGCAGTAAATAACACAGTCAATTGTTTACCCAGTTCAGTGTGCAACAACACCTACTCTGGGGGCTACCAAGCCAGGGAGAGAATCCACTATAAGAGATGTTAATTCAGGAATAAACCAACCAGTTTATCTCCTTCACTTAAGACCTACCCAATGCAATTCTAATCTAAGTACAACTTAAACCTGAGTTCCTACTCACTCCCCCTCAATCACAGCAGTGATACATAAACCACTTTGACTTGAGAATTGATGAAGACACTCTTCAAAACACACACTTGATTAAGCTTCACAGCTTTTTAATCAAGTAACACAATCACTCGTGCTTCACAGCTTTGAGTGATGTACACAACTAACTTGACTCTGCTTCACAGCTTTAGTCAAGTAACATTCAAACACTCTTGCTTCAAAGCTTTGAGTGCTACACAACCCTTACAATTGAAACCTATTCCAAGGCACTTATCACAATGATAATTTCTTGGAGTACAATAAACAAATCTATACAGATTACAAAATTGATCTTCTAATCTATCAGCAGGGATGTCTTGAAAAACCGCAGCTCTGTTGAATATATAGCAGCTGCAACTTCAGTTAGGGTTTCCAAAAACCTAGGGTTGATTCCGTTTGACCTAAAGACCAGGTCACAGTACTTTATTGATCAGGTTAGGATTGAGCTAGGTTACTCCTCAGAAAACGCAGGATTCTATTTAGAAGGGACTGAGTTATTTCCTGAAAAAACTCAGACTTATCCAATCCTGCAATCCTGTTAGTTCAGAACAGGATGTCATAACATCTGTTATGACATCTGAGAAAACCTGTCTACTGATTTAGCAAAATGTGATCATTTTGCAAACATGCTCAGATACACACTTATAAACATCAGTATTTGAATTACAATATTTTTCTGCACATGTACCTATTGAGTTAGTACAACCTGAACTAGAATGTTATGACATCAGTCATGACATTCACACATACACTTGGATTTACCAAAAATGCAAGCCAATACCTAAACACCTACAAACTCCCCCTTTGGCATATTTTTGGCTAAAGTCCCTCAACAATCAGAGATAGATAGATAGCAGCAGAAATAAGTGACAGCAGAAAAATATAGTGTCAAGTACTAATTAAGCAGTACCAAAAATATTCTCCCCCACTTTAGCCACAAATGGGCCAAAGATTACATGTTTATAAAGTTATACAGTTATCCAAAACAAAATAATGAGATCAGCAGCAGACAACAGCAGAACACACTTCCAAACTCCACCAGCAACACCACCAAGCAGCAATCAACCTTCAAGCACTGTCATCAGACTCAGAGGAGCCAATTTCTTCAATGTTGAGCTGTCCTTCATCTTCTTCCCTTCTGCTTTCTTCAGCTTCTTCCTTTTCTAGCCTGGCAATTAGAGCTTCTAGGGTCCTTTTTCTAGCATCCAGATCTTTGCAAGTTTCTTTTAAAACAGCTATGACATCTGATGTTTTGGACTGGATCTTTGCAGACGATGTCTCAACTGATGTTATGACAATGTCTGGAGCATGGGATCCCTGAAACAGTTTGTAGTGCAGGCCAAGGGCAGGGGCTCTTTTGCAGACTGTATCTCTTGCTACAAGGATGTCAGGGTATTGTGCAAGGATGATTCCACAAAGGAGGGAGGGAAAAGCAATTGGTCCTTTGACAGCATAACTGCCAGCATGCTTCAAGGTTTGTTCAATGATGTACCTTCCATAGTCAAAGGCAGTCTTGGTTCCTACAGCATAGATGAATCTCCCCAATCCTGTGGAGATGGTTGATTTGTGATTTGTAGGCACCCAGTTTGCTGCACCTATTTTATGCAAGATGGCAAATTTCATGCTGAGTTTACTAGCATTCAACTTCCCTTTCAAGGGCCAGCACTTTACTTGCCTGGCAGTGATGGTCAAACATACTTCATTGTCAGTTGCCTCTAGATCAGGACAGTCCTTATTTGTTCTTCCAAGAAACTTGTTGATTTCTGATGGAGAGAACTTGACCCTTCTTCCTCTAACAAACACACTCTCAAAGTCAGCTGACCTCCCATCAGCACAATCATTGGACAAGTTCACTACAAACTCTTTAACCAGATTTTGATAACATTTGCTAAACTTCATCACTGTCTTCATTAGCCCAGCATTCCTGATCAGCTCCATGATGTCTTTGCACTCCAAGGCATCATTGTTGAGTTCTCTCTCCAAGGCTATTCTCTTCAAGCAAACATACTTCCATCTGTTTGCATTATCAGGATGATGAAAGGAGATGTTGTCTGTTGGCACTTCAGGCACTCTAGCAATCTTGCTGGAGGGGAGCTTCCTTCTGATGGGAGTATTGTCAATGTCAATCTCAAATTCTGATTCATCATCAGAATCAGAAGTTTCAGGTTCTTTACTTTTCTTGGAGATTGGTTGTCTAGCAGTCTGCACCTGTGCCTTCTTCCCTTTTGTCTGAATTTTCTCAGCCATCCCTTCAGCCTTGGATTTCTTAGCATCAGTTTTAACAGTCTCACTACTCTTTCTTTTCATCAATCTCCTAGCAATGCTAGGGTTCACATTAGCAATCAGTTCATTATCTGAGTAATCTTCATCCACATCAATGATAGGTGGATCAGCAGCCTTTTCAGAGGGATTCTGAATGTTGTCTTTTGGTGTCACAACATCCTCAGTGACATCTATATTTTCAGAACCTTCCACATTTGGACTTTCTGATTGATTCAAAGGGATAGAAATCCCCGGTACAGATTGGTTGCCACTCAGAATGCTAGAAACCAGTCTAGCAATAGCTTGGTGTACTTGAACTGATCCTTCTTTATTAGGTGTAGAAGACGAAGGAAGAGAAGAATTACCAGAGACTGTAGCTTGAGCTCTTCCTGCATGTCTGGTCCTGAGCTTTTTGACTCTGGCTGGGTCAGTTGCCATCTCCCTGAGAGGAGTGACCTCAAGAACTTCAGATTCTATGCATGTAGTGATTGCCCTAGAATCTTGATCAGATGATGACGATGATGAGTGAGACGAAGCCGCCATGGTGGAAGACGATGTCTGAGACATTGTGTTTAACGTTGAGTGATAGTAGCAGTTTGAGAAAACTCTTTGATTGGGAGGAGGAAACAGGTTGCAAGGATGAGAGAGGTAGGGAGTACAAGGGAGTCTCTTCAACTTCTTAAGGCTTTTGAAGGAATTGTGAATGAATATGATTAACCCATTAAATATAGACTTAATAAAATTAATCCCTTCAACCCTTGTTTTCAACAAAACTAATTGCTCTAATTTCTCATGTTGGTGAATACCCAATCTGCCCCTCAAATATTCAAGTTTATTTCCAACAAGCGCCTTGGTAGAAGAATCAGTTAGCTGAAGCTTAGAGAAACTATGTTCCAGTTCAAATGACTTCTTCTCTCCAAAGTCAATAGGGTTCAAGGAAATGTTGAATGTTTTCAGATTATCACACCACAATGTCACAACATCTTGTGTAACATTGTCCTCAGGTAGCATCTGTTTTGACCACAATTTTTGAGAACAGAATTTATGAGACTTGTTCTTTGCCACATCACATATATTATCAGCCTGTAGTTTAGGAGTTCTTCTGACATCTTCCATAGGAATAGCTCTTTTCATTCCTTCAAGCTTATGCTGCCACTGTTTCATCTCTTTTTCTTCTTTGATGATTTGACTCATAGTGGAGATATCAGTGTTCTCAGGCTGCCACACATAACAGTTATTTTTGGATTTGATTCCTCTCATTACAACATCTAGTTTTTCATTAAACACTAGACATTCAGATCTTGAGAAGTTGACCATGAATCCTAGATCACATAATTGACTGATGCTGATGAGATTAGTAGTCAACCCTTTTACCAGCAGTACCTTATTCAGATTTGGAACTCCAGGGTAGTCCAAATTACCAACTCCTTTGATTTCTCCTTTAGCACCATCTCCAAAGGTCACAAAACTGGTGGTGTGAGGCATAACATTATTGAGGAGATTTTTGAATCCAGTCATGTGTCTGGAACATCCACTGTCAAAGTACCAATCTTCCTTTGCAGAGATCTTCAGGGAAGTGTGTGCTATCAGTGCAGTAGCCTTTTTCTTCCATTGAGGAGCGTGTGGTACCTTTTTAGACTTAGGTTTGACATCTGAGTTCTGATTAGGATATCCATGTAATCTGAAGCAGAAGGGCTTTATGTGACCATATTTCCCACAATGATGACATCTCCATCTTTGGTACCTTTTCTTCATATGTCTCTGTCCCTGATGTTGAGAGTAATGTTGAGACATCCGTTTTGACATTTGCTTCCCGGTACCAAATTTCTTTGTTTCCACAAATCCTAGGCCAGATTTATTTCCCATATTTTGACCAGCCTGAAGGATCTCTTCCAATTTGTCTGTTCCATTGGTCAACATCTTGACAGATTTGGTCATTTGATTCAATTGTGAGTTCAGCAGTTGAACTTCTCCTTCTAAATGACTTATAGTTTCAAGATTTGCCCTCTTTTCAGCCTCCAGCTTTACAATGAGTTTTGATTGTTTCTCATTTTGCACACAGACTTCACCACTTCTGATACACAATTTCTTGTAGGTATCAGCCAGTTCTTCAAATGTTACTTCTTCATCACTGGTGTCACTTTCAGAAGTACAAACACTAGTTAGGGCAGTAACTAGTTTGGCAGATTCTTCTTCAGAATTGCTTTCTGAATCATAGTCAGACCAAGTAACAGTCATTCCTTTCTTTTTCTTCTTAAGAAAGGTAGGACATTCAGCTCGAATATGTCCATATCCTTCACATCCATGGCATTGAATACCTCTGCCTTGGTTTTCCTTATCTTCTGACCTTGGTCTTCTGCTGGAACTGTCAATGTCAGAAGGTATGTTATGAACATTAGACCTTGACTTTGGGTCCATTCTTTTGATGAGCCTGTTGAACTGTCTTCCAAGCATGGCAATGGCTTCTGATATGTTTTCTTCTTCATCCTCCTTGTATTCAACATCAGTGTTGGATACAAGTGCTATGCTTTTGTTCTTCTTGTCACCATTATCAGTGATCCCCATCTCAAAAGTCTGAAGAGACCCAATAAGTTCATCCACTTTTAACTTGCTAATGTCCTGGGCTTCCTCTATAGCAGTTACCTTCATTGCAAATCTTTTAGGCAAGGATCTGAGAATCTTCCTCACCAGTTTTTCTTCTGACATTTTTTCTCCCAGTGCTCCTGAGGTGTTGGCAATCTCCAAGATGTTCATGTGAAACTCATGAATGGTTTCATCTTCCATCATTTTTAGATTCTCAAACTTAGTGGTCAACATCTGAAGCCTTGACATCTTTACTTTGGAAGTGCCCTCATGAGTAGTTTTGAGGGTGTCCCAAACTTCCTTGGCCAGTTCATATTGATGTACTAGTCTGAAGATGTTTCTATCAATTCCATTGAACAAGGCATTTAAGGCTTTTGAATTTCCCAGAGCTAACTCATCTTCTTCTTTACTCCAATCTTCCTCAGGCTTCAGACTGATTGTCCCATCTCTTTCAGTTATGGTGGGATGTGTCCATCCTTTATCAGCAGCTCTCCAAGCCTTTTTGTCCAGAGATTTTAGGAAGGCAATCATACGAGGTTTCCAGTAGTCATAATTAGTTCCATCCAGAATGGGTGGTCTATTTCCAAAAACTCCTTCTTTGTCCATAGTGCCAGAAAGTGATATCCCTAGATCTCACCCAGTAATACAGGCAGGGTGCCTGCTCTGATACCAATTGAAATTCTGGCTACAGATACTCAATGTCACGTCCAATGTTATGACACCGTATCTGACTTACTATATGACAGTAAATACAAAAGCAGTAAATAACACAGTCAATTGTTTACCCAGTTCAGTGTGCAACAACACCTACTCTGGGGGCTACCAAGCCAGGGAGAGAATCCACTATAAGAGATGTTAATTCAGGAATAAACCAACCAGTTTATCTCCTTCACTTAAGACCTACCCAATGCAATTCTAATCTAAGTACAACTTAAACCTGAGTTCCTACTCACTCCCCCTCAATCACAGCAGTGATACATAAACCACTTTGACTTGAGAATTGATGAAGACACTCTTCAAAACACACACTTGATTAAGCTTCACAGCTTTTTAATCAAGTAACACAATCACTCGTGCTTCACAGCTTTGAGTGATGTACACAACTAACTTGACTCTGCTTCACAGCTTTAGTCAAGTAACATTCAAACACTCTTGCTTCAAAGCTTTGAGTGCTACACAACCCTTACAATTGAAACCTATTCCAAGGCACTTATCACAATGATAATTGCTTGGAGTACAATAAACAAATCTATACAGATTACAAAATTGATCTTCTAATCTATCAGCAGGGATGTCTTGAAAAACCGCAGCTCTGTTGAATATATAGCAGTTGCAACTTCAGTTAGGGTTTCCAAAAACCTAGGGTTGATTCCGTTTGACCTAAAGACCAGGTCACAGTACTTTATTGATCAGGTTAGGATTGAGCTAGGTTACTCCTCAGAAAACGCAGGATTCTGTTTAGAAGGGACTGAGTTATTTCCTGAAAAAACTCAGACTTATCCAATCCTGCAATCCTGTTAGTTCAGAACAGGATGTCATAACATCTGTTATGACATCTGAGAAAACCTGTCTACTGATTTAGCAAAATGTGATCATTTTGCAAACATGCTCAGATACACACTTATAAACATCAGTATTTGAATTACAATATTTTTCTGCACATGTACCTATTGAGTTAGTACAACCTAAACTAGAATGTTATGACATCAGTCATGACATTCACACATACACTTGGATTTACCAAAAATGCAAGCCAATACCTAAACACCTACAATCCCCATGTAAAAACGCATTATTAACATCAAGTTGCTCAAGATGCCAATGCTTGATGGCTGCAATAGACAATAGAACCCTGACAGTTGTGATTTTAGCAACAAGTGAAAAAGTATCAAAATAATCCACACCTTTAAGCTGAGTGTAACCATTTGGCACTAACCTAGCCTTGTATCTCTCTATGGTGCCATTGGCATGATATTTGATTTTGTAGACCCATTTGAAACCAACTGGAACTTTACCTGCAGGAAGATCCATAAGGATCCAAGTGTGGTTGTCCTTAAGAGCAGACATTTCAGCATCCATAGCCTTTATTAAACATTCATGTTTGGAAGCTTGAAGGTAAGTTTTAGGTTCAGAAGTAGAAGAAAGGGTACATCATAAATGTTTATAGGTGGGGGAGCATTTTTCATATGATAAGGAACTTGAGAGAGGATAAGGAGTGGTGGAAGGAGAGTGAAGTGAAGGTTGAGGACTAGTAGAAAAAAGATTACAATGAAAGTCTTTGAGGTAAGTTGGAGGATGTTTAGATCTAGTGGATTTTCGAATAGGTTGGGCAGGTGTAGATGCATTATGTTGAGTGGTAATAACACCATTGTCTAGGTTGTGATGGATGGTGTCATTAGTCACATTAGGGTTAGAGTCAATAATGTGAGGACTAGGACTGTCTAGGTCTGAATTGTCTAGTATAGAATATTGATGTGGACTGGTTGGAGAAGTAGCAGGAAGTTCATCAGGTGATGCAGGTTGTACAACAGGTGATACTATATCATTCTCAAGGTCATCATTATTATCCAGCGGTCTAGGCAGTTGTGTATTGCCCATATGGGTAGCAGAATTTTTAAAAGGAAAAATAGTCTTATAAAAGACAACATTCCTAAATACAAACAATTCATGAGATAGTAGGTCATAAAGCAGGTGACCTTTTGTACGATCTCTGAAGCCATGAAACATAGCCTTTCTAGCTCTAGGCTTGAATTTGGTTCTATGTGCTTGGAGTGTGGTTGCAAAACAAAGGCAACTAAACACTTTCAATTGGATTAAGATAGGAAAATAATTGAATATAATTTCATAAGGGATTTGTTTTGAAGAAAAGGGCCATGAATCCTATTGATTAGGTGAATAACATGCTTAATACTAAAATTCCACAAGGTCGTGGGAGCATTGGAGTGAAAAGTAATAGCTCTAGCAACATTGAGTATATGTTGGTGTTTTCTCTCAACCACCCCATTTTGTTGGGGGTTTTCTACACATGACCTTTGTGAGAGATGCCCTTAGACAAAAGAAAAGGACTCAAGGCTAAGAACTCTGAGCCATTGTCAGACCTAAGATACTTTAGTGTAGTATTAAATTGGTTTTTTAAGGAAGCAATAAAGTGAATGATGTTTTGCTTAGTTTTAGTCTTAGTTTTTAGAAAGATTATCCATGTGAATCGTGAGAAATCATCTACTAGCGTAAGAAAATACTTATGGCCTTGAATGAATTCAATGGAAAAAGGGCCCCATAAGTCAGCATGTAGGATTTCAAAGGGGGCATGAGTATAAGTAATACTAGTGGGAAAAGGTATCTTTTTATGTTTTGCATAATGACAAGAATTACAAGGTTTCATATTATTTGAATTACAATAAATGAGAGGAAAGATTTTAGCTAAAGTATGTATACATGAATTAGAAGCATGTCCTAGTCTAAAGTGCCAAGTTTTAAAGGAATTAGAAAAAGATAATTACATTGAGAAAGAGTATTGTTTGTATCTATGACATAGATGCCTCTTTGTAGTTTAGTTGTACCAATTGTTTTCCTCAAATGGTTCTGCAAAATATGGCAGGCATTGAAAGAAAAATTCAGATAACAATGAATACAACTAGTTAGCTTAGTAACAAAGATCAGATTGACATGGAAAGTTGGAATGTACAGGACATTGTAAAGTGTCAAGGTGGGAGAGACAGTAATATTTCCAAAAATGGAAGCATCTATGTGGGATCCATTAGGCAAGGATACAGAAATAGGAACAATAGTATGAAAAGAAGAGAAATTAGCAAGATCAAAAGTAATATGATCAGTGGCGCCTGTATCTAAAATCCAAAGGGTAGAAATCTTACCAATGCTTGTGGGAGTATAGGAGTTCATGGCAAGGGATGAGGTAGTGATTAAATTAGCAGCAGGGATATGTTTAGGTTGTTGAAGCAAGGTCCTGATGCTTTGAAACTCCTCTTGAGTGAAGCCAAAAGAGGTACTTGAAAGACCATCTGCAGGTGTTGAACCATTGGTGGAGGCATTATTGGTCTGAGGCTGTGAATAATTCTAAGTAAAATCCTGACCTTTCCCTTTCTGTTTGTAGCCTGGTGGTGGATAACCAAGCTTCAAGAAGAAAGTGTCCACTATATGGTTTGTTTTCCCACAGTGAGTACATACCCTATGTGACCATTTTAGAGAGTAGATACCTTTGCCTTTAGAAAACTGCGAATTTTTTCCATGTTGAGCATTGACATGTAGAGAAGTGATTGCAAATTCAGTAGAATCAGCTGGTAATGTGGAATTCAATTCACATTCTTGTTGAATAATAAGAGAGAAGGCTTTATAGATTCAATTCATCATAATGATTTGAGATTTGGAAAGTGAAAATCACTCATTCAACCCTTTCAAGAACTTGATAACATAATCTTGCTCACGGTACATTTTAGCGGAATCAACAGTGCCACATGAACAAGCAAAGGAATAAGTATAATACAAAAGGGGATGATAATTCTCTAGTTCATACCAAAGCATTTTCAGTTGAGTAAAATACTTATAAACATCGAGTGTACCTTGGCGGAAGCGATATAGTTCTTCTTGAATATCTGAAATGCGAAAAAAATCTCTCTGTAAAAACCTCATTCGAAGATTCTTCCAAACGCCCAAAGTAGTGTCCATCCATAACACCGATTTTGCAATGGATTCTAAAATTGATCTTTGAATCAAAGAAATCACCATATTGTTGCATCGAATCCACTAAGCATATAAAGGATCAGAGGCAATGGTTTGGGAAACGATCCATCTATGAATTTCTCCTTATTCTTTGAAATCAACGCGATGTGCATTGATCGAGACCATGGTCGTTTGGAGCAACAAGAATCAAAGCGGTACTTTCATTTGGATATATATAGTAGGGATTGGAGGCGTTTGTCGCAAAATCAGCATAACTCTAGTGATCCATAGCAGAAATTGCAGAAATGTTCGAGAGAGATCAAGATTGAAACTGTGGAATCTTGAACAAATGAAGAAGAAAGGGAATGATAAATGGTCACTAGAGCTCAGTTGAGCTCTAATATCATGTTGATACTGCATGAAGAAGAAAATATGGAAAGATAAGTTTTCATTATTCTTTAATAATCTGTTACATAGCAGTGTAGGGGGTATTTATATATTACTATATGAGGCATATTCTACCAGTATATATTATTGTTACATGTACACAAGGATAACTTATATATACCATATAGTGGTTATGTTTATATGACTCTTACTTCTTGGTCTCCTTCACTTAAAGCTTTTTAGAAAACATGTGTGGTTTTCTTGTAGAGGCATCCCTCTACACATTTGGGGTGAAGATGTTCTTTCCAAAATTGCTTTACTCTTTGGAAGAGTCATCAAAGTAGACCAAGATTCTATCTCGGATAAGAGTTTTGATGTTTGTAGGATTTTGGTATCCTTGGAGTTGGGGCATTTTTAGACTTGAAGGTTAAAGTGAAGGTTGGTTCTAATATGTACTCAGGGTAGCTAAAGAGGTCACATTGCATTGTTCTTGTTGCTCATTTATCCCTTCTAATGGCTCATAGTTGATGGATGATGGAAGCTCAGTCTTGGGTGTGCTAGATAATACGGAAAAAGATGAAGGATATTGAGATTTTTTATTCCAATGGTGCTCTTTCGGGTTGATTTAGTGAAGAAGACACTACTATGAAAAAGGCATTCAACAACGGTTGGGAAAGATGTATAATCACGCAGGATCATGAATTTTTGTGTAGTATGTTGTTGGATATGTGTTACTTAAAATCACGGTCCAACGACCATTGTAGAAAATTGGAAAGTGTGCGCCCTATCACAATGGTTGTCACAATTAACCCTTGTGATATACATAAAGGTCCTAGGTTTGATTCTCAGCAGCTCCGTTTTGGTATTTAAATTATTTTAAACATCGTGCAAGATATTACAACGGTTGTGTTATATAACCGTTGTCAAAAAATTTTCTTAATTAATAAATATAATCCCGCTTTTATAATTTTCCCCATTTTTAACCTGTATTTTTATTGATCATTTCACAGCTGAATCAAACAATCACAGCAGAACAAACATCTCGCATTTGTAATAAAGTTATCATAATAATAATAATAATAATAATAATAACAACAATTGTATCATAATAATGATAAAAATTGGATTAAGAATAAAAAAATTATATTACTTCAAAAATCAAAATGTCACTTAACAACATACAATTACACATTACATAACATTACATAATTGTATCTTGGTGTTTTGGTTTCTTGTCTCTTATTGTCTTGTCTTTTTGTGTCTTAACTCTAAAGAACTATGATTTCAAATAGTCATACTTGTTAGTAAAAATACGTAGAAATTATAACATAAAATTAATATATATTATGAGTAAAGAATAAAATACTTGTTAATTATTCCATATTCCTTCTTCATGATCGATTCAAATATCATGCACATCATCTCCATCAACTTCATTATATGAGGTAGGAAATTGTGTTGTGTAAGAAGGAGTGGATGAAATATCAAGACTTTCATCACTAAGAAGAATGTTTTTTCCTTGGAGAATTATTGGCCAATTACCCGATATGTCCGAAGAGTCGGTCACATAGAAAACTTGTTTTGCTTGAGAAGCCATGAATGGTTCGATCATAAAAGATGCCTTGCCAAGGTCAACCCGGGTGAATCCTAAGTCGTCAATGTGTACACCATTATTATTCTTGGGAACTGTTGTACCCCAAAATTTGTCTTCTCTTTTCTCAAGACATTTCTCACAAGATCTCCAATGGCTCAAATTTGCACAAGTGTTGACTAGGTCAAACTACCTAAACACTGATGCCCCAAATTAGGGTTTTGATTTTCACAATGAAAACTAGACTTTTAATGCCTCAAGTGACTTTCATGGATAATTATAGACCTCCAATAATACTCATGTCAAGTTTCAAGTCTTGAATCACAAGTTTGCTCAGTTAATTGATCAGATGACTGAAAATCAACTATATTGGCTAAAAAGTCAACTATAGACAACCTATAGTAAAACTTCAAGATTGTTGACCAATATCAACATTTGAATGTCATTTTCATCAATTGGTCAAGTTTGGATCATAATTCCTCAAGAAAAGTGTGAAGATCATCAAAAGGGCAAAATAGTCAAAATTAGGGTTTTTACTAGAATGAATGATTTTTTATTTTTGAGCTAATACATGAATCATTGGTTTGAAACATGATCTCAAGGATTAAAGTGCATCATGTTGACCTAATTTCATGACTCAATTCATCCCTCAAGATTAAATGATTGATAGTTGAAATTTGGTCAACTGCTAAAAAGTCAACTGATACACCAAAAGTCAAATTTTGACGTTTTGGTCAAATTTGAGTTTCAAAGATCAAAATTCATCAAGACATTCAAAATTTTGAAAATTGATCATCAAGGAATCAAGAAAGTCAAGAGTTAATTTGAAAAGTCAAACTTTTCAAGACTTAGAAATTTTTCTAAGTGTTTTTTGTACATGATAATTTCACTATTTCATACCAATTTTTCACCAAGATCTAAGATGATTCAAGGAAAATTTTCAACATGAGACTTGTAGATCTTGATGAAATCTAAATTTTTTTATTTGAGGGCTCATTTCCAAAAAATGCTTAGATTTTGAGTTATAAGCCCATGAAGTCATGCACTTTTTCTTAAACACTTAGTAAAATTTTGACCTAGTTTAGGCAGATATTTGTCCCAACTTCTTGGCCATTTTTCACATAGTTCCAATTTGATTTTGCAAAAGTGGGAAACATGAAAGTTTTAGAGGATGTTTCAAGATTTCCAAAATGTCCAAGAACTTGAATAGATCATTTGTGAGCTAAGAGAATCGAAGAGAGTAAGTTGGGCATTCATTCTTGAATTACAAGGCATTTTTGTGATGAACACTTGACCAAATCTATAACCATGCTGCAAAAATCTTGCTTTGCAGGTTTCTAAATTGTAAATAACTCCTTAATTTAATGTTTACACAGTTGATTGATCAATTGTCCAAGTGTTTCAAGCTTTGTCCAAGTTAACTTGCCATTTAGGGAAGAAAGGTCACACTTCCATTTTGGAAAAGTTCACTTTAATCACAAAGTAAATTTCTTGAGCCTCTAACTTGTTTGTTCTGATCACACTCAACATAAACAATCAGAAGATACATTTTTAAAGTGTCTAGCCACATAGAGGGCATGGTACTTCACCTTGAAACCATGTTCTTCAAGCTTGCTTCAAAATCAAGAAACATAGCCATAACTTTGCAACTTGCAAATCTGATGTTCTCTTTCCTCCAAACCTCTTGCCTATAAATTGAGACATCATTTGCAAGCCAAGGACACGATTTTGCTAGCCTGAAAACTCCCTCAAACTTCCTCAAACACAGAACCACCAAAATACCTCAAAACTTGTCATTTCTGGTTTTGAAATCCAAACTTCAAATTCCCTCGTGTGTTTTTCATTTTAACCCTTCAAACATCATTTATACACTATATAGAAGTGATTAAAACTCCTGAATCACTTCTGTAACTCCATCTTCATCATTCTTCATTTTCAAAAACTGAAGTTTGCACTTTGACTTCTCCAAAACATTTCAGCCATCCTCAATCCAAAGTAAGCATTGCGATAACTTCCTGGAGGTTCAAGGAAGCTAACCAGATAATTATAACAAATTGAAGGTTGCTCAAACTCAAAACACGATCTCCATCTGCAAGGTGAGTTTTATGAAATTCTAACTCTTCATACAAGCATCACATGGCTTCTGTTTTAAAAGATAAAATGTAGACATCATAGTCCTGAAACTAACCACGTCCTTAGAATTCATTTATGTTGCCTGAGTAGTGAGAATTTTGAGCCTGAATATTCTGAAAAAATAAGGTTAAATCTGGTATCATTTAAAGTTTGTTCTCATCTTTGATCCATTGTTTAAGTTATTTACATATTTTAAATCATGGTGAAATTTCTAACAAGTTTGATGTTCATACTTTTGAGAATGGTTGAGAGTTGAGAAAGTTACAGAGTTATCGCTGGCACGAGGAAGAAGATGAAGTACAATCATGGAATTGCTTTATATTATATTTATTATAACTTGTTTCTATACCGAATGTACAGGCTATCCCAGAGGCAGCAAACGCGCGCGTAAGACATACCTCTATAAGGTCCTGGGTTCGAGCCCCATCGAGAACTTTTGCATTTTTCATATTTTCACTTGTTTCTTTTTTGTTTGAACAGGCCCACATGGGCCTCCCTCCACTGGGCCATTCATTTTTACTTTCCTTCCCCCCTGATTTCTAAACAATACTCAGCCTAACATAACATTTTTATTTTTGTTATTTCTGATTATACAAAAAATCAGTTTGGGCCTAAACCAAACAAAAATTGTTTTTTACTCTCTAACCTCCAACATTCCTTTTCTAACCTCCCTGACTTTAAATTTTTATTTTCATTTTATTTTCTTTTATTTCCTTTTAATATTATTATTTTTATTATTTCTAATTAAAAAATACAAAAAAATATTTTATTAAATACTTAGACTAAAATTATTATTTTATTTCCCTTTTACTTTAATTTCTTTCAAACATAAATCCCTAAAACAAAAAACATTTTCTTTTCTTAATTTAATTAAAATAGATTTAGACTTAGGTTTAAGTTTAATTTTATCCTTTTTAATTAAATTAACTTTGAATTTAAGAATTTCATTAATTAACTTCTCTCCATTTAATTTAGTTTAACTAGTTAGGTTAAAACTTTTTCCATCCAAAACCACAAAAAAACTATTTTATTTTCTTTTATATTATCTTTATTTTCTTGCATATTTTATTTTGTTTTTGCATTATTCAATATGGTTGTAATAATAATTAGGTTTTAATTGTTGTCATCCCCATTTGTAATTTGTATCCCCATCCCCTAAAATGATGTAATAGCGTTGGACTTTTAATTTTTGCAATTTATCGCTTTCAATATTATTGCTAGTAATTAGAGTTTGTATAGAAAGACTTAAAACCAAACAATAGACAACCCTAATTCAAGACAAATAAATGAAAACAACACACTTCACACACTTGCACCTCTAGGGTTAACCCTCACTTGTTACCTTAGAATAAAACAGTCATGTCCCTCAAACGTGGGACACTTTAGCAAAAAAACCCTTGATTTCAACATCGTAGTCCCTCGATAACCCTTCAATGTTGCCTTCGGTAAACTATCTTAGACCCTTACGACAAATTGCTAAGGTATCCTACAATGTTGCTTTCTATAATTGTACGATGACCCCATGTCTGTCCCTTCACATCAAATGATATGGTTGCTTACTAACTAATGGTAAGATAACAATATCTAAAGGAGGAGGAAAAGAACTAAGACTTTTTGAGTAGGTAGAACCCTCGTAGTTGCTCTCTCACAAGCTAAAACCATTTCCACACTCACACTTTCAAAACATATTTCCAAAAACAAACATCTCTTTGAACTATTTTCAAAACCAACACTTTGTATACATTCTCGCCGAAACGAGAATCATTATAAAGTTTGCCAAAACAAAGGAGTTTTAAAAATATTTTCAAACTTAAACCAAACACAAACACATTTCACAAAAGCATTTCAAACTGAGCTAGCAACTAAGAACCCGTAGATAAGTACAGATGAAAAGAGTGCTAATACCTTCCCTTTTCATAACCTACCCCCTTGAACTCAAGAAAAATTCTCAAAAGGTCTTTCCTGTTCTTTTCACCCTTTCCTTTATTGGATAAAAGAAAAGTCGTTGGCGACTCTTGGTATCCGCAACAATTGCGAAAAAATGCAAAACACCCAAGTCAGTTCTCCCAGCGTATTACAGAACTGGCGACTCTGCTGGGGAAATTATTTAAAGTGGGGTTACCTTAGAGACTAGATCACATTTAAATGCTTTCATTTGTTTGACTTGTTTGCTTTACTCTTAAAAGGGTGTTTTGGGTTTTGAATAGATCCTCTACCCGGATCTGTGAACATCATTAGGTAAGTAGCAAAGATTGTGGAGACTGTACGACATAGACCGATATGGTTGAAACAATAGCTACGTTAGTGTGACACATTTTTTAGTACCGGTATCCCTTGTGGCGAATCAAGGAGAATACGGGGCCGCTGTGCGGTGTCATGAAGCACTGCCTGACCATAAAATCTTTAGTTGAACAGCTTGGCCATTAGGAAGTAGTGAGATAGACGGCTTTGGTGCAGTCCGAAGTTGATTTATACTCGATACTACGCTCATTGAGATCGTACTTTCAGGATATTTCGGTCACCAAAACAGAGGCTTGCGTTGAAACAATGGCCGATGAATAAAGATCAATGATATTGAGATTCCCTAGAACTCGATTACTTTCTAGGACAGGTTAAACCAACTAAAATTCAAGAGGATACTTACCTATGAACTCCATGCAAGCCTAAACCTAAGGACTTGTTTGTTTTGCTCGTATATGTTTATTTGTACATAACATCATACCATAGCATTTTTACTAACCATTTCAAGGACCTAGAGATTTATCTTTGTTCTGTTTTGTAGGATATGGCTTCTATTCACATAAATACCATCTGAATCATCCTTGTGAAAGTGCCTCCTCAAACCAAAGAGTTAGCATCAAGGGTCCCTGAAAATTCTCTGATCACCAAGAAGTATGGTTGACTTCTCAACTTGGTCACCTCAAACTTTGAAGAAGACATGGTATATGTGCTTTTTCAATTCTTTGATCCTAAACATCACTGTTTCACATCTCCTGATTACCAATTGGTGCCTACCATGGAAGAGTTCTCTCAACTATTGAGAATACCTATTCTTGATCAAATACCCTTCACCGGTATTGAGGAAGACCCAATACCTGGAGAGATTGCTCTAGCCTTACATTTGCAACGGTCCGACATCATGGCTAATTAGGAAACAAGAAGTGGTGTTAAGGGTTTTCTAGCCAAGTTTATGTTTGAGAAGGCTCAACTGTTTTGGGATTCTCTAGATTTTCAAGCTTTTGAAGATGTTTTAGATCTTCTAATCTATGGGATGGTACTGTTTCCTAACCCAGACCAACTTATAGACGTGAATGCGGTCAAAATCTTCCTATCTCGTAACCCGGTGCCTACCCTGCTCGGAGACATTTTGTATTCTCTTCACGCCCGTACCATGAAGAGAAGAGGGATTTTTATGTGTTGCACTCCATTATTGTCTAGGTGGTTTATTTATCACCTTCCTTGGTTAGTTTTGAAGAATGAACAAGGCATGAGGTGCTCTCAAAGGTTGATGTCACTCTCGCATTCGAATATTCATTGGTGTTCTCGATCTTTAGATGAGGTTACCATTATTGATCATTGTGGGGAATTCCATAATGTCCCACTCCTTGGCATTATGGGAGGTATCACTTATAATCCTTGCTTGGCACTATGAAAATTCGGTTATGCTCGGAGGGATGGTCCTCATGACGCGCTCGTCCAAGGTATTGTATTTGACTATGAGAACGATGTCCAAGGTTACCGTCAAAAATTTATGCGAGCCTGGGGAATTTTAAACAAGGTTGATAGAAAAGCTTTGGGGCATAAGAACTCCATTCCCTTGGAGCCTTATCTCAAGTGGGTGCGAGCTCGCGCTCAAAACCTCATGATGTCGTATGTGGCCATCTTACCAATAATTATGGAGCCTATCACCGAGGGGGATGTTCTTTATATCGTTCTTCATCCTGACATGCCTACAACTCTCGAGGAATTGCAAAGATCATGGATTCAACTAAAGGGAGAGCGAGACACCTTTGAAGCCCAATTCTACTCAAGCGAGAAGAAAGTGTTAGAGCTCACAAAGAAAATCCACGAGGAGTAGAACTTGAATGCCTACATCAGTCCAAAGAGGAAACGTCCATGAGAGACCTTATTCTTTTGTTGTATAATTTAATTTTGTTGTTTTTCTTTCATTGTAATCCCAAGAGTAAATTTGTAACCTTTGAACTTATTAATACAATTAATGTTTTGTTCCTTCTTTGTTTAAGCAAATTTAAATCTTAAAGGTCCTTGAAAACATTGCATACGCATAACATGCATCATATCATAAGCAGGTTTTCTGACACAGGTTTCCTCATCTTTCTACTGTTTATTTCAGTATAAGATAGATCTCGAGCAAACTGTCAAGGACTTGCAGACACAAAATCTCAATTTCAAGAGACGCTTCTCAACTTAGCAAAGGGGCAGCAAGAAACAATGACACTTCTTGTCACGAAGAAGAAGACCAAGAAGAAAGTTGTAATCAACATGTGGAAAAGGTTCAAGGGCCCCGTCCAACGAGTTCAAATTGAAGATTACTCCTCCGAAGAGGATGAGAATCAAGATGAAGATGCTAGGAGCACCCGTGCTAGGGGTGGAAACAATCAAATCTCTGAAGACGAGGATTATTTTGACGAGAAATATCCACCGGTCGACGATAAATATAAGCAACTAGAAGACAAACTAAAGGTTGTAGAAATTCAAGTTGTGCCTGGCTTGGACTTTGGTGACTTGGGTTTGGTTCCTGGGGTAGTCATTCCCCACAAATTCAAGATCCCCATTTTTCCAAGTACGATGGTGTCTCATGTTCGAAGCTTCACCTAAGATTTTACATCCACAAAATTCAACCGCATACTGCTGATAAGAAACTGTGGGTGCACTTTTTTCAAGAAAGTCTATCTGGGACGCAGTTGGAGTGGTTTTACCAATTGGAAGGGACTAACATCCATACTTGGGAGGATTTAGCCACTGCCTTTTACCTCCAATATCAATATAACACTGATCTTGTGCCAACTAGGATGCAATTACAAGGAATGACCATGGGTTCCAACGAGGGCTTCAAAGAATACGCTAAAAAATGAAGAGAGTTGAAAGCGGTGAAAGGGTTGAAAGCGGGATTCACTGAATTGATCTTGACCGGTGAGAGGATTGAAAGTGGGATTAAAAGCAGGAAGATACCCATGGCCTCCACCTCAAATGTTGTGAAAAAGCCATTCATTAGTAAAAAAAGAGACTAATGTTGTGTATGGGTCAAGGAGTCATGCTAGGAAGGACCGTCCTCAGTCAATAAGTGAAGTTCTAATCTACAATCCAACTTCTACTCAACAACCACAACAACGAGCTAATCAATAAAGGTTGAATTCTCCACTAAGACAGTACACCAAGATTGGGATGTCCTTACCACAAGCCCTACAACATTTACTGAAAGCTGAGCTCATTTCACTAAGAGATCCTCCATAAAATCCCAATACATCCTCACCCAATTCTAATCACAATGCAAGATGCTCCTACCACTTAAACAGCCCCAGACATGATACCAAAAATTGTTGGGAATTAAAGAACAAAATCCAATACCTAATTGATAACAAGACAATTGAATTCGACCCTCCGCCAACTCCCAATGTGATCATCGTACCCATGCCAAATCATGGTAAGGGTGTCAATGCTATTGAAGATGCCTCTTTTGTTTCCCCCATCAAAGATTTGACCACTCCTTTGAAGACTATTAAAAAGAATTTGTTTAAAGTTAGGGTATTCCCTGGATGCCTTGAAGGCTATTGCTCATGTGTTGTACAAATTAATGGTTGTGAATGGCTTAAGAAAGGTGTCCAACACCTGATGGATAGCCATGGGATTCTATTTTAAAAAGCTCCATCTATGAAAAGTTTGACCCAAAGTGTATCCCAAGAGTTTGAATATGTTTCCATCGTTACTATATCAAACAAACCTATTAAGATCACCTCTAGAGGTCCTATTAGGATTCCTGTTGAACCAATAATAGCTCCACTAATTATCACCACACTGAGGTCAGTCCCCTACTCTTTTGATAAGGCTGTGCCTTGGAATTATGGGGTGGAAGTGTATTACCATGGTATCAAACAAGATTCATGGATTGATGAAGATGAAACTGCTGACATTACAAACATTGTTGGATCAAGTAAAGTTACTAGGACGGGGAGGATCTTTTCTCCATAAATTTCACCTCTGACAACCACAACTACACCTGTTCACATTATTATTGTCAAACCTAGTATTGATGCTAGAGGAAAGGAAAAAATGACTAAGCCTGCCCTGATAGAGACGCCCTCAAAATATATTACCACAGAGGAACCATCTACCCAAAAGATGGAAGAGATTTTAAAAATTATCAGAAAAAGCGACTATAAGATAGTGGAACAGTTGGGGAAAACACCCTCGAAGATTTCTATGTTGTCTTTATTGCTAAGCTCTGAGGCACATGCTCAAGCATTGATAAAATTCTTGAAAAATGCACATGTCCCTCAAGAAACTATGACCAAGCAATTTGAAAACTGTTTAGCCAGCTTGATTGCTGACAATGGTTTGGGATTTTCGGACACAGATCTGACTCCACCCGAGAAAATTCATAACAAAGCTCTGCATGTTTCTATCGAGTGTAAAGGCACCACTTTAGCCCATGTATTGGTGGATAATGGGACCTCCCTGAATGTCTTACCTAAGGGTGCTCTAGATAGGTTGGATTGTGAAGGTTTAGTGCTGAAACCCAGTGACATCTTGGTGAGAGCTTTCGACGGATCAAAGAGAATGGTCCATGGAGAGGTTGAACTCCCTATCAAAGTTGGTTCTCAAGTCTTCAGCTCAACATTCTATGTGATGGATATCCATCTTGTTTATTCTCGCTTGCTTGGACGCCCATGGATACATGGGGCAGGTGTTGTGACCTCCACACTACATCAAAATCTGAAGTACCCGGTCAAGGGGAAAATTTTCACTGTATGCAGAGAAGAAGGGTTTATGATTAGTCATCTGAATTCGTTCAAGTATGTTGAAAAGGATGGCGAGTTCATAGAGAATCCTTGTCGAGCCTTTGAAATGGTCTCTCCCATGGTTGTTGTTGCCAAAGCCACTCCTGACATTCCCAAAGCTGCTAAAGATACACCAAAGATAGCCTCTCTCAAAGATGCTCGTGTTGTTATTGAAGACAGAGGCCGCACCATTTAGAGACAACTCCATGATATCCCTTTCAAGTCAGACAAATTTGGGTTGGGCTTTACTGCCAAGGCTCAAAAGGAGGTTCGACGTGCTCGTATAGGGAAACCACCTCTCCGCATTAGTAACCATGAGATTAATGCCCTTGAAGACTCTGATGCTGATTGTGACTTTGATGATTGGATCTACCCGACTGCTGGTGGAGGACTCAACAACTAGTAGACCAAGGACTTCATCCCAATCTCTTTCATCCAGGAGTAACTACCATTTCCTATTTTTATTAATTGGATAACTTTGTCTATGATTTCTATTAAAATAATGACTTTAAGCCGTGTGCCTTTCCCGGGGCACAATGGTCCATTTGTTAAGGGTTTGTCATTTTCATATGCCATATGCTCATTTTAATGAAAAACATTGGACTATTTTGCATTCAAATTTTTCACTCTCTGTATTTTTCTTGCTTTATTGCATTTTCAAATTAGCCATGTGACATTACATGCACACACACACACACACACACACACACACACAGATTTGCAGATCCACATCCACTCTAGATCTCATTGACAATAATTCTGCTATTGCCAACTATGACTTTGAAAATCCAATCTATCAAGCTGAAGATGAAGGTGAAGAATATTATGAAATACTTGGGGAACTCACCAGACTTATGATACAAGAGGAAAATGCCATTCAACCACACGAGGAACCAGTTGAATTGATAAACTTGGGTACTGAGGCAGATAAGAAAGAAGTCAAGATCGACGCTAATTTGGAAGACAACGTCAAGAGAAGATTTGTCCAGATGTTACACGACTATGTTTAGGTGTTCGCTTGGTCATATGAATATATGTCGGGGCTTGATACTGATATGGTAGTTCATCGTCTGCCAATGAAGTAAGATTGTCCTCCGATAAAAAAAAAGGTTCATCACATGCGGCCAGACATGTCTGAGAAGATCAAGACTGAGGTAATGAAATAGTTCAATGCAGGTTTCCTGGCAGTGACGTCATATCCGCAGTGGGTTACAAATGTGGTCCTAGTACCAAAGAAAGATGGAAAAGTTCGTATGTGCATTGACTACAGAGATTTTAATAGCGAAAGCCCCAAAGATGATTTCCCGATACCACATATCGATGTCTTGGTTGACATTACGACTCAACATAAAGTGTTCTCCTTCATGGATGGTTTCTATGGATACAATCAAATCAAAATGGCACCCAAAGACATGGAGAAAACCACTTTTGTCACACAGTGGGGCACCTTCTGTTATAAGATCATGCCATTTGGTTTTAAGAATGTAGGCACAACTTATCAAAGGGCTATGGTAGATCTATTTCATTATATGATTCATCATGAGATAGAAGTCTATGTTGATGATATGATTGCAAGGTCACAAACTGAGGAAAAAAAACCTTGGTCATTTACACAAGCTATTTGAAAGGTTGAAGAAATACAAGCTGAGGCTAAATCCCAACAAATGCACCTTCGGGGTAAGGTCTGGAAAACTCCTAGGGTTTGTCGTTAGTGGCAAAGGTATTGAAGTTGACCCTGCAAAAGTCAAAGCCATACAAGAAATTCCAGCTCCATGTACTGAAAAAGAAGTTAGGGGTTTTTTAGTTCGACTCAACTATATCGCTCGATTCATATCTCATTTGACTGCTACTTGTGAGCCAATCTTCAAACTGTTGAAGAAAGATCAAGGATTCAGATGGAACGACGACTGCTAAGTAGATTTTGACAAAATCAAGGAGTACTTACAAGACCTCCAATACCGATGTCTCCAATTGAAGGAAGACCTCTAATTATGTACTTGACTGTATTAGAGAATTCAATGGGGGTGTGTGCTGGGCTAACATGACGAGTCTGGCTGAAAAGAGTATGCAATATACTACCTTAGCAAAAAGTTTACCGATTGTGAAACTAGATATTCACTGCTCGAGAAAACTTGTTGTGCTTTGGCATGGGATGCTCGCCGGCTAAGACAGTATATGTTGACTCATACTACCTTATTGATTTCTAAGATGGATCCCGTCAAATATGTCTTCGAGAAACCAACTCTCTCTGGATAAATACCTAGATGAAAAATGATATTGACTGAATATGACATCCAATACACTACACAAAAAGCAATCAAGGGAAGTGCGTTGGAGGATCATTTGGCCCATCAAGCTGTTGATGACTACCAATCCATGAACTTTGAATTCCCGGACGAGAATATTATGCTAATAACTGATTGTGAAAAGCCTGGACCGTATGAAGGACCTGAACAAGGATCCTAATGGACTATGGTTTTTGATGGAGCTCCCAATGCATTTGGTAACGAAATTGGTGCTGTGATCAATTGTCTCGAAGGTTGCCATACACCTTTCACTTCTAGACTTTGCTTCGACTGTACAAACAAAATGGCCGAGTATGAAGCATACATCTTAGGTCTAAAGGCTTCCATCGACCTAAGAATCAAATTCTTGAGTGTATACGGAGACTCAACACTAGTGGTAAGTCAAGCTAAAGGAGAGTGGGATACCAAGCATCCAAACTTGATCCCTTACAAAGAGCTTGTGCTAAACTTGATCCAATACTTCGATGAGGTCACCTTTGAACATATCCCAAGGGAAGAAAATCCGTTGGCAGATGCTTTAGAAACTATGTCGTCTATATTCAAGGTCAATTGGGACAACGAAGCTCCCAAAATTAGTATCAAAAGATTTGACGAACCTGCACACTGTTATGAGATCGGTACTGATGAGGAGAAGCCTTGGTACCATGAGGTGAAAAGGTACCTTGAAGCACAAGAGTATCCTGAGGGATCCTCAATCAATGACAAGAAATTCCTGCGGAGGTTCTTAACCAAATTCTTCTTAAGCAATGGGATCCTGTACAAGCGCAACCATGATTCTACTCTACTCAGTTGTATGGACAAGAAGGAAGCAGAAAATATCATGGAAGACATGCATGAAGGTATCTTTGGAACTCGTTCTAGTGGATACACTATGGCAAAGAAGATTCTGAGAGCTGGTTACTATTGGTCGACTTTGGAAACTGATTATCACCACCAATCGAGGACTTGCCATAAATGTCAAATTTATGCCGACAAGGTTCATGTGCCTCCAATACCCTTGGACGTCATGACTGCTCTGTGGCCATTTGCAATGTGAGGCATTGACATGATTGGAGAAATCAAACCACTGCCTCCAAAGGACATTATTTCATCCTCGTCGCCATTGATTACTTCACCAAATGGGTCGAAGCTGCTTCATTTGCCTTAGTTACCAAAAACGTTGTAGCCTGGTTTATCACGCATAACCTCATCTACTAGTATGACATCCATGAAAGGATCATCACTAACAACGGAACCAACCTCAACAATTCCATGATTACTAAACTTTGCATGCATTTCAAAATCAAGCATTACGATTCTTATCCATACAGACCTAAGATGAATGGCACAATGGAAGCCGCTATAAAGAACATAAAGAAGATTGTGAAAAAGATGGTGGTGACCTATAAAGACTAGCATGAAATGCTACCATTCCCTCTTCATGCTACGGTACCTCGGCACGAACATCAACTGAGGTAACCCCGTTCTCTTTAGTCTATGGCATGGAAGTCGTCCTGCCTACCGAGGTTCAAATTCCTTCTCTAAGGATTATGAAAGAAGAAGACTTAGGTGAAGATGGATGGATTTAAACAAGATTAAATCAGTTGAATTTGATTGATAAGAATAGACTGGCTGCTGTCTGTCATGCTCAAATGTATCAAAATCGTATGATCAAGGTATTCAACAAAAAGATCAAACCTCGAGTATACCAAGTTGGCGACTTGGTAATAAAGCGAATCATTTTGCCGCAAGGCGATCCCAGGGGAAAATGTACTCCCACTTACGAAGGGCCATTTGTTGTCAAGAAAGTATTCTCTAGCGGCACTATGATGCTAACCACTATAGACGATGAGTATTTCCTGTATCTTGCAAACACGGACATAGTAAAAAAATACTACGCATAAAGAATGACCCCTAGGTTGACATGCCTAGGCAGAAATAAGGGCATCCCGGTGAACCAAAAAGGTTCGGGAAAAACTTAGATATATACAAAAGATTGTACACCCGACAAGTCGAAAACCTGAAAGGGAGACTTGGGCAAAAATGGGTATCCTGGTGGACTGAAAACCCGAAAGGGTGGTCCAGGAAAAAGTTAAGGATTAAAGTGTATGATTGTGTCTCGTTGAATTACCACAACCAGCTTTATCACCAAGGTCAAAAGTTCAAATGGTACGAAATGAATTCAATCAACTTCTTTCGATGGCAAGAGATGATGTTCGAAGACATAGGGGAAATATCAAAGTTGGAACCCAACGAGATCACTTCCATATGGCTATATAATTTTTGTTTTCACTTTGTATTCTTTTCACTTTTTTGACGACTACCTCTTACTAGTATTTTTGTCTCCCTGTATAAAAACGCATGTTTTTAGGCAAATTATTAATACAAATATACTTTGAAGTGCAAAGTTTTTGTTTTTTCTATTTTGAGTGCAAAAACGTCCAATGACTAAAATTGAATGAAGATATGCATATGAACATGATTAACTGTAAACAAATGTACGCACAAGAACAATAATAAGAATTTACTCAAGGATTTAGGATAACCACAAAGTTACTTCAATAATATTATCCCCACAGAGTGAATTCATACATTCTCCATCCAGCGTTCCAATCAGCATATTTCCTGGAAATTCTCTTTCCCGACCGAGTTTTCCAAAACCAGAAAAGAAACCTTGCAAAAGTTCTTCCCTAATGAATTCATTTCGCCACTAAGGTCTTCAGAATACTTTCCTTAAACAAAATTCAAATTCCCCAACACGAGTCTATTTCTCAGACTGCCGCAAATCAACTGACAGAACTCCTGTTCTCCAATAGAGTTGATACTAACCCCGGAAAATTGCTGAAAAGCCTGGAGCCTAACTAGATACCAGTTAACCTCATCCTCCCCAGACCACCAGAAGTCTAATCATCTCTTTTATCCCCAGTCAGGGTATATGAGAATTAAATTCTCCAGTAGTGCAATGGACAACCAAGTTTCCAAACTCTACTCCCCAAGCATAAATCAACACTCCCTGCAGAGTTTCCTCAAACAACAAACAGCAATTCCCAGCGGAAGCACTTTGGTAAGGTTGAGGATACACATACTCTTCGTCTCCAGCAGTAGTCTGGGATTTATGCTTCCCAAAACTCTCTAGTAGTAGTCAGGGATTTATTTTCCCAGACAAAGATACATTTTAACAACATTCATGCAATCATAACATATGTGTTGTACACCAATATTTTACCTCTAATTTCTCAAAGGATCACCCTGGACCCTCAGGTTTGTTTCCATCCAATTTCAAGCCTTGAATTACAAATTTTCCAAGAAAGTCATTCACAAGGGCAAAATGGTCATTTGTACACTGAAAAGTCAAACTTTGACTTTTGGATCAAAATCAAGTTTCAAGAATCATATTTAATCAAGACAAGTTGAAATATGAAGTTTGTTTTAACAAGAAATTCAAAAGTCAAAATTACTTTGGAAAAGTCAAAATTCTAAGTACTTAGAATTTTTCTAAGTGTTTAAGAAATATGACAAGCTCAGAACTTCTGGCAAGATTTTCACCATAATGAAAGCTGATTCTGGAAGAACTTCTAACACAAGAGTTTTAGATATCAATGAGGCCTAAAACACTACAGAACAAAACTTATTTTAGAAATGCTGGGATTTCAAGTTATACATCCTCAAAGGCACGTCTCTGAAGCTTAGGCATTTAGCAAATATTGAGCATTTTCAAGTCAGAAGTTGTCTACAACTTCTGGACTAGTTTTCACGCAGGTCCAGTCAGAAGTTGTAAGAGTAATTCAAAGAGGGCTTACAAAGCATGTCATAAGCTTTCTGGAAAGTCTGAGAACTCACTCAAAACATGTTGGAGCAAAGGGACTCAAGTATCAGAAGTTGGATGTTTATTCTAAGTTGCGCTGATGCTGAACTTCTGGCCCAGATCTAAGTTATGATGCATAATCTCATAGCGCAGGATTTCTGGTTTGATAAATCTCATCATCATTTAATGCTCACAACCACTTTTGAGTTTTTATCCAAAGGATTTCCCCACGTGTGAGATAGAAGTACCATTGTTGTCCTTGAAAAATAAACTTTTGTACAAGGTTATGCTAGGCCCATGCTTTGCTTTTTCCTCTGAGGGTACTTTTCCTTAATTCATGCTTACAAATCCAGCTTAGGTGCGGCTAAAAGCTGCTAACCACCATACTTGCTTCAAGAACAAGGCAACACCCTAGCATATGAAGGCTATGTTCAACACTTCGGTCAGAACATCACCAAATCCCAAAACCTCGTTTAAACAACCTACTGCACTGCTACAGCTCAGTCCTATAACCAACAGCTAATCCAGTCCACGCCTGCATTTTCCCAAATCCAATATTTGCACCAAACTAGCATACGAAAACTGTGTGTAAAAAGAAATGGAACAGTATTCCAAAAAGGTTTAAAATCCCATTTGTTTTCCCCCCCAAAACCACAGTAAACTCACCTATAAATAAGTTTCTCCATCACACTTTCAAGGGGCTGGCTTTTAGAGAAAGAGAGAGAGAATTATAAAAGAGAGAAAAGGAAACAACAAAAACCTTCGCAAATCCTAAACAAAACCTTTGTTCTTCCCTTTGAATCAAAGAACTTAGCATTTTCTCTTCCATTGCTCTCACTGACTCAAGAACATCTGAAGGCAGCAGCTTAAATTCCAAGCACACGCTTCAGATTCAAGGTAAGTCTTTCTGACTTTGCATATTTTCATTTAGAACATCCTTAAATATGTAAATATCATAGTATTGATGCTGGCCATATCATTTCATAAGTAGAAGAAACTATGGATCAGAACTTCTTGAATAAAGCTAGGCTCAGAATTAGAATTAGAACTTATATAAACTGTTGTGCTTTTATCCTTCTGATTTGCTATTAAGAACTGAATAAATTACTGATATGCTAATTAATATGAGGAAAGTGTTAAAATGTAACACAAAACTTCTGAGTTCTACTCGCTGTTAACGCACACAGAACTTCTATGATTTCTCACTGTTTAAACACACTGAACTTCTGATGTTCACTCGATGTTAACACACACCGAACTTCTGATGTTCACTCACTGTCTTAGCACATACTGAACTTCTGAGTTCTCTTAACTGTTTTAATACACATAACTTCTAAGACTTTCTCATTGTTCTAACACTCACAAGTTCAGCACACAACAACCTAGAACTTCTGTGTTTTCCCTTTAACGTTTCTTGCAGGACCTTAGAGTGTATTAATCCAGAACTTCTGACGCTCCTTCTGAACCACAGCGCGCACGGCATCAGAACTTCTGATCCCCTTTGTTTTGCTTTCAGTAGCATGCTAATTCTATCTCTCATTATTTCCCTTTTTATCATTTTCAATATTAATACCCTTTTTTATTAATATAAAAAAGACATAAAAATATTTTCTCTTTATTAATTAATTTATTTCTTTTTCTTAATTCATTAAGACAAAAAACAATTTTCAAAACAAGTCGTTTTTCTTTCTTGCATTGTACATTTCAATATGGTTGTAATAGTTAAATAGGATTTAAATCCTTGCACCCCCCATTTGTAAATTTGTACCCCCATCCCTAAATATTGTAATAGCGTAGGACTTTATATTTTTGCAATTTATCGCTTTTCAAATATAAATGCTAGTAATTAGGGTGTGTATGGCAAGATATGAAATCAACAAATAGATAACCCTAATCAAGACTAAATGCATGTATATAAAACACACTTGCGCACTAGCATCCTTAGGGTAATCTCACTTATTGCCTATCAAAAAATATTCATGTCCCTCGAATATAGGCGTTTTAGCAAAGACCCTCGATGACCCTCAATGTTGCCTTCGAGAAACGATCTAGTCCCTAAAACGACATTGCTAAAACATTCAATAGGTTTCCTTCTATGACTATACAAACGTCCCGTGCCCGTCCCTTTTACATCCAAAGATAGGGTTACTTACCAAATCAATGGTAAGATAACAATGTCAAAGGAAAGAGGAAATGAACATGAAAGACATTTGAGTAGGTAGAATGTTCCTAGTTACTTGCTCAAATTCAAAACCAAAAAACATCCTTGTTATTTTAAAAACAAACACCAACACTTTCAAAACATCTTTCAAACTTGAAAACATTTTCAAAAGATCAAACATTTTATATACATTCTTACGAACGAGAATCATTACAAAGTTCGCCTAAACGATAACGCCTTTTCAAAATAATTTCAAAAACCACACAAAGCACATTTTCAAACAAAAGCAAGTGATCTAGAAAGTAACTAAGAGCCCATGGAAAACCATGGATGAAAAGGGTGCTAATACCTTCCCTTTTATTAATCTACCCCCCGAAACTAAGAAACAATCTCAAAGGTATTTCCTGTTCTTTTCAGCCTTTCCTTTTGGATAAAAGAAAAGTCGGTGGCGACTCTTTCTAACCGCAACATTTGCGATCAAACGCAAAACAACCAAGTCAGTTCTCCCACCATATCACAGAACTGGCGACTCTGCTGGGGACTTATTAAAGTGGGGTTACCTTAGGGTTAGATCACATTTATTAGCTTTCATTGTTTGACTTGTATGCTTTACATTATGGTTCCTTGTTTGGGTTTGCATTAATCCTACACTCGGATTTGGGGCACCTTTTTAGAGAAGTAACAATAAACTGTGAGGGAACTGTGTGGGGTATATCAACACGGTTGAAACAGTAGCTACGTTGATGCGATACTTTGGTGTGTACCGGTAGCCCTTGAGTAATCAAGGAGAATACGGGGCCGTTGCGTGGTATCATAAAACGTCAACTGACCTTAGCACCTTAATTGACCATGTAAGTGTTTAGTTATTGGCATGTATTTTTGGTAAAACCAGGTGTGTGAATGTCATGACTGATGTCATAACATTCTGGACTATTAGGTACTTTATGCAGAAAAAGTATGGCATACAGTAGCTGCTGTTTATGAGTGTGTATCTGAGCATTTTGCAATGATCACATTTATCTCTTTCTACCAAAATCAGTAAACAGGAATTCTGATGTCATAACAAATGTTAAGACATCCTGTACTGATCTAACAGTTATGCAGTTTGGTTAATTCTGAGATTTTTTCAGGAAGTTGGTTCATTCCTTCTAGAACAGAATCTCACGTGGACTTTAGGTTAACCTAGCTCAACCCTAATCTGGTTGATAAAGTCTTGTGACCAAGTCTTGAGGTTAACCCTAATTAACCCTAGCTTTTCATGGAAGCCCTAACTGAAGAAACAACTGCATATATATTCAACAGGAAAGCTGATTGGAAATTAACTCTCTTAGACAGAAGATCAATTAGGAGCTGTATAGTTTTAACTGCTGTAATCCAAGCAAGTATCATTGTGATAAGTGACTTGGAATAGGTTTTGATTGTAAGGGTTTTGTGTATCACTCAAAGCTTTGAAGCAAGAGTGTTTGTGTCTCTTGACTAAAGCTTTGAAGCAAAGTCAAGATAGGTTTATGTATCACTCAAAGCTGTGAAGCACGAGTGTTTGTGTTACTCGATTAAAAGTTGTGAAGCATAATCAAGTGTATGTTCTGAAGAGTGTCTTCATTATTTCATTAGTCAATTGTTTAAGTATCACTGCTGTGATTGAGGGGGAGTGAGTAGGAACTCAGGTTTAAGTTGAACTTAGATTGAAGTTGCATTGAGTAGGTCTTAAGTGAAGGAGATAAACTGGTTGGTTTATTCCTGAATTAATATCTCTTATAGTGGATTTCCTCCCTGGCTTGGTAGCCCCCAGAGTAGGTGTTGTTTCACACTGAACTGGGTAAACAATTGACTGTGTTCTTTACTGTTTTTATTTACTGTCTTATAGAAAGTCAGATGCGGTGTCATAACATTCACCGTGACATTGAGTATCTGCTGCCAGAATTTCAATTGGCATCAGAGCAGGCACCCTGCCTGTATTACTGGGTGAGATCTAGGGATATCACTTTCTGGAACTATGGACAAAGAAGGAGTTTTTGGAAACAGACCACCCATTCTGGATGGATCAAATTATGACTACTGGAAACCTCGTATGATTGCCTTCTTAAAATCACTGGACAAAAAGGGTTGGAGAGCTGCTGACAAAGGATAGAACCATCCCACCATAACTGAGAAAGATGGGACAATCAGTCTGAAGCCCGAGGAAGAATGGAGCAAAGAAGAAGATGAGTTAGCCCTGGGTAATTCCAAAGCTTTAAATGCCTTGTTCAATGGAATTGATAGAAACATATTCAGACTGGTACACCAATGTGAACTGGCCAAGGAAGTTTGGGACACTCTCAAAACTACCCATGAGGGCACATCCAAAGTAAAAATGTCAAGGCTTCAGATGCTGACTACCAAGTTTGAGAACCTAAGGATGATGGAAGATGAAACCATTCATGAGTTTCACATGAACATCTTGGAGATTGCCAACACCTCAGGAGCATTGGGAGAAAAGATGTCAGAAGAAAAACTGGTGAGAAAGATTCTCAGATCCTTGCCTAAAAAATTTGCAATGAAGGTAACTGCTATAGAGGAAGCCCAGGATATCAGAAAGTTGAAGGTGGATGAACTCATTGGGTCTCTTCAGACTTTTGAGATGGGGATCAGTGAAAATGTTGACAAGAAGAACAAGAGCATATCACTTGTATCCAACACTGAAGATGAAAACAAGGAGGATGAAGAATAAAGTATTGCAGAAGCTATAGCCATGCTTGGAAGACAATTCAACAAACTCATCAAGAGAATGGATCCAAAGTCAAGGTCAAATGTTAAGAACATTTCTTCTGACATTAACAAATCTTATGACTCCAGCAGAAAACCAAGGTCTGAAGAGAAGGGAAATCAAAGCAGAGGAATTCAATGTCATGGATGTGAAGGATATGGGCACATTCGAGCTGAATGTCCTACCTTTCTTAAGAAACAAAAGAAAGGAATGTCTGTTACCTGGTCTGACTGTGATTCAGAAAGTAATTCTGAAGAAGAATCTGCCAAACTAGTTACTGCACTAACTGGTGTTTGTACCTCTGAAAGTGACACTAGTGATGAGGAAGTGACATTTGAAGAACTGGCTGATACATACAAGAAATTATGTATCAGAAGTGCTGAAGTCTGTCTGCAAAATGAGAGACAAACAAAACTCATAATAAAGTTGGAGGCTGATAAAAGGGCAGACATTGAAACTATAAGTCATCTAGAAGAGGAAGTTCAAATGCTGAACTCAAAACTGAACCAGATGACCAAATCTGTCAAGATGCTGACAAATGGAACTGACAAATTGGAAGAAATCCTTCAGGTTGGACAAAATGTGGGAAACAAGTCTGGTCTAGGATTTGTGGCAGCAAAGAAATCTGGTGCAGACAAGAAGATCAGGCCTAATAAACAAATGTCAAAGTAGATGTCATAACACAACACTCAACATCGGGAACAGAGAAATATGAAGAAAAAATACCAAAGATGGAGATGTCATCATTGTGGGAGGTTTGGTCACATAAAGCCATTCTGCTTCAGATTGTATGGATACCCTAATCAGAACCCAGGTGTCAAACCTAAGTCTAACAAGGTACCACATACTCCACAATGGAAGAAAAAGGCTACTGCCCTGATAGCCCACACTTCCCTTAGAGTCTCTGCAAAGGAAGACTGGTACTTTGACAGTGGGTGCTCTAAGCACATGACTGGAATCAAGAACCTTCTCAATAATGTCAAACCTCACACCACTAGTTATGTGACCTTTGGAGATGGTGCTAGAGGAGAAATCAAAGGAGTTGGTAACTTGGACTGCCCTGGAGTTCCAAATCTAAATGAAGTACTATTGGTAAAAGGCCTGACTGCTAATCTCATTAGTATCAGTCAATTATGTGATCTAGGATTCAAGGTCAACTTCTCAAAATCTGAATGTCTTGTAACTAATGAAAAACAAGAAATTGTAATGAAAGGAGTCAGATCTAAAGACAACTGTTATTTGTGGGAACCTGAGAACACTAATTACTCCACTGTGTGTTCTATTGCCAAAGAAGAAAAAGAGGTGAAACTGTGGCACCAAAAACTTGGCCACCTTCATCTAAGAGGAATGAAAAGGATTATATCCATGGAGGCAGTCAGAGGGATGCCAAGACTGCAAATTGATGAAGGGAGAGTTTGTGGTGAATGTCAGGTTGGTAAGCAGACTAGGATGTCACATCCAAAGTCAAGACATCTGACCACCTCTAAGGTTCTAGAACTTCTTCATATGGATCTGATGGGACCAATGCAGGTGGAAAGTCTTGGTGGAAAGAGATATGCCTATGTTGTTGTGGATGACTTTTCCAGATTCACCTGGATTAACTTCATTAGGGAAAAATCTGATGTGTTTGAAGTTTTTAAAGAACTATGCAAAAGAATTCAAAGAGAAAAAGAAGGGTGTATTGTCAGAATCAGAAATGATCATGGCAAGGAATTTGAAAACAGTAAGTTTAATGAGTTCTGTTCCTCAGCAGGAATTAGTCATGAATTCTCTTCTCCTATAACTCCTCAACAAAATGGAGTTGTAGAAAGGAAAAATAGGACCATACAGGAATCTGCCAGAGCTATGATACATGCCAAAAGACTTCCTATTCATTTTTGGGCTGAAGCTATGAATACAGCCTGTTATGTCCATAATAGAGTCACTTTGAGAAAGGGAACCTCATCCACCATTTATGAACTCTGGAAAGGAAGAAAGCCAATTGTGAAGTACTTCCATGTATTTGGCAGCAAATGCTATACTCTGGCAGATCGTGAACAAAGGAGAAAGCTGGACCCTAAAAGTGATGAAGGTATATTTCTAGGATACTCCTCCAACAGCAGAGCTTATAGGGTATTCAATTCCAGGACCAAAGTCATGATGGAATCAATAAATGTCATAGTTGATGATTATCATGAAGAAACATATGTCCCTTGTAATGTTGAGACATTCTTTGAGACTCCAACTCAACA
The DNA here is from genome assembly GCA_948472305.1 of Vicia faba. Classification (NCBI taxonomy): domain Eukaryota; kingdom Viridiplantae; phylum Streptophyta; class Magnoliopsida; order Fabales; family Fabaceae; genus Vicia; species Vicia faba. The sequence goes on along the minus strand of OX451739.1, from coordinate 1,016,401,290 downwards.
GAATGACCTTCCTAACACCACTACAGCAGACTCTGAATCCAAGGAAGCTAGCAAAATCCCTTCCATCAGAATTCAGAAAGATCATCCTAAAGAACTCATCATAGGGGATCCTAACAGTGGAGTCATTACAAGATCTAGAGAAATCATCTCAAACTCTTGCTTTGTGTCTAAAATTGAACCAAGAAATGTTAAGGAGGCTTTAACTGATGAATATTGGATTGGTGCAATGCAAGATGAATTGAACCAATTTAAGCAACATGAAGTTTGGGAGTTAGTTCCTAGACCAGAGGGAACAAACATCATTGGCACAAAATGGATATACAAGAACAAATCAGATGCTGAAGGAGTTGTCACTAGGAATAAGGCAAGACTTGTTGCCCAAGGATACACTCAAGTTGAAGGGGTTGATTTTGATGAGACCTTTGCCCCTGTAGCCAGACTGGAATCTATCAGACTCCTATTGGGAATTGCTTGTCTCCTGAAGTTCAAGCTATTTCAGATGGATGTAAAAAGTGCCTTCCTAAATGGGTACTTAAATGAGGAAGTTTATGTGGAACAGCCTAAAGGTTTTGTGGATCCAAACCGCCCTGATCATGTCTACAAATTGAGGAAAGCTCTATATGGCCTGAAACAAGCTCCTAGAGCATGGTATGACAAGTTAACAAAATTTCTCTCAGACGAAGGATACATAAAAGGAGGCTTGGATAAAACCCTCTTTGTCAAAAATGAAGGAGGGAAGTTAATGGTAGCTCAAATATATGTTGATGATATAGTGTTTGGGGGAATTTCAGAACAAATGGTTAAACATTTTGCTGACCAGATGCAGGCTGAATTCGAAATGAGTCTCATGGGAGAACTGACTTATTTTCTTGGACTGCAAGTCTCACAGATGGAGGACTCAATCTTTCTATCTCAAAGCAAGTATGCAAAGAACATTGTCAAGAAGTTTGGTATGGAGAATGCCAGTCACAAAAGGACTTCTGCACCTACTCATTTAAAGCTATCCAAAGATTCAAGTGGGGTTAAGGTGGACCAAAGTCTGTACAGAAGCATGATAGAAAGTTTGTTGTACTTAACAGCCAGCAGACCTGACATTGCTTTTGTAGTTGGAGTTTGTGCAAGATACCAAGCTGATCCTAAAGTCAGACATATCAACCAAGTGAAGAGAATTTTGAAGTATGTAAGTGGAACTTACAACTATGGCTTGCTATACTCTCATGGCTGTTGTTGTACCCCAAAATTTGCCCTCACACTTTTCTACAAACAATCTCAGCTTCAGACATTTCCTGACTTTTCAAACTGGCGCAAGAATCGGACAAACGGACTTTTCTTGACAGTCAAGCAAAATTAGGGTTTTTACTGATGTTCAGAGCTCTGATTTGTCTCATACAGTTGGCTTAGGGTTGGGATGATTTTTGGTTCAATTTTGATCAGGCGAGCGTTATCTAGCATTTAATCAGAAATTAAGGTTTTATGGGCATATTCTCAGAAGAATTTAAATTCTACCGCACTTTGCAGTTTATTCCGAGATTCGGGTTAAAATTCGCGTTATCTTGATTTAATCAGTAAATTAGGCAGTTGGTTGGAATTCACCAGTCAAAAGGGATGTGTGCAATGTGGAATTACAGTGCTTGGCAAAAGGATCAGTGAAAAAAGAATTGCATCTGATTAAATTTTTGTGATCGACGGTGCGTTGCTTTGGATAATGGATACGTCGAATTCATTTATTTTTGATCATCAAAGGTTTAGTTGATTATTTATGGTTCTAAGAATTAAAATATTTGAAATTTAAACTTTCACTTTATTTTATTTAAGGAACTATAAATAACAAATAAACAATTAAAGAAAAGGAATTGAAAGAGATTTAAATATCAATGGAATTTTTAGTTCACATTTAATAATTGTTACAATTGTTATTATTTGGATACTAATATTTATTACAAAGTATTTAAAATAATAATAATGTACAAGAATTAAACTGGAAAAATAAAAATTCTATCCTATTCCTAATTCTTCATTCTTCACTCCGCTCCGGTACTCCACGTTTTATCTGCAAAAAGAGAAGAAAAGGTCAGAAAGCAGTTAATTAAAGACAGTTAAAATTGCTCATCATTAGGGGCCACTGACTGGGATCAGTTGACCCTCTCTGCAAATCACGGGATTTCTCCCGGTTCACAGAGAGGGAAGATTTTTTTATTATTCATGAAATGCAAATGTCAAAAGCATAAGTTACAAATTCAAGCTGCATAGAATCTCAATTTCAAATCCAAAGTTCAAAACTGTATTAGTTCAAATCCAATTCCCACTTCCTATCAAATGCTAAAATATACTCAAAGATATCACAAAGAAATCAAGGAAGTACAATTGCTGCAAAGTCAAAATCCCAAGATATCAAAGAAATGCAAAAAGTGTAGCAAAGCTGTCAAAAGCAGAATAAAAATGCAGAGAAGTATATGCAAGCAACTTGATCCTTTTCATCATTTCCCAGCATAAGAGGGGGCCCCTTCAGAACCATAGTACAATAATAATCATATAATAACTCTAAAACTGTACTTTGGAGAGGAAAAAGAGAGATAAAGCAGCAGAGTTCAGGTCTTAGGCATAGGCAGTATAACAAGACAGAAAAGATATACAAAAAAGAAGACACAATTCAGCATTGTTCAAAACTACACAACATAGACAGTTACCAAAAATGGAAAAGGTGCCAAGAAATTTTGTCAAACTACCCAGCAAGCGTGGATGAAAGAGAAGACCAAAGTTTGAAATAAGGTTGGGCGCCAAAGACCAATAGAAAAAGGACAAAATAACACAGGAAAACATACTGATTGAGCCAAGCACCAATATCACCTCTATAACTCAGAACTAAACCAAGATAGGCCAGAACCATATACCTGTCCAAAAACACACAAGTTATAAAAAACACATCTCAAACCTCATACCAGATAGAAAAAAACACCTTACATAACCTGCTAATGCTCCAATAACCTGCCTACGGCCCAGATCAAACACCAAACCCATTAGCAAAAGTCTCACAAAAACCATAACCTGAAGCCTTGTTAAACCAGTTCAAATCCAAAAAACATCAAAAGCTAAAACTGAACCAACATAACCCCACCTCCTGTCAAACATAAACCAAGTTCAAAAAACCTCATATCCTAAAAAACGATAACAGCAAAAAAGCCTACTGTTAAACTCCAACCTGTTGAAGCTTTATCAGTCCAAAAAGAAAACCTATTCAAACCAATGCAAAAAGCCTCACCCTCAAGAATATACAAACCCATAACCCGAAAATATCACAACCAACCAAAACTTCATACCAGCACCATGCCTACCAAACTCAAGGCCATAGCATCTCCAGCCTAAGCCCTCAGTAAAACATCATTGGGCAACGAAAACGAGCATACAGCATTCCAGAAGAAGAGAGAAATTTCATTCAGTTCAAGATAATACACAGCATCCAGAAAACAAAAATATCAAAGGCAACCAAGGCCCTCAGACCTCTGAGATCATCACTGGGCATCTCAAAGCATTATATCCAACCCACCAAGGCAACAACTGTTCAAAAACATTCAAGACAAACATAAGCAGAGGCAACACGAGAGAAGAAGAAGAAGGAAGCATGTTCAGGGCAACATAAGCAAATATTCAGGGGCACAGAAGAAGGGATAAAGAAGTGAACATATTAGGGTTTCTCAGTACACGTCATCATCAAAACCATAGACAAGCAAATACATTCCAAGGCCACCAACAATTTAAAGGGACGAAAGTAGAAGAGATAAAGATACCAGGAAAGCATCAGAAGCCAAGGGTAAGCATCACTGTCCACGCCGTTCCGGCCTCCTAAAGCGTCACTCCTCCGCCTCTCCTCCATCTCCCAAAAAGAAGGTAGCCAATCTTTTCCCACTTCTCTTCTCCTTCATCTCATAATGAAAAGAAATAGTAAGAACTCAAATCAAAGAAATGCGTATCGTTCACGAAAAAAACATAAAGTGTGAAAATCAAACCTTAAATCAAGGACGCTGGGCTCATGTCAGTGGAGGGAAGAAAGGCTTCAGGAGTAGCGCTGGTGGCCGGAGGAAGCATTCAGGGAAGTGAAGCTTGATCGGAGAAGACGAACTCAGCGAACACGGCGCCGTCTCAAAACCCTAAAACTGTCGTTCTGAATAACTTTCCACAACCCTAAGAATTCGTTTCAAGTTAAGCTTGGGCCTGACCCGTCTCTACCTTCCCCAAAGCCCATTAAACACTAACCCTTTTCTTTTTTTATTTTATAAATAATATCTACTTCTTTTTTTTTTCTTTTGTAAAATACTAACCTTTTTTATTTTTATTTTATAAACAAATGTTTACTTTTGTTTTATCTCTTGTAAAATACTAACTTAAATGAAATACATTTTTATCATATGGTTCAAACGTCCCTTTTTAAATATATAATTGTACATAAAAATAACAAAATACTTTTTATACACAATTAACTTAAAAACATTTTTAATACATATTGAAATACATTTGTATATATTATCTTTTCTTTTTTCATACATAATTAAAATTGAAATTCTTTTAGTTAACATACATATTTGTACATAACAATATATACATTTCTCTAATATTAAAATTAATAAGTATGTGATTAAAATACTTTCTTTTTTTTATGCATAATATAATTTAATTAAAATTGGAACATACCTTAATTAAAACATTTTCCCTTTTGTACATAATTAACATATAAATCAAAAATACAAGATTAAAACATTTCTCTAGGTCAAACTCTAATACGATTCAACTTCACATTTCGCACTTGTACATAATTACACAATTCATATACATATACACTTGTGCACTTACACAAATACATTCACATTGCCTTATATACATTTTTATCTTATATTTGTATATTCGATATTTACATTTTGATTGCGAATTCGATTTGGTTGTAACTTATTGGATGCTATAAGTCTCATCCCCGTTGTACATTTATACCCCCACTCCCGGATACTATCTTGTAATAGCGTAGATTTTACATTCCGCAATTTACAGTTTTCAATTATACCATGGTTAGACCTAGGGTTTGTATGTACATAAAACCGAACGCTAGATAACCTAATACAAGACAAATGCATGCAATCAATACACAAATCACACTTGCACCCCCTAGGGTAATCCCACGTGTCGCCTTCCAAAATGGGCCATGTTTGCACGTCGAGTATCTTTGGCAAAACAAAATCAAATGATCATAAGTCCCTCAAAGTGTTGCCTAAACGGAATGATCATAGTCCCTTCAAAATAAATTGCCAAAGACACTTGGCACCATTGCATTCATGGTCCATACGATGACCCGTGCCCGTCCCGAATAAACTTCCTAAATGCAAGATTGCCTACCAATTTCAATGGTAGAACAAAATTGTTAAAAGGGGTTAAAACATGACAAAAACCTTTGAGTACACTTTTGACAATGGATTGCTCTTTTGCTTTTGAGAGAAAGTTGAAATTGATTTTTTTCAGTTTAGTTTGAATTTTGAAGTTGAGAAATTATGCAGTCTTGAATTTAGAAATTATGCATTTGACATTCATGAATGAAACAAAAATAGAATTCTTCCGTCTTTGTGAACCGGGAGAAATCCCGTGATTTGCAGAGAGGGTCAACTGATCCCAGTCAGTGGCCTCTAATGATGAGCAAATTTAACTGTCTCTTTTAATTTATCTGCCTTCTGACTTTTCTCTTTTCTTTTTGCAGATAAAAAAAACGGAGCACCGGAGCGGAGTAAAGAATGAAAAAAATATTAGAACTAGGATAGTTTTTATTTTATGTAATATTTTAAATTAATGTATATTATTGTTCATAATTTAAATTATAAACAACAATTTGTACAAATAATTCAAATATCAATAAAATCCAAATTATCCAATTGGTTCTAATTTTCTTTATTGTTTATTTATTTATTTAAAATTCTTAGAATTAAAACAATTGAAAAATAAATTTCAATCATTCAATTTTAGAATAATAAATAACTTAAATAAAAACAACATTGATCAATTAAACCTGTCTTATCCAAAATCCAAAGCAAAGCAGCAGTTAACCCAAATGGACTGATCAAACGCATAAACACTGTGAATCCAATACTGCATCCCGTATTTGACTGACTCAAAGAAAACAACATGAATTCCAACCACTGTTTCTTTCACTGATTACATCAAAACAATGCAAATTTAACCCGAATCTCGGAATAAACTGCGAAGTGCTGTGGAATTTAAATTCTTCTGAGAGTATGTCCATAAAACCTTAACTCCTGATTAAATGCCAAATAACGCTCGCCTGATCACAATTGAACCAAAAATCATCCAAACCCTAAGCCAATTGTATGAAACAACCCAAAGCTCTGAAAATCAGAAAAAAACCTAGTTTTGCTTGACTATCAAGAAAAGTCCGTTTGTCTGATTCTTGAGCCAGTTTGAAAAGTCAGGAAATGTTTGAAGCTGGGATTTCTTGTGGAAAAGCGCGAGGGCAAATTTTGGGGTACAACAGCTGTGAATCAACTCTGACTGGTTATTGTGATGCTGATTGGGTTGGAAGTGCTGATGATAAAAAAAGCACCTCTGGAGGATGTTTCTTCTTAGGAAATAATCTGGTCTCCTGGTTCAACAAGAAACAGAACTGTGTGTCTCTCTCTACTGCTGAAGCTGAATACATTGCAGCTGGTAGTAGCTGTTCTCAAATGATCTGGATGAAACAGATGCTTACTGAGTATAATGTCACACAAGATGTTATGACATTGTACTGCAACAATCTGAGTACAATCAACATTTCCAAGAATCCTATTCCGCATAGCAGGACCAAGCATATTGACATTAGACATCACTTTATCAGAGACCTTGTAGAAGAGAAGACGATTAAACTGGAACATGTTGCCACTGAGCTACAGCTGGCTGACATTTTTACCAAGGCACTTGATGCAAATCAATTTGAAAACTTGAGGGGCAAGTTGGGTATTTGCCAACATGAGGAATTGTAGCAATTAATTTTGCTTAAAACAAGGGTTGAAGGAGTTATTTTTGTTAAGTCTATTTTGATTGGGTTAATCATATGTTTTCCCATTTCTTTCAAAATTATTAAGAAGTTGAATAGACACTCATTTGCCTCCTTCCTCTCTCGACTCTGCAACAAATCCCATTCTCTCAATCAAAGTTTTCTCTCTAGTTGCTACTGGTTTTCTAAGACTATCAAAATGTCTCAAACATCATCCTCATCCAAGACGACTGTTTCATCCTCATCCTCTGATCGAGATTCTCGGGCAATCACATCATGCATGGATTCTGAAGTCCTGGAGATTACTCCTCTTAGAGAAATGGCCACTAACCCCTCCAAGGTCAAAAAGCTGAGAACAAGGCATGCAAGAAGGTCTCAAGCTACTTCATCCGGTAATCCCTCTCAACCTTCATCTTCTGTACCAAATAGGGAAGGCTCAGCTTATGTTCATCAAGCAATAGCTAGGCTTGTTACAAGAATTTTGAGTGAGAACCACTCTGATCCTGGGATTTCTGTTCCATTAAATCAAGAATCAACAAGCCCAAATGTTGAAGTAAATCCAGATGTCTCTGATAATGTTGAGACTCCAAATGACAACATTCAGAAATCATCTGAAAACCTTGATGATATTTAGAACCCTTCAGAGAAGAATGTTGAACCACCTGTTATTGATGTGGATGAGGAATACTCAGATAATGACCTAATTGCAAATATCAACCCTAGCATAGCTAGGAGAATGATGAACATAAAGGGTAATCAGGATGCTGCAAAATTTCTGACCAAAGAGAAACCTGATGATAAGAAAACCAGGTCTGAAGGCAAGACTGGTGTGGAAACTGTGAAGACTGGACTGTCCAAGGGGAAGGTGAAAGCCCGAGTACATGCTGGGAGTCTCTCAAAGCCTGTGAGACAACCAATAGCAAAGAAGAGGAAAGAGCCTGAACCTTCTGATTCTGATGAGGAATCAGAATTTGAAATTGATGCTGAAGACATTCCTCTCAGAAGGAAACTCCCTTCTAGCAAAATGGCTAGAGTTCCTGAAGTCCCCACTGAAAACATTTCATTTCACCACCCTGAAAATGCCAACAAATGGAAGTATGTTTGCTTGAAGAGAATAGCCTTGGAAAGAGAACTAAACAATGGTGCCATGGATTGTAAGGAAATCATGGACCTAATCAAAGCTGCAGGACTAAATTTGACTATGGCAGGTATATATTTGATCAAACTTTAAAACATGCTGGAAGCTATGCTGTTAAAGGCCCTATTGCCTTTCCCTCCCTCCTATGTGGAATTGTCCTTGCTCAGTACCCTGACATCCTGGTGGAAAGAGATACTGCCTGCAAAAGAGCTCCTTCTCTTGGGTTACACTACAAGCTATTCCAAGGATCTCATGTTCCTGACATTGTCATGACATCAGCTGAGACATCAACTGTAAAAACTCAGTCCAAGACATCTGATGTTATAGCTGTGCTGAAGGAAACCTGCAAAGAGATGGAGACAAGGAAAAAGACTCTTGAGAACCTAATTGCCAGATTAGAACACGAGGAGACTGAAGGACAAAGAAGGGAAGAGGATGCTGTTGAAGATCAGCTCAATGCTGAAGAAAGTGCCTCCTCTGAAGATGACAATGCTTAAAGTTTGGTGGAGTTGACAAGCTTGATGCTGGTTCCTGTTGATGCAAGTGATTTCAGATTTTCTTTGTTTTTATTACTCATTTTGGATAACTGTATAACATATAAGTACATGTATCTTTGGCCTATTTGTGGCTAAAGAGGGGGAGATATTTTGTGTTAATTACTTGGTAGACATTATATTTTTCTGCAGACATATTCATTCTGCTGCTCTCTACTCTCTGATTGCTTAGGGGTTTTAGCCAAAAATCTGCCAAAGGGGGAGTTTGTAAGTGTTTAGTTATTGACATGTATTTTTGGTAAAACCAGGTGTGTGAATGTCATGACTGATGTCATAACATTCTGGATTATTAGGTACTTTATGCAGAAAAAGTATGGCATACAGTAGCTGCTGTTTATGAGTGTGTATGTGAGCATATTGCAATGATCACATTTATCTCTTTCTACCAAAATCAGTAAACAGGAATTCTGATGTCATAACAAATGTTAAGACATCCTGTACTGATATAACAGTTATGCAGTTTGGTTAATTCTAAGATTTTTCAGGAAGTTGGTTCATTCCTTCCAGAACAGAATCTCACGTGGACTTTAGGTTAACCTAGCTCAACCCTAATCTGGTTGATAAATTCTTGTGACCAAGTCTTGAGGTTAACCCTAATTAACCATAGCTTTTCGTGGAAGCCCTAACTGAAGAAACAGCTGCATATATATTCAACAGGAAAGCTGATTGGAAATTAACTCTCTTAGACAGAAGATCAATTAGGAGCTGTATAGTTTTAACTGCTGTAATCCAAGCAAGTATCATTGTGATAAGTGACTTGGAATAGGTTTTGATTGTAAGGGTTTTGTGTATCACTCAAAGCTTTGAAGCAAGAGTGTTTGTGTCTCTTGACTAAAGCTTTGAAGCAAAGTCAAGATAGGTTTATGTATCACTCAAAGCTGTGAAGCACGAGTGTTTGTGTTACTTGATTAAAAGTTGTGAATCATAATCAAGTGTATGTTCTGAAGAGTGTCTTCATTATTTCATTAGTCAATTGTTTAAGTATCACTGCTGTGATTGAGGGGGAGTGAGTAGGAACTCAGGTTTAAGTTGAACTTAGATTGAAGTTGCATTGGGTAGGTCTTAAGTGAAGGAGATAAACTGGTTGGTTTATTCCTGAATTAATATCTCTTATAGTGGATTTCCTCCCTGGCTTGGTAGCCCCCAGAGTAGGTGTTGTTTCACACTGAACTGGGTAAACAATTGACTGTGTTCTTTACTGTTTTTATTTACTGTCTTATATAAAGTCAGATACGATGTCATAACATTCACCGTGACATTGAGTATCTGCTGCCAGAATTTCAGACCAACTTGGCTTTTAGGACGTAGTGAGATAGCCGTCTTTGGTGTAAATCCAAAGTCGGTTGATACTCGATGCTACACTCATTAAGGTTTGACCCTTGAGTTTTGTTTGGTGGCAAGTCAATTGTCTATCGGAATGATATTTGGGGGAAAGACCGGTGATATTTAGATACCTTAGAACCCGATTACTATATTTAGGATATGTTTGAACTAACCCAACTTCAAGAGGGTGTCACCTTAAAATCCACGCAAGCCTTAAACCTAAGGTCTCTGTGTGATTTGCTTGTGCTTGCTATATATGCTATATCTGAGCATAATCATGACATCATAACATATCATGTCATACTAACCATTTCAAGGATTCTTTGGATTTACTTTTGTCTTGTTTTGTAGGACATGGCTCTCGCCCGCAGATTAACTATCCAAGTCAGTCTGGTAAAAGTACCTCCTCAGCTTAAGGATTTGGTATCAAGGGTTCCCGAAAGCTCTCCATTTACTGAAAGACATGGTAGACTTCTCATCTTGGTCACTTCAAACCCTGATGAAGAAATGTTAAAAGTTCTCTTTCAGTTCTTTGACCCTCTGCATCATTGCTTCACTTTTCCGGATTACCAGTTAGTGCCTATTATGGAGGAGTTTTATCTGCTGTTGGGGGTTGTGATCGGTGGATCTGGAACTGACTGTTTAACGCTGGTTCGCGAAATGTCGCGGAAGCAAGAGTCGCCACCGTCTTTTATTTTCTCCAAATGGAAAGGACAAAAGCACAGAAAAATTCCTTATAGAGATTGCTCTCGGTTCGGGAGGTGGGTTATAGAAAGGGAAGGTGTTAGCACCCTTTCTATCCATGGTTATCCATGGGCTCTTAGATACTTGCTCATTGTATTTTCAAAAATGGTTTGCTTGCTTTTCAATGTGGGTTTTAAAAAAAGGTTTCTTTGAAAATTCCAGTTCGACTCTTGTGTCAGAGTGTTTGAAAAATTGCTTTGAAAGCTTTTGAAAATGTGTCGGTGTGAAAAGATTTTTGTTTGTTTTTGAAGAGAGCAAGTATCTACAAGAACCTACCTACCCTAAGGAATTCGTCTGTGTAAATGTCCTTTAAATTAATGCCATCCCACCATTGAGAGGTAGGTAGCACCACAGTTGGAGGTGTTCGGGTCAATTCGAGGTTCGGGACATGGTGATCACCAGAGCAATGGGAAGACACCTTAGAAGCTACCCTCATGCCAGGTTCCCGGATCATGAGGACTTACTAAGACATCCTCTACTCGACGATCACCTTTCGAGGCAAGGCAACAGTGAGGCGTACCCTAGGGGTGGTGTGTGATTTGTGTGTCGTTTTCATTTATATTTGTCTTGTCATATTTATTGGTGTTCTACGCGTTGCTTTTATTTTGTCATTCATTCTTTCATGCTTTGTTTAACCGTTAAAATATTTGCGGGAAAGTAATTCTAAAGCTATTACAAATGGCGCGGGTCCACATCGCCAAAATTAAACCGGACCCGATTTGACAGAAAATAAAGCAATTGAAATTAAAAGAATTAAAAAAAAGTGCGAGAAGTAAATGTTACAAAGCTTCGGGAGAGGTACATAAGTATTTAAGCGAAATAAAATAAATATGCGAAATAAAGGAATTATCAAAACGAGGGCGTTGGACCCTTTTGCAAAACTATTAAAATTAATGAGGAATTAGAATTAAAAATTAAAAGAGAATGTTTTTGGTATTTTTATGTTTTTTAAGATTTAATAGAAAGGAATTAATTAACATTAACTACTAACCCTAATTCTATTTATTTTTAAGTTATTGAGAAAACATCAAAACTCAACCTAAATTAAACCTAATTTTTTATGTGCAATTTTAATTATGAAAATAAATAGAATAATAATATTATTGTGAAAAAGAAAATTAAAAAAGGGATAAGACATTTATTGAACCTAATTCTATATTTTTTGGATTTTTGTCATGAAAAGGATTTAAATTGTAACCTAATTTAAGACTAATTTTACATGCAAATTTGTTTATGAAAATAATTAAAATAAAATATTTATTATGTTTTTTGTCTTTTCTGATTTTTAGGTATTTTTATATTTTTGTAAAAAATAATTAATTAATTCAAAACAAATAAAGAAAATAATATAATAATTGAAAAAATAAAATATGAAGAAAATTGCAAACCAGGGGGGGTGGAAGTCCCCATATGGAGGTTTTGATTGTGAAATTCTGGCCCAATAAGACATGGGTCCATTGACTTTTTGAATAGCGTACAGCAATGTTGACCAGCGTTTATGGTGCTCTCGCAATCTCCGCCCTTGGCTTGACCTCAGTGTACACGTGGGTGGATGGATGATGAAGGTGTACGCTGTGCCTTGACATTGAAAACGCATATGAATTCCTGTGGAAAAATAATGTGAAGAATAACGCAGACCTGGGGTTCGAACCCAGGTCACTAGCATCACCAATCAACACCTGTGCCACTACGCCATCTGAATCACATTTAATATATAATAGTTAACAAATATTATAAAAGAAAAAGAGAGTTAGTGGCCTCCAACGCGCGCGAGATTTGAACGGACCAACCAATGCCTCCCACGTAGTCGTCTTCCTCGCGTCTTTGTTTTTTTCTGAAATAAAAGAAACATAGGCAACGGTTTTCACGCGTTGCCTAAGGTAACATATCAAGAAATAGCGATTAGCCCTGTAGTATTCATAAATTGACCGCGAGTGTAGATTCTTCTTCGTCTAAGCCTGCTGGTTTGAATGGTGGTGGTTTGGAGTCTCAATTTTTCCTCTTTTAAGAATCCCTAATTTTGAGCTTTGTAAACCCTAGAAAAACGATCATGGCGAAATTGTATATACAGCATAATAATTCAATTAAACATCATGGTTAGCTTTAAAATCAAATGAGGAATAAGAATCCATGAACAAAATGTTATGAAAATGCCTAAAACATGAAGCACGATAATCAATTTTTCTCTGTACAGTTTTGATTCAATATACCAATTCCTGGCGTTTGAATGGATGTTAATGACTGGAATATGTTCAGGGAGACTTGAGGAAGCTAATGGAATAGGAATTAGGCCTTGAATCGCCCTGGAAAGTGGTTCACAGTTTTGAGTTTCTTTGAGAAAATTTCAAGTTTGTAGAGAGCTTTTCTGCGCAGCTTTGAGTGTAGCACGATTAGGTTTATGATCAAGCCTTTGTAGTGAATGCATTAGGTCAAAAATATTGATCAAATCTCTTGTAATTCATTGTTTTGAATATTTGATTTCTTAAGATCTTTTCCATATCTTTTTCACATGTTTTTGTATCAATTAGCATCCAATCAAGCCAAATCTTTCCATAATTGTACAAGCACGAAATATTGAGTTCAAAACATGCATGAAAAGATTTATTAGGTCAAGTTATATATTTTTCACATATTTAAATGATTTAAATGAATTAATATAAATAAAAATTCAAATAAATAAATAAAAAATGAGAAAATACTTCCCTTTGGGCCAAGTGGTCGTGCACATGCTTGGAATGATGAATCATGGAAGAAAAATGGGCCCATTAGCATTTTTAGGTCATTTGAATCAATGTTGACTTTTCAAAATATCCAAAAATTTCCCAACTTCCACAAGGCATAACTTGCTCAATTTTTAAGCTTTTCTCATGTTCTTGGACATTTTGGAAAGGTCTTTGAGTCCTCTAACCAATGTCTTTGGTCCCATGTCATTTTGATTTACCAATCTCAAGTTATGGCCTTTGACTTAAAGTCCCTTTTTGTTGACTTTTGAAAATGACCTATAATGTTGAAATTGATAACTTTTTGTGAGAGCATTTCTTGGACTTGAAGTATGAAGATGAGTTGTAGGAAATGTCTTTCTCTTCAAAATGAGCTTTGGATGGAATTTTTCTGATAATCCATGTGAAAGTTATGCCCTGGTCAATTTCAGTTGACTTTTTCAACTGTCCAAATAAGGAAACTTTTACATCTTTGATGATTTCTGAGCCAAATTTTGAGAATCATGATCAAGCATTGATCAAATGATGTTTGTGGCTTCAAAATGATATGTTGGCCAAAAATTTGAACTTTTGACTGCCAAATGACCATTTTGCCCCTACCGTTGACTGTAGTGCAATTTAGGGTTTTGACTGTGCAATTTTGAGCTGAATGCCTTGAAACTTGATATGAGGATACTTGACCATATTTGTAGGCATATGAGACTTGATTGGACCTTTGAAAACTTCATTTTCTTGATCAGTACACAAACCCTAGTTTTGACTGTATGGGAGACCTTTGCACTGTGCAACCCTTGGGGAATTTTGTGACTTGACTTGGCAATTTCTTGGAGAATATGGGAGGGCAAATTTTGGGGTACAACAGGGGTGCCTATCCTTAATGAGGTACCTTTCAATGGTGTGGAAAGAGACCCTAAACCTGAATATATTGCCAAATCTCTATCCTTGTAATGGTATGACGTAGTAGCAAATTGAGAAACCAGGACAGGTGTCAATGGTTTTTTGGCTAAGTTCTTGTTCGAGAAAGCTCATCATTTCTAGGATACCTTGGACTTAAAAGCTTTTAAAGAAGTGTTAGCCCTTCTCATCTATGGTTTGGTACTGTTTCCTAATCCGAACCAGCTCATAGACGTGAATGCGGTTAAGATTTTCCTGTCACGTAATCCAGTACCTACTCTGCTTAGAGATATCCTACATTCGTTGCATACTCGCACTATAAAAAGAAGAGGAACCCTTCTATGTTGCACACCTATTTTGGCTAGGTGGTTTATTTCACACCTACCCCGATCCGTCTTGAAGAATGAACAGGGCTTAAGATGGTCTCAAAAGTTGATGACTCTTACACATTTAGCATTCATTGGTGTCCCCAATTCTCAGAGAATGTTACCATCATTGATTGATGCGGAGAATTCCCTAATGTCCCACTCTTAGGCATTAGGGGAGGAATCACTTACAATCCTTGTTTGGCACTACGACAATTTGGATATGCAAGAAGGGATGGTCCTCATGATGTACTTATTCAAGGAATCATTTTCAACTACGAGAATGATAATCAGGGTTACCACAAAAGGTTCATACGAGCTTGGGGCATGGTACATAGAGTTGATAGCAAGACACTGGGGCACAGGAATTCCATCCATCTTGAGCCTTACCTCAAATGGGTACGAGCTCGTGCTCAAAGCCTTATGATGCCTTACCCCTCTATTCTCCCAGTCATCATAGAGCCTGTTGTGGAAGGAGATGTCCCATACACTATCCTTCATCCTAACATGCCCACCTCTCTTGAAGACTTGCAAAGGGATTGGATACAGCTTAAATAGGAGCAAGACACTTTCGAGGCCCAATTCTATGCCAGCGAGAAGAAGGTTCTGGAACTCACCAGGCAGCTTCATGAAGAGCGGAGTCTGAACGCCTACATCGCGCCAAAGAGGATGCGTTCAACTTTTTTATATTAAAGTTTTGTATTTCTTTATAAGCCCAAAAGAGGCATGATGTACTCAAACTTTGACTTATTTATATAACGTGTGTTCCTTTTTGTCTAAAGCAAATTTAAATCTCTAATTTCCTTGAAATCATTTGCATATGCATCTCCATTCATCATAACATAAGCAGGTTCCTCCCATACAGGTCTCCTTATCTTCCTACTGTTTATTTCAGTAAGATGGATATGAAACAAACGGTGAAAGACATCCAAGCTCAAAACGCCCAACTTCAAGAGATGTTCTTGAATCTGTCCAAGGGACAAGAAGCGGTGAAAGCTCTCCTCACCAGGGGAATGATCATGGGAAATCATGGGGACGACCGAGATGACCAGTTGGAGCGGCTACAAACTGAGATAGCCATAATGAAGGTCCAAATGATGGGACAACCGGTGGGTCAGATGGCTCTTATCCAAAATCTGGCTCAAGGACAAGAAGAGCTGAAAGTTCTTGTCAACTGACTTCATCAAGACGATTACGACCGTGTGAGGCAAATAGCCAGAATTAAAGGCCAAGTCACTGCCCAGCCTCCCATGCAACATGAAGCCGGTTTAGTGGAGAGTAGACTATTCCAAATGGCTGCCACGTCTCAAGTCCAACAATAACCTCGCCAACAACAAGAAAAGAATCAGCGCAAGGAGGTATCACTAAGAGACAATTTACCAGGATTGACATGTCGCTAGCTCAGGTGCTACAACATCTGTTGAAGACAAAGCTAATTACATTAAAGGCTCCTCCTGGGAATCCTAACACTGATGCTCCTAGTTACTGTCCCAAAGAGAGGTGTGCTTACCATTCTGACAGTCTCGGGCACGACACGAACAATTGTTGGGGTCTGAAGAACAGGATTCAAGACCTAATTGAAAAAGGAGTGTTGGAGTTTACACAAGACGATCAATTGGAACTCTTCTACCACCCCTCAAGGGCATCCACATGAAGCGACGATCTGGGCGGGGAAATTTTCTATTCATTTGAATTTTCAATTGTAGTATCTTTTGTTATTCAAACAATTATCTATTAATGTCCAACTTTGTTTCATTAATGCATTGCATATGTTTGTCTTGAATTCATCCATTCGTTTTCTCTATATTTAAACTATTCTTTTTACTCTCAACTCTTGCTAAAAGTTACAAGCCTTTAGAGGGAGGATGACGAAAACAATGCCTTAATCTCATACAGTATGCTTTTAGGAAGACCTTGCTGACAATGTACAGGCGTTATTTCAAATATTAAACACTGGAGTTATAAGGAAGATAATCCCTAGTCAACCCCTTTGAGCCAAATAAGTAGGAGTTTCATTTTTACACAAATTAAAACCTTTAATCAAAACCTGGGGCAGGGTAGTCTCTCAGTTGATTCAAACGCGCGTTTAGCCGCAAACTCTCATCTCATAATCCGATGAATGACATCAAAAACATTCCTCTGGAATCAAAAGACAGTGATGGTTCCCTAGCACATAGGCAGTCATTATCTCTCAAGAGAAAAGACCACTAATTTAAAACCTACAAAGGAGACTTAAGAAAAAATTGGGGCATCCCGCTGACGTAATATCAAAATAAGAACAGTCAGGAAAAAATCAGGGATGACAAATCAAAAGAAAGAGGTCACTACAAATCCTTAACAACATGAAAAATGTTGCAAAAAATGACTGCCTTCCGATAATCTTAACTTGTCTGAACCATCACCAAAACGTCATTCCAGACTCAATTAGAGTTCAAATGCACAATTAACTGAGTTTAGGACTGAAGAACATCACGAAGAACGGGCGGGTACAAATACACTTTGAGCCTTTATCCTTTGTTTCTTAAACCATGAACCAAACCACGCTACAACCCTTCAAAAGTCCTAATTGAAGCATGGGTTAGTTTGAAAGAATACTGTTACAAAAGGTATCCTTACTCCTGTAAGGCTTTACTCTAAATCCTGAGTTTGAATTTACTTACAAAACTTCTTTACTTGCTAAAATGCATTTTCAAAAGCTTCAGGACAAGAATAAACTTTGCATTATTTGAATATCACTGTTTGCTTGTGGCTATTTGTTTGACAACAGAAAAATTCACACAACGAATATCCAATGAAAGAAAGCTCTCTTAGTGAACAAAATCACTTCAAGTGGGATGACACTTCCAATGACAAATCTCCTATCAATAAAGGGGGCATGACATGTCACTATCCAGCATATCTAGGGGCAGTGACAAAACTCCCCGAGATCCTTCTCATAGGATGACTCCTATCCAGAGTTTCAGTCTTTGGAAACTTCTCACCAGATGAGTCGACCTCAAGAACCCTCGAGGATTTTTCCCCAGTGAAGTCGCTATCTCTCTAACAGTCTAACAACAAGGTTTATTTCCCCAACAAACTACGTATTCCCCAACTTGAGTTTACCTCTCTGACTACTACAAATCAGACGACCACAACTCCTCTTCCCCAGTAGACTACTCTATAATCCCCAACAAACACTGTGAAGTCTGGATTTCGACCAGATAACAGTATAAGGTGCTGCGAAGCCTAGACTTTGACCAGATAGTAGTTCATTTCTTCAAAAAACACTGTGAAGCCTGGATTTCGACCAAATAACAGTATAAGGTGTTGCGAAGCCTGGATTTCGACCAGATAGTAGTTCACTTCTTCAAAAAACATTGTGAAGCCTGGATTTCGACCAGATAACAGTATAAGGTGCTGCAAAGCCTGGATTTCGACCAGATAGTAGTTCACTTCTTCAAAAAACACTGTGAAGCCTGGATTTCGACCAGATAACAGTATAAGGTGCTGCGAAGCCTGGAATTTGACCAGATAGTTGTTCACTTCTTCAAAAACACTAAAGCCTGGATTTTGACCAGATAATAGTATAAGGTGCTGCGAAGCCTGGAATTCGACCAGATAGTAGTTCACTTCTTCAAAAACATTGTGAAGCCTGGATTTCAATCAGATAACAGTATAAGTTACTGTGAAGCCTGGATTTTGACCAGATAACAGCATAAGACATTGTGAAGCCTGGATTTTGACCAGATAACAGTATAAGGTGCTGTGAAGCCTAGACTCGACCAGATAACAGCTTAATCACTGAAGTTCAGATACGCTCCAGATACGGATGCCATTCTGATACTCATTCAGATTCAGCTTTCAGATACAGTTCAAATACGCTCCAGTTGCGGATTACAATCTGATACTCATTCAGATTCAGCTTTCAGATACAGATTCCATTCTGATACTCATTCAGATTCAGCTTTCAGATACAGTTCAGATACGCTCCAGTTGCGGATGCCATTCTGATACTCATTCAGATTCAGCTTTAAGATGCAGTTCAGATACGCTCCAGATACATATGCCATTTGTAACACCCCTTCTAAAATACCCCGAATAATATTAATTATATCAATGATTAAAGACATATTCCATCAGAGTTAACACGGAACAAGGGATGTCACAATTATGAAATAAATAAAACTTCCAATAAAACAGTAGTCATGCTACACTGAGGGTCATTATTCAAATAATTCAATCAAATTAAGACCATGTCTTAAACATCGGAAAAATACCATAACCAAAACGGAATAAACCAAAACATAATTATTCCCAATGAAATTCAAAGAAACAATTGAATAATAACTAATTCCTCAACTAAATGTTCCCCAGTGTTACAACCTATCAGAGCACGACACTGACACGCGGACTTAAAGTAACATAGCTCTAGAGCCATCCTCACCAACTCCTGAGCTGCTAACTTTAATCTTAAATTGTTAAAATAAGGGTGAGATTTCTCATAATTAACATGCATTATAAGCTTCTCAATCAACATTATATCACAAGCATATTATTTCACCCATTTTAGCATAAATTCAGATTCAACACGCAGTTCCAATCATACAAGTCATTATGCACAAATCAAAAATCAGCCAAAGAATTGTAACACTGGAAGACATCCTAACATGTTACAATTCCATGCAAACACAAATGCAGACACAATGCATGTGGTACCAACACGTGACCAAGTCACCCAACACTGATCCATCATCAACCGGATACAGCAACCATCGATTCGTCCATAAACACCCGGACACGAATCCAGCCTAACCACCCATCATCACCCGGGTATCGGTTAACGACAATACAAGTCAAATTCCACACAATGAGAATTAACTTCACCAAAACAATGCATATGCACGCACATCACTAGCATGCAACATCAAATCAGTCTATGAAATACATCAATTTATCATAACTGAACCAAAACCAAAAACACGATATCTCAACGATCATGCACACCATCATTAGCAACATAAACATGCCTTTCATTCACACAATACTAATACATCCATCCATCACAGGTTCACTGCTACATACACACCCATGTACGTTAGCCAATAATCACTTATTCCGGGATTTGACTCATTTTCAAAATAATTTCAGGTTTTAGGAAATCTTTCATTTTATAAAATAGAGCATTAAATTTAAGAAATAACGTCTAAAACGGCACTCAAAACGGACTTACGGTTTGAAAGTTATGAATTTTCAAAGTTTAATATTTTTCAAAAAGTTACAGCAGAACCCGGTTCCTACATATGCAGGAACCGGTTCCTGCGAAGTTCAAAAATCACGCTTCTGGAAAAATGTATGGGAACCCGGTTCCTACCTATACAGGAACCGGTTCCTACGTGCATTTTTGCAAGTTTTTATAAATTCACACAGTGGAACCCGGTTCCTCCCCACTGGGAACCGGTTCCCACGACCTGCAGAGTCAAATTCTGCACTTTTGATAGCATTTATTCATTCTAAACCAATTCCAAACATACCCATACGAATTGCAACATGAGAAACACCAAAACACATCCATTTTGCACCATTATAACATCAAACAATATTATTTTATCATTCTTTTTTATCATCTGACACCCTAATGGTTTTCAACCTACAATTCGACGCAATAGGGACAATTCTACGGAACCCAATAATTCCAAACCGGGATTCCCTAACATACTATGATCCATACTATTGAATATCTAAACCGATAATACGAATTAACTAATCGAAATCACCCCTTACCTTGTGGGTTCTTCGAATTCTGACGCTTCCGGTTTTCTCCTTCTTTTTCCTCTTCTCAAATGCACGTATGATGAATATTCCAAAATAACTCTCTTTCTCTTCTTTTTCCTTTTAATACTCCTTTTATTATTCCAATAAAATAATTAAATTAGTAATTAGTAATAGTAGAGTATTTTACCCCTCACACCCTCTAATCACTCTTCACACCCCCAATACTTCTTTCCTTTAATTAATTAAATTAATTCCAATAATCCAAAAATACCAATAATTAAATTTCCAATTAAATTAATAATTAAAAATTCTAATTATTTAATAATCGGATTATTTGGGGTGTCACAACTCTCCCCAACTAAAAGAGTTTTCGTCCTTGAAAACATACCTTAGACGAACAGTTCGGGATACGAGTCTTTCATCTGACTCTCCAGCTCCCAAGTGACATTTCCATCTGCTGGTCCTCCCCAAGCCACTCTTACCAACGCGATCTCCTTGCCTCGCAACTGTTTCAACTTCCGATCCTCAATTCTCGCAGGTACCGCTTCCACAGTCAAATTCTCTCGTACCTGTATATCGTCTACCCGAATCTCATGAGACGGATCAACAATGTACTTCCTTAGCTGAGATACATGAAAAACATCATGCAAATTTGCAAGTGACGGCGGCAAAGCAATCTGATAAGCAACTTTCCCAACTCTCTTGGTAATCTGAAACGGACCAATAAAACGTGGAGTCAACTTCTTTGACTTCAAAGCTCGACCAATACCAGTCATCGGAGTAACTCGCATAAAAACATGTTCTCCTTCGCTAAACTCAAGATCTTTCCTCCTCTTATCGTGATAACTTTTCTGACGACTCTGAGAAGTCCTCATCTTCTCCTGAATCATCTTAATCTTTTCCGAAGTCTGTTGGACAATTTCCGGTCCAATCACAGCACTCTCTCCAGATTCATACCAACACAACGGTGTCCGACACCTCCTACCATACAATGCCTCAAACGGAGCCATACCAATGCTCGAATGAAAACTATTGTTGTAGGTAAACTCAATCAATGGTAGATAACTATACCAAGCTCCACCTTTCTCCAACACACAAGCTCTTAACAAATCTACCAACGACTGAATCATTCTCTCCGTCTGACCATCTTTCTGTGGATGATAATCGGAACTCAAACGCAACTTAGTACCCAAAGCTTCTTGCAATCCCATCCAGAATTTAGATGAAAACCTCGGATCTCGATCCGACACAATACTAGAAGGAATACCGTGCAAACTCACAATCTTCTCAACATACAATTCTGCCAACCTTTCCATCGGATAATCCATTCTTATCGGAATAAAGTGAGCAGATTTCGTCAACCGATCAACAATAACCCAGATAGAATCACAATTCTTCGATGTCCTTGGAAAACCAGACACAAAATCCATAGAGATTCCATCCCATTTCCATTCCGGAACAAACAACGGTTCCATCAATCCTGACGGTTTCTGATGCTCAATCTTCGACTTCTGACAAACCAAACAAGCATACACAAACTCAGCAATTTCCTTTTTCATTCCCGGCCACCAAAACAACTTCTTCAAATCATGGTACATTTTAGTAGCACCAGGATGAATACTCAATCCACTACGATGTCCTTCTTCCAAAATACTCTTCCTAATCTCTGCAACATCCGGAACACACACCCTATTACCAAATCTCATAACACCATTCTCATCAATCCGGACTCGCCTCCTTGACCTTGGTTGATCAATGTCAATTTATCAACTAACCCAACATCGGACTTCTGTCCATTCCGAATTTCTTCCAGAATACCACTAGTCAGTTTCAACATACCCAATTTCACACTATTCAGAGTAGTTTCACATACCAAACTTAAATCTCTGAACTGCTCAACCAAATCTAACTCACGGACCATTAATATCGACATATGCAAGGACTTCCTACTCAAGGCATCCGCAACAACGTTTGCCTTACCAGGATGGTAATTCAAACCGAAATCATAATCCTTTAGAAATTCTAACCATCTCCTCTGCCTCATATTCAACTCTTTCTGATCAAAGAGATACCTCAGACTTTTGTGATCACTGAACACCTCAAACCTAGAACCATATAAATAATGCCTCCACAACTTCAAAACAAACACAACAGCTGCCAACTCCAAATCATGAGTCGGATAATTCCTTTCATGTACTTTCAATTGTCTCGAAGCATAAGCCACCACCTGCTTATCTTGCATCAACACACCACCTAATCCCATTAATGATGCGTCACAATACACAACAAAAGACTTAGTCGGATTTGGCAAAATCAAGATCGGAGCACTTGTCAACCTCCTCTTCAGCTCTTGAAATCCTTTCTCACATTCAACATCCCAAACAAACATCTGACCCTTCCTGGTCAACTTAGTCAACGGTAACGCTAATTTGGAAAATCCTTCTATAAACTTCCTGTAATAACCTGCAAGACCCAGAAAACTACGGATCTCAAAAGCATTCTTCGGCGCTTCCCACTGAGATACTGCTTCTACCTTCGTAGGATCCACAACAATTCCATTCTTGGAAATTACATGGTCAAGAAAACTTACTTCACTTAACCAGAATTCACACTTGGACAACTTCGCATAAAGCTTCTTCTCTTTCAACAATTCCAACACAACTCTGAGATGCTCTGCATGCTCTTCATCGCTCTTCGAATAAATTAGAATATCATCAATGAACACCACCACAAACTTATCAAGATACAGATGAAATATCCTGTTCATATACTCCATGAAAACACCAGGTGCATTAGTAACTCCAAACGGCATAATAGAATACTCGTAATGTCCATACCTCGTTCTAAATGCAGTTTTCTGAATATCTTCCGACTTCACACGAATCTGATGATATCCAGATCTCAGATCAATCTTACTAAATACACAAGCTCCAACTAGTTAATCCATCAAATCATTGATCCTCGGCAAAGGATACCGATTCTTGATTGTAACTTTATTCAGCTGTCTGTAATCAACACATAATCTCATTGAACCTTCTTTCTTCTTAACCAACAACACCGGAGCACCCCACGGCGAAACACTCGGACGAATAAACTTCTTCTCAAGTAACTCCTCCAACTGTTTCTTTAACTCCGCTAATTCAGATGCCGACATACGGTAAGGCGCCATCGACACCGGACTAGTTCAAGGAATCAATAATCGCAATCAAAGGTATGTCATTAATAAAACATGTAAGTTTAATCAGCCGATCATCTGGCTTAGTCTCTGACCCAGACAATGCAAACACTTTACCACCAGCTTGCTCCTTCTTGGGTTTTGTACACTGAGGATGAGTATGACCTTCTTCACCATAGTTGTAACAAGTCACCACTCTTACTCTGCAATCATTGGCCACATGGCCGAGTTTCCCCACACTTGAAACACTTCTTATCATTACTTTTGCAACCCACCATACGATGTCCTGTCTCACCACACTTGTAGCACTTAATGGAAGAACTAGAATCTCCTCCACCAAACTTCTTCCAACCACCGGGTCTCTGATTACTTCTATCATAAGGCTTTCCATGATCCATCTGTTGCTTACCCTTCCTATCAATATACCCTCGAGCATTCGACTTAGTGCTAGCAAGATCCTCCTCTAAAATCCTACTACAGTCAATCAGATCAGGAAATCTTCGGATACACTGATACCGAATACCCTGCTTAATCTCATCACGAAGACCATTCTCAAACTTGATACATTTGGAAAATTCTCCATCTGCATCGTTAGTATAATGATCATAATACTTCGCTAACTCAGTAAACTTCGAAGCATACTCACTTACAGTCTTGTTACCCTGCTTGAGTTCCAGAAACTCAATCTCCTTCTTGCCTCTGATGTCCTCAGGAAAGTACCTCCTCAAAAAAGCCCTCCTGAACACAGCCCAAGTCAACGCAATACCATCTTCTTCTATTTCAGTTCTGGTAGCAACCCACCAGTCATCAGCTTCCTCTGCTAACATGTGAGTTCCGTATCTCACCTTCAGCCTTTCAGCACAGTCAATTGCTCTGAAGATCCTCTCGATCTCCTTCAACCACTTCTGAGCACCTTCGGGATCATGTGCACCCTTGAACAACGGAGGATTATTCCTCTGAAAATTCCCCAATTGTCGGTCAACACCAATCACTGCTCCCTGCTGGTTCCCTCCGAGTACTCCAGCCAACATTCCCAATGCTTCAGCAATAGCATCGTTGTTTTTTCCGTTACCTCTTCCGGCCATTGTTCTGTAACATTACAAAACAACCTCATCAGCACACAAGTATCGACAGTGTCATCTTACACTAGTCGCATACAAAAGGGATAACGACACAAGACAAGACCGACTATGCTCTGATACCACTATTGTAACACCCCTTCTAAAATACCCCGAATAATATTAATTATATCAATGATTAAAGACATATTCCATCAGAGTTAACACGAAACAAGGGATGTCACAATTATGAAATAAATAAAACTTCCAATAAAACAGTAGTCATGCTACACTGAGGGTCATTATTCAAATAATTCAATCAAATTAAGACCATGTCTTACACAGCGGAAAAATACCATAACCAAAATGGAATAAACCAAAACATAATTATTCCCAATGAAATTCAAAGAAAAAATTGAATAATAACTAATTCCTCAACTAAACGTTCCCCAGTGTTACAACCTATCAGAGCACGACACTGACACGCGGACTTAACGTAACATAGCTCTAGAGCCATCCTCACCAACTCCTGAGCTTCTAACTTTAATCTGAAATTGTTAAAGTAAGGGTGAGATTTCTCATAATTAACATGCATTATAAGCTTCTCAATCAACATTATATCACAAGCATATTATTTCACCCATTTTAGCATAAATTCATATTCAACACGCAGTTCTAATCATACAAGTCATTATGCACAAATCAATAATCAGCCAAAGAATTGTAACACTGGAAGACATCCTAACATGTTACAATTCCATGCAAACACAAATGCAGACACAATGCATATGGTATCAACACGTGACCAAGTCACCCAACACTGATCCATCATCAACCGGATACAGCAACCATCGATTCATCCACAAACACCCGGACACAAATCCAGCCTAACCACCCATCATCACCCGGGTATCGGTTAACGGCAATACAAGTCAAATTCCATACAATGGGAATTAACTTCACCAAAACAATGCATATGCACGCACATCACTAGCATGCAACATCAAATCAGTCTATGAAATACATCAATTTATCATGAACCAAAACCAAAAACATGATATCTCAACGATCATGCACACCATTATTAGCAACATAAACATGCCTTTCATTCACACAATACTAATACATCCATCCATCACAGGTTCACTGCTACATACACACCCATGTGCGTTAGCCAATAATCACTTATTCCGGGATTTGACTCATTTTCAAAATAATTTCAGGTTTTAGGAAATATTTTCATTTTATAAAATAGAGCATTAAATTTAAGAAATAACGTCCAAAACGGCACTCAAAACGGACTTACGGTTTGAAAGTTATGAATTTTCAAAGTTTAATATTTTTCAAAAAGTTACAGCAGAACCCGGTTCCTACATATGCAGGAACCGGTTCCTGCGAAGTTCAAAAATCACGCTTCTGGAAAAATGTATGGGAACCCGGTTCCTAACTATACAGGAACCGGTTCCTACGTGCATTTTTGCCAGTTTTTATAAATTCACATAGTGGAACCCGGTTCCTCCCCACTGGGAACCGATTCCCACGACCTGCAGAGTCAAATTCTGCACTTTTGACAACATTTATTCATTCTAAACTAATTCCAAACATACCCATACGAATTGCAACATGAGAAACACCAAAACACATCCATTTTGCACCATTATAACATCAAACAACATTATTTCATCATTCTTTTTTATCATCTGACGCCCTAATGGTTTTCAACCTACAATTCGACGCAATAGGGACAATTCTACGGAACCCTAGAATTCCAAACCGGGATTCCCTAACATACTATGATCCATACTATTGAATATCTAAACTGATAATACGAATTAACTAATCGAAATCACCCTTTACCTTGTGTGTTCTTCGAATTCTGACGCTTCCGGTTTTCTCCTTCTTTTTCCTCTTCTCAAATGCACGTATGATGAATATTCCAAAATAACTCTCTTTCTCTTCTTTTTCCTTTTAATACTCCTTTTATTATTCCAATAAAATAATTAAATTAGTAATTAGTAAGAGTAGAGTATTTTACCCCTCACACCCTCTAATCACTCTTCACACCCCCAATACTTCTTTCCTTTAATTAATTAAATTAATTCCAATAATCCAAATATACCAATAATTAAATTTCCAATTAAATTAATAATTAAAAATTCTAATTATTTAATAATCAGATTATTTGGGGTGTCACACCATTCTGATACTCATTCAGATTCAGCTTTCAGATACAATTCAGATACGCTCCAGATATGGATGCCATTCTGATACTCATTCAGATTCAGCTTTCAGATACAGTCCATATATGCTCCAGTTGTAGATTCCAGTTTGATACTCATTCAATACATCTTTCCATTCAGATACAATCACAACATAGATTCATTCTGACACTCCCTCACACAGCTGCCAAATACATACGACACAATCTCATTTATTTTGAGAACATCATTGCACCATACATTTCATACATCATGATATTGCATACAACTAACCTTTCATCTTTTCAGGAAAGAACAATCAACAGAAAATTATCGTCAAAATTTTCAGCAAGTCAAATGCCGGTCAATTCCCAAGAAAGGATTGGTCAACCATCTACATAGCAGATGCTTTCTCTGGTTCAGATAAATCATTCAAATATTTACTCTAATTCTCTCCAGTTAAAGAATATTCAAGACCTCTTTTGGTTCTGTTTAAATCTCTCAATGGTTTATCCTGATACTTTCTAAAAGAAACATTTTTGGTTCAAATAAATCCCTCAATGATTTGTTCTGATTCTTCTCTAGATCCCTGCCAGTTCAGTTTAAATCTATCAACGCTTTATTTTGATTCTTTCCCACAGACGTCTTCTATGGTTCAGATAAGTCTCAATGATTGGGTCTGATTCGTCTCCAGACCACTTCTAGTTCAGTTTAAATCTCTCAACGGTTTATCTTGATTCTTTCCCACAGACAGTTTCTCTGGTTCAGATAAGTCGTTCCAAGATTTATTCTTATTCTTTTCCAGTGGAAGTCAAGTTTAGACTTAATCTAGTTTCCATTAACAATCACCTTAAAATGGCATCTATAATCCTATTCACAATTCATCTTCAAGTGAAAATTTCTGGGCACTTTAGTGTCCAATCATCTTCCACCTTCAAGTCACGAATGGCGGATCCGCCAATCTAACTCTTCAGGTTTAAGAAGATTGAACAGGGGCAGCTGTTGTACCCCAAAATTTGCCCTCTCATTTCTTAAAGGATCACCCTGGACCCTCAGGTTTGTTCCCATCCAATTTCAAGCCTTGAATTACAAATTTTCCAAGAAAGTCATTCACAAGGGCAAAATGGTCATTTGTACACTAAAAAGTCAAACTTTGACTTTTGGATCAAAATCAAGTTTCAGGAATCATATTTAATCAAGACATGTTGAAATATGAAGTTTGTTTCACCAAGAAATTCAAAAGTCAAAATTACTTTGGAAAAGTCAAAATTCTAAATACTTAGAATTTTTCTAAGTGTTTAAGAAATATGACAAGCTCAGAACTTCTGGCTAGATTTTCACCATAATGAAAGATGATTCTGGAAGAACTTATAACTCAAGAGTTTTAGATCTCAATGAGGCCTAAAACACTGCAGAACAAAACTTCTTTTAGAAATGCTGGGATTTCAAGTTATACATCCTCAAAGGCACGTCTCTGAAGCTTAGGCATTTAGCAAATTCTGAGCATTTTCAAGTCAGAAGTTATCTACAACTTCTGGACCAGTTTTCACATAGGTCCAGTCAGAAGTTGCAAGAGTAATTTAAAGAGGGCTTATAAAGCATGTCACAAGATTTCTGGAAAGTCTGAGAACTCGCTCAGAACATGTTGGAGCAAAGGGATTCAGGGATTAGAAGTTGGATGTTTATTCTAAGTTGCACTGATGCTGAACTTATGGCCCAGATCTAAGCTATGACGCACAATCTCATAGCGCAGGATTTCTAGTTTGATAAATCTCATCATCATTTAATGCTCACAACCACTTTTGAATTTTTATCCAAAGGATTTCCCCATGTGTGAGATAGAAGTACCATTGTTGTCCTTGAAAAACAAACTTTTGTACAAGGTTATGCTAGGCCCATGCTTTACTTTTGCCTATGAGGGTACTTTTCCTTAATTCATGCTTACAAATCCAGCTTAGGAACGGCTAAAAGCTGCTAACCACCTTACTTTCTTCAAGAACAAGGCAGCACCCTAGCATATGAAGGCTATGTTCAACGCTTCGGTCAGAACATCACCAAATCCCAAAACCTCGTTTAAACAACCTACTGCACTGCTACAAATCAGTCCTATAACCAACAACTAATCTAGTCCACGCCTGCATTTTCCTAAATCTCATATTTGCACTAAACTAGCATACGAAAACTGTGTGTAAAAAGAAATGGAACAGTATGCCAAAAAGGTTTAAAATCCCATTTGTTTTTCCCCCCAAAACCACAACAAACTCACCTATAAATAAGTTTCTCCATCACACTTTCAAGGGGTTGACTTTTAGAGAGAGAGAGAGAGAATTATAAAATAGAGAAATGGAAATAGCAAAAACCTTCGCAAATCCTAAAAAAAACCTTTGTTCTTCCCTTTGAATCAAAGAACTTAACATTTTCTCTTCTGTTTCTCTCGCTGACTCCAGAACATTTGAAGGTAGCAGCTCAAGTTCCAAGCACACGCTTCAGATTCAAGGTAAGTCTTTCTGACTTTGCATATTTTCATTTAGAACATCCTTAAATATGTAAATATCATAGTATTGATGTTGGCCATATCATTGCATAAGTAGAAGAAACTATGGATCAGAACTTCTTGAATAAAGCTAGGCTCAGAATTAGAATTAGAACTTCTATAAACTGTTGTGCTTTTATCCTTCTGATTTGCAGTTAAGAACTGAATAAATTACTGATATGCTGATTAATATGAGGAAAAAGTTGAAATGTAACACAGAACTTCAGAGTTCCACTCGCTGTTAACACACACTGAACTTCTAGGATTTTTTCACTGTTTAAACACACTGAACTTCTGATGTTCACTTGGTGTTAACTCACCCTGAACTTCTGATGTTCACTCACTGTCTTAGCACATACTAAACTTCTGAGTTCTCTGTACTATTTTAATACACAGAACTTCTAAGACTTTCTCACTATTCTAACATTCAGAAGTTTAACACACAGCAACCCAGAACTTCTGTGTTTTCCCTCTAACGTTTCTTGCAGGACCTTAAAGTGTATCAATCAATAACTTCTGAAGCTCCTTCTGAACCACAGCGCACCCGACATCAGAACTTATGATCCCCTTTATTTTGCTTTCAGCAGCATGCTAATTCTATCTCTCATTATTTCCCTTTTATCATTTTCAATATTAATACCCTTTTTATTAATATAAAAAAAGACATAAAAATATTTTCTCTTTATTAATTAATTTATTTCTTTTTCTTAATTCATTAAGACAAAAAACCATTTTCAAAACAAGTCCTTTTTCTTTCTTGCATTGTACATTTCAATATGGTTGTAATAGTTAAATAGGATTTAAATCCTTGCACCCCCATTTGTAAATTTGTACCCCCATCCCTAAATATTGTAATAGCGTAGGACTTTATATTTATGAAATTTATTGCTTTTCAAATATAAATGCTAGTAATTAGGGTGTGTATGGCAAGATATGAAATCAACAAATAGATAACCCTAATCAAGACTAAATGTATGTAAATAAAACACACTTGCACACTAGCATCCTTAGGGTAATCTCACTTGTTGCCTATCAAAAAATAGTCATGTCCCTCGAATATGGGCGTTTTAGCAAAGACCCTCGATAAAAGATCGTAGTCCCTCGATGACCCTTAATGTTGCCTTCGGTAAACGATCTAGTCCCTAAAATGACATTGCTAAAACGTTCCATAGGTTGCCTTCAATGACTATACAAACGTCCTGTGCCCGTCCCTTTTACAACAAAAGATAGGGTTACTTACCAAATCAATGGTAAGATACCAATGTCAAAGGAAAGAGGAAATGAATATGAAAGACATTTGAGTCGGTAGAATGTTCCTAGTTACTTGCTTAAATTCAAAACCAAAAAATATTCTTCTTATTTTCAAAATAAACACCAACACTTTCAAAACATCTTTCAAACTTGAAAACATTTTCAAAAGATCAAACATTTTGTATACATTCTTACGAACGAGAATCATTACAAAGTTCGCCTAAACGATGGCGCCTTTTCAAAATACTTTCAAAAACCACACAAAGCACATTTTCAAACAAAAGCAAGTGATCTAGAAAGTAACTAAGAGCCCATGGAAAACCATGGATGAAAAGGGTTCTAATACCTTCTCTTTTCATAATCTACCCCCCGAACTCAAGAAACAATCTCAAAGGTCTTTCCTGTTCTTTTCAGCCTTTCCTTTTGGATAAAAGAAAAGTTGGTGGAGACTCTTTCTAACCGC
Source organism: Vicia faba (assembly GCA_948472305.1). NCBI lineage: Eukaryota > Viridiplantae > Streptophyta > Magnoliopsida > Fabales > Fabaceae > Vicia > Vicia faba. The sequence goes on along the minus strand of OX451739.1, from coordinate 1,016,370,099 downwards.
AACATTTGCGATCAAACGCAAAATAACCAAGTCAGTTCTCCCACCGTATCACAGTATGCATACTAAACATATAGCACAATCTCATTTATTTTGAGAACATCATTACGCAATACATCCATCTTCATGCAACTACTTCTTTACCTATTTCAGGAAAGATCAATTAAAAGACATACAGTTTATCTGTTGGCTCAGATTAAGTTCTGATACCTCCTTCAGTAGACCTTTCTCCGGCTTAGATCAAGTTCGGATACTTTGTTCGGTTAAAGACATCAAGATTATATGCTGGCTCAGATTAAGTTTCTGATACCTCCTTTAGTAGACCTTTCCCCGGCTCAGATTAAATTCGGATACTTCGTTCGGTTAAAGACATCAAGTTATCTGTTGGCTCAGATTAAGTTTTGATACCTTATTCAGTAGACCTTTCTCTGGCTCAGATTAAGTTTTGATACTTCGTTCGATTAAAGACATCAAGTTTATCTGTTGGCTCAGATTAAGTTCTGATACCTCCTTCAGTAGACCTTTCTCTGGCTCAGATTAAGTTCTGATACTTCATTTGGTTAAAGACATCAAGTTTATCTGCTGGCTCAAATTAAGTTCTGATACCTCTTTCAGTATACCTTTCTCTGGCTCAGATTAAGTTCTGATACTTCGTTTGGTTAAAGACATCAAGTTTATCTGCTGGCTCATATTAAGTTCTAATACCTCCTTCAGTAGACCTTTCTCCGGCTCAGATTAAGTTCTGATACTTTGTTCGGTTAAAGACATCAAGTTTATCTGCTGGCTCAGATTAAGTTCTAATACCTCCTTCAGTAGACCTTTCTCTGGCTCAGATTAAGTTCTGATACTTTGTTCGGTTAAAGACATCAAGTTTATCTGCTGGCTCAGATTAAGTTATGATACGTCCTTCAGTAGACCTTTCTCCGACTCAGATTAAGTTGATACTTCATTCGGTTGAAGACATAAGGACCTCCCCTGGCTTAGATTAATTTATGATACTACTTTCATACATATGCATCTTCTATCTCAGATTAAGTTCTGATACTTCTTTCAGTAGATCTCCCTTTCTCCGACTCAGATTAAGTTTTGATACTTCGTTCGGTTGAAGACATAAAGACCTCTTCTGGATTAGATTAATTTATGATATTACTTTCAGACATAGGCATCAACTGGCTCAAATTAAGTTCTGATACTTCTTTCAGTAGATCTCTCTCTCCCCGACTCAAATTAAATTCTGATACTTTGTTCGATTCAAGACATAAAGACCTCATCTGGCTCAGATTAATTTCTGATACTAACTTCAGACATAGGCATCCTCTAGCTCAGATTAAGTTCTGATACCTCTTTCAGTGGATGTCTCTCCGGTTCAGATTAAGTTATGATACTTCTTTCGTCTAAAGACAAAAACATTTCTCTGGTTCAGTTTTAAATCAACCCAAGATTTATTCTGACACTTCTCCCAGTTAGAGTCAAGCAATTATCTTTGGAGGTGTGATACGGTGGCAGAACAGACTGTTATACTGGTTTTGCATTTTGTATTCGCAAATTTTCTAGTAAGCAAGAAACGCCACCGACTTTTCTTTTGTGGTAAGCAAATTTTGTAACTTATTTTCTGAAGGAAACCAAAGTGGGAGTACCCTAGAGGTGCGCATATGCAAGTGTGTTTGTTTTCAGTTATTTTTGTCTTGTGTTAAGTTTGCTAGCGTTGGTTTTAATTCTTGCCATACAATCCTATTAGTCTAGCAGTTAATATATGCAGTAATTAAAAGTGCAGAAATATAAAACCTAGCTATTACAAGGCTTCGGGGAGGGGGATTATGTACATATCCAAAACTGGGGGAAAAATAAATAAAACAGTAAAAGTCCTAATTAATTCTATTACATCCAGTAGACAAATACAATAATATGAATGTAAACACGCGCGAAATGGAAAAGAACGTCTAAAAAATCCTAAGGTATAAAAATCTTTTTGTTTTTTTTATTAGGGGAAGAGAATAAAACCTAAGTCTACTTAATTTTAATAAAAAAAGGTTAAAATAATTAATTAATTAATTAATTAACAAAATTAATTCAATAGAAAAAAAAACTAAGCCTAATGTTTTTTATGATTTTTGATTTTTATGTTGATTAAAACTAGAAGAAATAAAATAATGAAAAAAAGACAAAATAAATGGACCAAGCAGTAAAAAAAGGTGCAATTTGCAGGATGCAGGCCCGGGTCAAAAAGAGGCTTAGGTTGTCTTTCGATCTATAGCGACTAGATTTTAAATCAGAGCCGCCACTATTAGTTTTTATCCTTGGGAAGGGAATCTAATAGAAAAACCTAATTCGCAGACAAAGATTCTAGGTTTCAGACTCTTATTAGACGAAAGGAAGGTGTTAGGCCCCTTTCATCTACCTTGTTCACAAGGATATTAGGTTTTAGGTTTAAGTTTGGGTAGAAGAGGGTTTTAAATTTTAATTAGGAGGAAGGGTATAATTTTTTTATAAGGGAAAAAATGGATCTTTTATAGGAGAACTCGCTACGATTTTTGATCGTATGCCTACGTATCCTCTCATGAGGAATCAGAGTCCCAATTCGTAGTTCGTATGGGGTTAGTGTTTTTTAGGTTGTTGCAAACGTATTTTGAATCACCTCGCATTTTGGTCGGGAGTAGTGATTGCGAAGATTTTGACTAAATGCGCGGTGAGTCAAAATCTGTTTGAAACCCTTTTGCAAAAACAGTTGATTAGCTTAGTTGATTGCGAAAAAATAGTTTGTTGTTTGTTGCGTGTTTTTTAATCGTATTAACTGCAAAAAAAATTGATTAATGCATGAACAAAATATATTTAATGCGAATATATGGAAAATATGTACATGAGTTTTGAATAAAAATAAATATTTACATTATAATATAATAAATAATAATACATATATAACAATTAATATTAATATTAATAATTATTATTATATAAAAAAAGTAGATAATATAAAAAGAGAAATAGAAAAAAAGTATAAGAATTATAAAAGAAAATAATTTAAATAGTCAGGGGGTGCAGTTTTAAATCAGTAGTAAAACAGGGGTGCTACTAAGTAATTTAGGCCCATTATTCATTTTGGACAAGGGGGAGTGTGAATTGTTTTGGATCTTAGTAACTCAGGAATGGGGAGGTGCAGAAATTAGTGGGCTCGGCCCATTAAGAAAATTAGGAGGAGGTCAAGTTGATCGAGTGTGTGCGGGTGTATGGATCTTTGATGAGACTTGGCCTTACGGCCGTCTGATGATAATCTAATGGAAAAAATGAAGGGTGCATGCTAAGTTGTTAAAGGCGCACGCGTACCAGAATTATTACTGAATATAAATTTTTTTTAAACATTTTTACAAATTATTATCATTAACGACAAGCATTTTATCTCTCTCTCTCACTTACCCTTTCCTCTATCTTTTCCTAACCCTAAGTCCAGAATAATACCACGGCGGCGCAAAACCGGAACCCCAACCCCAATGTCTATCCACCCATAAAAACCTTAATCGACATCAGAACAAAACGAAAAAAGGAGAGCCGAGTTTAGTTTTACCCCTTTCGCTTTTTGTATTCTGAGTTTCAAGCTTCTTTAATTTTGCAAGTTGCGGTAGAGCTTTGAAGGTGGTGGTGATGAGCGATTGAAGGCGCGGCGGAGGTTAGCAAGGAGAAATAGTCAACGGAGGTTAGGGTTTCAGATGTTAAAACCCTAACCACTTGCTTCACTTCAGTATTCAAGCTCTCTATTCTTCAATTTTGTCCCCCTTGCTGTATCAAACTTTCTCTGGATTCGAGCTTCTTCTTCTCTGTATATTCGTCTTTTTCTGTCTTTTTTTCCAGATCCCCTGTTTCTTTGTTCTTCCCCCAATTCCCTCTTTTTTTGTAGTTTTCTCTTGGTACTTATAGGGTTAGGAATTTTGGAATTGTAAAATTGTTGTTACAATTAGTCTTAGATTTAGGGATTATGAACAATCTTAGGGTTTTGATTTCTGTAATTGATTATTTGTAATTCTCAGATTTAATTTTTGTATTATAGATTGGATTGGACTTTTTAATATTCTTCTTTGTTATTGATTTCGTTTTGCTTTAAACTGTAATAAGAGGTTTTGGGCAAATACTGATTCAAGAATTGATTTGCAGTAAAATTAAGATTCGGATTTGGTTGTAATTTGTACAATGCTTGTTAGTGATAAAAATGTGTGCAAATTTTGTTGATTGATACATTATGGTTTCTAGTTCACTTTTGGTCACGCGTTTATTATTTTACTGCCCAACTTGTTACCAATTTGGGCCTATCACCGCCTAGTAATGAATTTTTGTATTAGCATTCCTTTTTTTTTGTACGAATTGGGCCCAGTAGGCCTAAAAGTTTTGACCCAACAAATCTCTTTCTTCAAACAAAAATCTTTAATAAACAAATGACATTAAATATAGTATCTTTTAATAAAAACATTATTACAATAAACCTCTTAAAAAATTACCAGTTATAACAGCAAAGGAAATGATGAATGGGCCAGCCTACTGCTTTATTTCTTCCGGGTTGGGCCCAATATTGATAGATAGTTTATAAACCAGCAAAATAATGTTTAATAAGATTTTTTTTTAAAATAGAACAGTACTAATAAAAATTCCAATTGGGCTCTTTGCTATCAACAACGAAAAATGGAAATTCCAATAGCACCCCCTTTTTACTGACAACAACAATCCCTAAATGGGATTTATAATTATGAACTTAATAATTTATTGAAATAGTTTTCCATATTCGAGTTTCATGGGCCATTGGCCAACATGATTCGTAAATGGACCTACGGGTATATGGGTCTTTCTGACTTGGATTTAAGAATGAGCCATCAGATACTGCTGTACCATCTTTAATTAAATATTTCTTCTATTTTAATCTCGAAAAATAAAATCATCGAGATAGGGAAAATTTGGGGTACAACATGATCCAGTGAAGAAGGTTGTCGAAAGTGCATGATAGACTGCATGTTTAGAGGGAATTGGATCTAGACTGGCCAGCATCTGGCAGCAGGAGAATGATGATGTATGATGTGCTTCTTCGATCTGGGAAAACTATATCTGTAAAAAATTGTAAAAAAACAAAATGAGGACCTGCGTGTCAAACCCAGGTCCTTCGATCCTGTACGCGTTTATCTGTTTAGGCTGGATCTGCAGTACAAGCGTTGGAGAAAAAATAAATGCAGACCTGGGTGTCGAACCCAGGTCCTTAGTTCTGAATACAAATCGAACGAACTATAAGTGTTAATATGTCATGCAAATATAAAGTTTTATCTTTTGCCAATTCTTACCAATGGTGATGTATGGATCTGTGGCTTCAGGCGTGGGTATGCTAGTTTAAGGGTTGTTTCGATTTTGACAATCTTTGGAGATTTTGAGAAGTTTGGTGGTTTTCTTCAGGCAATGTGTGTGTGTAGTATTTTTTCGGCAACTTGCGTATGTCTCTTATCTCTTTTTTTGTACTCTGGCAATGTGTCCTTAGGCTTGTATTTATAGGGGTATAGAGGGGAATGGAAATGGCAAGGGACAAGCCATTAACCAGGCTTTGAAGGAAAAATCAAATAAATTAAAGGATTGCCATTTTTGATGGATTCCTACCCTTTTGGGTTTTGGGTTGAACCTGGATATCCCTGACTCCTTAGAATGCCTCCACACCTAGTTCTTCGATTGGCCCTGAGTTGCTTCTTTCGAATGGCTCCAGGCCTCATCATTATGGTTTCTTCGATTGAACCACTATTTGCCTTAGTAGCTTGATCTAAAACTTTTCAACTAGCCCAATCGAAAACTCCTTTCTGGCCATTCGAAGCTTCTTTTGTTACCTCATTTGAATGTAATTATGCAGGAGGCTTGAGCTTGGCAGCATGTAGGATTTTTTCTAGCAAACATCTTGGACCAAGACTCATCATAAAAAAAACTGGTTTCCCATAATAATGTGTCCTTCGAATGGACCAATTGTAGGTCCTTTGAAGACACCATTTGTGTGTTCTTTGAATAGCCCACATGTATGTCCTTCAAAGGCACCATTTGCGTGTCCTTCAAATGGACCAAATGTATGTCCTTTGAAGGCACCACTTGTATGTTTCTTCGAATGGACATTTGGAATGTTTCTTCGAATGGACCTTTGGAAAGTTTCTTCAAAAGGACCATCTTGTGTGTTAAAGTGTGAAAAACTATGTGTTGAAGGGTTTAGAGGTGGAGTCAAAGCTGGCATGAGGGAAGCCAACTTCTTTATGAATCGAAGCATGTATGAAAGAAACCACTGCTTTATGGGCGCTATCATGAAGGGAAACCATTGCCTTGCGCATTGAAGGCAAGCACAGAGGAAGTCATTTCCTTGTGGGTCGAAGCACACATCAAAAGAAGTTCTTGCCTTGTGAAATGAAGGCAATCATGAAGAGGAAGCCTTTGCCTTGTGTGTTGAACGCAAGCACAGAGGAGGCACTTGTCTTCTGGATCAAATCATACACGTAAGAGGCAATGCTCAATCAAAGCTTGCATGCAGGTAGCCAATGTCTGATCGAAGCTTAGCATGTATGAGACCAATGCTTTGTGAATCTAAACAGGCATGTAGGAAGCAGGCATGTAGGAGACTAATGCAAGTTGAAAGGGACTTTGCCTTGTGGATCTGAGGCAAGCATGAAGAGGCCTTTTCCTAAACGAAGCTTGTATGCAGGAGGCCACTGCTTTGTGAATCAAAATAAACATGCAGGAGGCCACTACTGGTAATCGAAGCAAACTTGTAGGGGGTTCCTGCCTTGTGAATCGAAGGCAATCTTGAAGCATCCAATTCTCAGTTGAAGCGTTGTGAATTGAACTTGATCGAAGGGGGCTCAGCGCCTAATCAAAGCTTGTGAATTAGGCCTGCATCGAAGGAGGCCAAATGTTCAATCGAAGCTTGTGAAACAAAGCTTGTTCAAAGGATTTTAGATGCTCAATCGAAGCTTATGAATCAAGGAAAATTTTCTCTTCTTCGATTTGATGCCTAAAAGCCAAAAATCCAATTGTACTTGTGTAAACTTAGACTTTTGAAGATCCTTGTGAGAAAATGTCTTGTGAAAAGAGGGGCAAATTTTTGGGTACAACAGATGGAATCTACAAGCCCATCTCTGACAACTCTTTATTACCTCCCTAAATGGCATCTTTAAGCCCATTCCCGATACAATTAACTAACACATTTCTTCGTGCATCAACGAGTGCAAATTTCTAGGCACTCTAAGTGTTCAATCATCTTCCACCTTCAAGTCACGAATGGTGGACCTGCCAATATAACTCTTCAGGTGTAAGAAGATTGAACAGGTGCAGCTATTGTACCCCAAAATTTTCCCTCTCTTTTCTCAAGACATTTCTTACAAGATCTCCAATGGCTCAAATTTGCACAAGTGTTGACTAGGTCAAACCACCTAAACACTAATGCCCCAAATTAGGATTTTGATTTTCAAAAGGACAGCTGGACTTCTAATTCCTCAAGTTACTTTCATGGATCATTATAGACCTCCAAGAATACTCATGTCAAGTTTCAAGTCTTGAATCACAATTTTGCTCAGTCAATTGATCAGATGACTAAAAATCAACTATATTGGGTAAAAAGTCAACTGTGGACAACCTACAGTCAAACTTCAAGATTGTTGACCAATATCAACATTTTAAAGTCATTTTCATCAATTGGTAAATTTTGGATCACAATTCCTCAAGAAAAGTGTGAAGATCACCGAAAGGGGAAAATTGTCAAAATTAGGGTTTTGACTAGAATGAATGATTTTTTATTTTTGAGCTAATACATGAATCATTGGTTTAAAACATGATCTCAAGGATTCAAGTACATCATTTTGACCTAATTGCATGACTCAATTCATCCCTCAAGATCAAATGATTGATATTTGAAATTTGGTCAACTGCTAAAAAGTCAACTGATACACCAAAAGTCAAAATTTGACTTATTGGTCAAATTTGAGTTTCAAAGATCAAAATTCATCAAGACATTCAAAAATGTGAAACTTTATCATCAAGGAATCAAGAAAGTCAAAAGTCAATTTGAAAAGTCAAACTTTTCAAGACTTAGAAATTTTTCTAAGTGTTTTTTGTACATGATAATTTCAGTACTTCATACTAACTTTTCACCAAGATCCAAGTGATTCAAGGAAAATTTCAACACGAGATTTGTAGATCTCTATGAAATCTACAAATTTGTATTTGAGGGCTCATGTCCAAAAAGTGCTTAGATTTTGAGTTATAAGCCCATGAAGTCATGCACTTTTTCTTAAACACATAGTAAAATTTTGACCTAGTTTAGGTAGATTTTTATCCCAAATTCTTGGCTATTTTTCACATAGTTCCAATTTTATTTTTCAAAAGTTGGAAACATGAAAGTTTTATAGGATGTTTCAAGATTTCTAAAATGTCCAAGAACTTGAAGTGATCATTTGTGAGCTAAGAGAATCGAAGAGAGGAAGTTGGGCATTCATTCTTGAATTACAAGGAATTTTTGTGATGAACACTTGACCAAATCTCTAACCATGCTGCACAAATCTTGCTTTGTAGGCTTCTAACTTGCAAGCCACTCCTTAATTTAATGTTTACACAGCTGATTAATCAATTGTCCAAGTGTTTCAAGCTTTGTCCAAGTTGACTTGCCATTTAGGGAAGAAAGGTCACACTTCCATTTTGGAAAGGTTCACTTTAATCACAAAGTCAATTTATAGAGCCTCTAACTTGTTTGTTCTGATCACACTCAACATAAACAATCATAAGAAACATATTTAAAGTGTCTAGCCACCCTAGAGGGCATACTACTTCACCATAAAACCATGTTCTTCAAGCTTCAAAATCAAGAAACATAGCCATAACTTTGCAACTTGCAAATTTGATGTTCTCTTTCCTCCAAACCTCTTGCCTATAAATTAAGACATCATTTGCAAGCCAAGGACAAGATTTTTCTAGCCTAAAAACTCCCTCAAACTTCCTCAAACACATAACCACCAAAATACCTCAAAACTTGTCATTTCTGGTTTTGAAATCCAAGCTTCAAATTCCCTCGTGCGTTTTCAATTTAACCCTTCAAACATCATCTATACACTATATAGAACTGATTCAAACACCTAAATCACTTATGTAACTCCATCTTTATCATTCTCCATTTTCAATAACTAAAGATTGCACTCTGACTTCTCCAGAACATTTCAGACATCCTCAATCAAAAGTAAGCATTGCAATAGCTTCCTGGAGGTTCAAGGAAGCTAACCAGATCATTACAACACCTTGATGGTTTCTCAAACTCAAAACATGATATCCATATGCAAGATGAGTTTTCTGAAATTCTAACTCTTCATACAAGCATCATTTCGCTTCCATTTTAAAAGATAAAATGTAGACATCATAGCCCTGAAACTAACCATGTCCTTAGAATTCATTTATGTTGCATGTAGTGAGAATTTTGAGCCTGAATATTCTAAAAAAATTAGGTTAAATTTGGTACCTTTTAAAATTGTGCTCATCTTTGATCCATTGCTTAAGTTATTTACATATTTGAAATCGTGGTGAAATTTCTAACAAGTTTGATGTTCATACTTTTGAGAATGGTTGAGAGTTGAGAAAGTTAGAGTTATTGTTAGTACTAGGAAAAAGATGAAGTACATTCATGGACTTGCTTTATCTTATATTTATTGCAACTTGTTTCTATACCAGATGTACATGCCACCCCAGTTGCAGCAAGCGTGCGCGTAAGGCATACCTCTATAAGGTCATGGGTTCGAGCCCCAACGAGACCTTTTGCATTTTTCATATTTTCACTTGTTTCTTTTTTGTTTGAACAGGCGCACCTGGGCCTCCCTCCACTGGGCCATTCATTTTTACTTACCTTCCCCCCTGATTTCTAAATAATGCTCAGCCCAACATAAAACTTTTATTTTTTTATTTATGATTATACAAAAATCAGTTTGGGCCTAAACCAAACAAAAACTATTTTTTACTCTCTAACCTCCAACATCCTTTTCTAACCCCCCTGACTTTCAATTTTTATTTTCATTTTATTTTCTTTTATTTCCTTTTAATATTATTATTTTTATTATTTCTAATTAAAAAATACAAAAAAATCATTTTATTAAATACTTAGACTAAAATTATTATTTTATTTCCCTTTTACTTTAATTTCTTTCAAACATAAAACCCTAAATTTTTTTTTCTTAATTTAATTAAAATAGATTTAGACTTAGGTTTAAGTTTAATTTTCTCTTTTTTTAATTAAATTAACTTAGAATTTAAGAATTTAATTAATTGACTTCTCTCCATTTAATTTAGTTTAACTAGTTAGGTTAAAACTTTTTCCATCCAAAACCACACAAAAAAATTTCTTTTCTTTTATATTATCTTTATGTTCTTGCATATTTTATTTTGTTTTTTCATTATTCAATATGGTTGTAATAATAATTATATTTTAATTACTTTCATCCCCATTTGTAATTTGTATCCCCATTCCCTAAAATGATGTAATAACGTAGGACTTTTAATTTTTGCAATTTACCGCTTTCAATATTATTGCTAGTAATTAGGGTTTGTATGGAAAGACTTCAAACCAAATAATAGACAACCCTAACTCAAGACAAATAAATGAAAACAACACACTTCGCACACTTGCACCTCTAGGGTTAACCCTCCCTTGTTGCCTTAGAATAAAACAGTCATGCCCCTCGAATGTGGGATACTTTAGCAAAAAAACCCTCAATTACAAGATCGTAGTCCCTTGATGAACCTTCAATTTTGCCTTCGGGAAACGATCTTAGACTCTTACGAAAAATTTCTAAGGTATCCTACAATGTTTCTTTCTATGACTGTATGATGACCCACGCCTATCCCTTCACATCCAATGATATGGTTGCTTACTAACTAATGGTAAGATAACAATATTTAAAGGAGGAGGAAAAGAACTAAGACTTTTTGAGTAGGTAGAACGCTCGTAGTTGCTCGCTCACAAACTAAAACCATTTCCACACTCACACTTTTAAAACATCTTTCCAAAAACAAACATCTCTTTGAAGTATTTTCAAAATCAACACTTTGTATACATTTTCGCCGAAACGAGAATAATTACAAAGTTTGCCGAAACAAAGGCGTTTTCAAAATGTTTTCAAACTTACACCAAACACAAACACATTTCACAAAAGCATTTCAAAGTGAGCTCCAACTAAGAGCCCGTAGATAACTACAGATGAAAAGAGTGCTAATACCTTCCCTTTTCATAACCTAGCCCCCCCCCCCCCCCCCCCCCCCCGAAGTCAAGAAAAATTCTCAAAAGGTATTTCCTGTTCTTTTCACCCTTTACTTTATTGGATAAAAGAAAAGTCGGTGGAGACTCTTGCTATTCGCAACAATTGCCATAAAACATAAAATACCCAAGTCAGTTCTCCCACCGTATTACAGAAATCCACTTGTATTTATATAAAGGCACTTTGAAAATAACATAGTCAATCTACCAAATCTCCTCAATGACACCATAGAATATGGTAGTTGCCAATACACGATTCTTTTCTTTTGAACTAGAGAAATACATTGATTAGGCTTCAACCTAACCCCACAATTTTGCATTGTACTATGATCATCTTATGATTTTGTATAAAAGGTCAAATGACCAATGTCATAAGCAGTCCAAGTTATGACATTAAATTTTGGCTCGTACGACAACCATTTAAGTACCTCGGATGCACTACGATCTTTAGATACCTTTTCATTAAATCATTCTATGAGTCTCTTGTTATGCTCTACCAATAACAACTTATCACTCATAAATATTATTTAATATATAGAAATATGCTTGCATAAATACATCCCAAGCCATTGACACAACACCTAGACCTTGAATACCTCTTTCATATGTGTCAGCATGATGAGACTTTGGAATTCCTATAGAATCTTCTTCTGACGAATAGTTTGTACAAAACACAATAACTTCTTCTGTGATGTACCTTTAAACCATCAAAGCTTCCGATTTATGATGATTCTTTGTATATACTTTAAAGATCTTCATATATCACTATATTTGATAAATCCACCTTAAATAAATTGGACCATAAAATCTGATTTCTCTGACTAGATGAACAAGTAAGTGAACCATAATGTCAAAAAATGATGGAGGAAAATACATCTCCAATTGACACAAGGTTATGGAAGCCCCATCTTCTAATTCATCTAATTTTTGAAATCAAGAACTTTATTACATAATCCATTAAAGAATAAGCATAATATTGTTATAGTTACTCTCACAGTTTTGGTAGGATCTCACGGATAGTCACTAGTAGAAGTTGTTGCATTAATACATGACAATCATGAGATTTTAAACCAATTAACTTGAGATCTTTCATTGATACAAGTTTTTTGATGTTTTATGAGTAAGCTTGGGAAACTTTGATACCATGCAAACACTCGCAAAATATTTTCTTTTCCTTTTTAGATAGAGTGTGACATGCTTTAGGCAAATAAGTTCTTTTTCCTCTCTCTATTGGAGCCAACTATTCTCGTATACCCATCACCTCCATATCGATACAGGAAGTCTTTCTATATTTAGTCTTACCTATAATGTTTAGAAGTGTTCCAATCAAGCTATCACACACATTTTTCTCCTCATGCATCACATCAAGACAATGTCTAACATCAAGACTTGACCAATATGGAAGATCAAAGAAAACAAACCTCTTTTTCCTTATATTTTTCTCAAATGGTCCTTTTTCTTTTTCTCTATTTCCAAAGAGAACATTAATATGTTCCTGTCATTGATAAGCTTTGTGATACGGTGGGAGAACTGACTTGAGGTTTTGCGTTTGTGTTCGCAAATGTTTCAGTTTAGCAAGAGTCGCCATCGACTTTTTATTTTATCCTAAGGAAAGGTCAAAAAGCACAGGAAAGACCTTTGAGATATTTTCTTGGGTTCGGGGAGTAGATTATGAAAAGGGAAGGTGCAAGCACCCTTTTCATCCATGGTTTTCCATGGGCTCTTAGTTACTTGTTTAGATCACTTGCTTTTGCTTTTCAATTGTTTGAAATGGTGCTTTGTGTGTGTGGTTTTGAAAATGCTTTGAAAAAGAGGCCTTGTCTAGGCAACCTTTGTAATGTTTCTTGTTTGAATATATACAACGGTGTGTGTCTTTTTGAAAATATATTTCAATGTTTTGAAAGTTTGATTTGGATAATGTTTTGAAATCGTGTTGTAAAGTGTGTTTGAAAAATAGCAAGGATGTTTTGCAAGCTTTTGATCAAGTAACTAAGAGTTGTCTACCCTATTTTACTCAAAGATCTTTCTTATGTTTTTAACCCTTTTGACAATATTGTTTCACCATTGCATTTGGTGAACAACCTTGTGTTAGGATGTTTAAACGGGACAGGTGCGGGTCATCGTATAGACCATGATAGCAATTGTGTCAAGTATCTTTGGCAATTTTCTTGAGGGGCTTGATCATTTTTGTTTAGGCAACCAAGATAGCATCATCGAGGGACTATGATCTTTTGTTTTGTTTTGCCAAAGTACTCAACATGCATACCATGGCCCATTTTTGAAGGCAACAAGTGGATTGTAACCCTAGGGGTGCAAGTGTGCATTGTGTTTGATTTTCATGAATTTTTATCTTTGATTAGGTCAAACTATTTGTTAATTTGGATTTTTGCATACAAACCCTAATTTTCTAATCATGGCATAATTGAAAGCGTAAAATGCGAGAATTTAAAGTTCTAAGCTATTACAACATGATTATGGGGATGGGGGTACAATTTTTGAATAGGGGGTATTTGACAAGAAATTAAACCCTAATTTACTATTACATCCAAATTGAATCTCAAATGCATCAATATTTAAATGTACAATATTTAAATAAACAAAATAAATAAATATTAAATAAAATATATCATGCAAAAAGGAGTTTTTATTTGCTTATGTATGTAAAGTATTTTCAATATATATAAAAAAAGTATAAAGAAATAAATAAATAAAAAAAAAAGGATTAATTTTGTTTGTTTCTAGGGTAAAAACCCTAATTTCTTTAAGAGAATAAATATTATATATTATTTATGTACAATAAATATATTAATGATTGTAAAAAAGTGAAATATATCTAAAAAGGGTATTTTTTAGTATAAATAATAATAAAATAAAAATGTAATATTTTTGTATTTTTATTCTAAGTATTTAGTAAAATAAAAGTATATATGTTTATTATGTGTATATTAATCAAATTAAATATGTACAAAATAAAATAAAATATGTACAAAAATAAAATATATTCAAGAAAATATTTTTAATATGAATAAAAATAAATAACCAAAATAAAAGTATAAAATGTAAATATTTTTCAAGTTTTCAAATATAAAATAATATTTAAATACTTTTAATGTTAGAAAAAATTAGAATAAAATGCCAAATAAATTAAAATAATTGTGAAAATATTTTTTGAGTATTTAATATATTTGGAAATAAAATAACAAAGTCAGAAAAGAAATCAAAAATTCAAAAATGCAAAAATATAAGAAATTGGGCCAGGGGGTGTGAAACTGAAAAGAGGGGTGTTAGAAGCAAGCAGGCCAAACCCAGCCCAACAACTTCATCTTCTTCCTCCAGACTTGTCAAACGCGCACGCGCCTGGTTCAAACTACTACATCCTGGAAACGTGATCTTTTGCCAAAACTCACAACATCAAACTTGTAGAGAATTTAAATACGATTCTAACCATATAAAGCATTAATCCTAACTCTCAAAGACCAGAGAGAATTTCTCTGGCCCTAAAATCTGACCTAGTTATTTCAGCATGTTCATGGATGAAATTCTCCTAGCGCACTTAATATAAATGAAAACTAAGCATATGTACAGCTTCATGGCATTGAATACTACATTTTTCATTCACAAACCTAAGGCTAAATGTTCCTAAATAGAGAGATAGAAAGTGATAAAAAACCTGTTTCAGTTGGATTCGAGTAGGGCAATGAAGTGCTTCTCAACAAGTTTTGAGGTGTCTGGTAGCTTGCCTGAACTTCACTTGATCTTTTCCAATAGCTAGCTTGCCTTGAATGTCCCTGAATCAGCCTATAGAAGTCAACCTGCACAAGTTTGAAATGAAAATGGCGAACACTGTAAATAGAGTTACAGTTGGCAATGGAGGTTTGGGATAGCTTGAGTGAGTTTAATGGAATGTGTTTGAAGCAAAAAGGGGCAAAATGCACGAGCAAAATGAGCTATGGCACTCAAGTTGCAGCACCTGCCATGTTTTGCCAAAGAAGAGTGATTTCTGGATATGGGAGGTTTTGAGGCTCAAACCCTCGTGTTTCTGGCTCAAAAGGTTGTGTGAAATATATTTGTAATGTTTTCTTAAGCTATCATGGACTGGTTTTTAAGCTGGCAAGTGTTTGGACAATTTCTTGTTTTTGAAGCAAAGATGTGTAACTTGGTATCACAGGCCTGTACCAGCCATATAACATGCTGCATACAATCCTCTTGATACTTGCAATTTGTGGGTTTGATTTGGCTTCTCAGATCCTGACCCCATGCTTCAAAGATCATGTTTTGACATAAAGCAAACCTTTTTCAAAATGGAAATGTACCTTTTTCTAATTAAGGCTTAGTTTTATGTGCAATGTCCAAATGGCCAAGATAATGCATTAGCTTAGTGGATTTGAATTCAATTAAGGAGTGTAAAATGGTTTATAGGCCTGCAAACTAGTACAAAGCATGCTGGTTTGAAAATGCCACTTAAATGAACATGTATTGGCCATGGATACAAAGTAAGTTTTTGCCAACTTCAAGCATTCGATTCTCCCTAACCACAAATATGTTTGAGGATTTCTTGGACAATTTGGAAATCATGCAACAAGCACTATAATCCATATTTGAAATTAAACTTGAGACTCCAAGTGGAACTATGTGAAAAATGACCAAGAAGATGGGTCAAAATCCTGTCTAAACTAGGGCAAAATTTCTCTAAGTTAAAAGTTTTAGGGACCCTTGTTCCAAAAATAATAACTTGAGATCCAAGCTTATTTTGAGAAAACTTTGTGAAACAAAGTTATAGACTTTGTGGAGTACTACAACTTTCATGTTATAAGTTTTGTTTGAATCCATTTGCATCATGGTGAAAATATGGGACAGAGTTAGGAAAAATTAAGAAAATTTCATAACTTAAAAAATTTCTAAGTTATGAAAATTTTCAATTTCAAACCCTAATTTTCAATTTTGGGTTTCTTGATGAACAAGTTTCATAATTTGACATATCTTAATGAAAAATGACCCTTGACACTTGATTTTGACCAAAAAGTCAAAGTTTGACTTTTCAGTGTACAGTCATATTTTGATCAGTTGACTGAAAAATTCATCTGTCAATCCCATGCATTTGAGATCTTTTGAACTTGTTGAATAGGTCAAGATGATTCCATTGAGTCCTTGAGTCCATGTTTGAGCCTAATTTTCCATTGGCTAGGTCAAAAAGTCAGAAATTGCCTTTGTATAGTTAAAACCCTAAAAATGACCATTTTGCCCTTTTGGTGATCTGATCAAATTTCTTGTGGAGTTGTGGTCCAAACTTGATCAAATGGTTCATATGAGTTCAGAATGTTGATGTGGGTCAAAATTCATGAGGTTTGACTGTAAATTGGCCACAGTTGACTTTTTCCCCAATACAGTTGATTTCTAGGTCAACTGTCCAATTGATTGGGCAAAAATTGGATTCAAGGCTTGAAACTTGGTATGGACAAACTTATGAGTCCAACATGAAGTATGAAAGTAACTTTGAGCATTAGAAGTCAAAAAATCCTTGTGCAAATTCAAACCCTAATTTAGGTCATCAGTGCAAGGAGATGTCTTGAGCAGTGCAAAACCCTAATCCTGTCTGGAGTTCAAAGAGTCTTGTGATGAGAAATGTTGATAAAATGAGAGGGCAAATTTTGGGGTACAACAAGCTTCATCTATGGTTAAAGGTTTAGGATCCATATCAAACTCTTTCTCCCCATTAAAAGGCTTCTGCAATCTACGATAAGGATGATCAGGTTTTAGAAATTTTCGATGCCCAAGGTAAACGGTCTTTTTTCCAAAATCAATTTGGTGATAACAAGTATTATATTCACATATAGGACACGCTTTATGTCCTTTGACACTATATCCAGCCAAACTACCATAAGCAGGAAAGTCGTTGATTGTACAAAATAACATTGCACACATCTTAAACTTTTCCCCAGAATATGCATCATCAACTTCAACACCTTCATCCCATAAAAGTAGTAAATATTCAATTAATGGACTTAGATAAACATATATGTTGTTACCAGGTTGTCGTGGTCCAGAAATCATCATACTTAACAACATATACTTACGCTTCATGCACAACCAAGGAGAGGGGTTATAAATAGTGAGAAGATAGGCCACGAAAAATGATTAATGCTCAGATTACCAAAGGGGTTAATTCCATCAGTGGCAAGACCAAGCCTATGGTTTCTTGGCTCAATTTAAAAATCCGGAAACAATGAATCAATTTTCTTCCATTGCAACAAATCATCTACATGGCGAATGTTTCCATCATGTTTCCTTCCATTTGTATCTAATATTCTTTACGCATTCGAATTAGAAAAAGCCTCTTAAATCGTGAAATTATTGGCAAGTACCATAACACTTTAGCAGAGGGGTGCCTTCTACTAACATTGTCATAGTCATTGTCTTCACCATTGTTGGCCTTCAGCTTGTAATGTGACACACCATATTTCAGACATTGATACAAGTCTTCATATTTTTTCCTATATAATATGCAATTGTTAGGGCATGCATGTATTTTGATATACTCCAAATCCATTAGACACAATATCTCCTTGGCCTCATAACAACGACTCGGAAAATTGTTATCTCCTAGTAACATTTGCTTTAGCAAATCAAGTAATTCCATGAAACTTTTATCCGACCATCCATTTTTTTCCTTCAGATTAAACAACTTTAACATTACAGAGAATCATGTAAAACATGTGCATCCCTTATATAAAGGTATGTCTTTATCACTACATAAAGTATCATAAATATGAGAATTCTTAAAAGAAGATTCTCAAATATCACAGAACATTATCCTCTAGTCGATCATCCGTATATTCATATTCATCCACTCTTTGACTTTGTGACGGCCGACTTCCCTCTTTATCCACTTCACCATGCCACGTCCATGTTGTTAGAATAAGATTTGTGTCTACAATATAATCTCGATGTTTTGATGATAACAACACATATATTTGATGAGAAACAATTTTAGTTCTAATAAGTTTCTTGAGTGTGAAAATAAGAAATTCTAATTGATCGGGATTGTTGTCTGGAGAATCAGAAATACGCCAAGCACATCAGAAGTACTATTCACATCCATCTCTGAAGAAACATCAGCAGTTCAGAAGAATGTTGAATGTTCGCCAGAAAGAGGATCACATGTGTACTTCTCAATAAGTTATTGCATCAGAAGTCATAAGTAATCAAGAAGAAATAGTTTCTGATAAGTTGTTGCTTCAAGATCAGAAATCAAGAGGATACAAGAAAAAAGCTTCCAACACAAAGGTCTGAAGTCAAGACTAGTTCATTAGAAAAGTTTCTCTTATAATTCTAAAGATGAAGTCAAGATTCTGAACACATATAGAGAAAGCTTCTACTTCCAATTCAGAAGTCAAGATTTGTTCATCAGAAGAGTTACTGCTCATACCTCTGAAGACAAAGTCAATATTCTGAAGACTCAGATAGGTCATGGAATACGCACCCCTATTCAACATCAAGAAGTACTCCATCAAAAGAAAGGATCAAAGAAAGAAAGATCTTCTAGACTCATTTCTAATCAACATCACAAAAGTCCATCAGAAGACAAGATCAAAGGATGATATCTTCTCAAGTTAATCTCTAAGCAGAAGTAATATTCCTCAAAAGATAGACATCATCAGAAACACCAATACACTCAACAGAAGAACTATTGTGATTGTTTCTAAAAGAAACATCAGCAATTCTAAGGAATGTTGAATGTTCATCAAAAAGGGAATCAAGAATGTTCTCAGAAAAGCGTCACTCTCAAATACAAAAATCACAAACGCTTTCCAAGAAAGAAAAATAATTCAAGATCAAACAACAATATGTAGCTGACATAAGTTGTTACTCTCATATCAATCCAAAGATCAAAATTCAAGAGATTAGAAAGAAGGAATTAAACGTTAAAATTAGATGTACTAATATAACCTTCTGCTTCAGAAATCAGACATCAGATATGCAGCTTAGAAAAGCTAATTATCAAGAATTAAGGATCAATTAAAGAAGTCAAGATCAGAAAAACTTTTGCTCAAAGAAGACATTGTTCATCAGATAAGTTGTTTCTTATATATCTGAAGATAATATTCAACTATCTGAAAGACTCTGACTCTATAACAATGAAGCATCTTCTGGATCACTTTCATCATCTAACAAAATTAATCCAGCAAGAAGAAAATAAGATAAATACAAGATCAAGAGATATCTTCCAAGCTTACTACTTCAAGCTAGGAGTAAATCATTAGAAGATAAGGTCTTAAGAAACTTAGCCACAAAGTTTATAGTATAGTCAAATACGTTTAAAATTCCACTACATGCTTACGTATTGTACTATGTTGTCTCCCATGATGAAAAGCTACCATTATTGTAGATGGCAAGTGAAAGCGACATCTTCGTACTACCAATGGTCTTATTATCAAGTCTATATAAAGAGACCTCATCAGCATTTGAATATTGACGAACTACCAACTATTATCAAGCTTGAATCAAATTGCTGAAACACTGTGAAACATCAAGAGAAAAGAAGAATCACTATTCATATACATCCATAAATATTCTTCTATAGTAATATCAATAACACAAGAGTTATTGCTCGTTATTGTGTTAATATATTAGGCATTAAACACAAAGAGTTGTTGCTCATTATTTGTGTGTTAATCTTAGAGTTCTAAATATAAAGAGTTATTGCTCATTATTTGTATTAGAGACTCCGTTCTTTATTGTTGTGTTAATCTGCTTTTTAGAAGTGTGATACGGTGGCTGAACCGACTATTATACTGGTTTGCGTTTTTTGTTTGCAAATGTCGCGGTAAGCAAGAGTCACCATTAACTTTTATTTCATCCAACAAAGGAAAATGAAAAAGAACAGAAAAAACCTTTTTTCGAGATGTTTCTGAGTACGGGGGGTAGATTATAGAAAGGGAAGGTGTTAGCACCCTTTCTATCCATGGTTTTCCATGGGCTCTTAGGTACTTGCTAATTTTGAAATTGCTTGTGTGTGTTTTGAAATGTTTTTGTTTAACTTCGTGATAACCCTTGTATCTGTCCTTAAGAGTGTGACTAAGTCATTTTTGAAAACTGTTTTAAAAAGTGTTTGTGAAAAAGTTTTATTGTTTTGAGCAAGTACTTAAGATTTTCTACCCACTCGAAAAAAGATTGTTCGTTCTCGTTTCCTTTAGACAGCGCTATCCTACTATTAAGGAGTAGGTAGCCCTATCGTTGGAGTTTTAAGGAATATTCGAAGGGACAAGTACGGTCACAAAAGCAATGGTTGGGAAACTTTAGTAATTACCCTAAAGTCCTAAAGATCTTTCCGAGGTAACATCCTAAAGGGTCATTTTGATCTTTTGGGACTAGAGGGCGACCACTAAAATTTCCTATGCTTTATGATCGTTTACCGAAGGCAACCGGAGTAGGGCAAACCCTAGGAGTGAGCATGTGCAATTATGCTTTTTTCAGTTAATTATCTTTGCACAATTAGGGTTATCTACCTTTTATCGTTGAATTATCTTTCACATACAATCCTAATGTTCATACATCTAGCAGTTTAATAGTTGCGGAAATTAAAGAGTGCGAGAAATTAAAGTCCTAACTATTACAAGGCTTTTGGGCTGATACACAAATATTTGACTGAAAATAAAGATGCGGAAATTAAAATCCTAATTAATCTATTACAAACTTGAAACAGTTACAATAATTTGAATTAAAAGAATGTAAAGGCTCTGGACGAATTAAATATGAGAATAAATTAGAAGCCTAAAAAAATCTGATTAATTAAAAAAAAATATTTTTGTGCATTTTTTATTGAGAAAATAATTTAATTGCAAATTAAACCTAATTCTATAATTAATTTTAAATAATAAACAATCAAGTTAATCTAATTAAACTATTTTATTTTCAATAAAATTAATTTAAATAAAAAAAACCTAATTCTATATTTTTGTGATTTTTTTATTTTTATGATTTTTTTTATTTGATAAAAAAAGATTTTTGTTGTAAAAAATGATTAAATAATTAAATAAAACAAAAAAAGAAATTAAAAAAAGAATGATTTGGGCCTGGTATTGTTGAGTAACCAGGGGGGTGTACTGCTGACTTTTGTTGGGCCCAAAATGCACAAGCCCAGCCAAATGCGTGTGATTCAGTGTTGTCAGGTCTAGTAGGTCCACCATGTGTTGCTCTCCACTGAGCGCTAGATCTGGATCTAAGGATGATCCACTGGCTGGATTTGAAGGGTGTATGATAGCTTTCTTGGGTAATGCACGCTGGATCCTGTGAAGAAATAATGGAAAAATGCAAAAGCTCACGCCTGGGATCGAACCCAGGACATGAGCTTCATACCTCTCTCCCTTGACCAATTGCGCTAGATTATTCATTTGTCAATATAATAACATAAATACATTATATTAAATGAAAAGTCAGTGCCATAGGAAAACGCGCGAGATTCAAAACCAGCCAGTGGGAGTCAGCCACCTCATCGTCTCTTTCCTCAGAGCGTCGTCTTTGATGCAAACCTTTTACCTACGGACAAAACTGTCACTAAAGGCTATAGTGACAGTTTTTGTCCATAACTACAAACCTGCAACAATTGAAAATTCAATACAAGCCAAATAAATTCTAACTAAGGGCATAGGAAAGTCAGAAATCGTTCCCTGAGTTCATTGGTGCCCATGATTTGGTCTAATTTTGCCTATATAGCGAAGCCCCAAAACGATCTTGGAAACCCTAAGAATGGCAACCTTCAATTCCTGCACTTAAAACTCAATTAAACCATTCAGATAGCATCAAAACCTTATAAAAACATGAATGTATGATTAAATTTCAATGAAAACGTGCATACACATGTAATCGAGAATTAAAAAAAACAGGAAGAACCAGTCATATACCTTGCAATTCTGGGCGTTTTATGGCTTGAGAATGATTGTGATAGCTTCACTACACACCCAGGAATTGATTTCTGGCTTTGAATCACCTTAAATGGTCATGTGAAATGAAATCCGATCCTAACTTTTTTGGCCAAAACTCAATTTTGTTCTGATGATTTTCACGTTCAAAACCTTGTCCTCTTGCCTTGGCTGCGTTGTGTATATGTACTAGAATGTATTAGGTCAACAAAAACAACTTGAATCTTGAATAATTATGGAGAAAAGATCTTGATTGTTCAATGCATTATTTGTTTCCAAAATAAGCCAAATCATTTCATTCTTTCTCCAATCATCCTTGGTATGATTTGATCCTGATATGCCAGCATATATCATCCTCATCCAATGCCAAAATCATTCCAAAAGCAATTTACATGATTTATTTTGATTTTATTTGATTTTATTTGAATTTTAAATGAATAAAATCACAATAAATCAAATAAATAATTTAATTAGGCATGGAGTGGTTCATGGGTTGTGGACCATGTTAGGAATAAGATACAAGCACAAAAAGTTGGGCCCACTTGAAGAAAATGCATTTTGGGCATGGTTGACTTTGTGCAAATTTCCAAAAATGGCCAACTTTGACAATGCACATCTCTCTCAATTTTGACCCTAAGAGGGTTTTCCTTGACTTTTTATAAATCTTAGGATGTCCTAAAAACAACTCTTTCGGTCTCATCTCAATTGGATCATCCATTTTCATGTAAGGAGCTTTGACCCAAAGGTGTTTTTGTTGACTTTTTGAAATGCCCTATAATGTCTGAATTCATATCTTTTCATGAGTGCATTTTTTGAACTTGAGGGCTGAAGATGAGTTGTGGGGAATTGAATTCTCTTCAAAATGAGCCTTGGATGAGAAATTTCTGATAAACTATGAGAAAGTTATGCCCGGTCAAAGTTTGGTTGACTTTTCCTATAGAAACCCTATTTTAGCAACTTTTGAGTTTTGATGAATTTGGGGCATTCCTTGAGGAATCATGATCAACCCTTGATAAAGTGATGGATGTGACTCCAAAATGTTGATTTTGACCAAAAACCTTGAAGTTTGACTGTATGTGGGCCTCAATTGACTTTTGACCTAGTACAGTTGATTTTCAGGCATTTGAGCAGTTGACTGAGCAAACTTGTTGTGCAAGGAATGAAACTTGGCATGGATGTTCTTGAGAACATATTAGGACCATGAAAAATATTTGAGACCTTTGGAGTTCACCCATTTTGATGAAAATGGAAACCCTAGTTTGAGGTTCATTATCTTAGGAGAGCATTTGCCTGATCAATCCTTGGGCATCCTTGGGTAAGTTGAGGATTTCAATGAACATATGTTGATTAAAATGACAGGGTAAATTTTGGGGTACAACAAGAAGCAACATTGTAAACATGATTGATTGTAGTTCTGTTGAGAATTGGTTATTGCCTCAAGTGACTAGGTTGTTAGTCCGAGACTTGAGAGGGCTAAGGTGTCAGTTTGGACTCTTAGACAGTTGTGGTTAGCCCCTGGCAGGTAGCCTGTGCATTTGTAATATGTTGATATTAGTGGATTAAGTCCTTATTGATGGCGAAATCACCTGAGGAGGGTGGACAGGAGTAACTGTGTTGAAGTTGAACCTGGATAACTTCTTTTTGGGTTATGATACAAATCTTTGGGATCTAATTACAGATGGTTATAGGGAACCTATATTTGAAGAAGGTATTCATATTCCCAGGAGTCAAATGAATGAAGATCGGAAACGACAAAGCAAGAATCATTATAAAGCCAAAACCATTCTTCTCAGTGTTATCTCATATAATGAATATGAGAAAAATCACCAACAGAGAAACAACTAAGGAAATTTTTTATTCATTGAGAATGACTCATGAAGGAAATGCTCAAGTAAAGGAAACTAAAGCGTTAGATTTATTTCATAAATATGAAGCATTCAAGATATAAGAAGATGAAACTATTGAGACCATGTTCCCAAGGTTTCAAACCTTAGTAGAAGGACTCAAAGTTCTGTACAAAGGGTATACAACAACAGACCATGTTAAGAAAATTGTCAGAAGTCTTTCGAAGAAGTAGATACCTATGGTAACTGTGATACGGTGGCAGAACTGACTGTTAATACTGGTTTGCGTTTTTTGTTCGCAAATGTCGTGGTAAGCAAGAGTCGCCATCGAATTTTCTTTTGTCCAACAAAGGAAAGGGTGAAAAGAACAAAAAAAGACCTTTTTCGAGATTTTCTGAGTAAGGGGGTAGATTATGGAAAGGGAAGGTGTTAGCACCCTTTCCATCTGTGGTTTTCCATGGGCTCTTAGGTACTTGCTAATTTTGAAAACTGTTTATGTTTGTGTGCTTTGAAAGTTTTTTGTTTTCTTTATGGTAACTCTTGTATCAGTCCTCAAGAGTGTGATAAAGCATTTTTGAAAAGATTTTGAAAAGTGTGTAAGTGTGAAATGGATCAGGTTTTGAGAAAGTATTTAAGAACCATCTACCTACTTGAAAAAGGACGTTGTTTTCCTCCTTTCCTTTAGATAGTGCTATCCTACTATTAGTGAGTAGGTTGCTCTATCGTTTGGATGTTGAGGGACTATCGAAAGGGGCGCTATGGTCATTGAAGGCAACATGTAAGGATATCTTAGCATTCGAAGGGATTGTCATCATATAGGCAACATCGAGGGACAAGATTATTTCTCGTAGGCAACTCGAGGAACGTTTAAGGGACCATGATCTTTTATGATAAATTCTATATTGAGGGTCTTTGCTAAGATATCCCTACGTTCGAGGGACATGACCATTGTTTTCTGAGGCAACCAAGTGAGGTATACCCTAAGTGTGCAATAGTGCCTTTTTTCAGATATTTGTCTTGCAATTAGTGATATAATGATTAATTTAATTAATCTTGTCACGCACGCCTAATTTACTAGCAATTATATACAAGCATGTAAAGAAAAAGCGAGAAATAAAGTCCTATGCTATTACAGGGCTTTGGTGTAGATACATAAGTAGTGAACGAAAAGTAAAATGCGGAAATAAAAACCCTAATTTAGCTATTACAAATCGGGTGCAGTTACATAAGTGGTAAAAAATAATCATATGGAAAAAATAATAGCGTGCAAAATTAAGACGGGAAAAAGTTCTAAACCCTAAAAAATCTAATTGTTTATCAAAAATGTTTTTTTGGTATTTTATGAAAAAAATGTGGAGTTTAACATAATTCTCTAATTAATTTTAATTAATGAAATAATTCCAAATAATTAAATTAATTAATTTGCAAAACATTAATTTATTAAGAAAAAACTAAATCCTAATTTTTTGTGATGATTTTCTGATTTTATGAAAAATATTTGAATAAATAGAAAATATAAACTAATTAATAAAAGAAAAAAATTAAATAAAACAAATGAAAGAAAATGGGCCTGAAGGGGGTGAGAAACCCAATTGAGGGGTGGTTCTATTGAATTTGTCTAAGCCCAGCAGCAGGTGGCCCACAGCTAGCGTGTGATTTGGTGTTGTTGCGTAATGGCAGTCTATGGTGTGCATGCATGCTAGAGGCGCTTGATCCAGAACCATGCAATGTTGATGGCTGGATCTGAGGGTGCATGATGCGCGCCTGGGGGTGAAACATATTGGATCTGCAAGAAATTGGTTAGAAAAATATAACATTCCAGACCTGGGAATCGAACCCAGGTCTCTCCCTTCACACGCGTCCTCCTTTACCACCGGGCCAAGCTGTCATTCGTTATATGAAACCAACACAAAACAATATAATCTAAATAATATTAGAAATTCCTTTATAAAAACAAAACACACTCTATTTCAAATGGTCTAATCAAACTGTGCCACGCCTTCGTCTTCTCCATCCTTCTGTCGTGTTAGCCTAAGGACTTTTACCTACAGTCAGCATCCGTCACTAAATCACCTGCAAATTTCCAAAATCTACCACAAGCAATATAGATTCCATTTAAAGTCATGGATCAATTGGGTTTGATCCTCTGAGCATGATGGTAGTCTTCTTTTGGCCTAATTGTACCTGTATCTGAAAACCCTAAATCCAAGGTAAAAACCCTAACAATCGCATATTGGCATACGTGCATCAAAACAAGCAATTAATGATTCAAACATGTTCTAATCATTCATGCATGCCAAAATGCATGACCCAGATTCATTTATAATGCGCATATAATCATAATCATTTTCAAAAAAAGAAGAACAAACTGTGATTGTGTTAGCATGATTCTGGGAGCTTTGGCACTTGGGGATAATGCATATAGCTTCAGAAGGTCTCCAGGAGTTGATTGCAAGCTTCGGAATGCCTTAACTCCTTCTCTATTTCAAAATCCGACTCACACTTTTCTTGAAAATTTGGAGTTCTTGAATATCAGTTTCGTGCGGCCAATCCTTGTTTTTTTGGTCTGGCAATGTTATGCGTATATATCTGGATGTATTAAGTTAACAAAAGTTGATTGAATCTTGAATATTTGTGTAGAAAAGATTTGATTTGCACTTGGAATTTTTTGTTTCCAATTTTGGCCAAAACTTGCTCAAATGACTCCAATCAGCCTTTATACAAGATTTGGATTCACTCTTCTAATGATAGGCTCATGATCTGATCACAAAACAAATCTTGGGATTTAATTCATCATTCTATTATTTTATTTCTTTTATTAAGATTTAAATGAATAAAAATTCAAATAAATAAAAAAATACCATAAAAATAAAATAATGGATTTAAATGTCTTACATAAGTCCCTGGATGTGTTTGAGATCAAAAACCCACGGCCATTAGTTCAAAATAATCCAAGTTGCTCACATTGACTTTTGTCCATTTTCATAAAATTGGTCAACTTTAGCAATGCATATCTTTCTCAATTTTAACCCTAAAAGGGTGTTCTTGGACTTTTTAGAAAGCTTAGGATGTCCTCTAAACAACTATTTTGGTTTCATCTCAATTGGATCTTCCATGTTCATGTAATGAGCTTTTACCCAAAAGGTGTTTTTGTTGACTTTTTGAAAGGACCTATAATGTATGAGCTTGTATCTTTTGACTGAGGCATTTCTTGAACTTGAGGGCTGAAGAGAAGTTGTAGGGAATTGGATTCTCTTCAAAATGAGCCTTTTTGGAAAAATTTCTAATAAAGTATGAGAAAGTTATGTTTGGTCAAAGTTTGGTTGACTTTTCCTATAGAAACCCTAATTTTCCATTTTTGACTTTTGATGAGTTAGGAGCATTTCTTGAGGAATCATGATCAAACCTTGATCAAATGATGGATATTACTTGAAAATATTTATGTTGACCAAAAATCTTGAAGTTTGACTTTTTTTGGGCCACAATTGACTTTTAACCTAGTATAGTTGATTTCCAGGCATTTGGGCAGTTGACTGAGCAAACTTGTTGCTCAAGGCATGAAATTTGGCAAGAATGATCTTGAGGACATATTAAGATAATGGAGAACATTTGGGATCCTTGGGACTCACAGATCTTGCTTAAAATTGAAACCCTAGTTTGAGGTTTATTGCCTTAGGAGGAGAATTTGTCTGGTCAATTCTTGGTCATCCTTGAGAAATTGAGGACCTCTAGAGGCATGTCTTGAGTGAAAATGGGAGGGAAAATTTTGGGGTACAATAGTAATAACTTTGGAACGTTCTAAAGACCTGAACAAAATTAGTCTTGAAGAGTTGATTAGCTCTCTAAGAAGTCACGAAATAGAGTTAGAGGAAGATGAACCTCAGAAAAGGGTTAAGTTTATCGCTCTAAGGTCTAAATTAGAAAAGGTCAAGTATTGAAGACTCAAAGCTCTCAAATATGAAGAGGAAGAAGATTCAGATGATGAAGACTCTAATGAATATGATGAATTGTCATTACTTTCCAAAAGAGTGAAAAACTTTGGAAAAGACAAAACAATTCTAGAAGATTCAGAAGAGATCACCCAGACTCATATTCAAGGGGAAACAAAGAAGTTACATCCTATGAATATAATGAACTAGGGAATTACAAAAAAGATTGTCTAAAACTAAAGAAAGAAGGCTCCAGAAATGAAGGTTCTAAGAACAAAAGCTTCAAAGGAAAAAAGAAAGGACTCATGGCAACATGGGATGATTTAGAAGCATCGGGAGCAGATTTTGATGAAGACCATGCCAACGTAACATTCACATCTATCATCTTGGGAGAAAGCTCATCAGGTACAAAGTTTGACTGTGAAGAGGTATTTTTGAATTCTCTCAAGCTAAATTAGAATTATGTTTATCAGAAACTCTAAACAAGCATAATAAGCTTTAACAAAAATTCAAGAATCTTATGAAGGCTCATGAATATGAAATTGAAGAATCCGATAAGCTAGAGAAAGAAAGTTTTAAACAAAAAGGTAATCATTCTATTTTGAAAAATGAAAAGAAATTCTTGAATAAAAATTGTTCAGAACTTGAAAGAAATCTGTCTAAAGTTTCTCTATCTTCTGAAACTGTTGTATATAACCATGATAAAGCTTTTTATATATTCTTAAATGACAACAAAGATAGAGGTATAATAGCTTTCATGATCCTTGGTGTTAATTGGAATAAAATGGTAGAAATAAAGGATAGGATACTGCAAGAAGTAGCCAGATCTATAGTTAACAAAACTAATATGGCTAAACACTTTTAGGCAGAAGCTGTAAAAGAAGCTTGTTATATTCGGGATAGAATCTCAATGAAACCTATTCTTTAAAAGACCCCTTACGAGTTGTGTAGAAGAAGAAAAATCAATATCCCTTATTTTCATTTTCTTGGATGTTCCTGTTTTGTTTTGGGTACTAGGAGTAGTCTAAACAAGTTTGATTCTAGAGCATAAAAGTGTAGTACGTTGAGATACTCAGGAAGCTCTAAAGGCTACAGAGTATACAACACAGAAACACATATTATGGAAGAATCAGTCAATGATAAAATCGATGATAAGCTTGACTCAGAAAAGTCAAAGATTTGTGAAAGTTTTGTAGGTTTAGAGATAACACTTGCATGCTCTAAAGAAAAAGGCAGTGATAGTAAAGTGATCAGAAACAATGATACGTTAGAAGCATCAAACTACCTATGTGTTCGGAAAAGGAAAAGGCAAAAACAAATTCCTTTTCAAGAGTGGATTCTAGAAGACAAAGATCAAAAAAATTGTCAGAACAAGATTCACCTATGAACAGTCTGAAGAAATGCATCTGGGAATGATATCTTCAGTAGAATCAACTTCATGTGACAAATCACTTGAGGATAATGGGTGGATTTTTAATATACAAGAAGAGAAAAACCAGTCCTCCTCCAGAAATGATATTTTGAATTAAAAGTATGAACCGAAGGAAACTCACGTTGTTGCAACCAAGTGGGTCATCAGAAATAAGTTTGATGAGGAAGGTGGCCTTGTCATAGACAAAATACACAAGGTTAGAATCTACATATTTTATGATGGAGTATGTCTAGACACTTCTACCAATTAGAAGATATCTTGAAACAGAAACTTAAATTAGGAATTTTATTTTTGTCTGTTTTATTTTATATAGTAAATTGTATGTTTGCTCAAACAAGTGTTTGTGACCTCTGTCAATTTAAACCGTTTGATTAGGCATCTAGTGCAATTTGATGTCTTTGAGAATAGGTTAAAATATTGTTGCATCTCTCCCCTATCTTTTGTCTATTTTAAGAAAAGCCAAAAATTCTTTTATTATAAAATAGGAATCTTTTAGCACAATCACCTTTTCTTATGTTTAGTTTGTCATTTTGCATTCCTCTCTGAAAAGCATCTGTCTTATTCATCAATTCTAATCTTGAAACTTGATAATATATCTTCCCTCATAAGTCCTCACTTTTGATGTTGTCAATTTTGATATCTTATAAACAGTCAATTTCGTTTTATGTTTCCTTATTTAAGATCAATATGTGTTATCAAATCACGAATTCATTTCTCAACCTTCTTGAAAATGATTGAATTCTCTGCTCAAACATTATTTAATTTTGGTATCTCAAGTTTGACTGCCAACGAAAGGAAATCAATTTATGTATTAGTTACGCCTTTTATCCTCTTATTTATAATCCTGATAACTCAATTTGTTTTCATCATTTCCAACCTATCTTTCAGATAACAATTAACCTAACTTGTTAGTTAATTCTTTTTTTATCATATCTCTGATAACCTTTCGTGGAGATGAAAATCTTCATGAAGGCATTAATGAAGAACAAATTCATCTTCTTCTTATCAACAAAGAGACTGCTTCAAGTATCACTTTTATCATGCATTATCAAGAGTGGTCCAATTACTTCTCTATATTGGGTAGACCCATTTACACAAATCTTGTGAAATTATTATGGAAACATGCTTATGTAGGGTGTGAAGGTTGTTCCATTGGGTCTCGTATCTTCGGTATTCCTGTTTTTATCTGTCCTTTCTCCATTGTTGTTGCCATTGGATGTGAAAACATTGGTTTTACTATCGAAGAGGCCAAACTTCGTTTTTCCTTTATTGACAAAGTAGTTGCTCAACATGATACTTCAATAAGATATGAGCCTACTAATCCTCAGAATCTTCTTCCTATCCAAAATTCTTGTACACGTTTTTGCTAACAAACTTTCGTCCTCGAGGAATCTCTAAAACTACTCTCCGTCCAGATGATCGGATTTTCCTAGTACTTTTGATGAATCAAATCATGATTAATCTACCTCAAGTTGTTTTAAACTTTCTGCAAAAATCTATTATCTCCTCCAGAAATGAGAACATGTCTTTCGTACCTTTTGGAAGAGTTATGTCTGAAATCTTCTTTAAAGAAGGAATTGTTGAAATTGTCAGGCAAAACGAACCAAGAAGTGCTCTTATGAAAAACTTATGTAACATATTTAAAGGGTAGCTAGAATCTCTAAGGTCTCATAAATCAAATTTGTGTATCATGTCCAACTGTCTGTTATCCTAATTTTCTGTTTGTTTAAGAAGTCTAATTTCGTGTCTTGCTTGTATGTTTCCTATTGTTTTCCTTAGTGAATCCTTAAGATAAAATCTCTTGTCATTTTGTTCTTCTCTATTTGTACTTTCCTAAATCATCAATGAAATTTTTTGATTCCGTGTACTTAATTATTTCTCTCAAATAACTGATTCCTAATTTTTTTATTATGACAAAAAGGGGAAGAAAGCATGACGGTTTTGATACATACCTATCTCAAAATCTCACTGCTTACATTTCTAACAAATATATACATATACATACACACACACACACACACACACACACACACACACATACACACACATATATATATATATATATATGTGTGTGTGTGTGTGTGTGTGTGTGTGTGTGTGTGAAAAGGCTTTTAGAAATGTGTTTCAGGTACAAAGTAAATGATTGAAGAACTTCTAAAGTCTAGAAGGTCCAATAAATCAAGATGTGATAAAAGGACTTCTAATGTTTTGGAAGGGTCGGTTGATCAAACTCTGATAAAAGAAGTTCTAAGGTATAAAATGTTCTAAGAGATCAAGTGTTGATAATGAACTTCAAACATAGAAGGGTATGATAGATCAAGTTATGATAATGAATCTATCTGATTATTAGAAGGTTCAAATAAAGGAAGAATGTCTGAAGAAGCAAACTCTGATAAACCGCTTCCATTTGCTTTAAATCAGAATTTTGAGAAAGGATAGCATTGCTCCTGAGCTATGAAAGATAATAATTTATGATTCAGGGGGAGATTGTTTATCCCAGGGGGAGTTTTCTAAACTCTTATATTACTTTGTGTTGTACCCCAAAATTTTCCCTCCCATATTCTTCAAGATTTGTCAAGATCAATCTTCAAATGGATCAAAGGGTTGCATAGTCAAACATCCTCCTAAGCCAGTCAAAATTAGGGTTTTGGTTATTGCAAGGAATTTGAGGCTTTTAGTGGTCCAATCAAGTCCCATGGGCCTATATACATTGCCAAGCACCTACATGCCAAGTCTCAAGACTCACAGAGGCAAATTGCACAGTCAAAAGCCCTATTTGGTTCACAATCAACTTCAGGGGCAAAATGGTCATTTGACAGTCAAAAGTCAAAATTTTTGGTCAACATCTTATTTTGAAGCCTAATCATCATTTGATCAAGTCTTCATCATGATTCCACAAGAATGGCTCAAAAATCATCAAAGATGCAAAATTTGCTATTTTTGGACAGCAGAAAAGTCAACTGTAACTTGACCATGGCATAACTTTTTCATGGTTCATCAGAAAAATCCCATCCAATTATCATTTTGAAGGGGATGATATTTCCTACAACTCATCTTCACATTCCAAGTCCAAGAAATGCTCTCACAAAAAGTTATCAATTTCTACATTATAGGTCAATTTCAAAAGTCAACAAAAAAGGCACTTTAAGTCAAAGACCATAACTTGAGATTGGTGAATCCAAATGACATGGGACCAAAGGCATTGGTTAGAGGACTTCAAGACCTTTCCAAAATGTCCAAGAACATGTTCATAGGATCAAAATTGAGCAAGATATGGATTGGAGAAGTTGGGAAATTTTTAGGAATTTGCAAAAGTCAACTTTGCCCAAAACACCTTATTTTTGCTAATGGGCCTCAAAATTCTTCTTGAATATTTATCCAAGGCTTATGCACGACCCATTGAGATTAAATTGAGTTATTTTCTTATTTTTATTAATTAATTGGATTTTTAATTGATTATTAATTCATTTAATTCATTTAATTGTAGGAAAATACCAAGATATGTTTTTTCAAATCTTTTGTGAAGCAAATAAACTCAGGGCAAGCTGGCAAATTCGTGCATCAATCAAAGAGACAAAAATCTCCATGTTTGGCAAGTTTTGTCAATAAAAAAGATTGAAAATTATTTGATTTCCAATCAAATATTGAAACTTCAATACAATGGATTTCTTGGCAAGATTGCACCCTAATTCCATTCTACTATATATGCTGAACCTAACCCTAATGCCATTCACGTGAGAGCTGCTGCAAAAAACCATATGCAATATTGGAAAAAAGTGAAGAAAACTCAAAACTGAATTCCATAATTTAACGTGATTCAAAGCTTGTTTTTTATTCCAATACATTGCTAGCATTCCCATAAACCTTTTTCAAATCAAATCAAGGGCTAACACTCAAGGAAACGTCCAGAACAAACTCACGGTTTGCTTAATTTTTCTAGAATCGAAACTCATGTTTTATGCATCATTAACATGTTATAATCATTGCTTTGCATTTCTAACACCTTTCTGAAGCTAACGGTATAGGTGAATTGCGTTATGGTGCCCTGAAACGGAAACCACCATTGACGAGTTCTAGGTTTTTCAAGCTTCAAATTTAGGGCTTTTCAGGACCAGTAAAATTAGATCCTCCAACGCCTATGGTTGGATTCGTCAAGGCCAGACGAATCACACACTACCCTCGCGAACAATTTATGTTCATCACACGCCTGTTCGCTATTTTTCCTCAGGCTATATTGTGGGGGTTAAAAACCCCCGCTATCTGTTTTGTTTTCTGCAGGTTTCATGAAGAAGACGAGTACGTGTAGGCAGGGGGTTGGTCCATTCAAAAGGAAGCGCGCATTTTTTCTTTTACAGCATATTTATTGGATTATTAATATATTGTTTGTTTAGTATTCTATTATCAACTGCAGGCAACTGGCCTAGTGGAGCATGCGCTGTCCAAGGACCATTGGGACCTGGGTTCGATTCTCAGGTCCACCCAAACATTGTTTCATATTTTTCACAACATAATCATATGCAGGCCTTTAAGCAACGTTCCACCATACACTTCCAACGTCAGCTTGCCAAGTGGCCACTAACAGCAATCCAATGGCCAAAGATGTTGGACACCATGCTCCAAGTCAAAGCACGCTCCAGACAATTTCAGAAGTCAAACGTGGCTTTGTGCTTAATGGGCTGGAAAGTTGCAAGCACACCTCATATTTGGGCCATCACCCCCCCTGGTTTGCTATTTTTTATTTTCTTTTTCCTTTTAATTTCTTTCATTAATCATTATTGTTATTATTATTAATTAACAAATTATTTTTTATAATAAAATCAGAAACTTAAAATATTGTTTATTTTTATTATTTATTATTTTCACTATTAATAATTATTTTTGTAAATAAATGCAAATTAATTAATTTAGTCTTTTTGTTAATTAGGTTTAACTTTAATCTTTTTTTACAATAAATAAAACAAATTTAGAACTAGGGTTTTCTTGACTTTTAATTTCTTTTATTTTTATTTTCATTAAAAACTTTAAAAACATAAAAAACATTTTTTTCTTTTAAATAATTAATTAATTAGTTATTAGGTTTAATTTTACTTAATTGCAAAAAGGACAGATTACATTCTTTTCTCAAAAAGGGTCAAAACCCTAAGGACGTCCCGATTTAATTTCTTTGCGCATATTTATTTTTAATTCTATTTTTGATTATATTGATATAACTGTTTCCGAGGATGTAATAGTTAATTAGGTCTTTTACCACCTTCTTTACTTTTCTCGCATTTATTTTCCAAACGGGTTATGTTTTTGGCGATGTATAGACCCGCGCCTTGTAATAGCGTAGATTTACCTTTCCGCAATTTATTTTCTGCACTCTTAACTGTTAAAATGCATGAAAGACTTGTATGAAAAATAAAATCAATCCGTAGCTCACAAATAACATGTACAAGATAAATATAAACTGAAACAACACACATGCACATGCCACTCCTAGGGTACGTCTCACTTGGTTGCCTCGACGTGGTCGTCAAGTATAGGGTGTTTTAGAGGTCGCCCTCCTGTCTAAAGATCCAGTTGCCTCGAAACGGTTGCCTCGGATAAAAAGGATCTAGGACATTAGGGTTACCGCTAAGGCGTCCTACTATTGCTTTGGTGACCACATGTCCCATATAATCGAATTGACCCGAATACCTCCAACGACGGTGCTACCTACTTCTCAATAGTGGGATAGCACTGTCTAAAGGACTCTTACACAGCCTAATTCCTTAGAGTAGGTAGATTTCTCCTGGGTACTTGCTCTTTCTAAAACAAAAACATCTTTTTGCACCTACACTTTCAAAAGGTTTTCAAACAAATATTTCATACACTCTTGAGGACAGATACAAGAGTTACCTAGAAATTTTTCAAACGAAACTTTTTTTCAAAACCCACAAACACTTGAAAAGTAAACAATTTTTGAAAACATAGTGAGCAAGTACCTAAGAGCCCGTGGATAACCACGGATAGAAAGGGTTGTAACACCTTCCCTTTCTATAAATCTACCTCCCGAACCGAGAAACATTCTCGAAAAGGAATTTTGTTGTGCTTTTGTCCTTTCCATGTTGGAGAACATAAAAGACGGTTGCGACTCTTGCTTACCGCGACATTTCGTGAACCAGCATTTCAAAACAGTCAGTTCTATTTCCACCGATCACAGAACTGGCGACTCTGCTGGGGATTTTTTTTAAGTGAGGTGTACCTTAGGATTAGACCACTCTTGTTTTCAATTGCTTGCTTTGATTGCTTTAATATTGTGGGCCTGTTTTGGGAGTTTTATAGATCCTAACCCGTATCTGGGGATACCCTTTAGAAGTAGCAACAAACTGTGAGGGAACTGTGCAGGGTATACCGACATGGTTGAAGCAGTTGCTACGTTGATGTGACACTTTGGTGAGTACCAGTAACCCTTGAGTCAAGTCAAGGAGAGTACGGGGCCGCCGCGTGGTGTCGCGAAGCATCAACTGACCTTAGAACCTTACTTGACCATCCTGGCCTCTTTAGGGGTAGTGAGATGACCGACTTTGGTGCAGTCCGAAGTTGGTAGATACTCGATACTACACTCATTGAGGGTTGTTTTCTTGGAATATTTTGGTCGCCAGTTAAGTGGCTAAATCAAAACAATGAACATAGAAAACAATCCAATGATATTGAGCTCCTTAGAACCCGGTTACTATTGATAGGATAGGTTTTGAGCCAACTAACTTCAAGAGGGTACTTACCTACGAACCCCATGCAAGCCTAAACCTAAGGACTTGTTTGCTTTGTGTGAATATGACTGTCTGTATATACACTTGCTTACTTTTTGCATCCATGTACATAACATCATAACATCATAACATTGCATACATCTTGCATAAGGACTAACCCATTTCAAGGATCTCAAGGGTTTGTGATGCGGGTCATGATGAACCAACTGTCTAGCAAGGGGCAAAGGGGATTTATTTTCCTCTAGCCAAGGTTGTTTGGAGATCAAAACATGATGACTTGAGTCAGGGGCTATGACCCACTCGATATGGTGAGCCTTGACTCTTGAAGAAGGACTCTCAACAACAGGAAGTTCCTTCAATCAGGCTACAAAATTCAAATTCTAACAATTTTCTTGTTTACCCCGCGAGATCCTTGAAAACATTGCATACATATACCATACATATCATTGCATTACAGGTACCCTTTTTACAGGTCACTCATCTTCTTCGCTGTTTATTTCAGCAATCATCATGTCTACCGAACCTTCCACTGAACAAGCTATCAAGGCCCTCCAGGCCCAGAATGCCCAGTTCCAGGAGTTGGTTATGAGCCTAGCCCAGGGTCAACAGGACTTGAAAACTCTGATTCTAAAAGAGAGGAAGAAGAAGAAGAAGAGGATTGTTTTGTTCAACACTAGACGCAGATCTGGGAATGGATTACAGAATGAGGCTGAGCTGACTACCTCATATGTAGGCAAGGACAGTCCCCAAGAGAGAAGGGTTCCTAGTCCTGTGGTCTCCGACAACGAGACAGATTATAATGATGAACAGTACCCTCCTGCGGAGGACAGGTACAAACAGCTGGAGGACCGCTTAAGTGCTATAGAGATTCAACATGTGCCCGGTTTGGACTTTGGAGACCTAGACTTATCCTCTGGGGTGGTGATTCCACACAAGTTCAAGGCACCTGCTTTTGCAAAGTACGACGGAGCTTCCTGTCCTAAACTGCACCTCCGATCGTATGTAAGGAAGATCCAACCTTACACAGCTGACAAGAATTTGTGGATCCATTTCTTCCAGGATAGTCTTTCAGGGACTCAACTCGAATGGTTCTATCAGCTGGATGGAGCCAGTATCCGTAACTGGGAGGACCTGGCTACTGCGTTCTATAAGTAGTATCAATATAATTCCGACCTCGCTCCTACGCGTACCCAACTCCAGGGTATGTCAATAGGGAAGGATAAAGGATTTAAGGAGTATGCCCAAAAGTGGAGAGACCTGGATGGAAGGGTGCAGCCACCTCTAACTGACCGTGAGCTTGTTGATATGTTCTTGGGGACCCTGTCGGGTCCGTTCTTCAACCACTTGATTGGGAATTCTTCAGCCGGATTTACAGACCTTATCTTGACTGGTGAGAGAATTGAAGCCGGTATCAAGTCTGGAAAGATACAGAAGGGTGACTCCTCGAGTACTGAGAAAAAACCATTCAAGAAAGAATCCAGTGCTGTCTATGGTTCAAAAAGACAGAATAGGTCCGAACACCGCCAAGATGTCAACGCGGTAATTATTTCAAAACCGGCCAGCGCTCCTCAACATCGCAACCAACAAAGGGAAGAGAGACCTAGAAGGCAATTCACTCCCCTCAACATGACCTTGTCCCAGATATTGCCACAGTTGCTGAAGACCAATTTGGTAACTCTAAGGGACCCTCCCAAGAATCCGAACACTACACCTTCAAGGTATAACCCCAACGCCCGCTGCGCTTATCATTCTGACAGCCCGGGGCATGCTACAGATGATTGTTGGACTTTGAGGAACAAGGTTCAGGACCTAATCGATGCAAAGGAGGTCGAGTTCGAAGCGCCCGAGACTCCCATTGTGATCACTGCTCCCTTGCCAAAACATGGCTAGGATCGAGAGACTTTTGTTCATTTGAATTCTGAAGTTGTATTTTTCTTTGCTTATTCAAACAATTATCATGTCAAACTCTTTTATTTCATTAATGCATTACATATGTCTGTTTTGAATCAATCCATTCGTATTCACTATATTCAAATTGCTTTCATTTTTGTTGTGATGTTCAAACTCTCGATTAAAAAATTCTAAGCCTTTTGAGGGAGGATGACGAAAACGATACCACGATCTTTACAGTATGCTTTTGAACAGACCCCGCTGATGAGGTACAAGCATTGTTTCAAATCCTAAACAATGGAGTTATAAGGAAGATAATCCCTAGTCAACCCCTTCGAGCCAAAGAAGTTGGAGTTTTTCTTTTCACAAAAATTAAAACCCTTAAATATAACCTGGGGCAGGGTAGTTTTCACAGTTGATCCAGGTGCACAATGAACGACATCAAAGGAGTCCTTCCAAAACAAAAGACAGTGATGGTTCCCTAGAATCATAAAGACAGGCAACCATTATCTCTCAGAAATAAAAGCCCATTAAGTCAAAATCTATGAAGGAGACTTACAAAAACTGGGGCATCCCGCTGACTGTAATCACAAAAGAAACAGTTCAGGCAAAAAACAGGGATAATGAAATCAAAAAGAAAGAGGTCCAACAAACCCTCAACAAAAAAAGAATTGACTGCCTGTTCAAAATAAACTTGTCAGTATCCGAACCATCACTGGAATATCAGAGCAAGGACTCAAACAAGATCTAATGCGCGATTAGATGAGTTTAGGATTGAAGAACATCACGAAGAATAGGTGGGTACAAATAAAATTTGAGCCTTTATCCTTTGTTTCTTAAACCGTGGACCAGGCCACGTTATAACCCTTAAAAGTCTTAGCTGAAGCATGGGTTAGTTCGAAAGCATACTGTTACAAAAGGTATCCTGACTCCTGTAGGGCTTGCTGTAAAATCCTGAGTTGACATCACATTTTACAAAAAATTCACTTGTTTTATTGAAAACTGCATTTTCAAAAAAAAACCTTCAAGACAGACATAAGCTTTGCATTCTTAAAATAACATTGTTTGCATATGGCTATTTGTTCAAACAGTAGAGAAATTCGCACGACGAATATCTAGTGAACAAAAACCTGCTCAATAAAAGGGTCATCTCCAGTGGAAGAAACACTTCCAACCAAGGGGCAGACGTGATCATTGTCCATCATCTGGGGCAGTCAAGTCAAGATTCAAGGAATCTCTCAAGATGCCAAATAGCCAGGGGCAGATCTCTATCTGAGTCACTTGGGGCATTGGACATGAATTCCAGCAACGAATATTGCATGATCAAACATCTTCTGGTAGTATGGCAACACAACACTACCGACAGTAACAACTCCCTACACTCTGAGGGCATGGACATAGTAAAAAAAAATACTACGCATAATCAAAGACCCGCTAGATTGACACACCTAGGCAAAAATAAGGGCTTCCCGGCGAACCAAAAGGGTTCGGGCAAAAATAAGGGATGAAAATGAAAAAAAATCTGTACACCCGGCAAGTCGAAAACCTGAAAAGGTGGCTTGGGAAAAAATGGGTATCCCGGTGGACTGAAAACCTGAAAGGGCGGTCCAAGCAAAAATTAGGGATCACAGCATACGACTATGTCCCATCATCTCGTCACTCGCCTACCAGAAGAAGAGTTATCAACCGGCAGTTATCAAGGCCTCCAC
Source organism: Vicia faba (assembly GCA_948472305.1). NCBI lineage: Eukaryota > Viridiplantae > Streptophyta > Magnoliopsida > Fabales > Fabaceae > Vicia > Vicia faba. Next base: position 1,016,330,367 of record OX451739.1, on the reverse strand, counting down.
AGGTACCTTCTCCCGCAGAAACTGGGGCAATAAGAGTTGTCTAAGTGATCTAGTTGCTCTGTCCGCCGAGGTACCAAGGTAAGTTCAGCTGAAGAACATGACCAAGATACCTTCACTCCCCGCAAAGTAAGACAAGAATCAGCAACACTCTCCCCAAGCAGAGTTGGTCTCCCATCAGCCCCAAAAAGGCACAGTATCCCTAGCAAGTCAGCAATGCTCTTCCCCTAAGCAGAGTTAGGCTACTGTCAGCCCTAAGGAAGTTGGATATCCCCAGAAAATCCTAATATTCTCCAGCAGAGTATACAGATATTCCTCAGCAAGCATCCCCGACAGTCTTAATATTCCTCGACAGAAATATAAGATTGTTCCCCGGCGGAATACAAGACACCCCAGTGGAGCCATTTCCCCAATACAGTCCAAAAGTTTACCCAGGAGAGTTGAACCATCTCCCCAGTATATCCTGGAAGCTTATCACCTGCAGAGTACACATATCTCTCCCCTTCTTTATTCAGAAGATTATTCCCCACCAGAGTCTAACTGGGTTATCCTCAGCAAATTGCAACGGAAAGATCGTCCTCAGCGAAGTTCTTTCTTTCCCCAGCGGAGTTCATCAAATTCCCCAACATAGCTTATCAACAGGAATCCCCAGCGGAGTTCTCGTTAAAGTCTCAGGGAAGTATCTCTCCTCCACAGAATAATTCCCCGCAGAGTAATCTCTTCACCAAGTTTATTCCCCAACGAAGTCATCTTCTCCTACCGGTTTATCCTTGCAATCATCATTCCCCAGCGGAAACGAAGAATTCTACTCTTCAAACATCAGCCCAGGATTCAACAAGCTCCCGGCATTCGTCAAGGATTTATTTTCCTAGACGAAAGTACATTCATAGACATTTCACATTTCATACATCCTGCTTACATACATGATAAAGTGCATACGACACGATCTCATTTTGAGAATATCATGACATCATGCATTTCATACATCATGACATTGCAGACAGCTAATGTTTTGCCTTTTTAGGAAAAGGTCAAACAAAAGATGATTACTATTAACTGTTCAAATTCCAGATTTGATACCTGTATCTAGCCAGGGCATATCTGTGAGTGATTGATTGTAGATTCGATACCTGTATCCAGCCAGGGCATATCTGCATGAAGAGATTAGAGATTCGATACCTGTATCCAGCCAGGGCGTATTTGTAGACGACTAATTCCAGATTCGATACTTGTATCTAGCCAGGGCATATCTGTGAGTGATTGATTGTAGATTCGATACTTGTATCCGGCCAGGGCATATCTGCATGAAGAGTTTAGAGATTTGATACCTGTATCCAGCCAGGGCATATCTGTAGACGACTAATTCCAGATTCGATACCTGCATCCAGCCAGGGCATATCTGTGAGTGATTTGATTGTGGATTCGATACCTGTATCCGGCCAGGGCATATCTGCATGAAGAGTTTAGAGATTCGATACCTGTATCCAGCCAGGGCATATCTGTGGACGACCACATTCCAGATTCGATTCCTGTATCTAGCCAGGGCATATCTGGGAGTGATTGATTGTAGATTCGATACTTGTATCTAGCCAGGGCATGTCTGCATGAAGAGTTTAGAGATTCGACACCTGTATCCAGCCAGGGCATATCTGTAGACGACCAATTCCAGATTCGATACCTCTATCTAGCCAGGGTATATCTGTGAGTGATTAATTGTGGATTCGACACCTGTATCTAGCCAGGGCATATCTGCATGAAGAGTTTAGAGATTCGATACCTGTATCCAGCCAGGGCATATCTATAGACGACCAATTCCAGATTCGATACTTGTATCTAGCCAGGGCATATCTGTGAGTAATTGATTGTAGATTCGATACCTGTATCTAGCCAGGGCATATCTGCATGAAGAGTTTGAAGTTCCAGATTCGATACCTGTATCTAGCCAGGGCATATTTGTGAGCGATTGATTGTAGATTCGATACCTGTATCTAGCCAGGGCATATCTGCATGAAGAGTTTGAAGATCAACCCCTGTAACAGGCCAGGAAATTGTCTTTCTTTCTCAAAGTATGCAAGTTCTCGCTAAGGAATCTCTTACGTGATCGACACCTTCAGATGGCATCTATAAGCCCATCTCCACAACTATCCATTACATTTCCAAATGGCATCTATAAGCCCATTCCCGACAAGGGTCTGTCACATCTCCATATGGCATCTGTAAGCCCATCCCCCTATCCATCATCTCCAAATGGCATCTATAAGCCCATTCCCGATGTCACATTGTTGATACTCCACTATGCGAGTGCAAATTTCTGGGCACTCTAGTGTTCAATCATCTTCCACCTTCGGATCACGAAAGGCACGCAAGCCAATCTACATCCTAAGGTCTAAGAAGATTGAATAGGGGCAACTGTTGTACCCCAAAATTTGCCCTCCCATATTCTTCAAGATTTGTCAAGATCAATCTTCAAATGGATCAAAGGGTTGCACAGTCAAACATCCTCCTAAGCTAGTCAAAATTAGGGTTTTGGTTCTTGCAAGGAATTTGAGGCTTTCAGTGGTCCAATCAAGTCCCATGGGCCTATATACATTGCCAAGCACCTACATGCCAAGTCTCAAGACTCACAGAGGCAAATTGCACAGTCAAAAGCCCTATTTGGTTCACAATCAACTGCAGGGGCAAAATGGTCATTTGACAGTCAAAAGTCAAAAATTTTGGTCAACATCTTATTTTGAATCCTAATCATCATTTGATCAAGTCTTGATCATGATTCCACAAGAACGGCTTAAAAATCATCAAAGATGCAAAAGTTGTTATTTTTGGACAGCAGAAAAGTCAACTGTAACTTGACCAAGGCATAACTTTTTCATGGTTCATCAGAAAAATCCCATCCAATGCTCATTTTTAAGGGGATGACATTTACTACAACTCATCTTCACATTCCAAGTCCAAGAAATGCTCTCGCAAAAAGTTATCAATTTCTACATTATAGGTCAATTTCAAAAGTCAACAAAAAAGGCACTTTAAGTCAAAGACCATAACTTGAGATTGGTGAATCCAAATGACATGGGACCAAAGGAATTGGTTAGAGGACTTCAAGACCTTTCCAAAATGTCCAAGAACATGTTCATAGGATCAAAATTGAGCAAGATATGCATTGGAGAAGTTGGGAAATTTTTAGGAATTTGCAAAAGTCAACTTTGCCCAAAACACCTCATTTTTGCTAATGGGCCTCAAAATTCTTCTTGAATCTTTATCCAAGGCTTATGCACGACCCATTGAGATTAAATTGAGTTATTTTCTTATTTTTATTAATTAATTGGATTTTTAATTGATTATTAATTCATTTAATTGTAGGAAAATACCAAGATATGTTTTTTCAAATCTTTTGTGAAGCAAATAAACTCAGGGCAAGCTGGAAAATTCATGCATCAATCAAAGAGACAAAAATATCCATGTTTGGCAAGTTTTGTCAATCAAAAAGATTGAAAATTATTTGATTTCCAATCAAATATTGAAACTTCAATACAATGGATTTCTTGGCAAGATTGCACCCTAATTCCATTCTATTATATATGCTGAACCTAACCCTAATGCCATTCACGTGAGAGCTGCTGCAAAAAGCCATATGCAATATTGGAAAAAAGTGAAGAAAACTCAAAACTGAATTCCATAATTTAACGTGATTCAAAGCTTGTTTTTGATTCCAATACATTGCTAGCATTCCCAGAAACCTTTTGCAAATCAAATCAAGGGCTAACACTCAAGGAAACGTCCAGAAAAAACTCACGGTTTGCTTAATTTTTCTAGAATCGAAACTCACGTTTTATGCATCATTAACATGTTATAATCATTGCTTTGCATTGCTAACACCTTTCTGAAGCTAACGGTATAGGTGAATTGCGTTATGGTGCCCTGAAACGGAAACCACCATTGACGAGTTCTAGGTTTTTCAAGCTTCAAAATTAGGGCTTTTCAGGTCCGGTAAAATTAGAACCTCCAACGCCTATGGTTGGATTCGTCAAGGCCAGACAAATCGAACACTACCCTCGCGAACAATTTATGTTCATCACACGCCTGTTCGCTATTTTTCCTCAGGCTATATTGTGGGGGTTAAAAACCCCCGCTATCTGTTTTGTTTTCTGCAAGTTTCATGAAGAAGACGAGTACGTGTAGGCAGGGGGTTGGTCCATTCAAAAGGAAGCGCGCATTTTTTCTTTTACAGCATATTTATTGGATTATTAATATATTGTTTGTTTAGTATTCTATTATCAACTTCAAGCAACTGGCCTAGTGGAGAATGCGCTGTCCAAGGACCATTGGGACCTGGGTTCGATTCCCAGGTCCACCCAAACATTGTTTCATATTTTTCACAACATAATCATATGCAGGCCTTTAAGCAACGTTCCACCATACGCTTCCAACGTCAGCTTGCCAAGTGGCCACTAACAGCAATCCAATGGCCAAAGATGTTAGACACCATTCTCCAAGTCAAAGCACGCTCCAGACAATTTCAGAAGTCAAACGTGGCTTTGTGCTTAATGGGCTGGAAAGTTGCAAACACACCTCATATTTGGGCCATCACACCCCCCCTGGTTTGCTATTTTTTATTTTCTTTTTCCTTTTAATTTCTTTCATTAATCATTATTGTTATTATTATTAATTAACAAATTATTTTTTATAATAAAATCAGAAACTTAAAATATTGTTTATTTTTATTATTTATTATTTTCACTATTAATAATTATTTTTGTAAATAAATACAAATTAATTAATTTAGTCTTTTTGTTAATTAGGTTTAACTTTAATCTTTTTTTACAATAAATAAAACAAATTTAGAACTAGGGTTTTCTTGACTTTTAATTTCTTTTATTTTTATTTTCATTAAAAACTTTAAAAACATAAAAAACATTTTTTTCTTTTAAATAATTAATTAATTAGTTATTAGGTTTAATTTTAGTTAATTGCAAAAAGGACAAATTACATTCTTTTCTCAAAAAGGGTCAAAACCCTAAGGACGTCCCGATTTAATTTCTTTGCGCATATTTATTTTTAATTCTATTTTTGATTATATTGATGTAACTGTTTCCGAGGATGTAATAGTTAATTAGGTCTTTTACCGCCTTCTTTACTTTTCTCGCATTTATTTTCCAAACGGGTTATGTTTTTGGCGATGTATAGACCCGCGCCTTGTAAAAGCGTAGATTTACCTTTCCGCAATTTATTTTCCGCACTCTTAACTGTTAAAATGCATGAAAGACTTGTATGAAAAATAAAATCAATCCGTAGCTCACAAATAACATGTACAAGATAAATATAAACTGAAACAACACACATGCACATGTCACTCCTAGGGTACGCCTCACTTGGTTGCCTCGACGTGGTCGTCAAGTATAGGGTGTTTTAGAGGTCGCCCTCCTGTCTAAAGATCCAGTTGCCTCGAAACGGTTGCCTCGGATAAAAAGGATCTAGGACATTAGGGTTACCGCTAAGGCGTCCTACTATTGCTTTGGTGACCACATGTCCCATATAATCGAATTGACCCGAATACCTCCAACGACGGTGCTACGTACTTCTCAATAGTGGGATATCACTATCTAAAGGACTCTTACACAGCCTAATTCCTTAGAGTAGGTAGATTTCTCCTGGGTACTTGCTCTTTCTAAAACAAAAACATCTTTTCGCACCTACACTTTCAAAAGGTTTTCAAACAAATATTTCATACACTCTTGAGGACAGATACAAGAGTTACCTAGAAATTTTTCAAACGAAACTTTTTTTCAAAACCCACAAACACTTGAAAAGTAAACAATTTTTGAAAACATAGTGAGCAAGTACCTAAGAGCCCGTGGATAACCACGGATAGAAAGGGTGCTAACACCTTCCCTTTCTATAAATCTACCTCCCGAACCGAGAAACATTCTCGAAAAGGAATTTTGTTGTGCTTTTGTCCTTTCCATGTTGGAGAACATAAAAGACGGTGGCGACTCTTGCTTACCGCGACATTTCGCGAACCAGCATTTCAAAACAGTCAGTTCTATTTCCACCGATCACACTTTGTTTATGATTTAACCCTGTAAAATTGTTCTATCAAAATACATGGTTTTGTCATTATCAAAAAAGGGGAGATTGTTCGAACAAGATTTGTGTCTACAATATAATCTCACTGTTTTGATGATAACAACACATATTTGATGAAAAATAACTTTAGTTCTAATAAGTTTCTTGAGTGTGCAGATAAGAAAATTCCAATTGATTCGGGACTATTGTCTGGAGAGTCAGAAATACGCCAAACACATCAGAAGGACTGTTCATATCCATCTCTGAAGAAACATCAATAGTTCTGAAGAATGTTGAATGTTTTCCAGAAAGAGGATCACATGTGCATTTATCAACAAGCTGCTGCTTCAAAAGTCACAAGTAATCAAGAAGAAAGTGTTTCTGATAAGTTGTTGCTTCAAGATCAGAAATCAATAGGATATAAAAAACAAGCTTCCAACGCAAATATTAGAAGTCAAGACTAGATCATCAGAAAATCTGTTGCTTATACTTCTAAAGACGAAGTCAAGATTCTGAACACATATAGTGATAGCTTATACTTCTGATTCAGAAGTCAAGATTTGTTCATCATAAGAGTTGATGCTAATACTTCTGAAGACAAAGTCAAGATTCTCGAGACTCAGATAATTCATGGAATACGCACTCTTATTCAACATCAAGAAGTATTCTATTAGAAGAAAGGATCAAAGAAAGAAAGATCTTCTGGACTTATTTCTAATCAACATCACAAGAGTCCATCAGAAGATAAGATCAAAGGATGATATCTTCTCTATTCAATCTCTCAGCAGAAGAAATATTCATCAGAAGATAAACATCATCAAAAACACCATTGCACTCAACAGAAGAACTAATGTGATCGTTTCTAAAAGAAACATCAACAGTTCAAAGGAATGTTGAATGTTCATCAGAAAGGGAATCAAGAATGTTCTTAGAAAAGTGTCACTCTCAAATATAGAAATCACATACGCTTTCAAAGAAAGAAAATATTTCAATATCAAACAACTATTTGTAGCTGAAATAAGTTGTAGCTTTCAGCTCAATCCAAAGATCAGAATTCAAGAGTTCGAAAAGAAATAATTCAATGTTAAAATCAAATGTACTGATATAATTTTTTGCTTCAGAAATCATACATCAGATATGCAACTAAGAAAAGATGATTATCAAGAATCAAGGATCAATTCAAGAAGTCAATATTAGAAAAGCTTTCGCTCAAAGAAGACATTGTTCCTCAGATAAGTTGTTGCTTATATTTCTGAAGACAATTTTCAACTATCTGACTCTAACTCTACAACAATGAAGCATCTTTTGGATCACTTTCATCGATTATCAGAATCAATCCAGCAATAAGAGAAGAAGACAAAGACAAGATCAAGAGATATCTTTAAAAACTTAGCCATGAAGTTTATAGTACAATCAAATACGTTTAAAATTCCACTACATGCTTACATATTGCACTATGTTGTCTCCCATGATGAAATGCTACCGTTACTGTAGCTGGCAAGTGAAAACGCCATCTTCGTACTACCAATGATCATATTCTCAAGTTTATATAAAGAGACCTCATCAACATGTGAAGATTTACGAACTATTAACTATTCTCAAGCTTAAATCGAATTGCTAAAACACTGTGAAACATCAAGAGAAAAGAAGAATCACTATTCATATACATCCATAAATATTCTGCTAGATAAATATCAAGAACACAAGAGTTTTTGCTTGTTACTGTGTTAAGATATTAGGGATTAAGCACAAAGAGTTGTTGCTCGTTATTTGTGTGTTAATCTTAGAGTTCTTAATACAAAGAGTTGTTGCTCATTATTTGTATTTAATACTCTGTTCTTTATTGTTGTGTTAATCTGCTTTTTAGAATCAAACATTATAAACACAGTTGATTGTAATTCTGTTGAGAATTGATTATTGCCTCAAGTGACTAGGTAGTTAGTCTGAGACTTGAGAAGGCTAAGGTGTCAATTTGGACTCTTAGACGATTGTGGTTAGTCACCGACGGGTAGCCCATGCATTTGTAATATGTTGAGATTAGTGGATTAAGTCCTTGTTGAAGGTGAAATCACCTTAGGAGGGTGGCAGGAGTAACCATGTTGAAGGTGAACCTGGATAAACCAAAGAGTCATTTATAGTCTTTATTTGGTTATATTCCTTCTAGTTAGTTTGTGAAATATTTTTATTGTAAAAGATTATTAGAAAACCCAATTTAAACCCCCTCTTTCTTATGCTTTTCTCACCCTTCACATATTGTATAATTTTTACATATACCAACAACACATAGGTGATGGAATATTCCATCCTTTGTACCTTTATAAATATTCCTGCAATTAACACCAGGACAATAAAATATACCATTATTGTCGGAAGATTTTTAACAATGTATTCAAGGAATTCAAGAACTCCATTCTCATAAACCGAACATAATCTATTGGCTTTCATCCTACAACGATCCATGACAACTTCTGAAATTTATACACGAATGATAATGTGAATGAATCACCAAAATCTAAACCAAAACCATATTCAAAAACTAAAACATATTCATAACAAAAATATAACTCTAAAGCTTAAGCATATGCATAACAAAAATATTCACAACAAAATAATATCCTAAAGCATATGAAAATAGCAACATGGACGAAATAAGAAGCAAAAGAAAAAATCGACATGAATGAAATATGACACAATAGAAAAAAGGAATGAAAGTTGAAGATGAAGAGTACTGTACTTCGAAGATGTTGACGATTTGTGATTCAAATGATTGAAGAGGGTGAAGATTTGAGTTCCAAATGAATGGATACAGACTATGCTACTGCTGTCGTCTCTGACTCGCTTGTTAGCCTATGGCATATTATGAAAGAAATGTAGAATAAGTTTTGTTTTGATTTACCAGTTAAACCTTTAAACACGGTTAAACAAATCAACTGTAATGGAAATTTAACCCATCTAACAACGGTTGAGCCAAACCATCGTTGTTATATCCATTTTATTTTTTATTTAAAAATATAAGGTGTGCCATAACGTTAAAGGAATAAAATATTTTAGGGATCATAGGTTCAAACCCATGAAAGATTTATTTGTATAACAACAGTTATGTCAACAATTGTTATTATATCCTAATAATGTTTAATTAAAAAATAAAAAATGTCAGTGCTTGAGTTTAGATATGTCACCACGGTGTTGAAAGAATCGTGGTGATTTTGGCGTTGTTGTTTGTGGGTTTTGTAGTAGTGAGATAAAGATGTGGAGTTTGACTTTGGTGGGTCTCAGTACTCTTCATGGGTCATATGTTCTTTTCCCACGTGGGAGACATTATAGACATGGACAGGCGACGAGTGGTATTTGTAATGCCTCAGACTGCTTTCAAGATTACTCACTGACCCCACAAATCAACACGGGTCTTTTCAGCATGTTTTATCCTCACTAACATGTTTTCCGAGAAACTTACTAGAAGATCATCCATCCAAATACTACTCCTATTCAAGTACGCTTAACTATGGGGTTCCTATTTGTTAGGCTCCCGAAAAGAAGATGCAGCTTGTTTTCAGTAGCTTAACAAACAAGAACTCTATAGTTAATCGTGATAGACATTGAGTAGCATTTGGAGGGACCTTCTAAGAAGTTTCCAGGAAATCATGTGAGTGAGGACAAGACATGCTGAAAAGACCCGTGTTGGTTTATGGGGTCAGTCGTAAATCCTGAAAGCCGATAGGGGCGTTAAAAAACAGTATCAAAGCATACATATCCCAAAACAATGTGGTTTAGGGAAGACCGAGCTGAAGATGATGGGCATGTGACACTTAAGGCTGACGAGGGAAGGGATTGGTCGCCAGTGCACAAGGCATGATAATGAGCAACTCTTGGTTGCTTCTTGGAAAAAAACCAAATTCACATCGGAATGTGAGAGATCTTGAGGTTGTGTAGGTATGAGACTACACGGTTGAAAGCATGCTTATAAGGATTGATTTGTATTATCTATATCAACAAGATGCAACTTAATTTCGATAGCCTAACAAATTAGAACCTCATAGTTAAGTATGCTAGACTTGGAGTAGTATTTGGAAGGGTAACCTTATGGGAAGTTTCCTGGAAGCGTGTGAGTGAGAACAAAGCATGCTAAAACGACTCGTGTTGGTTTACGGGATCAGTCAGGAATGTTGAAAGAAGTCTAGGGTGTTATAGTATCTCTTCCAGCAATTGGGGAGGATAGCATTAAGTTACGTCAGTGTCCCACTTTTTTGGAAAAGGAGTGTGACATATGTTTAGTTGGGCCAGACTCTACTACATTTATTGACATTTCACCAATTAAGGGTAGGTCAACTTCCATTGTGTCTCATGACACTTAGCTGGAGCCATTTAATTCAAAACGACCATTACAAGATGCGACATGTGGAAATCTTGTTTTCAAGCAAATCTCTACTTCTGATTTTTTTGGAATATGATGATATTAGTGGGAGAAAAGGATGGGCATCTAATCTTGACCCACTTCCGAAACTTCTCTTGTCTGCTTCAAATTTAGGTTGGTCTAGTTTGAGGAATAATTCCTCTTTTAATGTGCACCCAAAACTAGTATTCTATTGGAACCCTCTAGAAGATGTATATGCATAATACTACCTCTGTTCCTTTTTATAAGAGACAGGACACTTTTTAGGATCATTCAATAATCAATGTATTTGGTCGGTTTATAGACTAGATACATTGACTATTCAATGAACCTAAATAGTGAGTTGTCTCTTATAAAAAAGAACAGAGGTAGTAATAATTTGATGGATATATCTTCCCATTTGAATGTCGGCATTTCATATTCTCTAACTACAATCAAAAACTTTCTTTTCTCTTTAAAGTTTTTGGTTCATATTATTCAATTAGCTGCCTCGGTATCTCTTCCCAACAAGAATTTGGATTTATTGATCAAATTTGTTAGTTCGAAACAAGTTAATGTAGATTGTTCTTATGCAAGGCAAACATCATACTGTCCCATTAGACTAGAATCATATGATTTTTCTCTAAATACCTCCACTCCATAAAGGAACTTGGTGGTAGATGGTTCCTCTTAATCATATCTGATTCATATGGTGGTGATTTCATATGCTCTCGATGTTAATTGGGCGATAGACTCCCCTCATGGAATAGCTTTTATGCATCAATCTTCTAGACTTTCCACTCATGTGATGGATTCAATTATTGTTTGTCATTTATCTTCTATGGGGTTTTGTATACAGAATAGTGTTCGTTAACCTATTCTAGAGGAAGGCTTGAGCTAGTGAGGACTTATCTTGTCCATAAGCCTAGATTGTGCTTCTCCTTCACGTGCTTTAAGTTACCTATAACCAATTCCTATATCATTTGAGTTTTTGGAATTTTTAGATCATAAAAATATGACCAAGATGTTTAAATATGGATAACACTTAGGTTGTACGTTTGTGCTTAGTTCTAACACTGAGATTGATCATTTAATGGCTCTAGAACAGAGAGATAGGAAACTAAGGTCAGCTAGGATGTCTTGAAGTTATGCTCGATGTTTATAGGGTCTTTTAATATTAGTGGGTTGAGGAGTAGGATTAAGAAGTATAAGGTTAGATAGACTTTCACTTCTAAGTCTCTGGAACTCCTAGCAATTCAGGAGACTAAGATTGTTGTTATTTCAGATTCTTTTGTCCATGCTTTATGGTAGAATTCTTTTTGTGATTGTATTTTTTCTCCGTCTTGTGGAACCTTGTTTTGCAGGTAATGGACTTTTTATCAAGACATCATCTTTTGATGATGACAACTATGGAAAATAACAGAGACATTCATCTTGATAAAGATGCAACCAAAAATAAGTAAAACAATGCACTTAAATGGTTAAATATGCAAGTCATGAATATAAAGGTTTGATAAACTTGACTATCAGATGAAGGCAAAAAAATTGGTTTCTATCAAAAGCCCTAACAAGTCTCAAGTAAGTATTGATGTAAAATATTACAACCGACAAAGGCTTAGAGAAAATATCCTAAATTAGTAAGTGAGTGAAACTATGTAAAAACAAGGAGACTTTTTCATAGAAGTGCATGGCTATAAGCACACACACACACACTAAAACCTTTTTCTCTAATGATTTATCAAAAGAAAATACTTTGAAAAACATATAGAAATCGTATAGAACAAGATGAAAAACCATAAACGAATTTTTGACTCTTTTTAATCGATTGAAGAAATTTTCTAATTGATTAGATTAACATGAACTTGAGGCGCAAGGCAAGTTAAATGCACTCATATTCTATGCAACGGCTATATATCTTATTTTTCCATATTAGGAACTTACATACAATTTTTTTCCAAAAATTAACCGATTAGAAAAACGCTTCAATCTATTAGATAACGAATTTTTTCTTAAATGTTATTTCCTTTTTTTGGGGAACCTAGAGCCTATAAATAGAGGCTCCATTTCTCATTTCAAATTATCTAGAAAAAAATTTGTGTATTAAAACTCTCTCTCTCTCTCTCTCTCTCTCTCTCTCTAAGTTTTATTTTAAACTTCCGTACACTAGTTCTTATAACCAAATGCTTTTGTGAGGAAAGTACCATTTGTGAGTGAGGTCACTATTATAATTCTGGAAGGGTAGAATTGTAAAAATTCACCAAGGTAATCATGTTTATAAACATTGGTTGGATACTACCAAAATAGAGATTATGTATATGGTTCTAAGTTAAACTCGTTAAAAGCTTACTGTTGTACCCCAAAATTTGCCCTCCCATATTTCTCAACAAATGTCAAGTGAGGTCCCCAAATTGCTCAAGGAAGTTCAAGACTTGACCAGACAAACTCTCTCATAAGGCAGTTTATCTCAAATTAGGCTTTCCATTTTCATCAAGATGTGTAGACCACAAAGAACTCAAATGCTCACCATTGTCCTAATAGGTTCTCAAGATCATCCATGTCAATTTTCAAGCCTTGTAGAGGAAGTTTGCTCAGTCAATTGCTTAAATGCCTGAAAATCAACTGTGCTAGGTCAAAAGTCAACCGTAGCCCACATACAGTCAAACATCAAGATTTTTGGTCAACATCCTCATTTTGAAGTATCATTCATCATTTGATCAAGGTTTGATCACGATTCCTCAAGGATTGCTCACAATTCATCAAAACCCAAAAGTTGCTAAATTAGGGTTTGTAGGAAAAGTCAACTCAAGTTTGACCAAGCATAACTTTCTCATACTTTATCAGAAATAACCCATCCAAATCTCATTTTGAATAGGATGCAATTCCCCATAATTCATCTTCATCTTCCAAGTTCAAAATATGCACTCACAAAAATATATGAATTTTGACATTATAGGTCATTTTGGAAAGTCAACAAAAACACCTTTTGGGTCAAAGATTCATACATGAACATAGAAGACTCAATTGAGATAAGACCAAAAGGGTTGCTTAGAGGACATCCAAAGCTTTGTAAAAAGTCCAAGAACACCTCTCTAGGGTCAAAATTGAGAGAGTTATACATTGGTCAAGTTGACCATTTTTGTAAAATTGCCAAAAGTCAAATGTGCTCAAATTTGCATTTTTGCTAAATGGGCCCAACTTTTTATGCTTGCACTTCACTTATAACATGGTCCACGACCCAAATGCTCACTCACATGTTATTTGCTTCAATATTTATTTTATTTTGATTTTTTATTTATTAAAAATTGAATTAAATCAAATAATTGGTAAATAATAGCAAATATTTGTTTTGATTGGATTTTTAGACAGAATCATAAGCTCATTATGCTGGCATATTAGAATCAGATCATATCAAGGCTGATTGGTACGAAATTGGCATGATTACGCCAAATTTGGAAGGATATCATACAAATTGAAAATCAAATCAAATCTCATCAAAGCTTCAAGATTCAATCCAAATTTGTTAACCTAATTCACTCTAGGTTATATAATGAAGGATCCCAGATCAAAAGAAGAGGTTTTTAGAAGGCGTGAAACTGTCAGAAGAAAAACTGAAACTTTGGACAAAAAGTGAGAGATCGAAAGCCACCTTAGATCCATCCCCAAGGAGTTTCAAAGCCAGAAATCTATTCCTTGACATCTCAGGAAGCATTCTTAATCATTTGCAGGCGTCAGAACATCCAGAATCACTCCCTATCACTCTCACGGTTTGAACAATTATCCAAATTCGATTACTGTAATTCTTGCATCTTAAGCATGTTTAAATTACATATTTGTGTTCATCCTCATGTTTGCAATGCTTCTGGATAGTTTGATTTAAGTTACAGTGCAGGAATAAGCTTTTTCCATTGTTAGGGTTTCGTGCTCCAATTTGGGGTTTCGTGATTTAAGCAAAATTAGGCCTGATAATGGGTACCATGATGATCAGAGTTTCAAGCCCAGTTGATCCATGGTCCCCAATTGAATTTATATTACGTGTGCTTGATTTTTTATTGACACAGGTTTTAGCAACATGCCTGCGTCTGTAGGTAAAGGTTCAGAGCCTAAAACGATGGTTCCAAGGAAGAAGACAACAGCGTGTCACAACCTGACTGGCTGGTTTAAATTCTGGCGCGTTATTCTGGCCACTAACCTATTTTCCAATATATTATTTATTCTTTGTTATATTAACAAGTTAACATCCGGCACAGTTGGTCAGAGGAAGGAAATCAGAAACTCATGTCCTGGGTTTGATCCCACGCGTGAGCTTTTGGCATTTTCTCCATTGTTTTCACCAGATCCAGCACATGCACCTTCTGAGGGTCATCATCTTCTGAATCCATCCTCCATAACCAGATCCAGCGCACCTCACCTTCTGAGGGTCATCATCTTCTGATCCATCAGCCAAAATCAGATCCAGCACTTACCCCTTATGAGGCCCATCATATTCTGATCCATCAGCCAGAATCAGATCCAACACGTACACCTTCTGAGGCCCATCATATTCTGATCCATCAGCCAGAACCAGAGCCAGCGCATACACCTTCTGAGGGCCATCATCTTTTGGATCCGTCTCCAGCCAGATCTGCTGACAGCAGGCCCATTTGGTTATTTCTACTATTTTTCTTTAATTCCCTTTCTTTAATTATTTTTATTTTTGTTAAATCAACACAAAAATTATTTTATTAAATTAACCAATCAAAAACCACAAACAAGATTTATTTTCTTAAAAAATGTTTTTTTTATTAATTAGTTTAATTAATTTAGGGTAACCTTAATTTCTTTCATAATTTAAAAACAATTAGAAATTAGGTTTAATTAACTTGCAATTAAATGTTTTCTTCAATAAAATCCAAAAAACTTTTTCCTTAAATTAGATTTTTCAGGTTTCAATTTCTTCTCGCATTTAATCCGCCGCGCGCTTATTATTATTTTTGCCAATATTTTTGTAACTGTTCATGGTTTGTAATAGTTAATTTAGGGTTTTTATTTACTGTTTAAATTCCCGGGTTTTTGGCTATGTAATTAATCCCCCTCCCCGAAGCCTTGTAATAGCGTAGATTTATTTTCTCGCATTTTTAATTCCTGCAAATATTTAACTGTTTAGATGTATGCTAATAGGATTGTATGACAAGAATGCATGACAAATTAATACGGTTAGAAAACCCTAATGTGCAAAGATAAATAACTGAAACAAATCACTCGCACATATCACTCTTAGGGTATACTCTCACTTCGGTTGCCTTCGGTAAACGATCATTAAGCATAGGGTGTCTTACTGGTTGCCCTCCTGTCTAAAAGATCCAAATGTCCCATTCGAATGTTGTGTCAGAAATGTTTCCTCAGAAATGTTGCCTCGAATATGATCTTAAGACTCCAGGGTTATTACTAAGGTATCCTAAACATTGCTTTAGTGATCGTACGTCCCTTTTGAATTGACCCTTACAGACTCCAACGATGGTGCTACCTATTTCTCAATAGTGGGATAGCGCTGTCTAAAGGAAACGAGAATAGAAACAATCTTTTTTCGAGTAGGTAGATGCTATTAGGTACTTGTTCAAATCAAAGATTTTCACACTTACACATTTCAAAAACTTTCAAAACAACTTCGTCACACCTTTGAAGACCGATACAAGGGTTATCACGAAGTCAAACTTTTCAAAAAAAAAAAACAAAGCACATACACAAGCAATTTAAAAAGATGAGCAAGTACCTAAGAGCCCATGGAAAACCATGGATATAAAGGGTTCTAACACCTTCCCTTTCTATTATTTACCCCCCGTACTCAGAATATCTAGAAAAAGGATTTTTTCTGTACTTTTTTCCTTTCTGATTGGATGAAATAAAAGTTGATGGCGACTCTTGCTTACCGCGACATTTTGCGAACACAAAACGCAAAACACAAACCAGCGTCAAACAGTCGGTTCTGCCACCGTATCACACTTACCTTTGGGGATTGTGTGATCAATCCTATATAAGGTTGAATATTAGCCTTGTGCCAAAATTCTCATTGGTTTGAGATCAGCATGGAAAAACTCTTAGAGGTTATTTAGTTATCTTGTTAAACAAAAACGAAGCCCATTTATTTTGGAACATGAAGGTTAACCGCTACAAGATCCGTGTTCATGGATAAAAGACTAATTTCTTACATCTACAGTTTGAAAGGAAGCTTGGAACCTTCACTCTCAACAAGTTATTTGAGAAAAGACACGAACACCCATATCTATCGTCTTGTATCATTTGATTATAAGACAACCACCATTTCCTTGTATAAGGGGCTTCGTGATTCTTTCCTACTAAAAGCTCTCAAATGTTATTGGAAACTCTCAGACCAAGTATTAGGGAGAGAAGTAGGTCTCTTTGCTTTTGACCGAACCTCTAGCTCTTGGTGTTCTCTTTCTTCCTTTTATATTTTTTACATTCCGCATTTTAATTCAGTACTTTACTTTCCGCTGCTCAAATAATTGGAAAATATTTTTAAACTCTGAATATACCATGCAAAAGTTTTCGTAAACAAGTTTTTCCAAACTACATAATTCACCTCTCCTCTTGTCTATGAAGTTTCAAGTTCAACAAGTGGCATCAGAGCCTAACTCCTGTTTAAGGATAATCGTCTCAAGAGTAAGATGACTTTCAACATAATATATTTTTTCAAACACACCACCACCTTTTGAAAAAGATAGTTTTGATTTTGAGAAAATAAGATTTAATTTTTTTTCTTCAAAATATAAATCATGATTTATGGAAAATCATAGTCAATGGTCCGCTTTACCCTACTCATCAAGTAAATGATAAAGAAGTGGAAAAACCTTATTTTCTTTGTACCAAAGATGAAGATAGATATAGATCTCAAATTCAAATATTTATAATAATGTATTTAGATGATTACAACCTATTTGATGTTCGTCACTTTAAAACTGTCAAGGAAATGTGGGATACTCTGGAAAAGATATATGGAGCATCTCCAAGTATCAAGCTAGCTAAGAAAACACACGAGGCGAAGAAGCAACTAATCTTAGCTTTAAATGTTTTCCTAACATATAGGAAGTTTTATTATAAATTATTTTACTAACATATATCTAAGAATTAAGAATTGGGAAATTTATCCAACTCTTAAATCTATAGATATAAACATTCCTGAATTTTAGGAAAAACTAAGAAATAAGTAAATCATAAAGAAGATAGACGAGTTGATTCAACTACTCAAATATAAACAAATCCAAACCAAAGAATCTTCGTCCTCATTTTATGCATATCACAAAACTCCAATTTAGTCCTTCGAAAGAACATACTCTATCATTGAATGATCAACATCAGACAAAGGATTCTCCCGTTCAAAGAAAAACAAATAAGATAAAGAAGTTTCTTTAGATAGTTGAACAAAGAGGAGGAAAGACATCAACCTTGGGAGGAAACATGAAAGAATGATCTTCCAACAAAGAGGATAAAATATGCTCAAAGGAACCTTACAAGGAAGACATATTTTCAAGATGGATAGAAAAGAAAAAGCATCCACCATAAAAGTGTACCTACTGTAAGAAATCTAGACACTTAAAATTTTTTTGTTTTAAACTTAAAGGATCTAAAGGTAAAACCCTTATATCTTCGGTGACTAATGCATCTGGGCCCAAGAAGATGATATGGGCACAAAAGGTGAAACCTTAAGTGTTTTGTAGGTTACGATTTACAACTTAAAAAGTTATAGAAAGAGATTATTTAAAGTTGTACAAAGCAGAAGTATATTGTAGAAGTATACATGTTTTAAGTCTTTGATTCTAAATATGAACGATGAAGACGAATGTTAACCATTATGATCAAAGCAACACATTTTGAGTGTTTTTCAAAAGTAATAATCTGAAATGATCAGTAGAATGAATAAGCATGATATGGACTTATCTGTTGTTGTGTTTTTACCAACTCTCACATCCAATGATGTATGAAGAAGGACACACAATTGTGGTATTTTTCCCTAAGATAAAATAGGTAAAATTATTTTAAGGTTGAAATAATATGTTAAATCTGATTAAAACCCTTAAAATAATTATTTTAATAATTTTGCTCACGCTTTATATAAATCATTTTAAATTAATTATTTATAACCAATAAAAAATGTGTTTGGTCAAGTATTTTAAGCTTAGGGGTACTAAAAGCATCTATTAGAGGTGTTAAGGAATCAACAAATCCCAACAAACCAAACAAAGCACTAAGGAGGCCTGGATGGGCAATTATAACCGATTAGCACAAGTTTCTAACCAATTATAAATGTTTAAAATGCACAATTTCAAATCAAATCTAAATCATCATAATGCGCCTAAAAGATCAAATCTCAACATTAATGAAGTTCTCTTTAATAACTGAAAGATTGAGAAACTAATCGGTTAAATAAAAACATAACTGATTAGAAAACCTAAATATGGCGAATTTGGATACGATTTTTGAACAATATAATCCTCATTCAATTCTGGCTCCGAATTCAAGCTTAAATCCATCTGAACATACGCTATAAATAAGTATTGTGTTATTCCCTTCTCTTGCATACCCACTTTCTTTTATCTACACACTAATAGGATTATTATAAAAAAGGTTCATCATGAATCCTAGAAGATTAAGCTTCACCTCCATCCCTCTCATCGATGAATTTACAACCAAAAATAGAGATTCTTCAAACACTTTGCCAACTGAACAGTCATGAGTTCATACCTTAGATCCCAAAGATTTCAAAGCGTGCAACTTCTTCAATACCCTAGAAGAACTCTGTAATACGGTGGGAGAACTGACTTGGGTGTTTTGCGTATTATCGTAATTGTTGCGGATAGTAAGAGTCGCCACCGACTTTTCTTTTATCCAATAATGGAAAGGGTGAAAAGAACAGCAAAGACCTTTTGAGAATTTTCTTGAGTTAGGGGGGTAGGTTATGAAAAGGGAAGGTGTTAGAATCCTTTTTGTTGTACCCCAAAATTTTCCCTCTCATTTCTCAAGTAATCTCTCACAAGATCTCCTTTGGATCAAGACTGCACAAGGGTTGATCAGCTCAAGACACCTCCTCAAGCACTGATGACTAAAAATTAGGGTTTGAGATTGCACGAGGACAAATTAACTTTTAATGCCTAATATGAATTTAATGGATCATTTTTGACCCTCAAGATTTCTCATGTCAAGTTTCAAGTCTTGGATCACATTTTTGCTCACTCAATTGATCAGTTGACCTAAAAATCAACTGTATTGGGGAAAAAGTCAATTATGGTCAATTTATAGTCAAAATTCATAATTTTTGATCCATATCAACATTATGATTTCTTATATGTCATTTGATCAAGTTTGGATCAAATTCCTCAATAAATTTGATCAGATCATCAAAAGGGCAAAATGGTCAAAATTAGGGTTTTGACTGAAAAGGTGCAATTTCTGATTTTTGACCTACAAAATGATTTATTGGTTTAAGTTATGATCTCAAGGATTAAACTAAATCATTTTGACCTATTGGTATGGCTCAAAACATCTCTCAAGATCAATTCGTTGACAGATGATTTTCAGTCAACTAATGAAAGGTCAACTGTATATTGAAAAGTCAAACTTTGACGTTTAGGTCAAAATCAAGTGTCAAAGATCACAATTCATTAAAACATGTCAAAATATGAAACTTGTTCATCAATAAATCAAAAAGTCAAGATTTCATTTTGAAAAGTCAAAATTTCTAAACTTAGAAATTTTTCTAACTGTTGAAAAATTCATATTTTTTCACAACTTTGAGCCAATTTTTCACCATGATACAAGATGATTCAAAAGAAACTTCATACATGAAATTTGTAGATATCAATGAGATATAAAACATTGTAGAACACAAATTCTTATATAAATTCATGGATTTCAAGTTATGATTTTATGAATACATGTTCATGAAACTTGGAAACTTAGTGAAATTTTGCCCTAGTTTAGGCAGGATTTTGACCTAACTTCATGGCAATTTTTCAAATAGTTACAAGATGAATTTTCAAAAATGTACAACATAGAGGTTATAGAGGATGTTACAAGCTTTCCAAAATATCCAAGAAATCATTGAGATCATACTTGAGCAAGGAGAATCGAAGGCAAGAAGTTAGGATTTTCAAACTTGAATTACAAGCCATTTCTTGATGAACACATGAACCAAATCCATGTTAGGCTACATAATCTTGCTTTGAAGGCATTCTAACTTGTGTATCCATCCATCATTAATGGATTATACAAACGGTTTAGCTATAATCCAAGTGGTTTAAGCTTTATCCAATTCACATTGCCATTTTGGGAAGAAAGTGAAGAATGTCATTCTTGAAAAGCAAGCTTTATGCACAAAGTCAATTCTTGAGCCTCTAACTTGTTTCCTCTGATCACACTCCATCTACAAAGTCATAAGCAAGTGTGTTTAAATCATAACCACTCTATCTTAGCAAGTACACAAGACTTTGAAACTTGGATTTCTCAAAAATCACATGTTATGCATAAAATTGTGATTTTGAATTCTGATAAACAACAAGTCTCCAAACTTGTTGCTTATAAATAGAAGCACTATTTGTGAGCTAACACACGGGCATTAAGACCCTGAAACACTCCCAAACTCCCTCAAATCATAAATTTCCCAAAAACTCCATTGTTGCACAGTTTCTGACCTTGAACTCCAAACTCATATTTCCCTCGTGCGTCCTTTGGCCTTTTAGCTCCTAAAGCTTCCTTACATCAAATAGAAACCATCCCACACCCTGTTACACGACTGCAACATCATCTTCATCAACTTCCATAACCAAAAACAGAGCACTTCACATTGACTTCTCCAAGCCATTTCAGCCACTCTCAACTTAAGCTAAGCATTGCATTAACTTCCTAGAGACTCAAGGAAGTTAACCTGATCATTGCAGCACCTTGAATCAAGCTTAAACTCATTTCACAATTTCCAGTTTTAAGGTATATTTTTTGAACTTCTATCTTCTCATTTAGGCATTTTTAGGCTTACATTTGTGAAGATAAAATGTAGACATCATTGCCTTGAAGCTGTACATGTCCATAGATTTCATTTATTTTGATTGAGCTAGGAGAATTGACTTTGAACTTTCTGAAATATTTAGGTCAGAATTTGGTACTTTCAAAAATTCTCATTCATCTTTGATTTATAGCTTATGATATTTATATGGTTGGATTCGTATAGAAAAATGGAGCAACTTTCATGTTTGCACTTTTCATTTTTGTTGAGAAATGGTGAAGTTACAGGATCCATGGCTGGAGGTTGAAGATGAAGTTGTATTCAAGACATAACTTATGTTACATATTTATTGTTTTGTTTATATCAACAGATGTATAGCCACCCCAGTGGTAAAGCTCGCGCCTGTTAACCTTTGGGACCTGGGTTCGAGCCCCAGTGTTACCCTTTTGTTCATTTTTCAACATTTTTTCATCCTTTTTTGTTTCAGCTTGCAGCGCTGGGCCTCCCCCTTTGGGCTTTCCACTTTTTTACTTTTTTCTAACCCCCCTGTTTATTTATGCAGCCTGGCCCAACTTTTATTTTTTCATTTTTTATTTTTCATTTTTCTTATTATATTTTATTTTCCTTTATTATTTATTTTATTATTATTTTTTTTTTATTAGTAAAAAATCAAAAAATATTTTTATTTATTATTTACACTTATTTATTTTATTTACAAAGACAAAAAGAATAAAAACATTTTTCTTTTAATAAATAAATTTCTTTTCTAAATTAATAAATGTTTAGAACTTAGGTTTCTTTTAATTAATTAATTTTTATTTTATTTTTATTAACTTAAAACATTTTTTCATAAAAAACCCTAAAAATCCTTTTTTAAGTTAATTTCTTTTCTTAATTAGTTTAAGTTAATTTTATTTAATTTTAATTAATCATTTTCCTTAATTAGGTCAAGACAAAACCCTTTCATTAAAAAACCAAACAAAATCATTTCTTTTTCATTTACCTTTGTGCATTATTTATTCAATTCTTGTACATTTATTCAATATGGTTGTAATAGTTAATTAGGTTTAATTTTCTTGCAAAAAATCCCCATTTGTAAATTTGTGCACCCCCTCCCCTTATGATGTAATAGCTTAGTAATTTTACTTTCCGCAATTTATCGCTTTATATAAATGCTAGTAATTAGGGTTTGTATGGAAAGACTAAAATCAACAAGTTAGCAAACCCTAATTCAAGATAAACAAGCATGTAAATCAACACATTTGCACACTCGCACCCTTAGGGTAATTCCACTTTGCTGCCTTACATAAATGGCCATGTTATGCATGTGGGGTATCTTAGCAAAAAGAAATAAAAAATACAAGATCATAGTCCCTCGATGACGCTATCAATGTTGCCTTTCAAAATGATCTTAGTCCCTCAAAGAGAAAATGCTAAGATATCTCACAACATTGCTATCATGGCTATATGATGACCCATGCCCGTCCCTTTACATCCAAAGATAGGGCTTCTTACCAAATCAATGGTAAGGTAGAAATATCAAAGGAAGGAAGAAATGAACAAATACTTTTGAGTAGGTAGATTGTTCCTAGTTGCTTGCTCAATTTCAAATCAAACCCCTTACTTATTTTCATAACAAACACCAACACTTTCAAAAACACTTTCAAAACAATTTCCAAACTTGAAACATTTTCAAAAGCTCAACACTTTGTATACGTTATTACGAACGAGAACCATTATAAAGTTTTCCTAAACGATGGCGCCTTTTCAAAATACTTTCAAAAACTACACAAAGCATATTTTCAAACAAAAAGCAAGTGATCTAGCAAGCAACTAAGAGCCCATAGATAACTATGGATGAAAAGGGTGCTAACACATTTCCTTTTCATAATCTACCCCTCGAACTCAAGAAACAATCTCAAAGGTTTTTCCTATTCTTTTCAGCCTTTCCTTTTGGATAAAAGAAAAGTCGGTGGCGACTCTTGCTAACTGCAACATTTGCGATAAAATGCAAAACACCCAAGTCAGTTCTCCCACTGTATCACATAACTGGCGAATCTGCTGGGGATTTAGTAAAAGTGGGGTTACCTTAGGGCTAGATCACCTTTACTTTCTTTCATTGTTTGATTTGTTTGTTTACATTTTGGTTCCTTGTTTGGGCTTGTTTAAATCCTCTACCTGGAATTGGGATACCTTATAGGTAAGTAGCAATACATTGTGGAAACTGTGCGGGGTATACCGACATGGTCTAAGCAATAGCCACGTTAGTGTGACATATTTGTGGGTACCAGTAGCCCTTGAGTAGTCAAGGAGAATACGAGGCCGCTGAGTGATGTCATGAAGCACTAAATTACTTTAGAACCTTTGCTTGACCAACTTGGCCATTAGGACGTAGTAAGATAACCGACTTTGGTGCAGTCCGAAGTTGGTTGATACTTGATACTACACTCATTGAGGTTTGATTTTCGGGATATTTTGGTCGCCCTGAAAGAGGCTTGCGCTGAAACAATGCCCGAAAAGATAAATCAGTGATATTGAGATCCCTTAGAACCCAGTTACTATTTCTAGGATAGGTTTGAGCCAACTAAACTTCAAGAGGGTACTTACCTAAGAGACTCCATGCAAGCCTAAACCTAAGGACTTGTTTTCCTTGTTTGTATATGCTTACTTGTACATGACATCATAAACATCATAACATCATACTCATTCTCACTAACCATTTAAGGATTTTTGGGATTTATCTTTGTTCTGTTTTGTAGGACATGGCTTCCATCCACAGGAATACTATTCAAGTCAATCTCGTAAGAATTCCTCCTCAACTCAAAGAGTTAGCATCAAGGGTTCCTGAGAATTCTCCATTCACTGAAAGACATGGTCGCCTCCTAAAATTGGTTACCTCCAACACTAATGAAGATATGATGAAGGTGCTTTTCCAATTCTTTGATCCTCTACACCATTGCTTCACTTTTCCCGATTATCAACTTGTGCCTACTCTAGAAGAATTCTCTCAGCTCTTGAGGATTCCTATTCTCAATCAACTACCCTTCAACGGCACGGAAAGAGATCCAATACCTGAAGAGATTGCCCAAGCACTACACTCGCAACAATCTGATATCACAACTAATTGTGAAACAAGGAGTGGTGTCAAAGGTTTCTTAGCTAAGTTCTTGTTTGAGAAAGCTCAAGATTGTTGGAACTCTTTGGACTTACAAGCTTTTTAAGAAATTGTGTCCCTTCTCATCTATGGGATGGTTTTGTTTCCAAACCCTGACCAACTCATAAACGTAAACGCTGTCAAAATCTTCATGTCTCGCAATTCGATGCCTACCTTGTTGGGAGATATCCTACATTATTTACATTCTCACACTATAAGGAAGAAAGGGATCCTCATGTGTTGCACTCCTCTCTTGGCAAGATGGTTTATTTTGCATATTCCCCAATTTGTGTTGAAGAACGAGCAAGGTTCGAGATTGTCCCATAGGTTGATGACGCTCAGGCACTCAGATGTTCATTGGTGTTCTCGATCCTTGGAGAATGTTACTATCATCTACCGTTGTGGGGAATTCCCTAATGTCCATTTACTTGGCATTAGAGGAGGTATCACTTATAACCCCTTCTTAGCTTTACGACAGTTTGGTTACGCCCGAAGGGATGGTCCACATGAGATGCTCATTCAAGGATTGGTATTCGACTACGAGAGTGACGATTAAAGCTATCGTCAGAGGTTTATCCGAGCTTGGAGGATGGTAAGCAAAGTAGACAGTATGACGCTGGGACACAAGAATTCCATTCCCCTTGAGCCTTACCTTAGGTGGGTACGAGCTCGCGCTCAGAAACTTGTGATGCCTTATCCCTCTATGTTACCAGTTATCATGGAACCTGTGGATGAAGGAGATGTCCCATACATTGTCCTCCATCTCAACATGCCTACATCTCTCGAAGACTTGCAAAAAGGTTGGATTCAGATAAAGGAAGAACGAGATACTTTCGAAGCCCAATTTTATGCTAGTGAGAAGAGAGTCTTGGAGCTTACAAAGCAGCTACAAGAAGAGCAAAGTGTGAACGCCTACCTTGCGACGAAGAGGATGCGTTCAGTCTTTTTATCTTAGAGAGTTATTTTGTAAAACCCAAGAGGCACGTCGTACTCTTTTGAACTAAATTAATGAAAATTAACGTTTTTTAATTTCTTTGTCTATGCAAATTTAAATTCCATAAATCCTTGAAATCATTTGCATATACATCTTCCATGCATCATAACATGACAGATTTTCGCATAACAGGTTTTCTTATCTTTCTGTTGTTTATTTCAGTAAGATGGATCTAGAGAAAACTGTGAAGGATCTTCAGGCACAAAACTCTCAATTCCAAGAGACTCTACTGGCCCTAGCCAAGAGGCAACAAGATATGATGGGATTACTAGCAGTTAAGAAGAAGCCCAAGAAAAAAGCTCTGCTCAACTTGGGCAGAAGGTTCAAAGAGTCGGTCTGTCATATCCCGGTAGTGGCAGACTCATCTGAAGAAGACGAGAATCAAATTGGTGAGGTTAAGAGTACCCAGGCTAACTGTGTTAATGATCAAGCATCTGATAATGATTATTTTGACGAGCAGTATCCACCCACCAATTTCAAATACTAACAGTTAGAAGACAGATTGAAGGTCGTCGAGATACAGGTTGTTCCCGGTTTAGATTTTGATGATTTAGGTTTAATCTCTGGGGTTATTATTCCCCACAAATTTAAAATACCAGTCTTTGCAAAGTACGATGGAGTTTCTTGTCCAAAAATTCACCTGAAATCTTATGTGCACAAGATACAGTCGCACACCGCTGATAAGAAACTCTGGGTTCACTTTTTCCAAGAGAGCTTGACCGGAACACAACTAGAATGGTTCTACCAGTTGGATGGTTCTTGTATCAACACTTGGGAAGACTTAGCAACCGAATTCTACCATCAGTACCAGTATAACGCTGACTTGGCACCAACGAGAGTCCAATTGCAAGATATGACAATGGGAAAGAATGAAGGATTTAAGGAATATGCACAAAAGTGGAGAGGCCTCGCCAGTAGGGTTCAACCACCTTTGACTGATAGGGAGCACATTGACATGTTTATGGGCACTTTATCTGGTCCTTTATTTAATCTGTTGGTGGGCTGTTCTTCTTTAGGATTCACCGAGTAAATCTTAACCGGTGAAAGAGTTGAAAACGACATCAAAAGTGGGAAGATCTTTGTGGCATCTGCCTCCACTTCAAATCCTGTGAAGAAACCTTTTGCCGCAAAGAAGGAAATCAATATTGTGTACGGGGAAAGGGCCCGTACCAAGAAGAATGATCATACGTCTATTAATGTTGTCCGAATCTCCAATTTAACTCCTACTCAAAGACCATCTACTAATCATCAATGTTATGAAACTCCGAGAAGACAATTTACGAGGTTAGACATGTCACTGTCTTAAGCCTTACAACATTTGCTAAAGGCTAATTTAGTGACATTGCGCGATCCTCCAGCCAACCCAGATACCTCTTCACCAAAAAATAATCCGAACGCCAAATGTGCTTACCACTCAAGTAGCATCGGGCATGAGACTGACCAATGCTGGGCCTTGAAGAACAAAATTCAGGATTTGATCGATAACAAGACTGTTGAATTTGATCCTCCTCCAACTCCGAATGTAATCACCGCACCTATGCCGAAACATGACAAGGGTGTCAATGAAGTTAATGTTGTGGGTGATTATGATGAAGAAGCTTCATTTGAAGATGTGTATCCTACTACAACAGAGCTGAAGAATTGGCATGCTAAAGACTTCGTGCCCATCTCCTTCATTGAGGAGTAATCTACTTGTTTATTGCTATTTATTAATTCAAGAACATTTTGTCTGTAATATTTAACAATGAATTTTAAGCCATATGCCTAGCCTGAGGCACTATGGTCCATTTGTCAAGGGTTTTATTTATGTTCATCTAATCATATGATCATTCAGTACAAATCATTGGACTCTTTTGCATTCAAATCTTTATGTTCATTGTCTTTCTTTTCTTTAAAATACACTTTTCAAAATAGCCATGTATCTTACATGCACACACACACTCTTGCATATCCTCATCCACTCTGGATCTTATTGCTAATGACTCTACTATTGCTGACTATGAATTCGAATGTCCAATTAACCAAGTCGAAGAAGAAGGCGAGGAAGATTGTGAAATACCGAGAGAACTAGCTAGACTTCTATTACAAGAGGAAAAAGTTATTCACCCGCACGAAGAGTCAGTTGAAGTCATCAATCTGGGTACTAAGACAAACAAGAAAGAGGTTAAGATTGGCGCTAACTTAGAAGGCAATGTCAAGAGCAGGTTGGTTCAAATGTTGCATGACTATGTGGAAGTGTTTGCTTGGTCTTATGAAGATATGCCGGGGTTGGATACCGACATTGTAGTTCATCGTCTGCTGATAAAAGAAGATTGTCCTCCTGTCAAACAAATGGTTCGTCGCATGAGGCCTGATATGTCTGAGAAGATAAAAGCCGAAGTGATGAAACAATTTGATGCAAGGTTCCTAGCCATGACATCCTATCCCCAATGGGTTGCAAATTTCGTGCCAGTACCAGAGAAAGACAGAAAATTTCGCATGTGTGTAGACTATAGGGATCTGAATGGGGCAATCCCCAAGGATGACTTCCCTCTATCACACATTGATGTCTTGGTCGATAACACTGCTCAGCATAAAGTCTTATCTTTTATGGACGGTTTCTCTGGCTATAATCAGATTAGAATGGCTCCGGAAGACATGGAGAAGACTATTTTCGTTACGCGATAGGGCATCTTTTTCTACAAGGTCATGTCGTTCGGATTAAAGAATGCAGGGGAAACATATCAAAGGGATGTGATAGCTTTGTTTCATGACATGATTCATCATGAAATAGAGGTATATGTGGATTATATGATTGCCATATAAAAAACTGAAGAGGAACATCTCGATCACCTATACAAGCTATTCGAAAGGCTGAAAAAGTACAAGTTAAGGTTAAACCCTAACAAGTGCACTTTTGGAGTACGATCTGGAAAGCTCTTAGGTTTTGTTGTCAGCAATAAAGGTATTGAAGTTGATCCTTTCAAGGTATAGGCCATCCAAGAAATGCCAGTCCCCCACTCTGAAAAGGAAGTTAGAGGATTCTTGGGTCGTCTCCATTACATCGCCTGCTTCATATCTCACTTGACTGCTACTTGTGAGCCAATCTTCAAACTCTTGAAGAAAGATCAAGTAGTCAGATGGAATGATGAATGTCAAGCTGCCTTCGACAAAATCAATGAATATCTACAAGAGCCTCCTATTCTCATGCATCCAGTTGAAGGAAGACCATTGATCATGTACTTGACAGTACTAGAGAACTCTATGGGGTGTGTTTTGGGCCAACATGACGAGCCTGATCGAAAAGAGCATGCTATTTATTACCTGAGAAAAAAGTTTACCGAGTGTGAAACCAGATATTCACTGCTCGAGAAAACTTATTGCGCTATGGCATGGGCTTCTCTCCAGCTAAGACAATATATGTTGACTCATACCACTCTGTTGATTTCTAAGATGGACCCAATCAAGTACATCTTCGAGAAACCTGCTCTCTCTGGATGGATAGCTAGGTGGAAAATGATCTTGACTGAGTACGACATTCAATACACTATACAAAAGGCCTTCAAAGGAAGCGTACTAGTAGATCATTTGGCACATCAAGCTGTTGATGATTATCAGTCCATGAACTTTGACTTTCCAGATGAGAACATCATGCTGGTAACCAACTATGTGAAACCTAGACCGTATGACGGACCTAAACAAGGATCCCAATGGACTATGGTCTTAGATGGGGCTTCCAACGCCTTAGGTAACGGAATTGGTGTTGTGATCATCTCCACTGGAGGTTTCCACACTCCTTTCACTGCCAAATTATGCTTCGATTGCACGAACAATATGGCTGAGTACGAAGCGTGCATCTTGGGTCTAAAAGCCGCCATTGATTTGAGGATCAAGCATTTAAACGTGTTTGTGGATTCCTCTCTAGTGATCAGCCAAGTAAAAGGAGATTGGTACACCAAGCACCCTAATCTCATCCCTTACAAGGAACTTGTGCTATCCCTGATTCCCTACTTCGAAGAAATCACCTTTGAGCACTTCCCTGGGGAAGAAAATCAGCTAGCTGACGCCTTGGCAACCATGTCTTCAATGTTCAAGTTCATATGGGACAACGAAGCCCCTATGATTACAATTGAAAGATTCGACAAACATGCACACTGCTGTGATCTTGATACTGATACAGAAAAGCCATGGTACCATGAAGTAAAGAGATACCTTGAAGCACAAGAGTATCCGAGGGAGCATCCATCAATGACAAAAAGTTCTTACGAAGATTTTCAGCCAAATTCTTCCTAAGCAACGGAATATTATACAAGCGCAACCATGGCTCTACTCTACTCCAATGTATGGACAAGAAGGAGGCATAGGAAATTATGGAAGACGTGCACGATGGTCTCTTTGGCACTCACTCAAGTGGACATACGATGGCCAAGAAAATCTTAAGAGTTGGTTACTATTTGTTAACAATGGAGACTGATTGCCATCAACATTCAAGAACTTGTCACAAATTCCAAATCTATGCTGACAAGGTCCATGTGCCTCCTATCCCTCTGAACGTCATGACTGCTCTGTGGCTATTCGCAATGTGGGGCATTGACATGATTGGAGAAATCAAGCCCACCGCTTCCAATGGACATCGCTTCATTCTGGTCGCTATCGACTATTTCACCAAATGGGTCGAAGCCGATTCTTTTGCCTCAGTCACAAAGAATGTGGTGGCCAGATTCATCAAACACAATCTCATCTGCCGCTTTGGTATCCCCGAAAGGATCATCACTGACAATGGGACTAACCTCAACAATGCTATGATTACTGAGCTTTGCACTCAGTTTAAGATCAAGCATCACAATTCTTCTCCATATAGACCTAAAATGAATGGCGCAGTCGAAGCGGCCAACAAAAACATTAAGAAGATTATGCAGAAGATGGTAGTAACCTATAAGGACTGGCATGAGATGTTACTGTTTGCTCTACATGGCTACCGTACTTCAGCAAGAACATCAACTGGGGCAACTCCCTTTTCCTTATTCTATGGCATGGAAGTTATTTTGCCAATGGAAGTTCAGATTCCCTCACTAAGGATTATGAATGAGGCAAGCTTAGGTGAAGACGAGTGGATTCAGACAAGATTGGATCAGCTAAACTTGATTGATGAAAAATGACTGGCTGCTGTTTGTAATGGCCAGACGTACCAAAAACGAATGATCAAAGCTTTTAACAAAAATATCAAGCCTCGAGTATATCAAGCTGGTGATTTGTTGATAAAGCACATCATTCTGCCACAAGGCGACCCCAGAGGTAAATGGACTCCCACCTACGAAGGGCCATTTGTTGTCAAGAGAGTGTTCTCTGGTGGTGCCATGATGCTGACTACCATGGATGGTGAAGACTTCCCACATCCTATAAACACGAACATAGTTAATAAATACTATGCGTAAGAGACCCGCTTGGTTGACACACCTAGGCAAAATAAGGGCATCCCGACAAACCAAAAATATTGGGCAAAAATTATGGTTATATGCAAAAGATTGTACACCCAGCAAGTTGAAAACCCGAAAGGGCGACATGGGCAAAAATGGGTTTCCTGGTGGGCTGAAAACCCGAAAGGGCGGTCCAGTAAAAATTTAAAGATTGAAAGTGTATGACTATGTCCCATGGAATCACCACAGTCAACTTTATTACCAAGGTCTGAGTTCAAACGATCCAAGATCAATCCAATCAACTTTTGTCAACGGCAAGGGGCATTCGAAGACATTGGGGCAATAGTAGAGTTGGAATGCAACGAAATCATTTCCACATGGCTATTTGTTTTTGTTTTCAATTCTTATTTTCCTTTCGACGATTTCCTCTTACTAGGATCTCCGTATCTTTGTACAAAAAATGTCTATTCATGGCTAAAATATCAATACAAATATACTTTGAAGTGCAAACTTTCTGTTTTGTTTTGAATGCAAAGTTGTCCAATGACCAAAATTGGACGAACATATGCATATGAAGATAATTAAAACTGTTTGGCGCATATGACCTAACAGCAACAAGCATCTCTTTAATGTATATGGAATACCCCCACATAGTTATTTCATTAACCCCACATAGTTATTTCATTATCCCCACAAGGATGACTACAATAAACTTTCCTCAACAAAGTTACCCACAAAGTCTCTTTGCATAGGTTGATCTCCATCCAGAGTCACAATCTCTTGACAGATCTCTCTCCCCAGCTATGTTGATCCTACAAGTAGAAGCCTTATGGATCTCTTCCTCAAAGAACTCACCTCATCAGTAGTTCATCAAGTATTTGTCAACAGGGTTTATTTCCCCAACAAACAACGAGAAGCATAACTCCTCAACCGAGTTCAAATTTCCCCGGCATAGTCTGACATCCCCAACTGAATCTGGTATCCCAAGATGAGTATATTCTCCCCAATATGAGTATACCTCCCCAAGCTGAGTATATCTCCCCAAGATGAGTCTGTCCTCCCCGACTGAGTCCATACTCTCCAGCTTTAGTTTGCCTTTCAGACTATTGCAAATCATAGGGCCAAAACCCCTAATCCTAATTAAAGTCGTCAACAAAACCTTTACTATATCCAAAAGATACTATGAAGCCTAGGCCCGACCAGATATTAGTACAACTTTCAAGCTGCTATAAAGCCTGGACCCGACCAGATAATAGTTAACTTCTCAAGACACTATAGAGCATGGACCCGACCAAATAATAGTGTAACCTTTCAACTAACCTGGATCCGACCAGATAATAGTTAACTTTGTAAGATACTATGAAACCTGGACCCGACCAGATAATAGTTTAACTCTTCAAAGATATAGAAGAACCTAAGCTCAACCTAACCAGGGTTTAAATTTTTTTCCCCAGTAGAGTTTGCCTATATCCCAATAAGTTACTGTGAAGCCTGGATTCGACCAGATATCAGTTTTCAACTTCATCTTTTTCAAGTAAGTTATTGTGAATCCTAGATCTGACCAGATAGCAATTCCCCTCATAAGCTTGCAAGTTACTTTAAAGTTTGGACCCGACCAGATATCAGTTTAACTTTATCTCTTCAGACAAGTTTATTGCAAAGCCTGGACCCGACCAGATAACAACTAACTTCATCCACCTCAAAACCTGTGAAGCCTGGATCTGACCAGATATCAGTTCAATTTCATTTATTCAAGCAATCATTATGAAGCCTAGAGTCTGACCAGATAACAACTAGCTACAATTCCCAACAAGACACTATGAAGCCTGGACCCGACCAGATAATAGTATAACTCTTTAAAAGCTATGAAGCCTGGACCCAACCAGATAGTAGTTACCACTTTAAGTTACTGTGAAGCCTGGACCCGACCAGATATCAGTTTGACTTCATCCTTTCTAGCAAGTTACTGCAAAGCCTGGAGTCCGACCAGATGACAGTTAACTTCCTTATCCCCAACAAGTTGTTGTAAAGCCTGAATCCGACTAGATAACAATTTAATTTCAAGAAATTTTCTATGAAGCCTGGAATCCGACCAGATAACATTCAATTTATTTCTTCCCCAGTAAGTTACCGTGAAACCTGAAATCCGACCAGATAGCAGTTGACTTCCTCATCCTCATCAAATTGTGAAGCTTGGATCCGACCAGATAACATCTGACATTCAAGAGATATTCCCCAGCGGAAGCATCCTTTCAAAAAAGTTTAGAGATATGTATACTCTTCATCCCCAACAGCGATCCAGGATTCAACTTCCCAGGAGTTCCTCAGCAGCAGTCAGGGTTTATTTTCCCGGACAAATGTGCATCTCACATTCATACATCATAACATATACATACAAAATGCATTTAGCATGATCTCATTTATCTTGTGAATATCATGCATACATCTTCATTTAACTAACCTCTTTTTCCCACAGGTAAAACATCAAGTGTTAGTATAAATTGACCAAAGATTTGGGCTGATACTTCTACCAGTGTTTACCATCATTCTTCCAAATGGCATCTATAAGCCCATTCATAATACATATTTGAGTGCAAATTTTTGGGCACTCTAGTGTTCAATCATCTTCCACCTTCAAGTCACGAATTGTGAATCCGCCAATCTAACTCTTCAGGTTTAACAAGATTGAACAGGGGCAGCTGTTGTACCCCAAAATTTTCCCTCTCATTTCTCAAGTAGTCTCTCACAAGATCTCCTTGAGGGAAAATTGCGATCAAAAGCGCAGCAGAATTTAAAATTTTCCTTTAGCGATCCTTACGAATGAACATGGTTAGTGATAGAAATATTTACCTCTAGTGGCGATTCAGACCTTTGATGTTGTGATCACGAGCGTTGATGAAGAACAACGCCTCTACTCAGTCCACACGAACAGATCACTTCCGATCACAATGCTAGCTGATCACGAACGGAAACCTTGAGTGAGAGAGAGAATCAAAAACGAAATTGCATCAAGTGAAATTGCTTCATCACAAGGGATCTATTTATAGAATCACTCGTGTGGGCTACAAGCTAAAAGCCCAATTAAGGCTATAAGCTAAAAGCCCAATTAAGCTTATGGACATCATACCTTATGATGTACCATATATCACTTATCCACGTGGTACCTTACCACTTTCCGTATTACACTTAAGTGCACCGTATCTTACGGTGTTCCTCATTTATTCTATCTCTCATCAACCTGTCCTTATGTGTGTTACCCTGTAGGTTTTCACGACATTGGCAATTATATTAAATCATATATTTAATATAATAAATAGTGAGCAGTATCTAGCAACACATCACTGTTACCCAAGTCACGAAAATGTCATGTGATCTGACCAAACCTTTTCCGTGATAATATTTGTGTTGTACAATTACCCTTTTGCCCTCATGTCTATATTGAACACAAGGCATACACTGTGTCACCCTTGTCCAGTTCAATATTGGGCCCTTAGACATTTATCATGTTATGCAGGATGAGCAAATTCCATCTAGGTCACTCATGTCCCTTAGCATGCTTTGTGAAGTACCCATCAACCGTCTTTATAGTCATCCAGTTACGAATGACGTTTGATCAGCAATAAAGTACTTGACTCTACATCTAGGGTCCATAGTGGTTTCAGGTCGAAGGGTGGTATACACCATTATCATCATGAGAATAACTTATGACACTTTGCATAACATTCTATGTAGTATTCTCATAGCGGGTCAATCCAGTATAAATATTACTCCTAATATTCATACCTATGTCAAGACTTGATAACTCCTTATCTATGATCCATGAGATGTGATCATCAATGTATCTTCATAATAATCTTAATGCTTTAATGTTATCCCACTTCACATTAAAGCTTGACTACGGATACTTTAAGAATAGTGTCTTATGTTTAATGGGATCTCATGATTAAGTCACACTTAACATTTCATTAAACAAATAAACCATTCTAGGGACTTTATTATTTTGGAAAGCAAACATAATAAAGAAATGCCTTTTATTATTAATAAATAATTCGATACAAGTACCAAAAGTATTGGCCTCTAGGGCTTACACCAACAATCTCCCACTAGCACTAGAGCCAATCAGGCATACCCCTAATACCCATAGATCTAGTATGTCCATCATGCTTCAGCTGCGCAAGAGGCTTTATTAATGGGTCAGCAACATTGTCAAGTGTAGGTACTCTGCATATTTTCACATCTCCCTGATCGATTATCTCTCGAATGAGATGATAACGCCTAAGTATGTGTTTGGATCGTTGGTGAGATCTAGGCTCCTTAGCTTGTGCGATAGCACCATTGTTATCACAATAGAGATCAATGGGATCCACAATGCTATGGACTATGCCAAGTTCACTAATGAACTTCTTGATCCAAACAGCTTCCTTTGATGCAGTTGAGGCAGCAATATACTCAGCCTCAGTTGTAGAATCAACAACTGTATATTGCTTTGAACTTTTCCAGCTCACAGCGCCGCCATTTAAACAAAACACATAACCAAATTGCGATCTAAAGTCATCCTTATCTGTCTGGAAGCTAGCATCGGTGTATCCAATTACAGCAAGCTCTTCTTGACCTTCATATATCAAGAATGAGTCCTTAGTCCTTCTCAAGTACTTAAGGATATTCTTGACAGCTGCCCAATGAGCATCACCGGGATTAGACTGGTACCTACTCGTTGCACTTAAAGAATACGAGACATTTGGTCGAGTACATAGCATGGCATACATGATAGATCCTATTGCAGATGCATATGGAATCTTATCCATGCGATCCCTTTCTTCCTTACTTGAAGGGGATTGTGTTTTTGACAGACAACTGCCATGTTGCATAGGTATGAATCATTTCTTGGAATCATGCATATTAAAGCGTATCAATACTTTTTCTATGTATGTACTCTGACTTAGGCCAAGCAATTTTTGTGACCTATCTCTATAGATCCTGATTCCTAATATATAGGCTGCTTCACCTAGGTCCTTCATTGAAAAGCATTTCCCTAACCAAGTCTTCACTTGTTGCAAGGTAGGGACATCGTTTCCAATGAGTAATATGTCATCTACATATAATACCAGGAATACGATCATGCTCCCACTAACCTTCTTGTAGGCACACGGCTCATCTTCATTCTTGATGAATCCATATTGTTTTACTGTTTCATCAAAACGAAGATTCCAGCTTCTGGAAGCTTGCTTCAATCCATAAATTGATCGCTGTAACTTACATATCTTTTGGGCTTCTTCTGGTATGTCAAATCCTTCAGGTTGTGTCATGTACACATCCTCAAGAAGATTCCCATTAAGGAAAGCAGTTTTGACATCCATCTGCCATATTTCATAATCATGATATGCAGCGATAGCAAGTAAAATCCGAACAGATTTAAGCATTGCAACTGGTGAAAAGGTTTCATCATAGTCAACCCCATGAATTTGTTTATAGCCTTTTGCAACCAGTCTTGCCTTATAGGTATGTACCTTACCATCCATGTCAGTCTTCTTTTTGAAGACCCACTTGCATCCTATAGGGTTAACTCTTATAGGAGGCTCTACCAAGGTCCAAACCTGGTTTGTGTACATGGAATCCATTTCAGATTTCATGGCTTCTAGCCACTTCTCGGACTCAGGACCAGTTATGGCCTCTTGGTAGGTCACAGGCTCATCTTGATCCATGAGTAATACATCACCCTGATCACTTATGAGATATCCATATCTCTCAGGTTGTTGATGTATCCTGCTTGACCTACGCTGGTCTTGTTCTACTTGAGCAGGTTGCTCTTCCACAACTACTTGTGTTTCCTTCTCTAATTCCTCCATAGGTGTATCAATGCTTTGTGGTTCTTGAATTTCTTCAAGCTCTATTTTCCTCCCACTGATTCTTTTAGAAATGAAATCCTTTTCCAAAAAAACTCCAGTTCGAGCGACAAACACTTTGCCCTCAGAAGGATTGTAGAAGTAATACCCTCTTGTTTCTTTATGATACCCCACAAATAAGCATTTGTCAGATTTGGGCTCAAGCTTAGTTGAAATTCGTCGTTTCACATAAACTTCGTGTGATACGGTGGGAGAACTGACTTGAGGTTTTGCGTTTGTATTCTCACTTGTTCGGTTTAGCAAGAGTTGCCACCGACTTTTTATTTTATCCTAAGGACAGGTTAAAAAGCACAGGAAAAACCTTTGAGATGTTTTCGTGGGTTCGGGGGGTAGATTCTGAAAAGGGAAGGTGCTAGCACCCTTTTCATCCATGGTTATCCATGGGCTCTTAGTTACATGCTTAGATCACTTGCCTTTGCTTTTCAATTGTTTGAAATGGTGCTTTGTGTGTGTGGTTTTGAAAATGTTTTGAAAAAGATGCCTTGTCTAGGCAACCATTCTAACAATTCTTTACTCGAATGTTTTACAAAGGTGTTTGTCTTTTTGAAAAGATGTTTCAATGTTTTTGAAAGTTGTTTTTGAAATTTGTGTTGTGGAGTGTGTTTTGAAAGTAGGCAAGTGTGTTTTGCAAGTTTGATCAAGTAACTAAGAGTTGTCTACCCCTAAATTTACTCAAAGATCTTTCTCATGTTTAACCCTTTTAACAGTGTTGTTTCACCATTGTATTTGGTGAACAACCTTGTGTTAGGATGTTAACGGGACGGGCGCGGGTCATCGTATACAATCATAGAAGGCAACTTGTGAGACACTCTAGCAATTTTTGTAAGGGACGAGATCGTTTTATCGAAGGCAACATCGAGGGTCATCGAGGGACTACGATCTTTGTTTATCGAAGGGACATTTGCTAGAGTGTCTCGTACTCGAGGGACATGATTGCATTTTTTCGAGGCAACAGGCGAGGTTACCCTAGAGGTGCAAGTGTGATTTGTGTATTGATTTTCATGCATTTATCTTTGTGTTTAGGTCAAGCTATTTGTTGGTTTTATTTACATACAAACCCTAGGTCTATCATGGCATAATTTGAAAGCTTTTAAATGCGGAAATTTAAAGTCCTAAATTATTACAACATGATTATGGGGATGGGTATACAAATATTTACAAATGGGGATGAGACTTATCGGAATAGTGGTGTCCAAATATTATTTACAACCAAATCGAATCGCATTCTCAATGTAAAATATAACAATGTATAAGAATCAAAGAGTAATAAAAGTATGTAAGATGCACATGATTATTTACCAATGATGCAAAAATGTTAACCTAATGTATTTATTAAGTATTATTATTTTTGTTTTTGTGTTTTTTTGTTAATGCTTTATATACAAGAAGTTCTTAAAAGAAAAAATGTTTTAACCTTAATAAAGAAAATCTATTACTTACATATTTTTGTTAATGTTTTATATACAAGAAATTTATTTAACTCAAAACAAAAATATTATTTATGTATTTTTTAATGTTTTTTATGTACAAGATCTAATTAAACAAAAGAAAAGGTTTTAATAAAGAAAAAAATTGTTTAAACTTAATAAACCTAAGATTTATGCATTTTTAATTGTTCTAAAATAAAAAGAAACATTTAAGAAAATTTTGTATAAAAAGTTAATGTATTGTTTTTATTTAACAAAATAGGTTATATTATATAAAAAGAAAATAAATAAAAAAAGGTATTAGTTATAAACATAAGAAA
Source organism: Vicia faba (assembly GCA_948472305.1). NCBI lineage: Eukaryota > Viridiplantae > Streptophyta > Magnoliopsida > Fabales > Fabaceae > Vicia > Vicia faba. The sequence continues at coordinate 1,016,291,757 of OX451739.1, read as the reverse complement.
AAGAAATAAATGGGCTCTAAGGAAAAGGGTTGGCCCAAAATAAAATTGAAGGAGAGCCAGAGGGGGGGTGTAATGCCAACAATGCGTTGGGCTTAGGCGTTTGTTTTCAAGGGACAGGCCCATATGCTTGTGACAATTTGTTTAGGGTTTGAAAAGTTTGTTTCAGAAAAAGGGTTTGTGTCCTTGGAACGAACGGCGCCGCTTCTCTTCTTCATCTCTTCCTCGCTCTCGAACATGAGCTTCTGACGCCTCTCCTCGCCTCAACTGCCAGAGCGCCACCGTCCATCTCTCCTCTCCCCATGGTCGTACCCAGGCGGTGTTAAAGGTAACGATTTCTCAGTTCTTTTTATTTTAATGGTTTCGGATTCTTATTCTTGCATGTTGTTAACCTTGGACACGTTTTTGATTTTCTGTGTTGTCTATGTTTGTGTGAGGTGTAAAGAAAAGGGAGGAGTTACTACCTTTAGGGTTTTTGGAGAAGAGGAGGAGAAGTGGACATGAGGCGTCTCCGGTGGCCAAGGCGAGGGACTAGTGATGCTAGCTTTGTGGCCTTCCTGGTATTTGGTATCTTTAACCTTGTTTAATGATGATAGTTGCAATCTGAAAACCATAGGGCGCTTCACTTATGCATCTTCTTTTTTCTTCTGGTTGCTTCGTTTATTTCCAATGCTATGATGATTTTGATTCTGAGTATTTGTGCTTCTGAGTTGCTTTCACAATCTTCCTCTCTTTGGGCTTTGTTTCTTTTCAATGATGATAAATATCTGAGAATGCTTGGATTTGTTTGATTTTGACTTTTTCTCTCTTGAACTTGGTTGGTAATTTTTGGTTATTTTGGCCCTGTGATGAACATGGTTCTGAGGGTGTTTGGGATTTGTTTGCTCAATGATGATGATATTGAAACAGAGAGTTTTGTTGGTGTTTTGATTTTTGAAATGGTTTGGATATTGAATGTGTTGATTCTATGATTCTGAGATGCTTGTTGTGTGATCCTGTGATGAGCTTGGCTCTGAGGATGCTTGCTTATTGTGCAGTTAGGCTTCTGGTTTTATGCAGGCATATGCTTTTGTTGTTCCCAAGCTGAATCAGGCTTGAGGCCAGTTAGGCTGTTGCTTTATGCAGGCAGGCTTTTGTTCATGCTTGGCTTTTTTCTGGTTGTTTGAAGGTTTTTTAGGGGGTTAGGAGGTTTGTTTGGAGCTTGTTTGTACAGTATTGAAACAGGTTTGAAGTTTGGTAACTATGGCTTTGAAAGGTTACAGGTTATGCAGTTATATGTTTGAGTTGGTTTTGTGTAGATGCATGCAAGCTTGGAAGCAGGCTTGTGTTTTGACAGGCTTGGTCCTTAGGCTATGCAGGGCTTGTGTTATGCTTTTTGGCTTGAGGTATTATGCAGTTTGTATGGCTTTGGGCAGGTTTGGAGCAAGCTTGAGGCAGGTTGTGTTTTTGCTTAGCTTTTGCAATGTTACGGTTTATGGTATATTTTTTCTATATAGTGTTCTTCCTCCCTTTTTTGAACTGTTCGGATACTCTTTGTTTTATATCTCTTTGTCTTAAGCCTGCCCACTGTAAGAGCCTTCTACTTCTCTCTCTTTCTCTCTCAACAACAAAGTATATTTAATTACTTAGACTGTCCTTTTCTGAAAAGGTTTTTGGCTGGGAAATGATGAAACATCTTTTACAAGTTGGCTTGCATTTTGTCTTTCCTCTGCATATCTTCCAGATTTTATGCCTTTTGCTTTTGTGTACTTGTTGACAGCTTTATGACAGTTCTTTTGGGCAGTTCTGCACTTGTGACTTAGTTTGCCTCTTTGACAATTTGGTTTGCTTCTTTGGACAATTTGGTTTGCCTTTTCAAGTAGCTTGTTTGTTCCATTTAAACTTTGCAACTTGTTTGTTTCAGTTTGAACTTTGCAACATGTTTTGGCATATTCAGTAGATTGTCCCTTTTCATGTAGCTTTGTGCATTTTGTTCAATTGATTCATATGCTTGTAAAATAATTTTCCTTTACTCTTTGTGAACCAAGAAGAGAGTCTTCTTGTGATTTGCAGAGAGGACGAACAAACTGATTCCGGTCAACACCTTTAATGATGAGTTTTAATTATCTGTCTGAGAATGCCTTTTTAAATTCATCTGCATTTGACTTCTTTCTTTTTTGTCTTTGCAGATAAATATCAGTTGAGCAATGGGGAGCAGCAGTAGAATATGAAGACTTAGGATAGATTTAATTTATTTTTAATCATTGTAATAAATGTCGTTGTAACACTGTAAATAAATTTACTGTATCAAATAAACATTTGTAACAACAATTGAAAATGAATAAAAAATCCTTTGTCAGTTAATTCTTTAATTCTTCTGCGTTTATTTATTTAATTACTTAAATTTCTTGAATTATAATAATTGGAAATTATCCAATAATTTTAACTTAGAAATTATAAATAATCAATAAACGTCCGGCGTTCCGAATAACCAAAAGCATTGCACAGTTAAACAAACAAACGTCCATATGTCCTTTATCTCACTGATCAAACTTAAACTTCAAACTCTCAATCAGAAGCTTCAACCCATATCCCAGATGTTTAGATTTTGAGAAACAAACAGAAATCTTGAACAAACGTCAAAACCATGTGACAGTCAATTAAGACACTGTGGATTCAAATTCTTCTGAAAATGTGCGTGCAAACCCTAATTCTTGATTTATTGTCAAAGAAGCGTCTGCTTGATCAAACCCTAAGCCAAACTCAACCAAATCAATAGAAACCCTAATAATCTGCTTGGACCGATTCAAAAGTTAATGGAAACCCTAATTTTGTGTGACTAATAAGAAAAGTCTGTTTGACCGATTCTTGAGCCAATCTGAAAAATCAGGAAAAGCCCGAAGCTGTGATTTCTTGTGAAAAAGAGAGGGCAAATTTTGGGGTACAACAGTTGCCCCTGTTCAATCTTCTTGAACCTGAAGAGTTAGATTGGCAAGTTTGTCGTTCGCGACTCGAAGGTAAAAGGAGATTGGACACTAGAGTGCCCGAAAAATTTGCGCTCGTCAAAGCGTAGTTTAAGGGAATGGGCTTAAAGATGCCATCTTGAGATGTGACAGGGGGATGGGCTTAGAGATGCCATCTGGAAATTGCTGGTAGGAGGATGGGCTTAGAGATGCCATCTGGAAATGTTTGTATGTTGTTGGAGATGGGCTTGTAGATGCCATCCAAGAATGTTTGTTGAACTGTATGTCGTTGGTGAGTGGATGAGTATTAGAAAGGTGTCCCTGTTTGGAACATCTTTGAACTGGGGGTCTGAATAAGCAATAGATTGACATCCATATTTGGAGAATCCGTAAACTGTTTTCAGAAGTCTTGGAATCTGAACAAGCGATAGGTTAACATCCGTGTCTGGAGAACCCGTAAACTGTTTTCAGAAGTCTTGAAGTTGAATAAGCAATAGATCAACATCCATGTTGGGAAGCATCCGTGAACTGTTTTCAAAAGTTGAGTCTAAACAAGCGATAGATTAACATCCGTATTTGGAGAATTCGTAAACTGTTTTCAGAAGTCTTGGAATCGAAATTGAGAAGGAACCGGTGTAGGGTTGCCTAATGATGAGTCCGTGTAAAACTGCATCTGAATTCGAAAAGAAACCGGTGTAGGGTTGCTTCAAGATGGTCAAGTAGATAATTGTCCTGTCTGGTTTCAGGTATTAATCTGGAACTTGAAAAGGTTGGTCGAAGAGATATCTGTCCTGGCTGGTTTCAGGTATTGTGATGTCGGGAGTGGGCTTACAGATGCCATTTGGAGATAGGATGGATAGTTACTGGAGATGGGCTTAAAGATGCCATCCAAGAATGATTATTGAATTGTAATTTGGTAAGTTGAAAGAAGGAACCTGTGTAGGGTTTTTTGATGATGAGTCCATGTAAAACTGCATCTGAATTGAGAAGGAACCGGTGTAGGGTTTCCTGATGATGAGTTCGTGTAAAACTGCATCTGAATTTGAGAAGGAACCGGTGTAGGGTTTCCTGATGATGAGTCTGTGTAAAACTGCATCTGAATTTGAGAAGGAACCGGTGTAGGGTTTCCTGATGATGAGTCCGTGTAAAACTGCATCTGAATTTGAGAAGGAACCGGTGTAGGGTTTCCTGATGATGAGTCCGTGTAAAACTGCATCTGAATTTGAGAAGGAACCGGTGTAGGGTTTCCTGATGATGAGTCCATGTAAAACTGCATCTGAATTTGAGAAGGAACCGGTGTAGGGTTTCCTGATGATGAGTCCGTGTAAAACTGCATCTGAATTTGAGAAGGAACTGGTGTAGGGTTTCCTGATGATGAGTCAGTGTAAAACTGCATCTGAATTTGAGAAGGAACCGGTGTAGGGTTTCCTGATGATGAGTCCGTGTAAAACTACATCTTGGAAAGAGAAGGAACCGGTGTAGGGTTGCTTCATGATGAGTCCGTGTAAAACTACATCTTGGAAAGAGAAGGAACCGGTGTAGGGTTGCTTCATGATGAGTCAGTGTAAAACTACATCTTGGAAAGAGAAGGAACCGGTGTAGGGTTGCTTCATGATGAGTCCGTGTAAAACTACATCTTAGAAAGAGAAGAAACCGGTGTAGGGTTGCTTCATGATGAGTCAGTGTAAAACTACATCTTGGAAAGAGAAGGAACCGGTGTAGGGTTGCTTCATGATGAGTCCGTGTAAAACTACATCTAAATAATTGTTAATGATAGCCTTTTATTCTTATCCTGAAAAGGATAAAATGTTAGCTAAACACAAAGTTATGTTGCATGATATGTATGATGCAACGAATTGTACTTCATCAATGTTTATGATATGAATGTAATGGATGCGCATGTAAGCTTAGTGGTTGTCTTGCTGAGGAAGACAAATCCTGGATAATGAAACCTTTGATTGCTGCCGGGGAAAGTAAATCCTTGACTGCTGCAGGGGATTGAAAATCCTTTGATCGTCGAAAATGAGAAGTCCTGAGACCATTGTTGGGGAGTCAGGAGCTTGGGTTGTATGCCAATCTACTGGGGAGTCGAAGTTAAACTGATATCTGGTCGGGTTCAGGCTTCGCAGTAACTTGCTGGGGATTGTAGAGTAGTCTGCTGGAGAAGAGGAGTTGTGGTCCTTTGATTTGTAGTAGTCGGAGAGGCAAACTCAAGCTGGGGAATCATCCTATGATAAGGGTTTTGGGGAGATTTGTTACTGCCCCTAGTAGCAAGTGCTTGTGGCACGACCTGGAAATGTTTGAATGTGTGTAACCCTTTGTCGGGATTGACGTTCAATGCCCCAAGTGTTGGAGACGGAGACTTGCCCCAGGTTAATCTATAATTGAGAGATTTGTTGAAATCTTGACTGGACTGCCCCAGGTGTGCTGGATAGTGACATGTCATGCCCCCTTGTTGATAGGAGATTTGTCAATGGAAGTGTCATCCTTTTTGAATTGATTTTATTCACTGAGAGAGCTTTCGTTCATCGGATATTCATTGTGTGAACTTCTCCGCTGTCAAACAAATAGCCAAATGCAAACAGTGATATTCAAGTAATGCAATGTTTATGTTTGTCTCGAAGTTTTGAAAAATGCGTTTTTTAGCATAAAACTTTTTATAAGACAAATTCAACACAAGATTTAGAGCAAAGCCTTACAGGAGTCAGGATACCTTTTGTAACAGTATGCTTTCGAACTAACCCATGCTTCAGTTAGGACTTTTGAAGGGTTGTAACGTGGCTTGGTTCACGGTTTAAGAAACAAAGGCTAAAGGCTCAAAGTATATTTGTACCCACCCGCTCTTCATGATGTCCTTCAGTCCTAAACTCAGTTAATTGTGCATCGAACTCTATTCGAGTTTGGAACGACTTTTTTTTGGTGATGGTTCACATAAGTTGAATTTGGAGGGCAGTCATCATCTCCTTTTTTCTTTTGCAACATTTTTCATGTTGTTGAGGATTTGTAATGACCTCTTTCTTGATTTGTTATCCCTAACTTTTGCCTGACTGTTTCTGTTTTCGAGATTACAATCAGCGGGATGCCCCAGCTTTCTTAAGCCTCCTTTATAGGTTTTGGCTTAGTGGGCTTTTCTCTTTTGAGAGGTAATGACTGCCTATGAGATAAAGAACCATCACTGTCTTTTGATTCCAAAGGAATGTCTTTCTTTTTTTATGTCGTTCTTTGTATTACGAACTGAGAGTTTGTGACTTCAATGCGCATCTTTTTTGAATTAACTGAGAGACTACCCTGCCCCAGGTTTAAATCAAAGGTTTCAATTTGTTTAGAACAGAAAACTCCTACTTCTTTGGCTCGAAGGGGTTGACTAGGGATTATCTTCCTTATAACTCCAGTGTTTGGGAATTGAAAGAAATGCTTGTACATCATCAACAAGGTCTGTTCAAAAGCATACTGTATGAGATTATGGTATTGTTTCGTCATCCTCCCTCTAAAGGCTTGCAGCTTTTTATCAAGAGTTAAATATCATAAAGAAAGCATAAGAGTAGTGAAAACGAATGGATGAATTTAAGACAAACATATGCAATGCATTAATGAAACAAAGTTTGACATTAATAGATAATTGTTTGAATAACAAAGAGATTGCAACTTGAAAACTCAAATGAAACAAAGACATTCTCAATGATTTGGCAAAGGAGCATTGATTATGCTGGAGTCTCCGGAGGACCAAACTCAATCTCCTTGGCATCAATCAAATTCTGAATTTTGTACTTCAATGCCCAACAATCGTTAGTATCATGTCCGGGACTGTCAGAATGATAAGCACATGTGGCCTTAGGATTGTAGTTAGGAGAAGAAGTCTTGGGGTTTGGATGAGGCCCTATCAATGCAATCAGATTCATCTTCAACAAGTGTTGCAGCGCTTGAGACAACGGCATGTTGATGTTGGTGAACTGTCTTTTGGGCTCGTCTGGCCTTCGTTGATTTCCTTTTTGTTGTTGTCGGTGTGACGCAGAACCAGAGATCTGGATTGCCCCTATGTGTTGGTCACTGTGACTCTTTTGACTGTTCACAGCATTAGACTCTTTCTTTCCATTGTAGGGAATTTTCTGAGCATCAGAGGGTGTAGCTCCTTGGATCTTTCCACTTTTGATGCCAGCTTCGACCCTTTCGCCGGTCAGTATTAACTCGGTGAACCCGGCTGAGGAGCTTCCAATTAAGTGATTGAAGAGAGGCCCTTTTAAAGTTCCCATGAAGATGTCAATCATCTCTCTGTCAGTTAAAGGGGGTTGCACCCTACCAGCCAGATCTCTCCACTTTTGGGCATATCCTTTGAAGCTCTCGTTGGAACCCATGGTCATGTTCTGCAATTGCACGCGAGTTGGTGCAAGATCAGCATTGTACTGATACTGCTTATAAAAAGCAACATCTATGTCCTCCCATGTGTGGATGCGAGAACTCTCCAATTGATAGAACCACTCGAGTTGAGTCCCTTCCAAGCTTTCTTGGAAGAAATGGATCCAAAGCTTTGGATCAGTTGTGTATGGTTGAATCTTGCGGACATAAGACTTTAGATGCATCTTAGGGCAAGAGACTCCATCATACAGGGCCAAGGTAGGGACTTTGGACTTTGGAGGGATGACCAATCCAGAAACTAAACCCATGTCTCCTAAATCCAAGCCAGGTATTTGTTGAATCTTCATAGCATTGAGGCGATCCTCCAACTGTTTGTACTTGTCATCAGCGGGAGGATATTGTTCTTCGGAGTAGTCAGCTTCATCAATCTCCAAATTGTGGTCTTCTTCATGATTGGCCCCTATGCTGGGTGGAGTTGAAAGATCTAGGGTTTTAGGTCTTCTCTTCAGGATGCCCGTTGCCCTCTTGGACTTCTTCTTCTTGTCTTTGAGAAGGAGAGCTTTCAGATCCTCTTGCCCTTTACCCATAGCCAGAAGCATTTGTTGGAATTGAGTGTTTTAAGCTTGGAGATCTTTCACCGTTTGTTCCATATCCATCTTACTGAAATAAACAATAGGATGATAAGGAGACTTGTATGGGAGAAACCTGTTATGCAATGATATGTATGATATATGTATGCAATGTTTTCAAGTATCTCTTGGGGTAAACACAAGAGAATGTTAGAGGTTGAACTTCGATCTTTGATTGGAGAACTTTGCACCTGTGGATGTCTTTCCACGAGAATCAAGCTCACCATGTCAAGTGGGTCAGAGCCCCTGATTTAAGTTGTTGCACTTGATTTTTGATGGCATTTGTTTAGAGGAGAAACCTCTTGCCCCTTTGGTAGACGTCTGGTTCAACGTGACCCTGCATCAAAAGACCCTCGAGATCCTTGAAATGGTTATTGAAAATGCTATGGTATGATGTCATGATGTTATGTACATGTATGCAAAAACAAGTAAGTGTATATACAGGTAATCATATTCACACAAAGCAAACAAGTCCTTAGGTTTAGGCTTGCATGGGGTTTGTAGGTAAGTACCCTCTTGAAGTTAGTTGGCTTATCCTGTCCTAGAAATAGAAACCGGGTTCTAAGGAGCTCAATATCATTGGATTATTTTCTGTGCTCATTGTTTTGGTTTAGCCACTTAACTGGCGACCAAAATATCCCAAGAAAACAATCCTCAATGAGTGTAGTATCGAGTATCTACCAACTTCGGACTGCACCAAAGCCGGTCATCTCACTACCCCTAATAAAAGGCCAAGATGGTCAAGTAAGGTTATAAGAGTTCGTTAGTGTTTCATGACATCACTCAGCGGCCCCGTACTCTCCTTGATTGAACTCAAGGGTTACCGGTACTCACAAATATGTCACACTAACATAGCTTACTGCTTCAACCATGTCGGTATACCCCGCACAGTTCCCTCACAGTTTTATTGCTATTTACCTAAGAAGGTGCCCCCAAATCCAGGTGTAGGATTTATAGCAAACCCAAACAAGGAACCCAAAAGTAAAGCAATCAAAGCAATCATGGCAAGTATGTAAAGGTGATCTAAAACCCTAAGGTAACCCCACTTTAAAAATTGTCCCCAGCAGAGTCGCCAGTTCTGTGATACGGTAGGAGAACTGACTTGAGGTTTTGCGTTTGTATTCGCACTTGTTCGGTTTAGCATGAGTCGCCACCGACTTTTTATTTTATCCTAAGGACAGGTTAAAAAGCACAGGAAAAAACCTTTGAGATGTTTTCGTGGGTTCGGGGGGTAGATTATGAAAAGGGAAGGTGCTAGCACCCTTTTCATCCATGGTTATCCATGGGCTCTTAGTTACTTGCTTAGATCACTTGCCTTTGCTTTTCAATTGTTTGAAATGGTGCTTTGTGTGTGTGGTTTTGAAAATGTTTTGAAAAAGATGCCTTGTCTAGGCAACCATTCTAACAATTCTTTACTCGAATGTTTTACAAAGGTGTTTGTCTTTTTGAAAAGATGTTTCAATGTTTTTGAAAGTTGTTTTTGAAAGTTGTGTTGTGGAGTGTGTTTTGAAAGTAGGCAAGTGTGTTTTTCAAGTTTGATCAAGTAACTAAGAGTTGTCTACCCCTAAATTTACTCAAAGATCTTTCTCATGTTTTAACCCTTTTAGCAGTGTTGTTTCACCATTGTATTTGGTGAACAACCTTGTGTTAGGATGTTAACGGGACGGGCGCGGGTCATCGTATATAATCATTGAAGGCAACTTGTGAGACGCTCTAGCAATTTTTGTAAGGGACGAGATCGTTTCATCGAAGGAAACATCGAGGGTCATCGAGGGACTACGATCTTTGTTTATCGAAGGGACATTTGCTAGAGTGTCTCGTACTCGAGGGACATGATTGCATTTTTTCGAGGCAACAGGCGAGGTTACCCTAGAGGTGCAAGTGTGATTTGTGTATTGATTTTCATGCATTTATCTTTGTGTTTAGGTCAAGCTATTTGTTGGTTTTATTTACATACAAACCCTAGGTCTATCATGGCATAATTTGAAAGCTTTTAAATGCGGAAATTTAAAGTCCTAAATTATTACAACATGATTATGGGGATGGGGATACAAATATTTACAAATGGGGATGATACTTATCAGAATAGTGGTGTCCAAATATTATTTACAACCAAATCGAATCGCATTCTCAATGTAAAATATAACAATGTATAAGAATCAAAGAGTAATAAAAGTATGTAAGATGCACATGATTATTTACCAATGATGCAAAAATGTTAACCTAATGTATTTATTAAGTATTATTATTTTTGTTTTTGTGTTTTTTTGTTAATGCTTTATATACAAGAAGTTCTTAAAAGAAAAAATGTTTTAACCTTAATAAAGAAAATCTATTACTTACATATTTTTGTTAATGTTTTATATACAAGAAATTTATTTAACTCAAAACAAAAATATTATTTATGTATTTTTTAATGTTTTTTATGTACAAGATCTAATTAAACAAAAGAAAAGGTTTTAATAAAGAAAAAAATTGTTTAAACTTAATAAACCTAAGATTTATGCATTTTTAATTGTTCTAAAATAAAAAGAAACATTTAAGAAAATTTTGTATAAAAAGTTAATGTATTGTTTTTATTTAAAAAAATAGGTTATATTATATAAAAAGAAAATAAATAAAAAAAGGTATTAGTTATAAACATAAGAAAAAGAAATAAATGGGCTGTAAGGAAAAGGGTTGGCCCAAAATAAAATTGAAGGAGAGCCAGAGGGGGGGGGGGGGGGGGGTGTAATGCCAGCAATGCGTTGGGCTTAGGCGTTTGTTTTCAAGGGACAGGCCCATACACTTGTGACAATTTGTTTAGGGTTTGAAAAGTTTGTTTCAGAAAAAGGGTTTGTGTCCTTGGAACGAACGGCGCCGCTTCTCTTCTTCATCTCTTCCCCGCTCTCGAACATGAGCTTCTGACGCCTCTCCTCGCCTCAGCTGCCAGAGCGCCACCGTCCATCTCTCCTCTCCCCATGGTCGTACCCAGGCGGTGTTAAAGGTAACGATTTCTCAGTTCTTTTTGTTTTAATGGTTTCAGATTCTTATTCTTGCATGTTGTTAACCTTGGACACGTTTTTGATTTTCTGTGTTGTCTATGTTTGTGTAAGGTGTAAAGAAAAGGGAGGAGTTACTACCTTTAGGGTTTTTGGAGAAGAGGCGGAGAAGTGGACAGGAGGCGTCTCTGGTGGCCAAGGCGAGGGACTAGTGATGCTAGCTTTGTGGCCTTCCTGGTATTTGGTATCTTTAACCTTGTTTAATGATGATAGTTGCAATCTGAAAACCCTAGGGCGCTTCACTTCTGCATCTTCTTTTTTCTTCTGGTTGCTTCGTTTATTTCCAATGCTATGATGATTTTGATTCTGAGTATTTGTGCTTCTGAGATGCTTTCACAATCTTCCTCTCTTTGGGCTTTGTTTCTTTTCAATGATGATAAATATCTGAGAATGCTTGGATTTGTTTGATTTTGACTTTTTCTCTCTTGAACTTGGTTGGTAATTTTTGGTTATTTTGTCCCTGTGATAAACATGGTTCTGAGGGTGTTTGGGATTTATTTGCTCAATGATGATGATATTGAAACTGAGAGTTTTGTTGGTGTTTTGATTTTTGAAATGGTTTGGATATTGAATGTGTTGATTCTATGATTCTGAGATGCTTGTTGTGTGATCCTGTGATGAGCTTGGCTCTGAGGATGCTTGCTTATTGTGCAGTTAGGCTTCTGGTTTTATGCAGGCATATGCTTTTGTTGTTCACAAGCTGAATCAGGCTTGAGGCCAGTTAGGCTGTTGCTTTATGCAGGCAGGCTTTTGTTCATGCTTGGCTTTTTTCTGGTTGTTTGAAGGTTTTTTAGGGGGTTAGGAGGTTTGTTTGGAGCTTGTTTGTACAGTATTGAAACAGGTTTGAAGTTTGGTAACTTTGGCTTTGAAAGGTTACAGGTTATGCAGTTATATGTTTGAGTTGGTTTTGTGTAGATGCAGGCAAGCTTGGAAGCAGGCTTGTGTTTTGACAGGCTTGGTCCTTAGGCTATGCAGGGCTTGTGTTATGCTTTTTGGCTTGAGGTATTATGCAGGTTGTATGGCTTTGGGCAGGTTTGGAGCAAGCTTGAGGCAGGTTGTGTTTTTTCTTGGCTTTTGCAATGTTACAGTTTATGGTATATTTTTTCTATGTGGTGTTCTACCTCCCTTTTTTGAACTGTTCGGATACTCTTTGTTTTATATCTCTTTGTCTTAAGCCTACCCACTGTAAGAGCCTTCTACTTCTCTCTCTCTTTCTCTCTCCACAACAAAGTATATTTAATTACTTAGATTGTCCTTTTCTGAAAAGGTTTTTGGCTGGGAAATGATGAAACATCTTTTACAAGTTGGCTTGCATTTTGTCTTTCCTCTGCATATCTTCCAGATTTTATGCCTTTTGCTTTTGTGTACTTGTTGACAGCTTTATGACAGTTCTTTTAGGCAGTTCTGCACTTGTGACTTAGTTTTCCTCTTTGACAATTTGGTTTGCTTCTTTGGACAGTTTGGTTTGCCTTTTCAAGTAGCTTGTTTGTTCCATTTAAACTTTGCAACTTGTTTGTTTCAGTTTGATCTTTGCAACTTGTTTTGGCATATTCAGTAGATTGTCCCTTTTCATGTAGCTTTGTGCATTTTGTTTAATTGATTCATATGCTTGTAAAATAATTTTCCTTTACTCTTTGTGAACCAAGAAGAGAGTCTTCTTGTGATTTGCAGAGAGGACGAACAAACTGATTCCGGCCAACACCTTTAATGATGAGTTTTAATTATCTGTCTGAGAATGCCTTTTTAAATTCATCTGTATTTGACTTCTTTCTTTTTTGTCTTTGCAGATAAATATCAGTTGAGCAATGGGGAGCAGCAGTAGAAGATGAAGACTTAGGATAGATTTAATTTATTTTTAATCATTGTAATAAATGTCGTTGTAACACTGTAAATAAATTTACTGTATCAAATAAACATTTGTAACAACAATTGAAAATGAATAAAAAATCCTTTATCAGTTAGTTCTTTAATTCTTCTGCATTTATTTATTTAATTACTTAAATTTCTTGAATTATAATAATTGGAAATTATCCAATAATTTTAACTTAGAAATTATAAATAATCAATAAACGTCCGGCGTTCCGAATAACCAAAAGCATTGCACAGTTAAACAAACAAACGTCCATATGTCCTTTATCTCACTGATCAAACTTAAACTTCAAACTCTCAATCAGAAGCTTCAACCCATATCCCAGATGTTTAGATTTTGAGAAACAAACAGAAATCTTGAACAAACGTCAAAACCATGTGACAGTCAATTAAGATACTATGGATTCAAATTCTTCTGAAAATGCGCGTGCAAACCCTAATTCTTGATTTATTGTCAAAGAAGCGTCTGCTTGATCAAACCCTGAGCCAAACTCAACCAAATCAATAGAAACCCTAATAATCTGCTTGGACCGATTCAAAAGTTAATGGAAACCCTAATTTTGTGTGACTGATAAGAAAAGTTTGTTTGACCGATTCTTGAGCCAATCTGAAAAATCAGGAAAAGCCCGAAGCTGTGATTTCTTGTGAAGAAGAGAGGGCAAATTTTGGGGTACAACACTTCACAACCCCAAATCTTCATGTAAGACATATGTGGTTTCTTACCACTCCATATCTCATATGGTGTCTTCTCAACCTTTTTGGATGGAACCCGGTTAAGTGTGTAAGCTGCAGTCAATAGTGCATGTCCCCAAAAGGAGTTCGGAAGATCGGCGTGACTCATCATGGATCGGACCATGTCTAACAAGGTTCGATTTCTTCTCTCAGATACACCATTCCATTGTGGTGTTCCGGGAGGAGTAAGTTGGGATAAAATCCCACATTCCTTTAGATGGTCATCAAACTCTAGGCTTAAATATTCACCGCCTCGATCTGATCGAAGAACTTTAATATTCTTACCTAGTTGGTTTTGTACTTCATTCTTGAATTCCTTGAATTTTTTCAAAGGTTTCAGATTTGTGTTTCATTAAATACACATAACCATATCTACTGAAATCATCAGTAAATGTGATGAAGTATTGAAAACCTCCTCTGGCTGGTATGTTCAGTGGTCTACATACATCAGTATGTATGAGGTCCAAAATATCATTAGCCCTTTCACCTTTTCCTATGAATGGGGACTTTGTCATCTTTCCAATTAAATAAGATTTGCATGTCTCATATGATTCATAATCAAAAGAGTCCAAGAGTCCATCTTTATGGAGTTTGGAAATGCGTTTCTCATTTATGTGGCCTAAGCGACAGTGCCAAAGGTAGCTTGGATTTAACTCATTAGGTTTAATCCGTTTAGTATTAATGTTATAAATTGGCATTTCAAGATCAAGGACATATAGTCCATTGTTCATTTGTGCAGAATCATAGAATATATCATTCAAATAAATAGAGCAACAATTGTTATTTATTATAAATGAAAAACCAAACTTGTCCAAACCAGAAACGGAAATAATATCCCTACTAATTGCAGGTACATAATAACAGTTCTCTAACTGAATTATTAAACCACTAGGTAAAGTCAAAACACAAGTTCCTACGGCTAAAGCAGCAACCTTTGCTCCATTTCCAACTCGTAGGTCAACTTCACTTTTTGCCAAATCTCTACTTAGCCCCTGCACATTAGTACAAATGTGAGAACTGCATCCAGTATCTAATACCCATGATGCATAAGTAGTTAAATTAATTTCAATAACAAAAATACCTGAATTTGAAGTCCCTACTCCATTGTTCATATCTTCCAGGTACTTTGGGCAGTTTCTCTTCCAATGTTCGGTCTTACCGCAATGGAAGCAAGTGCCCTCCTTTGCTATGCCTCCACTAGGATTCAAAGCAGGAACAGTAGGTTTAGGCTTGGCAACTTCCTTGCCTTTCCCTTTACCAACCTGCTTGGTAGGCCTCTTGTTTAGCTTCTTTCCATTACTGACCATCAAAATGGACTTCCCTTTTGTCTTCATATTCTGCTCAGCAGTTTTCAACATGCTTAGCAATTCTGGAAGACTCTTATCCGTGTCATTCATGTTGAAATTCATGACAAACTGATTAAAGCTATCTGGCAAAGATTGCAAGATAAAATCAGTTGCAAGTTCCTTTCCAAGCGGAAACCCTAACCTTTCAAGGTTCTCCACATACCCAATCATTTTGAGTACATGGGGATGTACAAGGTTTCCCTCAGATAACTTGCTGTTAAAAAGGGCCTTTGAAACCTGAAACCTCTCGTTTCTTGCCTACTCTTGATAGAGCATTTTCAGATGTCCGATCATATCGAACACTGACATGTTCTCGTGTTGCTTTTGCAACTCCGAGTTCATAGTAGCTAGCATGAGACAAGCGGCTTCGTTAGCATCATCAAAATGCTTCTTATAAGCATCTCTTTCTGCCTTAGGTGCCGAACTAGGCGGTTCCTCTTCAGGAATAGGTGTCTCCAAGACATACAGCTTCTTATTGTGCTTGAGGACAATCCTCAGATTTTGGTGCCAATCTAGGAAATTTGTCCCAGACAATTTTTCCTTATCTAGGATTGATCGCAAAATATGGTTATTTGTTGTCATGGTAATCTACAAAAAAAATGAAAATATAAGTATCATTAAAACAACATATTTAATTAGGCCTTTAATCAAATATGCTCCCACTATTTTACTCAAACCAAATGACCCTCATCATTTGATTCGGAAAATCCCGTTGGAAGACTTTCTAGTGGGTCGAGATCCATATTTCACTTTGTTCTAAGTCAACGTTAGGCTGATTACACAAAACTAGGTTATTTAGGTAGGAACTCCTTCCAATTGTATCTCATACAACTCTCAAATATTTTCAGTTGGGTGAATAACTCCTTATTCTAATTCATCATATGAATCATTCCCAACTCTTGCTTCTAAACATGTATAATCTTATTATAATGTGTTTAGTTAAGTTTGACCCATTGTTTTAGCAGTTGGATATTACAATTATCCCATCGCACCTTACTAATATAGAACTTGCACCTCGCGTAGGCGAAACCTACATTGTTCGATACTAGTCTTGATGAGTGCTAAAACTTGGAAAGCATGAACTTAATATTTAACTTGAGGGATTTTGTTATTAGTTTGATCTCACCGGCTTAACATGCAATTCGTCTCTCTCATGCATCAACATACAAACACATGCATCAATATACATAAAAGGATACAGTTATGGCCCCTAGCGCAATTGTTCTCCCAAGCCAATGAGAGAACCTAAGCTAACCTAATAACGATCTAAACTTCTCCAAGCAAGATCTCCAAGGTTATCCTCCTTTGATATTGTATTCTTCTCTTTCTTCATAACATTACATTACATAAAAGAAACTCGTTTTACATACGAGGGAGTGAGATGAGAAAAGAAGTTACATCAAGAATTTTAGAGAGAGGCACGACACGCGGGCCGTATTTTACAATCCCAAAACAAAATAAAGGAAAAAACTAAGGCCATAACTGATCACCACAAGACAATAATAATAAACACAATTTTATTATTAGTTTAAATTTTGTTAATTAAAAAAAGGCAAATTAAATTTCGACGATTGATCACACTACGCAGAGTTAGCCGGGGGTTCCGCTAGTGGCGATTCAGACCTTTGATGTTGTGATCACGAGCGTTGATGAAGAACAACGCCTCTACTCAGTCCACACGAACAGATCACTTCCGGTCACAGTGCTAGCTGATCACGAACGGAAACCTTGAGTGAGAGAGAGAATCAAAAACAAAATTGCATCAAGTGAAATTGCTTCATCACAAGGGATCTATTTATAGAATCACTCGTGTGGGCTACAAGCTAAAAGCCCAATTAAGGCTATAAGCTAAAAGCCCAATTATGCTTATGGACATCATACCTTATGATGTACCATATATCACTTATCCACGTGGTACCTTACCACTTTCCGTATTACACTCAAGTGCACCGTATCTTACGGTGTTCCTTATTTATTCTATCTCTCATCAACCTGTCCTTATGTGTGTGACCCTGTAGGTTTTCGCGACGTTGGCAATTATATTAAATCATATATTTAATATAATAAACAGTGAGCGGTATCTAGCAACACATCACTGTTACCCAAGTCACGAAAATGTCATGTGATCTGACCAAACCTTTTCCATGATAATATTTGTGTTGTATAATTACGCTTTTGCCCTCATGTCTATATTGAACACAAGGCATACACTGTGTCACCCTTGTCCAGTTCAATATTGGGCCCTTAGACATTTATCCTGTTATGCAGGATGAGCAAATGCCATCTAGGTCACTCATGTCCCTTAGCATGCTTTGTGAAGTACCCATCAGCCGTCTTTATAGTCATCCAGTTACGGATGACGTTTGATCAGCAATAAAGTACTTAACTCTACATCTAGGGTCCATAATGGTTTCAGGTCGAAGGGTGGTATACACCATTATCATCATGATAATAACTTATGACACTTTGCATAACATTCTATGTAGTATTCTCATAGCGGGTCAATCCAGTATAAATACTACTCCTAATATTCATACCTATGTCAAGACTTGATAACTCCTTATCTATGATCCATGAGATGTGATCATCAATCTATCTTCATAATAATCTTAATGCTTTAATGTTATCCCACTTCACATTAAAGCTTGACTACAGATACTTTAAGAATAGTGTCTTATGTTTAATGGGATCTCATGATTAAGTCACACTTAACATTTCATTAAACAAATAAACTATTCTAGGGACTTTATTATTTTGGAAAGCAAACATAATAAAGAAATGCCTTTTATTATTAATAAATAATTCGATACAAGTACCAAAAGTATTGGCCTCTAGGGCTTACATCAACACTCCTTTGGTTCAAGACTGCACAAGGGTTGATCAGCTCAAGACACCTTCTCAAGCACTGATGACTGATAATTAGGGTTTGAGATTGCACAAGAACAAATGAAATTTTAATGCCTCATATGAATTTCATGGATCATTTTGGACCCTCAAGATTTCTCATGTCAATTTTCAAGTCTTGGATCACATTTTTGCTCAGTCAATTGATCAGTTGACCTAAAAATCAACTATATTAGGGAAAAAGTCAATTGTGGTCAATTTATAGTCAAACTTCATAAGTTTTTATCCATATCAACATTATGAATTCATATATGTCATTTTATCAAGTTTGGATCACAATTCCTCAAGAAATTTGATCAGATCATCAAAAGGGCAAAATGGTTAAAATTAGGGTTTTGACTGAGAAGGTGCAATTTCTGATTTTTGACCTAGCAAATGATTGATTGGTTTAAGTTAGGATCTCAAGGATTCAATTGAATCATTTTGACCTATTGGCATGGCTCAAAACATCTGATGCAAGCCCACAATTTTAAAGCAAACAAGGCAATACAATTGAAAACATAGAATGATCTAATCCTAAGGTACACCTCACTTATAAGACAGTCCCCAGCAGAGTCTCCAGTTCTGTGATCGGTGGAAATAGAACTAACTGTTTTGAAATGCTGGTTCGCGAAATGTCACGGTAAGCAAGAGTCGCCACCGTCTTTTTATGTTCTCCAACAAGGAAAGAACAAAAGCACAGCAAAATTCCTTTTCGAGATGTTTCTCGGTTCAGGAGGTAGATTATAGAAAGGGAAGGTGTTAGCACCCTTTCTATCTGTGGTTATCCACGGGCTCTTAGGTACTTGCTCACTATGTTTTCAAAAATTGTTTTCTTATCTTGTGTTTGTGGGTTAAAGTTTGTTTTGAAAACTTCTAGGTAACTCTTGTATCAGTCCTCAAGAGTGTATGAAGTGTTTGTTTGAAAACTTTTGTTTGAAAGTGTGAGTGCGAAAAGTTTGTTTTGTTTTTGGAAGAGCAAGTACCCAGGAGAAATCCACTTACTCAAAGGAATTAAGCTGTGTAAATATCCTTTAGACAGTACTATCTCACTATTGAGAAGTAGGTAGCACCGTCATTGGAGTTATTCGGGTCAATTCGATTATAGGGACATGTGTGGTCACCAAAGCAATAGTAGGACGCCTTAGCGGTAACCCTAATGTCCTAGATCCTTTTTATCCGAGGCAACCGTTTCGAGGCAACTTGGATCTTTAGACAGGAGGGCTACCTCTAAAACACCCTATACTCAATGACCACGTCGAGGAAACCAAGTGAGGCGTACCCTAGGAGTGGCATGTGCGAGTGTGTCAGGATTCAGTTAAATTATCTTTGCACATGTTATTGTGAGCTACGAGTTGATTTTATTCTCAAGCAAGTCTTGTCATGCATAGTTAACAGTTAATAATTGTGCGGAAAGTAAATTGCGGAAAGTAAATCTACGCTATTACAAGGCGTCGGGTATTTACATCGCCAAAAACAAACCCTTTTGAAAAAGTAAATGCGAGAAAATAAAAGAAAGCAATAAAAGTCCTAATTACGCTATTACATTCCTGGAGCAAATACATAAATATGATCAAAATAGTAATGCGCGAAAAAGAAATTAAATCGGGGAAGTCCTTAGGGTTTTGACCCTTTTTGAGAAAAGAATGAATTTTGGTCCTTTTTGCATTTAATTAAATTAAATCTAAAAACTAATTAATTAATTAATTAAAAGAAAAAGAGTATTTTTAGTTTTTTATGTTTTTTAATGAAAATAAAGTAAAAAGGAAAACATGGTTAAAAGTTGTCAAAACCTAATTCTACATGGATTTTATTTATTGTGAAAATAATTACAATTAACCTAATTAACTAAATCAATTTGTTAGAATTTATTTACAAAAATAATAAATTAATAGTAAAATTAATAAATAATAAAAATAAATAATATTTTAGGTTTCTGAATTTATTATGAAAAATAATTAATTTGTGAGTTAATTAACTAATAATAATAATAATTAATAAAATAGTTAAATAGAAATTAAAATAGAAAAGAAAATAAAAAGGAATAATAAACCAGGGGGGTGAAGGCCCAATATGGAGGTGTTATTGGAATTTTCTGGCCCATTTACTCAAGCCTGGTTGACTTTCTTTGATTGTCCAGCGCATGGTTGACTAGGGAACACCATGGTCATCCACTCATGACCTTCAGATTTATGCTTGTGGCCACTTGGCGCCTGGGATTGGAAAGTACATGATGGACATCATTTAGGAAGCCTGCATGTGAATAGGTAAAGAAAAATAGAAACAAGTATTTGGGTGGACCTGGGATTCGAACCCAGGTCCCAATGATCATTTGCCAACGCACCATCCACTGAGCCATCTGCACGCCTTTGTTAATATACTAACAAACAATTATAATATTAAGAAACAATTAATATGCTGGACAAACAAATAAATGTGCGCCCTTTTTGAATGCTCCAACCACACGCTTACACGTCTTCATCTCCTTCGCTGATGCCTGTAAAAAACAAATAGATAGCGGGGGTTTTTAACCCCCACAAACTGCATCGACCAAAAATAGCGAATAGCTCTATGCTGAATATAAATGTGTCACGATGGTCCCTGTGTGTTCGTCTGAGTCTCCTGAATTTAACCATATGCGTTATGAACCCTAATTGTTCCTGGATTGTAAAGCCCTAATTTGAGAGCTTATGAACCCTATAATTCATCAATGGCAGCTTTCGATTCTGTACAAATTAATCCAATTAACTTATTCCATTAGCTTTATATGAGTTCTAACAATACAAAACAATCAATAAAACATGTTAATTATGCATGAAATAGCCAATGCGATTCTGAAAAAAGTCAAGCAAACCGTGGTTATGTTCTTGATATTTCTTGAGCCTTAGCGTGTGGTTTTGATTGCAAAACGTTCCTCACACTCCCAGCAACGTGTTTGAATCCACAAAAGCCTTTGAATTGACCTGAAATATAGAAAACAGTTTTGACTTTTCTTGGATTTTTTTGAATGTTGCTATGGCTTTGTATGTAGAGGTTTCACGTATGTGGCATTAGGGTTGGCTTCTGTATATAAAATAGAAGGGAATTAGGTTACAATCTTGCACAAAAGATCCATGGAATGATGATTCAATATTTGATTGAAAATCAAATATTTTGGAATCTTTTTTATTGGAAAAACTTGCTAAATTTGGAGTTTTTGATATCCTTGATTGGCACACGAAATCTCCAGCCTTTTTAGGTCATTCTTGCTTCACAAAAAGATTGGAAAACCATATCTTTATATTTCCTACAATTTAAATTAATTAAATGAATTAAAATTGATTAAAAATCCAATTAATTAATAAAAAATAAGAAAATAATTCAATTTAAGCTTGATGGGTCGTGCATAGGCCTTGGATAAAGTTTCAAGAAGAAATTTGAGGCCCATTAGCAAAAACAAGGTGTTTTAAGCAAAGTTGACTTTTGCAAATTCACAAAAATTTCCCAAATTCTCCAATGCATATCTTGCTCAATTTTGATCATATGAACATGTTCTTATACATTTTGGAAAGGTCTTGAAGTCCTCTAACCAATGCCTTTGGTACCATGTCATTTGGATTTACCAATCTCAAGTTATGGTCTTTGACTTAAAGTGCATTTTTGTTGACTTTTGAAATTGACCTATAATGTAGAAATTGACAACTTTTTGTGAGAGCATTTCTTGGACTTGGAATGTGAAGATGAGTTGTAGGAAATGTCATCCCCTTCAAAATGAGAATTGTATGGGATTTTTATGATGAACCATGAAAAAGTTATGCCTTGGTCATGATACAGTTGACTTTTTTGCTGTCCCAAAATAGCAACTTTTTGCATCTTGATGATTTTTGAGCCATGCTTATGGAATCATGATCAAGACTTGATCAAATGATGATTGTGAGCTCAAAATGAGATGTTGACCAAAACTTCTGACTTTTGACTGTAAAATGACCATTTTACCCCTGCAGTTGACTTTGAAGCAAATGAAGCTTTTGACTGTGCAAACTGGCATTGTGAGTGTTGAAACTTGACATGTAGGTGCTTGAGGATATATATATGGGCCTATGAGACTTGATTGGACCATTGAAATCCTCAAATTCCTTGAAAGAAACAAAACCCTAATTTTGACTGGCTTAAGAGGCATTTGGACTATGCAACCCTTGAGTGGTCTTGAACCATTTGAAGATGATTCTTGATAAATCTTGAAGAATATGGGAGGGAAAATTTTGGGGTACAACAGTTTCCCCTGTTCAATCTTATTTAACCTGAGGATGTAGATTGGCTTGCGTTCCTTTCGTGATCCGAAGGTGGAAGATGATTGAACACTAAAGTGCCCAGAAATTTGCACTCGCATGGTAGTATCAGCAACGTGATGTCGGGAATGGGCTTACAGATGCCATTTGGAAATAATGGATAGGAGTATGGGCTTATAGATGCCATCTGGGGATGTGACAGAATCTTGTCGGGAATGGGCTTACAGATGCCATTTGGAAATGTAGTGGATAGTGGTGGAGATGGGCTTAAAGATGCCATCCAGGGGATTGTTTGTTGAATTGTAATTTTGTAAGTTGAAAGAAGGAACCTGTGTAGGGTTGCCTGACGATGAGTCCATGTAAAACTGCATCTGAACGAAAGAAGGAACCGGTGTAGGGTTGCCTGATGATGAGTTTGTGTAAAACTACATCTTAGAAGGAAGGAAACCTGTGTAGGGTTGACTGATGATTAGTCCGTGTAAAACTACATCTTCGGAAAGAGAGAACCTGTGTAGGGTTTCTTGATGACGAGTCCGTGTAAAACTTCATCTTTGGAAAGAGAGAACCTGTGTAGGGTTTCTTGGTGACGAGTCCGTGTAAAACTTCATCTTTGGAAAGAGAGAACCTGTGTAGGGTTGATTTGATGATGAGTCTGTGTGAAACTGCATCTTGGAAGGAAGGAAACTTGTGTAGGGTTGACTGATGATGAGTCTGTGTGAAACTGCATCGGGAATTGAGAAGGAAACCTGTGTAGAGTTTCTTGATGACGAGTCTGTGTAAAACTGCATCTGGAAAGAAATAACCTGTGTAGGGTTGACTAATGACGAGTCCGTGTAAAACTGCATCTTTGGAAAGAGAGAACCTGTGTAGGGTTTCTTGATGACTAGTCCGTGTAAAACTACGTCTGGATTGAGAAGGGAACCGGTGTAAGGTTACTTTGGGATAAGTTTGTGTGAAACTTCTGGATGAACCGGGGTAAGGTTATAAGTTCATGTGAAACTTCTGGAGGAACTGGGGTAAGGTTACTCTGAGATAAGGGAAAAGTTCGTGTAAAACTTCTGGATGAACCGGGGTGAGGTTACTGCGAGATAAGTTCGTGTAAAACTTCAGGATGAACCGGGGTAAGGTTATCTTGAGATAAGTTCATGTAAAACATCGTCTTGGAACTGAGGAGGAACCGGTGTAGGGTTGCCTGAGGACGAGTCCGTGTAAAACTTCGTCTTGGAAGGGAGAAGGAACCTATGTAGGGTTGCTTTATGATGAGTCTGTGTAAAACTTCATCTGAAAGAGAAGGAACCGGTGTAGGGTTTCCTGATGATGAGTCCGTGTAAAACTTCATCTGAAAGAGAAGGAACCGGTGTAGGGTTTCCTGTTGATGAGCCCGTGTGAAACTTCATCTGAAATTGAAGGAACCGGTGGAGGGTTGCTTCATGATGTTCAAGTAGATAATTGTCCTGTCTGGTTTCAGGTATTAACCCACGATCAGTCATCCACAGAATTTTTCTGGCTTGTTACAGGTGTTGATCTGGAACTTGCAAAGGTTGATGGTAATCATCTTTTGATTGACCTTTTCCTGAAAAGGCAAAACATTAGTTGCATGCAATGTAATGATGAATGAAATGCATGATGTCATGATGTTCTCAAAATAAATGAGATCGTGTCGTATGCACTTTATCATGTATGTAAATAGGAGATATGAAATATGACATGTTTATGAATGTATTTTTGTCTGGGAAAATAAATCCTTGACGAATGCCGGGAAGTTCGTTGAATCCTGGGCTGATGTTGAAGAGTAGAGTTCTTCGTTTCCGCTGGGGATGATGAACAAAAATGATTGCAAGAATAAACTGGTAGGAGAAGATGACTTCGTTGGGGAATAAACCTGGTGAAGAGATTACTCTGCGGGGAATTACTCTGTGGGGAAGAGATGCTTCGCTGAGATTTTAATGATAACTCCGCTGGGGATTCCGTTGATAAGCTCTGTTGGGGATTTTGATGAACTCCACTAGGGGATAGGAAGAACTTCGCTGAGGACGATCTTTCCGTT
Source organism: Vicia faba (assembly GCA_948472305.1). Lineage (NCBI taxonomy): Eukaryota > Viridiplantae > Streptophyta > Magnoliopsida > Fabales > Fabaceae > Vicia > Vicia faba. The sequence continues at coordinate 1,016,267,650 of OX451739.1, read as the reverse complement.
GCAATTTGCTGAGGATAACCCAGTTAGACTCTGGTGGGGAATAACCTCTGAATATGGCTGAGGAGATGCATTTATACTCTGCAGGGGATAAGCTTCCAGAATCTACTGGGGAGATGGTTCAACTCACCTGGGGAAACTTTTGAGGACAGGGCTCCACTGGGGGTATCCTGTATTCCGCCGGGGAACAATCTTATATTTCTGTCGAGGAATATTAAGACTGCCGGGGATGCTTGCTGAGGAATATTTGTATACTCTGCTAAGGAATATTAAGATCTTCTGGGGATACCCAACTTTTCCAGGACTGATGTTAGACCACTCTGCTCGGGGGAGAGTATTGCAGACTTGTTGGAGATACTGTGCCTTTTTAGGGCTGATGGTAGACCAACTCTGCTTGGGGAGAGTATTTATGAAACTTTTCTTACTCTGCAGGGAGTGAAGGTATCTTGGTCATATTCTTCAGCTGTATTTACCTTGTACCTGGTGGACAGCGCAGCTTGTACAGTTCCGACAATTCTTATTGCCCCAGCTTCTGTGGGAGAAGGTACCTGTGGAGGTTGTTGATAACTGCCGATTGACAAATCTTCTTCTGGTAGGCAAGTGACGAGATGATGGGACATAATCGTACGCTTTGATCCCTAATTTTTTCCTGGACCGCCCTTTCAGGTTTTCAGTCCACCGGGATACCCATTTTTGCCCAAGCCGCCTTTTCAGGTTTTCGACTTGCCGGGTGTACAGATTCTTTCATTTTCATCCCTTATTTTTGCCCGAACCCTTTTGGTTCGCCGGGAAGCCCTTATTTTTGCCTAGGTGTGTCAACCTAGCGGGTCTTTGATTATGCGTAGTATTTTTTTCCGACTATGTCCACGTTCTCAGAGCGCAGGGAGTTGTCATTGTCAGTAGTGTTATGTTGTCATATTACCAGAAGATGTTTGATCGTACTAGATTTGTCGCTGGAATTCATGCCCAATGCCCCAAGTGACTCAGGAGGAGGTTTGCCCCTGGCTGTTTGGCATTTTGAGAGATTTTCTGAATCTTGACTTGACTGCCCCAGATGATATACAATGATCATACCATGCCCCTTGATTGGAAGTGTTTTTCCATTTGATGTGATCCTTTTTATGGAGAAGGTTTTTGTTCACTAGATATTCGTCATGCGAATTTTTCTGCTGTTCAAACAAATAGTCATATGCAAACAATGTTATATTAAAAATGCAAAGCTTATGTCTGTCTTGAAGTTTTTGAAAATGCAGTTTAAAACAAGTGAATTTTTGTAAAATGTGATGTCAACTCAGGATTTTACAGCAAGCCTTATAGGAGTCAGGATACCTTTGGTAACAGTATGCTTTCGAACTAACCCATGCTTCAGCTAGGACTTTTTAAGGGTTATAACGTGGCCTGGTTCACGGTTTAAGAAACAAAGGATAAAGGCTAAAATTTTATTTGTACCCACCCACTCTTCGTGATGTTCTTCGATCCTAAACTCAACTAATTGTGCATTAGATCTTGTTTGAATCCTTGCTCTGATATTCCGGTGATGGTTCGGATATTGATAGTTCATTTTGAATAGGCAGTCATTTCTTTTGTTGAGGGTTTGTAGGACCTCTTTCTTTTTATTATCCCTGTTTTTTGCCTGAACTGTTTCTTTTGTGATTACAGTCAGCGGGATGCCCCAGTTTTGTAAGTCTCCTTCATAGGTTTTGACTTATTGGGCTTTTATTTTGAGAGATAATGACTGCCTGTCTTTATAATTATTCAGAACCATCACTGTCTTTTGTTTTGGAAGGACTTCCTTGACATCATCCATTGTGCACCTGGATCAGCTGAGAAAACTACTCTGCCCCAGGTTATGATTAAGGGTTTTAATTTTTGAAAAGAAAAACTTCAACTTCTTTGGCTCAAAGTGGTTGACTAGGGATTATCTTCCTTATAACTCCACTATTTAAGATTTGAAACAATGCCTGTACCTCATCAGCGGGGTCTGTTCAAAAGCATAATGTAGATTGTGGTATCGTTTTCGTCATCCTCCCTCAAAAGGCTTAGAATTTTTAATCGAGAGTTGAACATCACAAAAAATGAAAGAAATTTGAATATAGTGAATACGAATGGATTGATTCAACATAGACATATGTGATGCATTAATGAGATAAAAGAGTTTGCCATGACAATAATTGTTTGAATAAGCAAAGAAAAATACAACTTGAAAATTCAGATGAACAAAAGACATTCTCAATGATTTTATATAGGATTAGTGATCAAACTTGACCTCATTGGCATCAATCAAGTCTTGGATCTTGTTCTTCAAACTCCAACAGTCATCGGTGTCATGTCCAGGACTGTCAGAATGGTAGGCACATCTCACACTCGGGTTATACTTGGAAGAGGAAGTATTGGGATTCTTAGGAAGGTCCCTTAACGTCACCAAATTCAATCTCAATAGGTGTTGTAAAGCTTGAGACGGTGACACGTTGATCTTAGTGAATTGCCTCCTGGGCTTATTTGGCTTGCTCTGATCCACCCGTTGTTCTTGGTGAGGTTGTTGTTGGACCCTTGAGGTAGTAGCACCTTGGAGAGGTCAATTCTTCACCATACCAAACTCTTGTCTTCTTGGAGGCTGATTACTGGTTTGATCCCCAGCCTTGACCATTTTCTTCATACTATTGTATCTGTCTTGATGAAGTTGGGTGATCACGATTCTCAACTCTTCTTGCTCCCAAGCTAAGCCTTGGATAAGAGCCATCTGCCCCAGCATCTGGGTTTTCATTGCATCTACCTCAGCTTGCAGATGTTTCAGTTGTTCGTCCTTATCGTCTTCAGGACTGTTCCTGACCAAAGTCCCCATGAGGAGTGTTCTCAACTCTTCCTGCCCCTTGGATAGGCTTAGGAAGATCTCTCTGAACTGAGTCTCTTGAGTATGAAGATCCTGGTTGTCTTGTTGGGAAGCCATTGCTGAAATAAACAGCGAGAACGTGAGAGACCTGTAAAAAGTGTACCTGTAATGCAATGATATGTATGATATGCATGCAATGTTTTCAAGGATCTCACGGGGTAAACAGAGAAACTTGTTAGAATTTGAATCTGGTAGCTTGATTGAAGGAACTTCATGTTGTTGAGAGTCCTTCTTCAAGAGTCAAAGCTCACCATATCGAGTGGGTCATAGCCCCTGACTCAAGTTACCACATTTTGATCTCCAAACAACCTGGGCTAGAGGAAAATAAATCCCCTTTGCCCCTTGCTAGAAATTGGTTCATCATGACTTGTATCACAGACCCTTGAGATCCTTGAAATGGGTTAGTCCTTATGCAGGATGTATGCAATGGTATGATGGTATGATGTTATGCTATGCATGGAGTGATGTAAGTAAACCCTGTTATAAGCCCAGATTAAGGACTGTAAATAAAACCTGCAAGGAACTCATGTTGTCAGATAACAAGAATGTGCAAGTAATTCAAGTTTGAAGGCACACAAGTCACACAAAAGAGCCCTTAGATTTCAGGCCGGCATGAAGTTTAGGTACTACCCTCTTGAAGTTGGTTGGCTCAAAACCTGTCCTATCAAAAGTAACCGGGTTCTAAGGAGCTCAATATCATTGGGTTGTTTTCTATGTTCATTGTTTTGATTTAGCCACTGAACTGGCGACCAAAATATTCCAAGAAAACAACCCTCAATGAGCGTAGTATCGAGTATCTACCAACATCGGACTGCACCAAAGTCGGTCATCTCACTACCCCTAAAGAGGCCAGGATGGTCAAGTAAGGTTCCTAAGGTCAGTTGATGCTTCACGATACCACGCGGAGGCCCCGTACTCTCCTTGACTTGACTCAAGGGTTACCAGTACTCACCAAAGTGCCACATCAACGTAGCAACTACTTCAACCATGTCGGTATACCCTGCACAGTTCCCTCACAGTTTGTTGCTACTTCTAAAAGGGTATCCCCAGATCTGGGTTAGGATATATGAAACTCCGATGCAAGCCCACAATTTTAAAGCAAACAAGGCAATACAATTGAAAACATAGAATGATCTAATCCTAAGGTACACCTCACTTATAAGACAGTCCCCAGCAGAGTCGCCAGTTCTGTGATCGGTGGAAATAGAACTGACTGTTTTGAAATGCTGGTTCGCGAAATGTCGCGGTAAGCAAGAGTCGCCACCGTCTTTTTATGTTCTCCAACAAGGAAAGGACAAAAGCACAGCAAAATTCCTTTTCGAGATGTTTCTCGGTTCGGGAGGTAGATTATAGAAAGGGAAGGTGTTAGCACCCTTTCTATTTGTGGTTATCCACGGGCTCATAGGTACTTGCTCACTATGTTTTCAAAAATTGTTTGCTTTTCTTGTGTTTGTGGGTTTTGAAAAAGTTTGTTTTGAAAACTTCTAGGTAACTCTTGTATCAGTCCTCAAGAGTGTATGAAGTGTTTGTTTGAAAACTTTTGTTTGAAAGTGTGAGTGCGAAAAGTTTGTTTTGTTTTTGGAAGAGCAAGTACCCAGGAGAAATCCACCTACTCAAAGGAATTAAGCTGTGTAAATGTCCTTTAGACAGTACTATCCCACTATTGAGAAGTAGGTAGCACCGTCATTGGAGTTATTCGGGTCAATTCGATTATAGGGACATGTGTGGTCACCAAAGCAATAGTAGGACGCCTTAGCGGTAACCCTAATGTCCTAGATCCTTTTTATTCGAGGCAACCGTTTCGAGGCAACTTGGATCTTTAGACAGGGGGGCGACCTCTAAAACACCCTATACTCAATGACCACGTCGAGGAAACCAAGTGAGGCGTACCCTAGGAGTGGCATGTGCGAGTGTGTCAGGATTCAATTAAATTATCTTTGCACATGTTATTGTGAGCTACGAGTTGATTTTATTCTCAAGCAAGTCTTGTCATGCATAGTTAACAGTTAATAATTGTGCGGAAAGTAAATTGCAGAAAGTAAATCTACGCTATTACAAGGCGTCGGGTATTTACATCGCCAAAAACAAACCCTTTTGAAAAAGTAAATGCGAGAAAATAAAAGAAAGCAATAAAAGTCCTAATTACGCTATTACATTCCCGGAGCAAATACATAAATATGATCAAAATAGTAATGCGCGAAAAAGAAATTAAATCGGGGAAGTCCTTAGAGTTTTGACCCTTTTTGAGAAAAGAATGAATTTTGGTCCTTTTTGCATTTAATTAAATTAAATCTAAAAACTAATTAATTAATTAATTAAGAGAAAAATAGTATTTTTAGTTTTTTATGTTTTTTAATGAAAATAAAGTAAAAAGGAAAACATGGTTAAAAGTTGTCAAAACCTAATTCTACATGGATTTTATTTATTGTGAAAATAATTACAATTAACCTGATTAACTAAATCAATTTGTTAGAATTTATTTACAAAAATAATAAATTAATAGTGAAATTAATAAATAATAAAAATAAATAATATTTTAGGTTTCTGAATTTATTATGAAAAATAATTAATTTGTGAGTTAATTAACTAATACTAATAATAATTAATAAAATAGTTAAATAGAAATTAAAATAGAAAAGAAAATAAAAAGGAATAATAAACCAGGGGGTGAAGGCCCAATATGGGGGTGTTATTGGAATTTTCTGGCCCATTTACTCAAGCCTGGTTGACTTTCTTTGATTGTCCAGCGCATGGTTGACTAGGGAACACCATGGTCATCCACTCTTGACCTTCAGATTTATGCTTGTGGCCACTTGGCGCCTGGGATTGGAAAGTACATGATGGACATCATTTAGGAAGCCTGCATGTGAATAGGTAAAGAAAAATAGAAACAAGTATTTGGGTGGACCTGGGATTCGAACCCAGGTCCCAATGATCATTTGCCAACGCACCATCCACTGAGCCATCTGCACGCCTTTGTTAATATACTAACAAACAATTATAATATTAAGAAACAATTAATATGCTGGACAAACAAATAAACGCGCGCCCTTTTTGAATGCTCCAACCACACGCTTACACGTCTTCATCTCCTTCGCTGATGCCTGTAAAAAACAAATAGATAGCGGGGGTTTTTAACCCCCACAAACTGCATCGACCAAAAATAGTGAATAACTCTATGCTGAATATAAATGTGTCGCGATGGTCCCTGTGTGTTCGTCTGAGTCTCCTGAATTCAACCATATGCGTTATGAACCCTAATTGTTCCTGGATTGTAAAGCCCTAATTTGAGAGCTTATGAACCCTATAATTCATCAATGGCATCTTTCGATTCTGTACAAATTAATCCAATTAACTTATTCCATTAGCTTTATATGAGTTCTAACAATACAAAACAATCAATAAAACATGTTAATTATGCATGAAGTAGCCAATGCGATTCTGAAAAAAGTTAAGCAAACTGTGGTTATGTTCTTGAGATTTCTTGAGCCTTAGCGTGTGGTTTTGATTGCAAAACTTTCCTCACACTCCCAGCAACGTGTTTGAATCCACAAAAGCCTTTGAATTGACCTGAAATATAGAAAACAGTTTTGACTTTTCTTGGATTTTTTTGAATGTTGCTATGGCTTTGTATGCAGAGGTTTCACGTATGTGGCATTAGGGTTGGCTTCTGTATATATAATAGAAGGGAATTAGGTTACAATCTTGCACAAAACATCCATGGAATGATGATTCAATATTTGATTGAAAATCAAATATTTTTGAATCTTTTTGATTGGAAAAACTTGCTAAATTTGGAGTTTTTGATATCCTTGATTGGCACACGAAATCTCCAGCCTTTTTAGGTCATTCTTGCTTCACAAAAAGATTGGAAAACCATATCTTTATATTTCCTACAATTTAAATTAATTAAATGAATTAAAATTGATTAAAAATCCAATTAATTAATAAAAAATAAGAAAATAATTCAATTTAAGCTTGATGGGTCGTGAATAGGCCTTGGATAAAGTTTCAAGAAGAAATTTGAGGCCCATTAGCAAAAACAAGGTGTTTTGAGCAAAGTTGACTTTTGCAAATTCACAAAAATTTCCCAACTTCTCCAATGCATATCTTGCTCAATTTTGATCATATGAACATGTTCTTAGACATTTTAGAAAGGTCTTGAAGTCCTCTAACCAATACCTTTGGTCCCATGTCATTTGGATTTACCAATCTCAAGTTATGGTCTTTGACTTAAAGTGCATTTTTGTTGACTTTTGAAATTGACCTATAATGTAGAAATTGACAACTTTTTGTGAGAGCATTTATTGGACTTGGAATGTGAATATGAGTTGTAGGAAATGTCATCCCCTTCAAAATGAGCATTGGATGGTATTTTTCTGATGAACCATGAAAAAGTTATGCCTTGGTCAAGATACAGTTGACTTTTCTACTGTCCCAAAATAGCAACTTTTTGCATCTTGATGATTTTTGAGCCATGCTTATGGAATCATGATCAAGACTTGATCAAATGATGATTATGAGCTCAAAATAATATGTTGACCAAAACTTCTGACTTTTGACTGTAAAATGACCATTTTACCCCTGTAGTTGACTGTGAAGCAAATGAAGTTTTTGACTGTGCAAACTGGCATTGTGAGTCTTGAAACTTGACATGTAGGTTCTTGAGGATATATATGGGCCTATGAGACTTTATTGGACCATTGAAAACCTCAAATTCCTTGAAAGAAACAAAACCCTAATTTTGACTGGCTTAGGAGGCATTTGGACTGTGCAACCCTTGAGTGGTCTTGAACCATTTGAAGATGATTCTTGATAAATCTTGAAGAATATGGGAGGGAAAATTTTGGGGTACAACACTATACATCTGGTGTTATAAATTAAACCAAACATATATATTGGAAACACGTTCCTGAAGATGACTTCATCTTCTTCCTCGCGCCAGAAAATTCATCACCATTATTCAAATTTGTAACTTCCTCATTTCTCAACCAAAATGGAAAATGTAAACATGAAAGTTGCTTGAAATTTAACCATGATTCCAAATATGTAACTAACTTAAACAACAGGTCAAAGATGAATATGGATTTTTCTTGGTACCAAATTTGACCTAATTTTTTCAGAAAGTTCAAAACTAAAATTCACACTACTCAAGCAATATAAATGAATTCTAAGGACATGGTAAGTTTCAGAGCTATGATATCTACATTTTATCTTCACAAATGGAAATCAAATGATGCATATATGAAGAGTTAAAAAGTCAGAAAACTCACCTTGAAAATGGAATTCGTGTTTTGAGTTTGAGCTTGCTTCAAGGTGTTGCAATGATCTGGTTAGCTTCCTTGGACCTCTAGGAAGCTAATGCAATGCTTAGCTTGAGTTGAGAGTGGCTGAAATGTTCCGGAGAAGTCAAGTTGCAGGTGGAAATTTTTGAGTTTGGACAATGGTGATGGAGGTGTTACAGTTCCAAAACAGGGACATGGATGAACTATATTTGATGTATGGAAGCTTTGAAAATGATTTTGAGGGAAAATGCACGATGGAAATGGAAGATACAAGTTCAAGGTCAGAATTATGGTAAAAATGGAGTTTTTATGCAATTTCTAGTTGGAGGGAGTTTGAGGGAGTTTTCAGGCTTCTAATTTCGTGTCCCAGGCTTGTGAATGGAGGTTCAATTTATAGGAAGGAGTTTGGAAGCTTGGAGAGATCATAAGTACAAAAATCACATGTTATGGATATTTGGCTTGTTTTTTAATTAACCTAGACAAACATGGTTTCAATGCAAGCTAGGGTGCCTAACAACTTTAGACATGTATGCAATGAGTTTGTAGAGGATGCTTGTGCAGAAAGAACAAATGCAAAGCTCAAGGAGAGTGGACTAAGTGCATGAATTCATGAATTTATAACTCAAAATCCAAGCACTTATAGGACTTGATCAGTAAAGCAAAGTTGTAGATCTCATTAAGATCTACAACATTCATGTTGAAAGTTTTCTTTGAAACATCTTGCATTTTGGTGAAAAATTGGCATGAAGTAATGAAATTGTCATGTATAAAACACTTAGAAAAATTTCTAAGTCTTGAAAAGTTTGACTTTTCACATTGACTTTTAACTTTCTTGATTTCTTGATGATCAAGCTTCATGTTTTTGAATGTCTTGATGAATTCTGATCTTTGAAATCAAATCTTGATCAAAAAGTCAAAGTTTGACTTTTTGTGCATTAGTTGATCAAATTTCAACTATCAATACATTGATCTTGAGGATTTTTTTTGAACTATGAAATTAGATCAACATGTTGTATTTGACACCTTGAGATTATGCTTCAAGCTATTAGATAATGTATTATGTCAAAAGTCACTGATCAGTCAATTACAGTGAAAACCCTAATTTTGACCATTTTGCCCTTTTGTTAATTGAGTGCTTTTCTTGAGGGATTATGATCAGTACTTGATCAAATGATGAATAGGACTTTAAAATGTTGATGTTGGCCAAAAATCATGAAGTTTGACTGTAGGTTGACTATAGTTGAATTTTTATCTAATATAGTTGATTTTCAGTCATCTGGTCAATTGACTGAGCAAATTTGCGATTCAAGACTTGAAACTTGTTATGAGTATTATTAGAAGTCTATAATGATCCATGAAGGTCATTTGAGGCATTAGAAGTCCAATTATCCTTGTGAAAGTCAAAACCCTAATTTGAGGCATCAGTGTTTAGGAGATGGTTTGACCTAGTCAACACTATTGCAAACTTGAGCTTTTGGAGATCTTGTGAGAAATGTCTTGAGAAAGGAGATGGGAAATTTTGGGGTACAAAAGCTTCCCCCGTTCAATCTTCTTAAAACTGAAGAGTTAGATTGGCGGGTCCGTCATTCGTAACTTGAAGGTGGAAGGTGATTGAACACTAGAGTGTCCAAAAATTTGCACTCGCACGAAATAATGTTGTTGGCTAATTGTGTCGGGAATGGGCTTAAAGGTGCCATTTGGAGAGTGATGAAATGTTGTCAGAGATGGGCTTATAGATGCCATCCAAAGTGACTGTTGATTGGAAGAAATATCAGAATAAATATTTGATCTATTTATACTGAACCGAGTAGAGGTCTTAAGTAGTAATCTTCAACTGGATAACGAATTAGTATAAATCTTCAGAGAGATTTAAATGAACCAGAGAAAGTGTATACCAGAACAGAATCAGGATAAACCATTGGTCAATTTAAACTAAACCAGCAGAGGTCTTGAATAATCTTTAACTGGATAACGAATCAGTAAATCTTCAGAGCGATTTAACCAAACTAGAGAAAGTGTCTACCAGAACGGAATCAGGATAAATCATTGGTCGATTTAAACTCAACCAACAGAGGTCTTGAATAATCTTTAACTGGATAATGAATCAGTATAAATCTTCAGAACAATTTAACTGAACCAGAGAAAGTGTCTGCCAGAACGGTATCAGGATAAATCATTGGTCGATTTAAACTGAACCAGCAGAGGTCTTGAATAATCTTTAACTGGATAACGAATCAGTATAAATCTTCAGAGCGATTTAACTGAACCAGAGAAAGTGTCTAACGGAACGGAATCAGGATAAATCATTGGTCGATTTAAACTGAACCAGCAGAGGTCTTGAATAATCTTTAACTGGATAACGAATCAGTATAAATCTTAGGAGCGATTTAACTGAACCAGAGAAAGTGTCTACCGGAACAAAATCAGGATAAATCATTGGTCGATTTAAACTGAACCAGCAGAGGTCTTGAATAACCTTTAACTGGGTAACAAATCAGTATAAATCTTCTGAGCGATTTAACTAAACCAGAGAAAGTGTCTACTGAAACAATATCAGGATAAATCATTGGTTGATTTAAACTGAACCAGCAGAGGTCTTGAATAATCTTTAACTGGATAAAGAATCAGTATAAATCTTTGGAGAGATTTAACTAAACCAGATAAATTGTCTACTGGAAGGGAATCAAGACAAATCATTGGTCGATTTAAACTGAACCAGCAGATAAAATGTTTGTTGCTGATGGTATTCATCTGGTGACTGTTCTTCCTAAAAAGGTAAAGAATTAGTTGTAACACAATGTCATGATGCATACATTGTGTAATGATGTTCTCAAAATAAATGAGATTATGCTATATGCATTTTGTATGCATATGTCATGATGTATGAATGTGAAATGTTATTTGAAGTGTATCTTTGTTTGGAAAATAAATCCTTGACAACTGTTGGGGTGTTTTTGGGAAGCTAAATCTCGGACTATTGCTGGAGATGAAGAGTATGCATCTTCTCAACCTTGTTTATAATGTTTCCGCTGGGAATTCCTGTTTGCTGCTTGAGGAAACTCTGCAGGGAATATTGATTTCTATTTGGGGAGTAGAGCTTATGAACCTTGATTATCCATTGCTTTACTGGAGAATTTAATTCTCATATGCCCTGACTGGGGATAAAAGAGATGATAAGACTTCTAATCGTATAGGGAAGATGAAGTTAAACTTGTATCTGGTCGGGTTCCAGGCTTCGCAAAAACTTTTTGGTGATAGTATCAACTTTGTTGGGGACAAAGGGTGTTGTCTGTTGAGAAGTGAACTCAAGTTAGGGAGATTGTAGTCCATTGGAGAAATAAACCCTGTCGAGGAAGGTATTCTGAAGACCTTGAAGAAGGGAAAAACCACAAGAAGGCCGGGTTGAATTGGGATCTCAAAACATAATGAAAAGAACACGTTGATTTTTATCCTGGTTCGTTTGAACTCAAACTACTCCAGTCCACCCGCCAAGGTGATTTCGCCTCTCTCCAACAAGGTCTTAATCCACTAAATCAATCTTGATTACAAATCTACTTTGACAACTTCCAAAGTCTTCTTGAGTCTAAAACCACAACCCGGTTTTCTCAAGGAATTAAAAAATAATATAATTGAGTGTGTACACAAATGTTATCTAAATAAAACAATATCACAACCGTGATGTATTGCACAATTTAAGATTGCTAGGTAGAATTGGGTAAATCTGCTTTTCTTTTACGTACGCAGCAGTTCGTCATTTGATTTCTTCTTTTCGTCCTCTTTATATAGGCCATGCAATAGTGACATAAGAAGATGCTTTTGGAAAGTTCATAACATGAATTAATGATCTTTCCAAACCAGGAGATTCTTGTATGTTTGTAGCTGTTACTTTTGATATTGAATTGATAAACTGTAACGCTTCAGAACTTCTTACGTCAGAGGATGAATGTTACTGTTGGAAGTCTCTTACTGCTTGTATCAGAACTTTACAGATCAGAGTATCAGAGATCCTGTTTCACAATGTTGGTGCATTTAGAAGTTGTAACAGAACTTCTTCATATAAGTGTGTGTTGTACCCCAAAATTTTCCCTCTCACTTATCAAGAATTTGCTCACAAGATCTCCTTCAGCTCAAGACACCTCCTTAAGCATTGATGACCAAAATTAGGGTTTGAGATTGCACAAGGATAATTGAACTTTAAATGCCCCAAATTACTTTCATGGATCATTATGGACCCCCAAGATTACTCATGTCAAGTGTCAAGCCTTGGATCACACTTTTCTTAGTCAATCTAGCATTTAACCTAAAACTCAGTTGTATTGGGGAAAAAGTCAACCATGGCCAATTTACAGTAAAAATTCATAATTTTTTATCCCCATCAACATTTTAAACTCATATGTATCATTTTATCAAGTTTGTATCATAATTCCTCAAGAAATTTGATCAAATCTCCAAAAAGGCAAAATGGTCAAAATTAGGGTTTTGATTGGGAAAGGGCAATTTCTGATTTTTGACCTAGCAAATGGTCAATTGGTTTAAGACATGATCTCAAGAGTCCAATTGCATCATTTTTACCTAATGAGATGGTTCAAAACATTGCAAGACCATTGGATTGACAAATGAATTTTTCAGTCAACTGATCAAAAGTCAACTGTATACTGAAAAGTCAAGCTTTGACTTTTTGGTCAAATTCAAGTTCCATAGATCACAATTCATAAAAACATGTCAAAATATGAAACTTATTCATCAAGAAATCAAAAAAGTCAAGATTTCATTTTGAAAAGTCAAAATTTCTAAACTTAGAAATTTTTCTAAGTGTTGGAAATTTCATGTTTTTTTCATAACTTTGAGCAAAATTTTCACCATGATTCAAGAGAAACTTCCAACATGAAAGTTGTATATCTCCATGAAATCTACAACTTTTCTTTACACAACTCCTTCCAAAAATTCTTAGATCTCAAGTTATAAATTTATGAACATGTGGTCATGAAATAAAAACACTTAGTGAAATTTTGCCCTAATTTGGTCAGGATTTTGACCCAACTTCATGGAACTTTTTCATATAGTTCCAAGGGGAATATTCAAAATAAATTTAAAGATGGGTTGTAGAGCACATTACAAGTTTCTAAAATTTCCAAGAACTCCTTGAGATTATTCTTGAGTAGGGTGAATCGAAGAGATGAAGTTAGGGTTTTATCACTTTAATTACAAGTCATTTTAGTGATGAACAAAATTCAAATTCAAACTATGCTGCATAAACACTACTTTGCAGGCCTCAAACTTGTTAGGAACTCCATAATTAATGGTTTACACAGCTGTTAGAGGCCTCACTTCAAGCATTCAATGCATGGACATGCTATATATTTATTTTTGGAAGAAAGGTCACATTGTCATTTTGATAAAGTGACTTTTTGTACAAAACTTGTTCTTGAGCCTTGCACTTGTTCTCTTCTGATCAAACAAGTCCTATAACTCATGAGAAATGTTTCGAACACTTACAATCACCCATCCCATGCTTGTACCTCTTCTTGAAACTTGTTTCCCTCTTTTCTTCAAAATCAAGTAACCTTGCCAAAAGCTAGGAACTTGTACCTCTGATTGTCCAAAGCTCTCAAACACTTTTGTTTATACATACACAAACCATTTGACACAAACACACGAATGTTCAAGCCTTGAAAACACCTATAACTCAGAATCACACTTCACACTTCCATTTTCACACAAACTGACCAAAAACTTGAAACTCATAATCTACTTGTGCGTTTCTTGGCCTTTTGGTTTCTAAAGTTTCTAAACACCATATAGAGTTAATCCCACACCCTGTTATAGAACTCTAACACCATTAACACCATCCTCCATTTCCAAAAATAGAGCTCTGCACATTGACTTCTCCAAACCATTTCATCCATCCACTGCTCAAGTTAATCATTGCATTAGCTTCCTGGGACCTCAAGGAAGCTAACCTGATCATCACCATCACTTGAAACAAGCTCAAACTCAAAACATGATTTCCAGCTTTGAGGTAAGTTTGCTAACTTTGGAACTCTTCATACAGGCATCATCAATGATTTATTTGTGAACAAAACATGTAGATATCATTTCCCTAAATCTAACCATGTCCATAGTTTCCATTAATTTTGCTTGAGCTTACAGAATTTTGAAACTGAAATTTCTGAGATTTTTAGGGTTCAGATTAGGGCCATTAAAATTCATGCTTATCTTTGATTTATAGTTCTAATGCTTTACATTTCTGAAACCGTGAGAAAATTTGCTACAAGTTTCATGTTTACAGTTTTCATTTTTGATGAGAAATGAGCAAGTTACAGTTGGTCTGGCTGGAGGTTGAAGATGAAGTCATCAGGGTGCATTTTGCCTTGTATATTTATTGATTTGACTATGTTAACGGATGTATAGCCACCCTAGTGGTAGAAGTGCGCGCCTGTAACCTTTGGGACCTGGGTTCGAGCCCCAGTGGTACCCTTTTGGATTTTTCACATTTCCTTGTTTTCTGATATTTCTTTTTGCATGCGTTGGGCCTTCTTGGGCCTGTCTATTTTGCTTACTAACCCCCCTGCAAGCTAATTGCACCCCTGGCCCAGTTTATTTTATTTTTTTATTTTATTTTATTTTCTTAAATATTTTTCCTAATACTAAAAAATCATAAAAAATACAAAAATAATAAATTTATATTTTGACTTAGTTTATTTTATTTTTCTCACAAAAAATATTTTTGTTTAAATATACTTTATTTATTTTTACTAACTAGTTTTGTAAATTTAATTTAAAACTAGGTTATCATTTATTTTCTTTTATACCATTTAAAATATATTAGTTATATACAAAAAAGGCCAAAAATATTTTATAATACTATAAATTATTTTCAAGACAAAAATTCTAAAAAATACTTTTCTTACGAACTTATTTTCTTTTAATCAATTAATAGATTTAGGTTTTTTTATTTAAAATCTTTTCTTAATAAATTTAGGTTTAATTAATTATTTTTTTTAATTAATTAGGTTAAAACAAATTCACTTTTCTTTAAAAAAATCCAAACAAATATCCATTTTCTTCACATTTATATTTTTGCATATTTATTCTTTTTTAACATTGTATTCATTTAAATTCTTGTACATTTATACCAATTCAATATGGTTGTAATAGACTAACTAGGTTTATATTCTTGCAATCCCCACAAATGTTGCAATAGCATAGTAACTTTAAATTCCGCAATTTATCGCTTTTATATATAACATGCTAATAATTAGGGTTAGTATGGAAAGACTAAAACCAATACTTATAAAACCCTAATTCAAGATAAAACCAAGCATGAAAACAATACATTTGCACAGAAAGCACCCCTAGGGTTATTCCACTTGGTTGTCTTATACAAATTGGCCATATTACGCATGTAAGGTATCTTAGCAAGATCAAGCAAATACAAGATCATAGTCCCTCGATGACGCTATCTAAGTTGCCTTTCAAATGATCTTAGTCCCTAAAAGAGAATGCTAAGATACCTTGCAACATTGCTAATCATGGTTATACGATGACCCACGCCCGTCCCGTTTACATCCAAAGATAGGGTTACTTACCAAATCAATGGTAAGATAACAATATCAAAGGAAAAAGGAAATGAACATGAAAGACTTTTGAGTAGGTAGAATGTTCCTAATTACTTGATCAATTACAAAACAAAACTCCTTGCTATTTTCAAAACAAACACCTACACTTTCAAACATCTTACAAAACTTGAAAACATTTTCAAAAGATCAAACATCTTTGTATACATTCTTACAAACAAGAATCATTACAAAGATTGCCTAAACAATGGCCTCTTTACAAAATACTTTCAAAAAACCACACAAAGTACAATTTCAAACAAAAGCAAGCGATCTAGCAAGTAACTAAGAGCCCATGGAAAACCATGGAAGAAAAGGGTGCTAATACCTTCCCTTTTCATAATCTACCCCCCGAACTCAAGAAATAATTTCAAAGGTCTTTCCTGTGCTTTTTCACCTTTCCTTTTGGATAAAAGAAAAGTCGGTTGTGACTCTTGCTAACCGCAACATTTGCGATAAAACGCAAAACCTTCAAGTCAGTTCTCCCACAGTATCACAGTGTGTCACACAGATTTTCTTCTAAGAAGGATGCGTCTAATTATATCATAATACTCTTATCTTCTATGCTCTCATAATCAGAACATCTAGTGATGTTCTGGCAGATCGTCTATGCTCCTTACATCAGAACATCTTTTTCACATCAGAACTTCCTGCATATAAAGATACTTTTATTAGCGAGCATATTTGTTCTTTATATATATACTCTTACAGGGATGTAGAACCAAATTATGTTCTAACAATCTCCCCCTTTTTGATGATGACAAAAACTTGTATATTTTGATGAAATATGAAGAACAAAGAATAAAAAACTCCCCCTGGGTAGAATACTCAGATAACAAGAAAATAAAATACTTCCTTGAAGATCTTCTGATATAGCTTCTGATAGGAGTCAACTTCTGATAGGAGTCGGCTTCTAATAGGAGTCAAAATATCTTTCTTTCTCCCCCTTTTTGTCAATAATCAAAAAGAAGGAAAAACTCTATTTGTCTTGTTTTGATAGAAGTTGCTTGAGAAGGTGTGACATCCTCCTCTGGATTCAATTGAGATTCTTTAGAGAGATTTTGATGATTTATTCTCATTATCGTTCCCAATAGTTCTAGAGCCAGTAACCTTTTATTTCTGATTGCCTCTGAAACATGTGAATCCTTTAAATTCCAGGCTTTAGAACATATACTTTCTTCTCGTTATATGTAGAGAGCATCCAGAATCCAGGTGTTAAGATAGGTGTTTCAACCTTGCTGTCAAAAATATCTGCAACATAGATGATTTTATCCTTTGGTACCCATATCTTTTTGGGTCCATGATTGTTAGAGTTTCCAAAATTCTGTTTGAATTTTGGTTTAGCATAAAACGTCTTACCAGTATGTTTTATATCATGTGTTTGTTCATAAGTGAAGTGAGAATAAAGAGGAGTTTGTTTAATAACTAAATCCTTAACTTTCTTAGGTTGGGATACTATACCTTTGTATCTTATACCTTTTCTGCCATTTTTGCTAACTCCATAGATCATTGAAGCCATCTTGCTTCTATCTATGTTTTTAGCGAGGAACTTCTGAAAGCTGTGATCATATTCCTTTATGATTTTATCAGGGTTACTAGGAACTTCTGAGACAGTTTCCTTCTGAGTATTTTGTAAATCATTTTCAAGTTTTAAAATTTTTTCTTTCAACTCAGAGTTTTCCAATCTCAGATTCTTAGTTTCTTCAGAGTCAGAAACTAGATCCTTTTGCAGGTTCTTGTTTATGACTCAAAGCTCCTGATACCTTTCTAGAATTTCTGACAGACTCTCTTCTAATTGAGATCTAGAAAAGTTAGAAAATACCTCTTCTAACTCTGAGTCTGATTCTGATTCTGATTCTGATTCTGAGGATTCAGAGACATCTTATAAGTTGTCCGTTTGAGCTATACTGGCTCGTTCATCTTCTGATTCTGTTCCGCCTTCAGAGGATTCAGAGTCATCCCACGTTTCCATAATACTTTTCTTCTTTTCCTTATAGAGCTTCTTTTTAGGTTTCTCTATTTGAAGATTTGGACAGTTTCTCCTATAGTGGCCTTGTTCATTGCATTCGTAGCAGGTAAGGTTTCTGTTAATAGATTTTCTATATCCAGAAGATTGTTCAGAGTGATTTCCTGTTCTTCTGTAATTTTTGAATTTCCCCTGTCTGTGCTTCCACAGCTAATTGATTCTTCTGGATAGAAGGAACAATTCATCTTCTTTTGATGAGGATTCACCAGAGTTTTCTTCTTCTGCTTTTGCCTACAAGAATTTGGTTTCATATTTATTAGATTTCAGAGCGAGAGACTTACCTTGCTTCTGAGGCTCATCTTGTTCTAATTCTATCTCATGACTTTTCAGGGAGCTAACAAGTTCTTCAAGAGAAATTTATCCAAATCTTTGGCTAGTTTTAATGCTGTAACCATGGGTCTCCATTTCTTGGGTAAACTTCTGATGATCTTCTTTACATGATCAGCATTTGAGTACCCTTTGTCCAGAACTTTTAGCCCAACAACCAGAATTTGAAATCTTGAGAACATTACTTTAACGGTTTCATCTTCTTCCATTTTGAAGACTTCATACTTCTGAATGAGCACAAGGGCTTTGGTTTTCTTGACTTGCGTGTTGCCTTCATGTGTCATTCTCAAGGAATAAAACTTGTACTTTGTTGTCTCTCTGTTTATGATCTTCTCATACTCTGAGTATGAGATGGCACTCAAGAGGATAGTTCTGGCCTTGTGCTGATTTCTGAAGTGTCGCTTTTAATGATCTGTCATTCTTTTTCTATCAATCTTCTAACCGTTTTCATCAACAGGATGTATGTACCCATCAGTCACTATATCCCAAAGATCAGCTTCATAAGCTACAAAGAAACTTCTGATTATGTCTTTCCGGTAATCAAACTTTTCACCGTTAAATATTGGGGGTCTGCTGCTAATTTTGTCTTTCTCATCATGATAATCATTGTTGATGTTCTGACTTGGTCCCACCATAGTGTTTTTCCTCCTTGGATCTTTTTCTGACACGGTTAAGTGTTTGCACCCAGATCCAGGTGCTCTGATACCAATTGAAGAAGGGAAAAATACAAGAAGGGGGGTTGAATTGGGATTTCAAAACATAATGAAAAGAACACGTTGATTTTTATCCTGATTCGTTTGAACTCAAACTACTCCATTCCACCCGCCAAGGTGATTTCACTTCTCTCCAACGAGGTCTTAATCTACTAATCAATCTTTATTACAAATCTACTTTGACAACTGCAAAAGTCTTCTTGAGTCTAAAACCACAACCAGGTTTTCTCAAGGAATTACAAAATAACATAATTGAGTGTGTACAAATATGTTTTCTAAATAAAACAATTTCACAACCGTGATGTATTACACAATTTAAGATTGCTAGGTAGAACTGGGTAAATCTGCTTTTCTTTTACGTACACAGTAGTTTGTCATTTGATTTCTTCTTTTCGTCCTCTTTATATAGGCCATGCAACAGTGACATAAGAAGATGCCTTTGGAAAGTTCATAACATGAATTAATGATCTTTCCAAACCAGAAGGTTCTTGTATGTTTGTAGCCGTTACTTTTGATATTGCATTGACAAACTGTAACGCTTCAGAACTTCTTACGTCAGAGGATGAATGTTAACGTTAGAAGTCCCTTACTGCTTGTATCAGAACATTACAGATCAGAGTCCCAGAGATCCTGTTGCACAGTGTTGGTGCATTCAGAAACTGTAACAGAGCTTCTTCATATAAGTGTGTCACACAGATTTGCTTCTAAGAAGGATGTGTCTTATTATATCATAATACTCCCATCTTCTATGCTCGCATAATTAGAACTTCTAGTGATGTTATGGCAGATCGCTTATGCTCCTTACATCAGAACATCTTTTTCACATCAGAACTTCCTGCATATAAAGATAATTTTATTAGCGAGCATATTTGTTCTTTATATATATATATATATATATATATATATATATATATATATATATATATATATATATATATATATATATATATATATATATATATATATATATATATATATATATATATATATATATATATATATATATATATATATATATATATATATATATATATATATCATGTGTTTGTTATCATCAAAACTGTTACAGGGATGTATAACCAAATTATGTTCTAACAGACCTTACTGGGGAAATGTATTCATTTGAGGAAGCATTTTTGCAGGGTTTCTTTCTCAACTTTGGAAAACCAAACTCAGAAGAGAATTTCCAAGAGATATACTGATTGGCACTCTGGATGGAGAATGTATAAATTCACTTTGTGGGGATAATTTTATTGAAGTAACTCTGTGGGGATATCCTAAATCCTTGAGTAAATGCTTATTACTATTCTTGTGCGTACATTTGTTAAGAGTTAATCATGTTCAAACGCATATGTTCATTCAGTTTTAGTCATTGGACGTTTTTGCACTCAAAACAGAAAAACAAAGAGTTTGCACTTCAAAGTATATTTGTATTGATAATTTGCCTAAAAACAGGCGTTTTTGTACAGGGAGATAGAAATCCTAGTAAGAGGAAGTCGTCAAAAAAATGAAAAGAATACAAAGTGAAAACAAAAATTGTGTAGCCATGTGGAAGTAATCTCATTAGGTTCCAACTCCACTATTGCCCCTATTTCTTCGAACATCATCCCTCCCCGTCGAAAGAAATTGATTGAATTGATCTGGTATCACTTGAACTTTTGATTTTGGTGATAAATCTGACTGTAGTAATCCATTGGGACATATTCGTATGCTTTTTATCCTTAAATTTTGCCTAGACCGCCCTTTTGGGTTTTCAGTCCACCAGGATACCCATTTTTTCCCAAGTCGCTCTTTCAGGTTTTCGACTTGCCGGGTGTACAATCTTTTGAATATATCCCTAATTTTCTCTCGAATCCTTTTGGTTCGTCGGGATGCCCTTATTTTTGCCTAGGTATGTCAACCTAGCGGGCCATTCTTTATGCGTAGTATTTTTTTACTATGTTCGCATTCACAGGATGCAGGAAATCTTCGTCGTCCATAGTGGTTAGCATCATAGCTCCACCAAAGAATACTTTCTTGACAATAAATGGCCTTTCATAAGTGGAAGTCTATTTGCCCCTGGGATCGCCTTGTGGTAAAATGACGCGCTTTATTACCAAGTTTCCATCCTGGTATACTCAAGGTTTGATCTTCCTGTTGATTTCCTTGATCATACGCTTTTGATACATTTGACCATGATAGACAACAGCCAGTCTCTTTTCATCAATTAAGTTCAACTTATCCAACCTAGTTTGAATCCATTCGTCTTCGCCTAAGTCTGCTTCTTTCATAATCCTTAAGGAAGGAATCTGAACTTTGATAGGCAGGACGACTTCCATGCCATAGACTAAGGAGAATGGGGTTACCTTGGTTGATGTTCGTGCCGAGGTACGGTAGCCATAAAGATCAAATGGTAGCATCTCAAGTCAATCTTTGTAGGTCACCACCATCTTTTGCATAATCTTCTTTATGTTTTTATTGGCGACTTCCATTGCACCATTCAGCTTAGGTCTGTAAGGAGAAGAGTTATGATACTTCATTTTGAACTGCGTACAGAGTTCAGAGATCATAACTTTGTTGAAGTTGGTAACATTGTCGGTGATGATCCTTTCAGGGATGCCGTGCCGGAAGATGAGTTTATGCTTGATAAACCGGGCTACAACATTCTTAGTGACTGAGGAAAATGAAGCTTTTTTGACCCATTTGGTGAATTAATCAATGGCGACGAGGATGAAGAGATGCCCATTAGAGGCAGTGGGCTTAATCTCTCCAATCATGCCAATGCCCCACATTGCAAATGTCCATGGGGCAGTCATGACGTTCAAGGGTATTGGAGGCACATGAACCTTGTCGGCATAGATCTTACACTTATGGCAAGTCCTCGAATGGTGGTGACAATCAATTTTCGTAGTTGACCAATAGTAACCAGCCCTCAAAATTTTCTTGGCCATAGTGTGTCCACTAGAGCAAGTTCCAAAGATACAACAGAGTAGAATTGAATCATGGTTTTCTTTGTACAAAATCCCATTGCTTGGGAAGAATTTGGATGAGAACCTCCGCATGAATTTTTTGTCGTTGATCGAGGCTCCCTCAGGATACTCTTGTGCTTCAAGGTACCTTCTTACTTCATGATATCATGTATTCTCTTCATCAGTGTCGATCTCATAATAGTACACAGGTTCTTCGAATCTTTCGATAGTAATTCTGGGAGCTTCATTGTCCCAATTGACTTTAAACATAAATGACATAGTTGCTAAGGCATCTGCCAATTGATTTTCTTCCCTTGGAATGTGTTCAAAGGTGACCTCTTCGAAGTAAGGGATCAAGGTTAGCACATGCTCTTTGTAGGGGATCAAATTTGGATGTTTGGTATCCTACTCTCCTTTAACTTGACTGATTACTAGGGCTGAATCTCCATATACGCTTAAGAATTTGATTCTTAGGTCAATGGCAGCCTTTATACCCAAGATGCATGCTTCATACTTGGCCATGTTGTTTGTACAGTCGAAGCACAGTCTGGAAATCAAAGGCATATGGTAACCTTCAGGGGAAATGATCATAGCATCAATTATGTTACCTAAAGCATTGGAAGCTCAATCAAAAAACATAGTCCATTTGGATCCTTATTCAGGTCCTTCATATGGTCCAAGATTTTCACAGTCGGTTATCAGCATAATATTCTCTTCCAGGAATTCAAAGTTCATGGATTGGTAGTCCTCAACAACTTTATGGGCTAAATGATCTTCCAATACACTTCCCTTTATTTCTTTTTATGTAGTGTACTGGATATCGTATTTAGTCAATATCATTTGCAATCTAGCTATTCATTTGGAGAGAGCTGGCTTCTTGAAGATATACTTGATGGGATCCATCTTAGAAATCAATAAAGTGGTGTGAGTCAACATATACTGTCTTAGCCGGCAAGCAGCCCATGCCAAAGCACAACAAGTTTTCCCAAGCAGTGAATATCTGGTTTCACAGTCGGTAAACTTTTTGCTAAGGTAGTAAATTGCGTGCTCTTTTCGGCCAGACTCGTCATGTTGGCCCAACACACACCCCATTGAATTCTCTAATACAGTCAAGTACATAATCATAGGTCTTCCTTCAACTGGAGGCATCAGTATTAGAGGTTCTTGTAGATACTCCTTGATCTTGTCATAAGCTGCTTGGAAATCATCGTTCCAGCTGACTACTTGATCTTTCTTCAACAATTTGAAGATTGGCTCACAAGTAGAATTTAAGTGAGATATGAATCGGGCAATATACTTGAGTCAACCTAAGAAACCTTTGACCTCCTTCTCAGTACAGGGAGTTGGCATCTCTTGTATGGCTTTGACTTTTGCAGGGTCGACTTCAATACCTTTTCCACTAACGACAAAGAGTAGGAGTTTTCCCGACCCCACTCCGAAGATGCACTTTGGGATTCGGCCTCAACTTGTATTTCTTCAACCTCTCAAATAGCTTGTGGAGATGATCAATGTGTTCTTCCTTAGTTTGTGATCTTTCAATCATGTCATCAACATAAACTTCTATCTCGTGATGAATCATATCATGAAATAGAGCTACCATATCCCGTTGATAGGTTGCCCCTGCATTCTTTAAATCGAAAGGCATGACCTTGTAACAGAAGGTGCCCCACTGTGTGACAAAAGTGGTTTTCTCCATGTCTTCGGGCGCTATTTTGATTTGTTGTAACTGGAGAATCCATCCATGAAGGAGAAAACTTTGTGTTGAGCAGTGTTGTCAACCAAGACATCAATATGAGGTAATGGGAAATCATATTTGGGGATTTCCCTATTAAAATCACTGTAGTCTACGCACATACGGAATTTACCGTCTTTCTTCGGTACTGGAATAACATTTTCCACCCATTTAGGGTATAATGTCACTGCCAGGAAACCTGCATCGAACTATTTCATTACCTCAGATTTTATTTTCTCGGACATGTCTGGCCGCATGTGACGAACCTTTTACTTGACCGAAGGATAATCTTCCTTCATCTGTAGATGATGAACTATGATATTGGTATCAAGCCCCAGCATATCTTCATATGACCAATCGAACACCTCCATGTAGTCGTGCAACATCTGGACCAATCTTCTCTTGACATAGTCTTCCAAGTTGGCGCCGATCATGACTTCTTTTTTGTCTGCCTCAGTACCTAAGTTTATCACTTCAACTGATTCCTTGTGTGGTTGAATAGATTTTTCCTCTTGTATCAAAAGTTTTGCGAGTTTCCCAGGTATTTCATAATTTTCATCACCTTCGTCTTCGGCTTGACAGAATGAATTTTCAAAGTCATAGATGGTAATAGCAGAGTCGTTGTCAATGAGATCCGGAGTGGATGTGGATTCCTGGCTGAAGGATATTGGGATGAAGTCCTTGGTCTGCCAGTTGTTGATCCCTTCATCAGCAGTCAGGTAGATCCATTCATCAAAGTCACAATCATCATCAAAGTCTTCAAGGGAATTAACCTCATGGTTTTAATGCGAAGAGGTGGTTTCCCTACAAGAACACGTTGAACCTCCTCTTAAGCATTGGAAGTGAATCCCAACCCAAATTTGTCTGACTTGAAAGGGAAATCAGGAAGTTGTCCCCAAATGGTGCAACCCCGTCTTCAACAACAGCACAAGCATATTTGAGAGAAGCCATCCTCGATGTATCTTTAGCAGCTTCGAGAGTGTCAGGAGTGGTCTTGGCAACAACAACCATGGGAGAGACCACTTCAAAGGCTTGACAAGGAGTTTCAATGAACTCTTCATCCATTTCAACATATTTATATGAATTTATATGACTGGTCATAAACTATTCTTCTCTGCATACAGTGACAATTTTACCCTAGACTGGATACTTCAGCTTTTGATGTAGTGTGGAAGTCACCGCGCCTGCCCCATGTATCCATGGACATCCAAGCAGGCACGAATAAGAAGGGCGGATATCCATCACATATAATGTTAAGTTGAAGACTTGATATCCAACCTTGATAGGGAGATCAACCTCTCCATGGACCATCCTCTTAGAAACGTCGAAAGCCCTTACTACAATGTCGCTAGGTTTCAGCACCAGTCCATCATAGTCTAGTCTACCCAAAGCTCCTTTGGGTAAGACATTGAGAGAAGATCCAGTATCCACTAATACATGTGCCATGGTAGTGCCCTTTCATTCTATGGAGATGTGGAGATCTTTATCGTGATTCTTCCCCGTCGGGGTCAAATCTGCATCAGAGAACCCTAAACCATTATCGGCAGTCAATCTTGCTACGCAGTTTTCAAATTGGTCAGTCGTAGTTTCTTATTGGACATGTGCATTTTTCAGGAACTTTATAAGTGCTTGGGCAAGCGCTCAGAACATAGCAACAAAGACAACATAGAAATCTTCGAGGGTGTTTGCCCCAACTGTTCCACTATCTTGTAATCACTTTTCTGATGATTTTTAGAATCTCCTCCATTTCTTGGGTAGATGGGTCCTCAATGGTAATATCTTTTGCGAGCGCTTCTGTCAGGGCAGGCTCAGACATTTTTTCCTTTCCTCGAGCATCAGCAACAGGTTTAAAAATAATAATACGAATGGGTGTAGTAGTGTTTGTCGGGGGTGAAATTTCTGGAGAGAAGATCCTCCCCATCCTGGTAACTTTAGTTGATCCAACAATGTTTGTAATGTCAGCAGTTACATCTTCATCAATCCACGAATCTTTTTTGATACCATGGTAGTACACTTCCGCCCCATAATTCTAGGGCACATCCTTATCAGAATAGTAGGGGACTGTCCCCGGTGTGGTGATAATTAGTGGAGCTATTCTTGGTTCAATTGGAATCCTAATAGGACCTTTTGAGGTGATCCTAATAGGTTTGTTTGAGATAGTAATGATGGACACGTCTTCAAATTATTGAGATACAACTTTGGTCAAACTTTTCATAGATGAAGTTCTTTCAAATAGAATCTCATGGCTATCCATCAGGTGTTGGACCCCTTTCTTCAGCCATTCATAACCATTAATTTGTACAGCACAGTAGCAACAGTCTTCAAGGTAACCATGGATTACCCCGACTTTCAACAAATTCTCTTTAACAGTCTTCAAAGGAGTGGTCAAGTCATTGATGGAGGCAACAAAGGACGAATCTTCAATAGCATTGACACCCTTACCATGATTTAGCATGGGTGTGGTGATTACATTGGGAGTTAGAGGAGGGTCAAATTCAATTTTCTTGTTATCAATTAGGTCTTGGATTTTATTCTTTAGAGACCAACAATCATTGGTATCATGTCCGGGACTGTTTGAGTGGTAACCGCATTTGGTATTGGGTTTGTATTTTGGAGAAGCAATATTAGGGTTGGAGGGGGGATCTCGCAAGGTTACCAAATCAGCTTTCAATAGGTGTTGCAGAGCTTGAGGTAGTTGCATATTGATTTTAGTGAATTGTCTTCTTTGGACATCCGATCTTTGTTGACTATTTTGTTGACGCGGTCGTTGAGTTGGAGTTGGATTGGAAATCAGTACAACTCTTACTGAATGATGACGGTAATTCTTAGCATGGCTTCTTGACCCGTACACAACATTAGCCTCCTTTTTACCAATAAATGGCTTTTTCAAAGCATTTGAGGTGGAGGTCATGGGTATCTTCCCGCTTTTAATCTCGCTTTCAACCCTCTCACTAGTCAAGATCAATTCAGTGAATTCGGACGATGAACTTCTAATTAGTAAGTTGAAAAATGGTCCAGTCAATGTTCCCATAAACATATCTACCAACTCTCTATCAGTTAAACGTGGCTGCACCCTGCCAGCCAAGTCTCTCCATTTTTAGCGTATTCTTTGAAGCCCTCATTTGATCACATGGTCATTCTTTGCAATTGCACCCTAGTTGGCACAAGATCAGCGTTATATTGATATTGGCGGTAAAAAGTAGTGGCCAAATCCTCCCAAGTATGGATGTTAGCCCCTTCCAATTGGTAAAACCACTCCAACTGTGTCCCAGATAGACTTTCTTGAAAAAAGTGCACCCACAGTTTCTTATCAACGGTATCCGGCTGAATTTTGTAGACATAAGATCTTAGGTGAAGCTTTGGACATGAGACACCGTCGTATTTGGCAAAATAAAGGATTTTGAATTTGTGGGAAATGACTACTCCAGGCACAAAACCAAAGTCACCAAAGTCCAAGCCAGGCACAACTTGGATTTCTACAGTCTTCAATATATCTTCTAGTTGCTTATACTTGTTGTCGATCAGTGGATATTGCTCATCAAAATAATCTTCGTCTTCATAGATTTGATTGTTTCCACCCCCGGCACGGGTGCTCCTAGCATCTTTATCTTGATTCTTATCCTCGGAGGAGGAGTCTTCTTCAACTTGAACTTGTCGGACGGGGCCTTTCAATCTCTTCCCCATGTTGATTACAACTTTCTTCTTTGTTTTCTTTTTCGTGACAAGAAGTGTCATCATTTCTTGTTACCCCTTCGCTAAGCTAAGCAGAGTTTCTTGAAACTGAGAGTTTTAAGTCTACAAGTCCTTCACAGTTTGCTCGAGATCCATCTTATACTGAAATAAACAATAGAAAGATGAGGAAACCTGTGTCAGAAAACCTACTTATGATATGATGCATGTTATGCATATGCAATGCTTTCAAGGACCTTTAAGATTTAAATTTGCTTAAACAAAAAAAGAAACAAAAACATTAATTGTATTAATAAGTTCAAAGGTTACAAATTGCCTCTTAGACTTACAATAAAAGAAAAACAATAAAATGAAATTATACAACAAAAGACTCAGGTCTCCCATGGACGCTTCCTCTTTGGACTGATGTAGGAATTCAAGTTCCGCTCCCCATGGAATTGCCTTGTGAGCTCCAAGACTTTATTCTCGCTTGAGTAGAATTGGGCTTAAAAGGTGTCTCCCTCCCTCTTGAGTTGAATCCATGACCTTTGCAATTCCTCGAGAGAAGTAGGCATGTCAGGATGAAGAATGGTGTAAGGAGTATCTCCTTCGGCAATTGACTCCATAATGATTGGTAGGATGGCCATATACGGCATCATGAGGTTTTGAGCGCGAGCTCGCACCCACTTGAGATAAGGTTCTAAAGGAATGGAGTTTTTATGCCCCAAATTTGTGCTATCAGCCTTGTTCACCATGCCCCAAGCTCATACAAATCTTTGACGATAACCTTGGACATCGTTCTCATAGTCAAACACAATAACTTGGACAAACGCGTCATGCGGACCATCACTCCGAGCGTAACCAAACTTTCATAGAGCCAAGCAAGGATTATAAGTGATACCTTCCCTAATTCCAAGGAGTGGGACATTAGGGAATTCCCCACAATGGTCAATAAAGGTGACATCCTCCAAAGATCGAGAACACCAATGAATATCTAAATGCGAGAGTGACATTAACCTTTGAGACCACTCATGCCTTGTTCATTCTTCAAAATTGACCGAGGAAGGTGCGAAATAAACCACCTAGCCAGTAAAGGAGTGCAACACATAAGAATTCCCCTTCTCTTCATGGTAAGAGTGTGAAGAGAATGCAAAATGTCTCCAAGTAGGGTAGGCACCGGGTTACGAGATAGGAAGATTTTGACTGTATTCACATCTATAAAATGGTCTGGATTAGGGAACAATACCACCCCATAGATTAGAAGAGCCAAAACTTTTTCAAAAGCTTAAAAATCCAGAGCATCTCAAAGTAGCTGAGCCTTCTCATACAGAAACTTGGCTAGAAAACCTTTAACACCACTTCTAGTTTCCCAATTAGTCACAATGTCGGGCCGTTGCAAATGTAAGGCTAGAGCAATCTCCTCAAGTCTTGGGATTTTTTCAATATCGGTGAAGGGTAATTAATCAAGAATAGGCACTCCTAATAGTTGAGAGAACTCCTCTATAGTAGGTACTAATTGGTAATCAGGAAATATAAAGCAGTGATGTTTAAGGTCAAAGAACTGAAAAAGGACATGTACCATGTCTTCTTCAAAGTTTGAGGTAACCAAGTTGAAGAGTCGACCATACTTCTTGGTAAACAGAGAATTTTCAGGGACCTTTGATGCTAACTCCTTGAGTTGATAAGACACTTTCACAAGGTTGATTTGAATGGTATTTCTGTGAATGGAAGCCATATCCTACAAAATAGAACAAAGATAAATCTCTAAGTCCTTTAAATGGTTAGTGCAAATGCTATGGTAAGATGTCATGATGTTATGTACAAATAATCATATACAAGCAAAAAAAATAAGCCCTTAGGTTTAGGCTTGCATGGGGTTCATAGGTAAGTACCCTCTTGAAGTTTAGTTGGTTCAACCTGTCCTAAAAAGTGATCGGATTCTAGGGAATCTCAATATCATTGATCTTTCTTTATCGGGCATTGTTTCAGCGCAAGCCTCTTTGTTGGTGACCGAAATATCCCGAAAGTCCGATCTCAATGAGTGTAGTATCGAGTATCAACCAACTTCGGATTGCACCAAAGTCGGCTATCTAACTACTTTCTAATGGCCAAGTTATTCAACTAAAGTTTCTAAGGTCTATTAGTGCTTCATGACACTACACAACGGCCCCGTATTCTCCTCGATTCGCCACAAGGGATATCGTTACCAATAAATTTGTCACACTAACGTAGCCATCGCTTTAACCATATCAGTCTACACTGTACAATCTCCACGATCGTTGCTACTTACCTAATAATGTTCCCAGATCCGTGTAGAATATCTATACAAAACCCAAACATAACCCATAATGTAAAACATACAAGTCGAACAATGAAAGAATTTTTAAAGGTGATCTAATCTCTAAGGTAACCCCACTTTTAAGATTATCCCCAGCAGAGTCGCCAGTTATATAATACGGAGGGAGAACTTACTTAGGGGTTTTGCGTATTATCGCAATTGTTGCGGATAGCAAGAGTCGCTACTGACTTTTCTTTTATCCAATAAAGGAAAGGGTGAAAAGAAAAGGAAAGACCTTTTGAGAATTTTCTTGACTTCGGGGGGTAGGTTATAAAAAGGGAAGGTGTTAGCGCCCTTTTCATCTGTAGTTATCTACGGGCTCTTAGTTGCTAGCTCACTTTGAAATTCTTTGTAAATGTTTTTGGGTTTTGTGTAAGTTTGAAAATATTTTGAAAACACCTTTGTTGCGGCAAAATTTGAAATGATTCTCGTCTCTATAAGAATTTATACAAAGTGTTTGTTTTGAAAATAGTTCAAAGAGATGTTTGTTTTGAAGAATGTTTTGAAAGTGTGTGGTGTAAAAATGGTTTTGTTTGTGAGCAAGAAACTACGAGCATTC
Source organism: Vicia faba (assembly GCA_948472305.1). Classification (NCBI taxonomy): domain Eukaryota; kingdom Viridiplantae; phylum Streptophyta; class Magnoliopsida; order Fabales; family Fabaceae; genus Vicia; species Vicia faba. The sequence goes on along the minus strand of OX451739.1, from coordinate 1,016,237,550 downwards.
TACCTACTCAAAAATTATGTGTTCTTTTCCTTCTCCTTTAGATAGTGTTCTCTTACCATTAGTTAGTAAGCAACCATATCATTGGATGTAAAGGGACAGGCGTGGGTCGTCACACAGTCATAGAAGGCAATATTGTAGGATACCTTAGCAATTTATCATAAGAGACTAAGATCGTTTACAAAGACAACATCGAAGGGTCATCGAGGGACTACGATCTTCTAATCGAGGGTCTTTGCTAATGTATCCCACGTTCGAGGGACATGACTGTTTATCTTCCAAGGCAACAAGTGTGGGTTAACCCTAGAGGTGAAAGTGTGCAAAGTGTTTATTTTTTCATGCTTTTTGTCTTTGAATTAAGGTTTTATACTTTTTGATTTTATGTCTTGCCATACAAACCCTAATTACTAGCAATTATATTGAAAGTGATAAATTGCAGAAATTTAAAGTTCTACGCTATTATATCATTTAGGGGATGGGGATACAAGTCACAAATGGGGGATGAAAGCGATTAAAACCTAATTACTATTACAAATTGATATATTGCACAATTGTAAAATAATAATGAAAGGTAAATAAATGTATAAAGATGGAAAATGGGAAAGTATGATAAACCCTAAAAGTTTGAAGTATTTAAAGAAAGAATTTTGTTTGTTTTTGTTTGAGAAAAATGTTTAAAAAAGAAATGAAAAGAAATTAGAAGTTTAAACCCAATTCTATTTTTGTTTACAAATTGATTAAAATGAAAATAAAGTGTGATTTAAGTTAACCAATTTTATTTGTGAAAATAAATTTAATTAATGAATCTAGAATAATCTAAGTATTTAGAAAATCTTTTTGGAGTTTTATTTTAGTAAAGAAATATAATGTAAAACCTAGTTCCAATTAATTTACAAATTAATTAATGAAGTAAAACTAAGTGATTAAATCAAATTAATTTTTATTGGTGAAAAATTAGATTATTTAATGAGAAAAACCTAAATCTATTTTTTTATGATTTTTATCTTGATATAATAAACGATTTAACAAAAAACAATAAATTAAAAATAATAAAAAGAAAATGTTTGCGTCAGTGTGTAAAAAGAAATTAGAGGGTGAGAAAATAGAAAAATATCAGACCCAAAGCCATGAGCCCATCGCCTGTGATGATTCAGTGTGAAAGGCTTGTTGGAGGTTCACCATGGGGAGGCGCTGGATGCGCAAGATCTGACTTTTGATGAGATCAGATGGTTGGGAGTTGAGGTGCATCATGCGCGCCCCTTTCTTGTTTGTACTGGATCTGAAATGAGAAACAAAGAAAAATAAAAGGGTACTGTTGTACCCCAAAATTTGCCTTCTCATTTCTCAAAAGTTTTCTCACAAGATCTCTTATGGCTCAAGTTTGCAACACTAATACATCAATTTAGGTTTGGAATTGGCACAAGGGCAAAATGGTCAAAATGCATACTAAAAAAGTCAAACTTTGACTTTTGAATCAAAATCAAGTTTCAAGAATCACATTTCATCAAGACATGTTAGAATATGATGTTTGGTTCATTAAGAAAATCAAAAGTCAAAGTTACTTTGGAAAAGTCAAAATTCTAAACATTTAAGAAATTCTTCTAAGTGTTAAGAAAAGATGATAAGTTCATAACTTCTGGCCAGATTTTCATCATGATGCAAGCTGATTCATGAAGAACTTCTGACATAAGAGTTGTAGATCTCAATGAGATCTAAAACATTGCAGAACAGAACTTCTCCTAGAAATGTTGGCATTTCAAGTTATACATCCTTGAAGACACGTTCATGAAGCTAAAGGTACTTAGTAAATTCTGAGCATTTCCAAGTCAGAATTTGGTTAGAACTTTTGGGCCAATTCTCACGTAGGTACGATCAGAGTTTGCAAAAGTAATTCAAAGAGGGTTTACAAAGCATGTTACAAGCTTTCTAAAAAGTCTGAGAACTCCTTCAGATCATGCTGGAGCAGGGAGATTTAAAGATTGGAACTTGGACATTTGTTCTTAGTTTAAGTTACGTTTAGGCTGAACTTCTGATCCAATTTCAAGCTATGATGCATAATCTCATGTTACAGGTTTTCTGTTTTGATAAATCTCATCATCAATTAATACTCACACCCACTTTTGAGTCTTTATCCAAAGGATTTTCCCACGTATGGCATAGAAGTACCATTGTTGTCCTTGGAAAGTAAACTTTTGTACAAAGTTTATGTTGGGTCCATGCTTTACTTTTGCTTCTGAATGTACTTCTCCACAAATGATGCCTACAAAATTAGATTAGGCGAGGCTAAATCTACTAACCACTTTATTTGTGCCTTGAACCATGCTTGTATAAAGTTGCTTCAAAAACAAGTCAACTATCCATAACACATGATGGTTATACTCTTGACTTCTCCAAGCTTCTAAATCCTTTGCATATAAATTAAACTTCATTTGCAAATATTAAAGAGGTCGTAGAAGATTAGAAAAAGCCTTGAAACCTTTCTGAAAATTCCTAAGAACCTGAAACTCCAAACATAAACACAAAACCTGCTAGTTTTCTGATTTCTGCATTCAAACTCTAATTTGTCTTGTGCGTTTCTGGACCAAATCATCCATATAGTTCTAGAAATACACATAGAAACTTTCCCAACCTCTGTTTTCAAACTGTAAAACAGTATTCACCACTCTCTGTTTCAAAAAACTAGAATTTTGCACCTTGAATGCACCAGAACTTTCCCATCAGTCATAGCTCAAGCTTAAAGTTGCTTCAGCTTTCTGAGAACTTGAGGAAGCTGATCAAAACATCACAGCAACCTGAACCAGGCTCTAATTCACAGAACAATTTCTAGCAGCAAGGTAATTTTCTTCTAACATTTATTTAATTACTTAGGCATTGTTAGGCTTGCATTTCCAAGGATACAATGTAGACATCATGACTCTGATTCTGTACATGTTTATAGATTTCATTTATATGGTGTAAGTAGAGAGATTTTCAGATCATAACTTCTTGAGGAAATTAGGTTTCAGAATTAGAATTAGCCAAATTCATCCTTGCTTCTGATTTATAGTTCTGATGCTTTATATTTCTGAAACCATGACGAAATCTGCCACAACTGCCATGTTTGTATTTTTCATTTTTGTTGAGAAATAACTAAGTTGCAGATGCTCTGGCTGGCATGGAGAAGGAGATGAAGTTCATCATCAGAACTTACTTTGTGATACGTGTTTATGTTTTTGCTTCTAATACCAGATGTATAGCCACCCCAGTGGTAGAGAGCGTGCGCGTAAGGCATTAATGTTAAGGGTCCTGAGTTCTAGCCCCAACAACACCTTTTTATGTTTATTTCTTGACATTTTTCCCCGTTATTTGTCAAACGTTGATCCTGGACCAGAACTTCTAGATATTCACACCCAAGAGAATTCACACCTCACGGATCCATCATTAGAACTTCTAGCTTGCTAGTAACACCATAACTTCTAGGTTTCCAGTTGCATTAGAACTTATAGACTCTCTCAACAACCGGAACTTATGACTTTCCAATAACAACAAAACTTCTAGGTTCCCAGTTGCATCAGAACTTCTAGGATTTCCTTTGTATCCAACAATCTCAGAACTTTAGTGCACCCGGATCCAGAACTTCTGGCCTTCCCGACTTCTGCTAACATTTTTTTTTCTGATTTCGAGTGCACCAGAGTCAGAAATTCTGCTCCTTATTTCTATCCTTTCAGCAATATGCTGATTCTGATTCTTTTTTCCTCTTATTGTTTTTATCATTACTTTTATTTTTCATTAATCAAAAACACCAAAAAATACATTATATTCACATACTTTATTTTATTTCTTTTAAAAAAAATATTAAAATATTTTCTTAAGTAAATTTATTTTTTCTCTTAAAAAAACAAAACAAATCTATTTTATATTTCTTGTACATTATTTCAATATGGTTGTAATAGATAATTAGGACTTTAATTTCTTGCAATCCCCATTGGTAAATTTGTACACCCCATTTCCCAAGTGATTGTAATAGCATAGGATATTTACATTTTCGCACTTTATTGCTTACATATAAATGCTAGTAATTAGGATTTGTATGGGAAGATAAAATCAATGCTACTTATCTAATAATGTTCCCATATCCGGGTAGAGGAACTATACAAAACCCAAACATAACCCATAATGTAAAACATACAAGTCGAACAATGAAAGCATTTTTAAAGGTGATCTAATCTCTAAGGTAACCCCACTTTTAAGATTATCCCCAACAGAATCGCCAGTTCTATAATACGGTGGGAGAACTGACTTGGGGGTTTTGCATATTATCGCAATTGTTGCGGATAGCAAGAGTCTCCACCGACTTTTCTTTTATCTAATAAAGGAAATGGTGAAAAGAACAGGAAAGACCTTTTGAGAATTTTCTTGACTTCGGGGGGTAGGTTATGAAAAGGGAAGGTGTTAGCGCCCTTTTCATCTACAGTTATCTACGGGCTCTTAGTTGCTAGCTCACTTTGAAATGCTTTGTAAATATTTTTGGGTTTTGTTTAAGTTTGAAAATATTTTGAAAACTCCTTTGTTGCGGAAAACTTTGAAATGATTCTTGTCTATATAAGAATTTATACAAAGTGTTGGTTTTAAAAATAGTTCAAAGAGATGTTTGATTTGAAGAATGTTTTGAAAGTGTGAGGTGTAAAAATGGTTTTGTTTGTGAGCAAGCAACTACGAACATTCTACCTACTCAAAAATTCTTTGTTCTTTTCCTCCTCCTTTAGATAGTGTTATCTTACCATTAGTTAGTAAGCAACCATATCATTGGATGTCAAGGGACAGGCGTGGGTCATCGCACAGTCATAGAAGGCAATATTGTAGGATATCTTAGCAATTTATCATAAGAGACTAAGATTGTTTATGAAGGCAACATCGAAGGGTCATCGAGGGACTACGATCTTGTAATCGAGGGTCTTTGCTAATGTATCCCACGTTCGAGGGACATGATTGTTTATCTTCCAAGGCAACAAGTGTGGGTTAACCCTAGAGGTGCAAGTGTGCAAAGTGTTTATTTTTTCATGCTTTTTATCTTTGAATTAAGGTTTTATACTTGTTGATTTTATGTCTTGCCATACAAATCCTAATTACTAGCAATTATATTGAAAGCGATAAATTGCAGAAATTTAAAGTTCTACGCTATTATATCATTTAGGGGATGGGGATACAAGTCACAAATGGGGGATGAAAACGATTAAAACCTAATTACTATTACAAATTGATATATTGCACAATTGTAAAATAATAATGAAAGGTAACTAAATGTATAAAGATGGAAAAGGGCAAAGTATGATAAACCCTAAAAGTTTGAAGTATTTTAATAAAGAATTTTGTTTGTTTTTGTTTGAGAAAAATGTTTAAAAAATAAATGAAAAGAAATTAGAAGTTTAAACTTGGTTCTATTTTTGTTTACAAATTGATTAAAATGAAAATAAAGTGTGATTTAAGTTAACCAATTTTATTTGTGAAAATAAATTTAATTAATGAATCTATAATAATCTAAGTATTTAGAAAATCTTTTTGGAGTTTTATTTTAGTAAAGAAATATAATGTAAAACCTAGTTCCAATTAATTTACAAATTAATTAATGAAGTAAAACTAAGTGATTAAATCAAATTAATTTTTATTGGTGAAAAATTAGATTATTTAATGAGAAAAACCTAAATCTATTTTTTTATGATTTTTATCTTGATAAAATAAACGATTAAACAAAAAACAATAAATTAAAAATAATAAAAAGAAAATGTTTGGGTCAGTGTGTAAAAAGAAATTGGAGGGTGAGAAAATAGCAAAATCTCAGACCCAAAACCGTGAGCCCAACGCCTGTGATGATTCAGTGTGAAAGGCTTGTTGGAGGTTCACCATAGGGAGGCGCTGGATGCGCAGGACCTGACTTTGGATGAGATCAGATGGTTGGGAGTTGAGGTGCATCATGCGTGCCCCTTCCTTGTTTGTACTGGATCTGAAGAAACAAAGAAAAATAAAAGGGTATTGTTGTACCCCAAAATTTTCCCTCTCATTTCCCAAAAAAATTCTTACAAGATCTCCTATGGCTCAAGTTTGCAACACTAATACATCAATTTAGGTTTGGAATTGGCACAAGGGCAAAATGGTCAAAATGCACACTAAAAAGTCAAACTTTGACTTTTGAATCAAAATTAAGTTTCAAGAATCACATTTCATCAAGACTTGTTAGAATATGAAGTTTGGTCCATTAAATCAAAAGTCAAAATTACTTTGGAAAAGTCAAAATTCTAAACATTTAAGAAATTTTTCTAAGTGTTAAGAAAAGATGATAAGTTCAGAACTTCTGGCCAAATTTTCATCATGATGCAAGTTGATTCAGGAAGAACTTCTGACACAAGAGTTGTAGATCTCAATGAGATCTAAAACATTGTAGAACAGAACTTCACCTAGAAATGTTGGAATTTCAAGTTATACATCCTTGAAGATACGTTCATGAAGCTAAAGGTACTTAGTAAATTCTAAGCATTTCCATGTCAGAATTTGGTCATAACTTTTGGGTCAATTCTCACGTAGGTACTGTTGTACCCCAAAATTTGCCCTCGCATTTTTCCTAAGAAATCTCAGCTTCAAGCATTTCCTGACCTTTCAAACTGGCTCAAGAATCGGACAAACGGACTTTTCTTGACAGTCAAGCAAAATTAGGGTTTTTACTGATTTTCAGAGCTCTGGATTGTTTCATACAGTTGGCTTAGGGTTTGGATGATTTTTGGTTCAATTTTGATCAGGCGAGCGTTATTTGGCATTTAATCAGGAGTTAAGGTTTTATGGGCATATTCTCAGAAGAATTTAAATTCCACAGCACTTTGCAGTTTATCCCGAGATTCGGGTTAAAATTCGCGTTATCTTGATTTAATCAGTAAAAGAGACAGTGGTTTGAATTCAGTTTGTTTTGTTTGAGCCAGTCAAAGAAGGTGTGCAGTTTGGATTTACAGTACTTGGAAAGAATCAGTGAAAAAGAGGATTGCGTCTGATCAGTTTTTGTGTTTGACTGTGCGTTGCTTTGAATGATGGAAACGCCGAATTCATTTATTTTGATCAACAAGGTTTAGTTGATTATTTATGGTTCTGAGAATTAAATATTTGAAATTTAAACTTTCATTTTATTTAATTTAAGGAACTATAAATAACAAGTAAACAATTAAAGAAAAGGAATTGAAAAGATTAATTGAATCAATGGAATTTTTATTTCATATTTAATAAGTTGTTACAATTATTATTTGGATACAAGTATTAATTACGAAGTATTTAAAATAATAATAGTGTACAAAAATAAAATTGAAAATACTTGCTTCTTTTTATTTATTTACTCTTTTATTTAAAATATATTTTGTACATATTATACATTTTTTTATCATATAGTTAAAATATCTTTTTTAAGTATACATTTGTACATAACAATTAAGAATACACTTTTTTTTATCCATAATTCAATTTTTTTGACACTTAATACATTTTATACATAATCTAATTAAAACTTGAACATACGATTTAATTAAAACATTTTTCTATTGTACATATCTAAATACAAAAATACAAGACTAAGTAAACATTTATCTAGGTCAAAAACCCTAATACGCATCAATCTCACATTTCGCACTTGTAAATAATTACACATACTCATATACATGTACACTTACACAAATACATTCACATTGCCCTATACACATTTGTTTATCTTATATTTATATATTCGATATTTACATTTGATCGCACATTCGATTTGGTTGTAACTTTTTGGATACCATAAGTCTCATCCCCTTTTGTACATTTATACCCCCACTCCCGGATACTATTTTGTAATAGCGTAGATTTTACATTCCGCAATTTACCGCTTTCAATTATACCATGGTTAGACCTAGGGTTTGTATGTACATAAAATCAAACGCTAGATAACCTAATACAAGACAAATACATGTAATCAATACACAATCACACTTGCACCCTCTAGGGTAATCCCGCATGTTGCCTTCCAAAATGGGCCATGCTTGCACGTCGAGTATCTTTGGCAAAATAAAAATCAAAATGATCATAAGTCCCTCAAAGTGTTGCCTAAACGGAATGATTATAGTCCCTTCAAAGCAAATTGCCAAAGACACTTGGCACCATTGCATTCATGGTCCATACGATGACCCACGCCCGTCCCGAATAAACTTCCTAAACGCAAGATTGTCTACCAATTTCAATGGTAGAACAAAATTGTTAAAAGGGGTTAAAACATAACAAAAAACCTTTGAGTACAATAGGGTAGACAAAACTCTTAGTTACTTGAGATCAAACTTGCAAAAACACTTGCCTTCTTTTCAAAAAATCACCATCCACAACACTTTCATACAAACTCTCAAAAACATTTGAAACATCTTTTCGAAAAGATCCACACTTTTGTAAAACACTCAATCACGAGTCAAATACATTAGTTGCCTAAGATAAGGCATCTTTTTCCAAAACATTTTCAAAAAGCACCCACACACACACCATTTTCAAAGCAATCGAAAAACAAGGCAAGTGATCTAAAAAACCAAGTAACTAAGAGCCCATGGATAACCATGGATGAAAAGGGTGCTAATACCTTCCCTTTTCATAATCTACCCCCCGAACCCACGAAATATCTCAAAAGGTTTTTGCTGTGCTTTTTTAACCTTTCCTTTAGGATAAAATAAAAAGTCGGTGGCGACTCTTGCTCAACCGCACAAGTGCGAATACGAACGCAAAACACTAGTCAGTTCTCCCACCGTATCACAGAACTGGCGACTCTGCTGGGGACTATTTTTTGAAGTGGGGTTACCTTAGGGTTTAGATCACCTTTACTTTCAATTGATTGCTTTGTTTGCTTTACATTTGTGGGCTTTGTATCGGAGTTTTATAGATCCTAACCCGGATCTGGGGAAACCCTTTTAGGTAGCATAATCTGTGAGGGACCTGTCCGGCGTATACTGACATGGGTGAAGCAGTGGCTACGTTGGTGTGGCGTCTTGGTCTGTACCGATATCCCTCGTGTAAGACGGGGAGAATATGGGTCTTCCAAGGAGTCATTAAGCACCAACCGACCTTAGAACCTTAAATTGACCAACTTGGCCATTAGAACAGTAGCAGTATGCTACACTCATTGAGGCTAAACTCTCGAGATGGTTCCGGCCGCGAGAAAAGGTTGCGATGCTGGAGTTATGACCGATTGAGGGTAGCCAATGATATGAGATCCTCTAGAACCCGGTTACTTTTGATAAGACAGGTTTTAACCAACAAACTGAAAGAGGGTAGTACCTGAACCTCATGCAGGCCTAAACCTAAGGCCTTGTGTGCTTTGTGTGAATATGTTTGCCTGTATATACACTTGCCTGCTTTTCGCATACATGGACATAACATCATGACATCATACCATAGAATTTTCAATAACCATTTCAAGGATCTCGAGGGTTCTGTTGATGCAGGGTTACGTTGAACCAGACATCTATCAAGGGGAAAGGGGGTTTCTCCTCTAACCAATCCAGTCAAAGTTCAAAGAACAACAACTTGAATCAGTGGCTATGACCCACTTGACATGGTGAGCTTGATTCTAGTGGAAAGACATCCACCGATACAAAGTTCTCCAAACAAAAGATCAAGAACAACAACTTGAATCAGTGGCTATGACCCACTCAACATGATGAGCTTGATTCTCGTGGAAGGACGTCCATCGGTGCAGAGATCTCCAACCCAAGAGCAAAGTTCAACCTCTAACATTTTTCTTGTGTTTACCCCAAGAGATCCTTGAAAGCATGCATCCACATATCATGCATTGCATTTTGACAATCTTTCCTTTTTCAGGTTTCCTTACTCTCCTGGTGTTTATTTCAGCAAAAGATGGCTCTAGAAAGGTCTGTCAAAGACATCCAAGACCAGACTGCTCAGCTGCAGGAGATGTTCCTGAACTTGTCTCTGGGGCAAGAAGAGATGAAAGTTCTCCTCACCAAGGGTTTGGGGAATTCCAACAATGCCAGGAGTGATCAGATTGCGGAGCTGCAGTTTGATCTGACAACACTGAGGACCCAAATGATGGGACAGTTGGTGGGCCAGATGGCTCTCATCCAAGACTTATCTCAAAGGCAAGAGGAACTCAGAGTTCTTGTCCGCCAACTGCTTCCAAACAACCAACTGGGGCAAACATCTGAGGTTGAAGAGTAAGTCACCGCTCAGCCTCCATCCACTCAAGAAGACAAGGGGAAAGCTCCTCTGCTAGCTTCAGGGTCACAAACCCATCAACAACCTCGCCAGCGTCAACGGGGCAATCGGCGTAAACAAGAAAAGTCGGGAAGACAGTTTACGGAGACTGAAATACCATCATTCTTCATACTGAAGCGCCTGTTGGAGGTCAATTTGCTTACCGTAAAGGATCCTCCTCAGAAGCCCAATATCTCCTCTCCTCACTTTAATCCCGACGCATTCTGTGTTTACCATTCCTACAGCCCGGGACACGGCACCAACGACTGTTGGGCCTTGAAGAACAAGATTCAAGATCTGATTGACATTGGGGCGCTGGAATTCATGCCAGACGGCGAGATGAAAATCTTCCGTTAAAGGGTTCTCCACCTGAAGTGACGAGGCTCAAGCTGAAAGACCTTTGCTTCTTTTTGAACTTTCAAAGTTGTAATTTCTTGTGCTGTCAAACAATTATCTGTTGATGTTAAACTCTGTTTTCATTAATGCATTGCATATGTTTGTCTTGAATTCATCCATTCGTTTCACTACTCTTATGCTTTTCTTTATGATATTTGACTCTTGATAAAAAGCTGTAAGCCTTTAGAGGGAGGATGACGAAACAATACCATGATCTTATACAGTATGCTTTTGAACAGACCTTGCTGATGATGTATAGGCATTTCTTTCAATTCCCAAACACTGGAGTTATAAGGAAGTTAATCCCTAGTCAACCCCTTCGAGCCAAAGAAGTAGGAGTTTCCTGTTCTGATACGATCAAAACCTTTGATATAAACCTGGGGCAGGGTAGTCTCTCAGTTAATTCAAAAGAAAGTGCGCATTGAAGTCGCAAACTCTCAGTTCGTAACACAACGAACGACATCGAAAAAGAAAGTATTCCCTTGGAATCAAAAAGACAAGGGTGGTTCCCTATCACATAGACAGTCAATCTCTCAAAAGAGAAAAGTCCACCAAGCCAAAACCTATAAAGGAGGCTTGAGAAAGCTGGGGCATCCCGCTGACAGTAATCCCGGAAAACGGTAATAGTCAGGCAAAAGTTAGGGATAACAAATCAAAATCAAAATAGTGAGGTCATTACAAAATCCTCAACAACATGAAAAGTGTTGGAAAAGAAAAAGGAGATGATGACTGTCTCCCCAAATTCAAACTGGTGAACCATCGCCCAAAAGTCGTTCCAAACTCAAAACAGAGTGTGACGCACAATTAACTGAGCTTAGGTTGAAGAACATCACGAAGAGCGGGTGGGTACAAATATACTTTGAGCCTTTATCCTTTGTTTCTTAAACCGTGAACCAGGCCATGTTACAACCCTTCAAAAGTCCTAATTGAAGCATGGGTTAGTTCGAAAGCATACTGTTACAAAAGGTATCCTGACTCCTGTAGGGATTTGCTCTAAATCTTGTGTTAACTTGTCTTATGAAAAGTTTTCTGCTAAAAACGCATTTTTCAAAACGAAAAAAATTTCGAGACAAACATAAACTTTGCATTGCTTGAATATCACTGTCTGCATTTGACCCTTTTGTTTGACAGCGAAGAAATTCATACCACGAATGTTCGGAGGAACGAAAACTCTCTCGGTAAGTCAAAATCACTTCAAGAGGATAACACTTCCATCAAATCTCCTATCAACAAGGGGCATGACGTGTCACAATCCAATTAATCTGGGGCAGTCCAGTCAAGGTCCAACAGATCTTTCAAAGTTCAGTAACCTGGGGCAGTCCAGTCAAGGTCCAACAGATCTTTCAAAGTTCAGTAACCTGGGGCAGTCCAGTCAAGATTTCAAGAAATCTCTCAATATGCAGAGTAATCTGATTCAAGATTCCTTCACCACTTGGGGCATTCGAATGTCAAAAGTGTTCAAAAAATCAGCTACATTATTTCCAGACTCGATTCCTGTATCTAGCCAGGGCACGTCTGAAGAGTTTGAAGATTCGATTCCTGTATCCAGCCAGGGCATATCTATCAACTATTACATCTCCAGATTCGATTCCTGTATCCAGCCAGGGCATATCTGTGGACAACATTTCCAGATTCGATTCCTGTATCCAGCCAGGGCATATCTGTTGACGACCATTTCCAGACTCGATTCCTGTATCTAGCCAGGGCACGTCTGAAGAGTTTGAAGATTCGGTTCCTGTATCCAGCCAGGGCATATCTATCAACTATCACATTTCCAGATTCGATTCCTGTATCTAGCCAGGGCACGTCTGAAGAGTTCGAAGATTCGATTCCTGTATCCAGCCAGGGCATATCTGTCAACTATCACATTTCCAGACTCGACTCCTGTATCCAGCCAGGGCATATCTGTTAATCATATTTCCAGACTCGATTCCTGTATCTAGCCAGGGCACGTCTGAAGAGTTCGAAGATTCGATTCCTGTATCCAGCCAGGGCATATCTGTCAACTATCACATTTCCAGACTCGACTCCTGTATCCAGCCAGGGCATATCTGTTAATCATATTTCCAGACTCGATTCCTGTATCTAGCCAGGGCACGTCTGAAGAGTTCGAAGATTCGATTCCTGTATCCAGCCAGGGCATATCTGTCAACTATCACATTTCCAGACTCGACTCCTGTATCCAGCCAGGGCATATCTGTTAATCATATTTCCAGACTCGATTCCTGTATCTAGCCAGGGCACGTCTGAAGAGTTCGAAGATTCGATTCCTGTATCCAGCCAGGGTATATCTGTTGACGACTATTTCCAGATTCGACTCCTGTATTTAGCCAGGGCACGTCTGAAGAGTTTGAAGATTCGATTCCTGTATCCAGCCAGGGCATATCTATCATCTATCACCTTTCCAGACTCGATTCCTGTATCTAGCTAGGGCACGTCTGAAGAGTTCGAGGATTCGATTCCTGTATCCAGCCAGGGCATATCTGTTGACGACTATTTCCAGATTCGATTCCTGTATCCAGCCAGGGCATATCTGTTGACGACCATTTCCAGACTCGATTCCTGTATCTAGCCAGGGCACGTCTGAAGAGTTTGAAGATTCGGTTCCTGTATCCAGCCAGGGCATATCTATCAACTATTACATTTCCAGATTCGATTCCTGTATCCAGCCAGGGCATATCTATCAACTATTACATTTCCAGATTCGACTCCTGTATCCAGCCAGGGCATATCTGTTGATTACATTTCCAGACTCGATTCCTGTATCTAGCCAGGGCACGTCTGAAGAGTTCGAGGATTCGATTCCTGTATCCAGCCAGGGCATATCTGTTGACGACTATTTCCAGATTCGACTCCTGTATCCAGCCAGGGCATGTCTGAAGAATTCCAGATCAACACCTGTAACAACCCAGGAAATATCTATGAACGGCCTATTGTAGACCAACACCTGTAATAAGCCAGGAATTTATCTACATCACCACTTGGGGCATTCGAATGTCAAAAGTGTTCAAAACCGATGCAGTTTTACACAAGCTCATCATCAGGAAGCCCTACACCGGTTCCTCTTCAAGACTTCTGAAACAAGTTTACGGATTCTTCCCAACAACGGATGTCAATCTACCAACTTGTTCAGACTCTTCTCAACCTTTGAAATTAGTTTACGGACGCTCCCCAACAACGGATGCGGCTCTATTGCTGATTCAACTTCAAGATTTCTGAAAATAGTTCACGGGTTCTCCAAGTAAACGGATGTTAACCTATCGCTTGTTCAGATTCTTCTCAAGCTAACCACCACGGAAGATCGCGCTCGCCAAAATTCTTCCTATCCCCAACGGAGTTCATCAAAATTCCCCAGCAGTAACTTATCTTTGCAAATCCCCAGCAAAGCTAAAACTTCAGTTTATCAATCCCTAGCGGAGCCAGACCATTGAACCTTCTCCCCACAGAGTTTTGGGAAGGCAAACCTTGAGTTCCCCAGTGAAGTCTCCAGAGTTACTTCCCATCAAGCCGAAGATTCTCAATCTGACCTCCCCCAGCATGAGTCTACTAGTTTGGAACCCCCCAGTAGAGGTCATCGGGAATTCTCTTTCCCAGCAGCAGCCAAGGATTTATTTTCCCCGGCAGCAGTCAAGATGCTTTTATCTTCAGCCATCTCGGATTCATGTATCCTCGGCAAGATTAGCTCATCAGCTCACATGCGCATCCATCACATTCATAAATATTGATGTCACGTACATTGCATCATGCATCATAACATTGCATACAACTAACCCTTTGCCTTTTTAGGAAAGATCAGTCGACAGACACAGATCAACTCCCAAGATTCATCCAGAGATAGTTCAGATGTGACCCGGACACGGCGACATTCTGATACTTATTCCAGATCCATCCAGACGCATTATCGAGAAACCCTACACCGGTTCCTCTTCAACTTCAAAACTTCTGAAAACAGTTTACAGATTCTTCCCAACAACGGATGTCAATCTACCAACTGATTCAGACTCTTCTCAACTTTTGAAGACAGTTTACAGATTCTTCCCTACAACGGATGTCAATCTACCAACTGATTCAGACTCTTCTCAATTTTTGAAAATAGTTTACGGACATGTCCCAACAACGGATACTGCTTTATTGCTTGTTCAATCTCAGATAGTTTACAGATTCTCCAGACATGGACGTCAATCTGTTGCTTGTTCAGACCCCTAATTCAGAGATGTTCCAAAACATGGATGCCCTTCTGATACTTGTCCACTCACCATTGACATACATTTCAACATGTCCAGGTGGCATCTATAAGCCCATCCTCCTACCAGCAGTCGCCGAATGGCATCTGTAAGCCCATTCTCAGATGGCATCTCTAAGCCCATCCCCCGACAAAATTCTCTCGCACCAGATGGCATCTTTAAGCCCATCACCAAATGGCATCTTTAAGCCCATTCACATCTACCATCACATCGCCGAGTGCAAATTTTCTGGGCACTTTAGTGTCCAATCTTCTTTTACCTTCAAGTCGCGAAAGGCAAACTTGCCAATCTAACTCTTCAGGTCCAAGAAGATTGAACAGGGGCAACTGTTGTACCCCAAAATTTGCCCTCGCATTTTTCCTAAGAAATCTCAGCTTCAAGCATTTCCTGACCTTTCAAACTGGCTCAAGAATCGGACAAACGGACTTTTCTTGACAGTCAAGCAAAATTAGGGTTTTTACTGATTTTCAGAGCTCTGGATTGTTTCATACAGTTGGCTTAGGGTTTGGATGATTTTTGGTTCAATTTTGATCAGGCGAGCGTTATTTGGCATTTAATCAGGAGTTAAGGTTTTATGGGCATATTCTCAGAAGAATTTAAATTCCACAGCACTTTGCAGTTTATTCCGAGATTCGGGTTAAAATTCGCGTTATCTTGATTTAATCAGTAAAAGAGACAGTGGTTTGAATTCAGTTTGTTTTGTTTGAGCCAGTCAAAGAAGGTGTGCAGTTTGGATTTACAGTACTTGGAAAGAATCAGTGAAAAAGAGGATTGCGTCTGATCAGTTTTTGTGTTCGACTGTGCGTTGCTTTGAATGATGGAAACGCCGAATTCATTTATTTTGATCAACAAGGTTTAGTTGATTATTTATGGTTCTGAGAATTAAATATTTGAAATTTAAACTTTCATTTTATTTAATTTAAGGAAATATAAATAACAAGTAAACAATTAAAGAAAAGGAATTGAAAAGATTAATTGAATCAATGGAATTTTTATTTCATATTTAATAAGTTGTTACAATTATTATTTGGATACAAGTATTAATTACGAAGTATTTAAAATAATAATAGTGTACAAAAATAAAATTGAAAATACTTGCTTCTTTTTATTTATTTACTCTTTTATTTAAAATATATTTTGTACATATTATACATTTTTTTATCATATAGTTAAAATATCTTTTTTAAGTATACATTTGTACATAACAATTAAGAATACACTTCTTTTTATCCATAATTCAATTTTTTTGACACTTAATACATTTTATACATAATCTAATTAAAACTTGAACATACGATTTAATTAAAACATTTTTCTATTGTACATATCTAAATACAAAAATACAAGACTAAGTAAACATTTATCTAGGTCAAAAACCCTAATACGCTTCAATCTCACATTTCGCACTTATAAATAATTACACATACTCATATACATGTACACTTACACAAATACATTCACATTGCCCTATACACATTTGTTTATCTTATATTTGTATATTCGATATTTACATTTGATCGCACATTCGATTTGGTTGTAACTTTTTGGATACCATAAGTCTCATCCCCTTTTGTACATTTATACCCCCACTCCCGGATACTATTTTGTAATAGCGTAGATTTTACATTCCGCAATTTACCGCTTTCAATTATACCATGGTTAGACCTAGGGTTTGTATGTACATAAAATTAAACGCTAGATAACCTAATACAAGACAAATACATGTAATCAATACACAATCACACTTGCACCCTCTAGGGTAATCCCGCATGTTGCCTTCCAAAATGGGCCATGCTTGCACGTCGAGTATCTTTGGCAAAATAAAAATCAAAATGATCATAAGTCCCTCAAAGTGTTGCCTAAACGGAATGATCATATTCCCTTCAAAGCAAATTGCCAAAGACACTTGGCACCATTGCATTCATGGTCCATACGATGACCCACGCCCGTCCCGAATAAACTTCCTAAACGCAAGATTGTCTACCAATTTCAATGGTAGAACAAAATTGTTAAAAGGGGTTAAAACATAACAAAAAACCTTTGAGTACAATAGGGTAGACAAAACTCTTAGTTACTTGAGATCAAACTTGCAAAAACACTTGCCTTCTTTTCAAAAAATCACCATCCACAACACTTTCATACAAACTCTCAAAAACATTTGAAACATCTTTTCGAAAAGATCCACACTTTTGTAAAACACTCAATCACGAGTCAAATACATTAGTTGCCTAAGATAAGGCATCTTTTTCCAAAACATTTTCAAAAAGCACCCACACACACACCATTTTCAAAGCAATCGAAAAACAAGGCTAGTGATCTAAAAAACCAAGTAACTAAGAGCCCATGGATAACCATGGATGAAAAGGGTGCTAATACCTTCCCTTTTCATAATCTACCCCCCGAACCCACGAAATATCTAAAAAGGTTTTTGCTGTGCTTTTTTAACCTTTCCTTTAGGATAAAATAAAAAGTCGGTGGCGACTCTTGCTCAACCGCACAAGTGCGAATACGAACGCAAAACACTAGTCAGTTCTCCCACCGTATCACAGGTACGATAAAAGTTTTCAAAAGTAATTCAAAGAGGTTTTACAAAGCATGTTACAAGCTTTCTGAAAAGTATGAGAACTCCTTCAGATCATGCTGGAGCAGGGAGATTTAAAGATCAGAACTTGGACATTTGTTCTCAATTTAAGTTACGTTTAGGCTGAACTTCTGATCCAATTTCAAGCTATGTGCATAATCTCATGTTGCAGGTTTTCTGTTTTGATAAATCTCATCATCAATTAATGTTCACACCCACTTTTGAGTCTTTATCCAAAGGATTTTCCCACGTGTGGCATAGAAGTACCATTGTTTTCCTTGGAAAGTAAACTTTTGTACCAAGTTTATGTTGGGCCCATGCTTTACTTTTGCTTCTGAATGTACTTCTCCATAAATGATGCCTACAAAATCAGATTAGGTGCGGCTAAAGTTATTAACCACTTTATTTGTGCCTTGAACCATGCTTGTCTAAAGTTGCTTCGAAAACAAGTCAACTATCCATAACACATGATGGCTGTACTCTTGACTTCCCCAAAATTCTAAATCCTTTTCCTATAAATTAAACTTCATTTGCAACTGTTAAAGAGGTCAGAGAAGATTAGAAAAAGCCTTGAAACCTTGCTGAAAATTCCCAAGAACCTGAAACTGCAAACATAAACACAAAACCTGCTAATTTTCTGATTTCTGCATTCAAACTCTAATTTTTCTTGTGCGTTTCTGGACCAAATCATCCATATAGTTCTAGATATACACATAGAATTTTTCCCAACCTCTGTTTTCAAACTGTAAAACAGTATTCACCATTCTCTATTTCAAAAAAATAGAATTTTGCACCTTGAATGCACCAGAACTTTCCCATAAGTCATAGCTCAAGCTAAGAGCTGCTTCAGCTTTCTGAGAACTTGAGGAAGCTGATCAAAACATCACAGCAACCTGAACTAGGATCTAATTCACAGAATAATTTCTAGCAGCAAGTTAAGTTTCTTCTGACATTTATTTAATTACTTAGGCATTGTTAGGCTTGCATTTCTAAAGATACAATGTAGACAACATGACTCTGATTCTGTACATGTTTATAGATTTCATTTATATGGTCTAAGTAGAGAGAATTTCATATCAGAACTTCTTGAGGAAATTAGGTTTCAGAATTAGAATTAGCCAAATTCATGCTTGCTTCTGATTTATAGTTCTGATGCTTTATATTTCTGAAACCATGATGAAATCTGCCATAACTGCCATGTTTGCATTTTTCATTTTTGTTGAGAAATAACTAAGTTGTAGATGATCTGGCTGGCATGGAGAAGGAGATGAAGTTCATCATCAGAACTTACTTTGTGATACATGTTTATGTTTTTGCTTCTAATACCGGATGTATAGCCACCTCAGTGGTAGAGAGCGTGCGCGTAAGGCATTAATGTTAAGGGTCCTGAGTTCTAGCCCCAGCAACACCTTTTTATGTTTATTTCTTGACATTTTTCCCCGTTATTTGTTAAACGTTGATCCTGGACTAAAACTTCTAGATATTCACACCCAACAGCATTGACACCTCACGGATCCATCATCAGAACTTCTAGGTTTCCAGGTGCATTAGAACTTATAGACTCTCTCAACAACCGGAACTTATGACTTTCCAATAACAGCAGAACTTCTAGGTTCCAAGTTGCATCAGAACTTCTAGGATTTCCTTTGTATCCAGCAATCTCAGAACTTTAGTGCGCCCAGATCTAGAACTTATGGCCTTCCCGACTTCTGCTAACATTTTCTTTCTGATTTGCAATGCACCAGAGTCAGAAATTCTGCTCCTTATTTCTATCCTTTCAGCAATGTTCTGATTCTGATTCTCTTTTCCTCTTATTATTTTTATCATTGCTTTTATTTTCATTAATCAAAAACACCAAAAAATACTTTATATTCACATACTTTATTTTATTTCTTTTAAAACAAAAAAAGATTAAAAATATTTTCTTAAGTAAATTTATTTTTTCTCTTAACAAAAACAAAACAAGTCTATTTTACATTTCTTGTACATTATTTCAATATGGTTGTAATAGATAATTAGGACTTTAATTTCTTGCAATCCCCATTTGTAAATTTGTACACCCCATTCCCCAAGTGATTGTAATAGCATAGGATATTTACATTTTTGCACTTTATTGCTTACATATAAATGCTAGTAATTAGGATTTGTATGGGAAGATAAAATCAATGCTTAGAAAGACCTAATGCAAGATAAACCAAGCATGAAATACAAACACTATTCACACATGCACCCCTAGGGTTAACTCCACTTGTTGCCTTATAAAAATGGTCATGTTATGCATGTGAGACGTCTTATCAAAAACAATCAAAATACAAGATCATAGTCCCTCGATGACGCTTCGAATGTTGCCTTACAAATGATCTTAGTCCCACAAGAGAAATGCTAAGATATCTCACAACATTGCTATCATGATTATACGATGACCCACGCCTCTCCCTTTACATCCAATGGTGGGGTTTCTTACCAAACCAGTGGTAAGAAAGCAACATCTAAAGTAGGAGAAGAACAAAAGACTTTTGAGTAGGTAGGAACGTTCTTAGTTGCTTGCTCATTTTTAAAACAAACATCTTTTCAAATACACCAAACACTTACAAAACATGAAATATTTTCAAAAGTCCAACACTTTGTATACATTCTTATAGAAACGAGAATCATTACAAAGTTTTCCTAAACGAAGGCGCTTTTCAAAAATACTTTCAAAACCCACCACAAAGATCCCATAGATAACTATGGATGAAAATGGTGCTAACACCTTCCCTTTTCATTATCTACCCCCCGAACTCAAGAAAATAAATCTCAAAGGTCTTTCCTGTTCTTTTCCCCCTTTCATTTATTGGATAAAAGAAAAGTTGGTGGCGACTCTTGCTATCCGCAATAATTACGATCAAACACAAAACATCCCAAGTCAATTCTCCCACCGTGTTACAGAACTGGCGACTCTGCTGGGGAAATTTAAAAGTGGGGTTACCTTAGGGCTAGATCACCTTGCTTTTCTTTGTTTGACTTATTTGCTTTACATTTTGGTTCCTTGTTTGGGCTTGTTTTGATTACCTACCAGGATCTAGGACACCTTTTAGGTAAGTAGCAATAAGTTTTGGAAACTGTGCAGGGTATACCAACATGGTCTAAGCAATAGCTACATTAGTGTGACACATTTATTGGTATCGGTAGCCCTTGAGTAGTCAAGGAGAATACGGGGCCGATGTGTGGTGTCATGAAGCACTAACTGACTTTAGAACCCTTATTTGACCAACTTGGCCATTAGGAAGTAGTGAGGTAGCCGGCTTTGTTGCAATCTGAAGTTGGTTGATACACGATACTACGCTCATTGAGATCGGACTTTCGGGATATTTTGGTCGCCATTAAAGAGGCTTGTGTTGAAACAATTGCCGATGAAGAAAGATCAGTGATATTGAGATCCCCTAGAACCCGGTTACTATTTCTTGGACAGGTTGAGCCAACTAAACTTCAAGAGGGTACTTACCTATAAACTTCATGCAAGCCTAAACCTAAGGACTTGTTTGCTTTATGTGTATATGCTTACTTGTATATAACATCATAACATCATACCATTGCATTTCGCGCTAACCATTTCAAGGATTTTTGGGATTTATCTTTGTTCTGTTTTGTAGGACATGGCATCCACCCGCTGGAATACTATCCAAGACAATCTCGTAAGAATTCCTTCTCAACTCAAAGAGTTAGCATTGAGGGTTCCTGAGAGTTCTTCATTCACCGAAATACATGGTCGACTCTTAAACTTGGTTACCTCAAGAATTGATGAAGACATGATGAAGGTGCTTTTTCAGTTCTTCGACCCTTTGCACCATTGCTTTACCTTTCCCGATTACCAGCTTGTACCTACTATGGAAGAATTATCTCAACTCTTGAGGATTCCTATTCTCAATCAACTACCTTTCAACGATATTGAAAGAGAGCCAAGTCCTGAAGAGGCTGCCCAAGCACTACACTTGCAACAATCCGACGTCACAACTAATTGGGAGACAAGAAGCAGTGTCAAAGGGTTCCTAGCCAAGTTCCTGGCCAACTTATAGATGTAAATGCTGTCAAAATCTTCATGTCTCGCAATTCGGTGCCTACTTTGTTAGGAGATATCCTACATTCTCTTCACTCTCGCACCATGAGAAAAAGAGGAACCCTCATGTGTTGCACTCCTCTATTGGCTAGATGGTTTATTTGCATTTCCCCTGATCCGTGTTGAAGAATGACAAAAATTTAAGGTGGTCCCATAGGTTGATGTCACTCAGACATTCAGATATTCACTGGTGTTCTCGATCCTTGGAGAACATTACTATTATTGATCATTGTGGGGAATTCCCTAATGTCCCTTTTATTTGCATTAGGGGAGGGATCACTTACAACCATTTCTTAGCTTTACAACAGTTTGGGTATGCCCGAAGAGATGGTCCTCATGATATGCTCATCCAAGGAGTGGTATTCAACTACGAAAGCGACGATCAAGGCTACCGTCAGAGGTTCGTGCAAGCTTGGAGAATGGTAAACAAAGTGGATAGTAAGACGCTGGGACACATGAATTATATTCCCCTTGAGCCTTAACTTAGGTGGGTACGAGCTCGTGCTCAAACTCTCGTAATGCCTTACCCCTCCATCCTGCCTGTTATCGTGGAGCCTATTGCTGAAGAAGATATCCTGTGCACTGTCATCTATCCCAACATTCCTACTTCTCTTGAAGACTTACAAAAGGGTTGGATTCAGCTAAAGGAAGAGCGAGACACCTTCGAAGCTCAATTCTACGCAAGCGAGAAAAGGGTTTCGGAGCTTACAAAGCAACTTCATGAAGAACAAAGATTGAACGCCTACCTAGAACCAAAGAGGATGCGTTCGACCTTTTTGTCTTAGAAATTTATTTGGTAAGCCCGGAAGGCACGTTGTGACCATTTTGAACTGATTAATGCAATTTGACGTTTTTTCATTCTTTGTCTAGACAAATTTAAATTTCATAAATCCTTGAAATCATTTGCATGCACATTTTTCATG
Organism: Vicia faba; assembly: GCA_948472305.1. NCBI lineage: Eukaryota > Viridiplantae > Streptophyta > Magnoliopsida > Fabales > Fabaceae > Vicia > Vicia faba. The sequence goes on along the minus strand of OX451739.1, from coordinate 1,016,215,074 downwards.
CATCATAACATAACAGGTTTTCCACGACAAATTTCCTTATCTTTCTACTGTTTATTTCAGTAAGATGGATATCGAGAAAATAATGAAAGACCTTCAAGTACAAAACTCCTAATTTCAAGAGACTCTACTGACCCTGGCCAAGGGGCAACAAGAGTTGATGACGTTACTAGCATCCAAAAAGAAACCAAAGAGGAAAGCCATAGTCAACATGGGTAAAAGATTCAGAGAGTCGATCCGCCAGATACCAATAGTTGAAGATTCGTCTGAGGAAGACGAAAATTAAATTGGAGAAGCAAGGAGTACCCAAGCTGGGTGTATTAATGACCGAGTATTCGAGGATGAAGACTATTTTGATGAGCAGTATCTTCCTGCCGACGATAAGTACAAGCAGCTAGAGGTTAGACTGAAGGCCGTTGAGATTCAAGCCATCTCTGGTTTGGATTTTAATGATTTGGGTTTAAGATATGGGGTTTTCATTCCCCATAAATTCAAGATACTAGTCTTCGTTAAATATGATGGGGTTTCCTACCAAAAGCTTCACCTGAAGTCATATGTCACAAAATACAACCGCACACCACCGACAAGAAACTTTGGGTCCACTTCTTTCAAGAAAGCTTGGCTGGGACTCAGCTAGAGTGGTATTACCAATTGGAGGGTTCCTGTATCCATACATGGGAAGACTTGGCCACTGCTTTCTATCACCAATACCAGTACAATGCTAACCTGGCGCTGACTAGAGTTCAACTGCAAGACATGACGATGGGTAAAAACGAAGGGTTCAAAGAGTACGCCCAAAAGTGGAGGGATCTTGCTAGTAGGATCCAACCATCATTAACTGATAGGGAACATATTTATATGTTTAATGGTTCGTTATATGGTCCATTTTTCAACTTATTGGTTGGGTGTTCTTCATCCCGTTTCACCGAACTGATCCTAACCGGTGAAAGGGTCGAAAGCGGTATCAAAAGAGGGAAAATCCCCATAGCATCTACTTCCACCTCCAATCACGTAAAGAAACACTTCACTGGGAAGAAAGAAACTAATGATGTGTATGGGGAAAGGGCCCGTACCAAGAAGGAAAACCACATGTCCGTTAATGCTGTTCGGATTTCCAACCCAACTACTGTTCAAAGACAATCTTCCAATCATCAACGATTTGAGACTCCACGAAGACAATTCACAAGGATAGACATGTCGCTATCTCAAGCCTTACAACACCTGTTAAAGGCTAACTTGGTGACACTGTGTGATCCTCTGGCCAATCCAGATACCTCCTCACCCAAATACAATCTGAATACCAAGTATGCATATCACTCGAATAGTCCAGGGCATGAGACCGACCAATGTTGGGCACTGAAGAATAAAATTCAAGACCTAATAGACAACAAGACAATCGAATTTGATTCTCCTACATTTCCCAATGTGATAACGGAACCAATGCCAAACCATGGCAAAGGTATCAATGCAATTGAAGACACCATTTTTGTTTCTTCCGTCAAAGATCTAACTACTTCATCAACCATTGTCAAAAAGAATCTGCTAAAAGTTGGGGTTTTCCCTGGCTGTTTGAAGGATTGTGATTGCAGCGCCACACAAACTAATGGATGCAAATGGCTGAGAGAAGGAATTCAACGCCTGATGAATAGTCATGAGATCCTATTTGAGAAAACTTTGTTCGCCAAAAGTTTGACCAATAAGATTGAAGACCTTTCCATCATAACCATTTCAAACAAGACTCTTAGGATCTCCTCAAAGGATCCTATCAGGATTTTGAATGAATCGACTGTTGCTCCTCTGATAATTACCGCCCCTGGGCCAATTCCGTACTCTTCCAACAAAGCAGTATCGTGGAACTACGATGCTGAGGTGTTTTACTATGGAATAAAGAAAGATGCTTGGATTGAAGAAAGCAAGGATTATGATGTTGGTAATATTACTGGCTCTAGTAAGGTGACCAGGACTGGGAGAATCTTTTCTCCCAACATTTCAACCCCAACTGCTACAACGGCACCTGTCCGCGTCACAGCTATTAAGTGTAGTGCTGGCACAAGGGGAAAAGAGAAAGTAGTTGAGCCTGCTGAGACAGAAACACCCGCAAAAGACATTGCTGCTGAGGAACCTTCCGCTCAAGAAATGGATGAGATCTTGAAAATTATAAAGAGGAGTGGTTTCAAGATAGTGGAGCAGTTGGGGCAAACCCCTTCCAAGATCTCCATGTTGTCTTTGCTGCTTTGTTCTGATGCTCACGCCCGAGCATTAATAAAATTCTTAAAGAAGGCTCATGTCCCTCATGAGACAACAACTGACCAGTTTGAAAATTGTGTGGCAAGCTTGACGACCGATAACGGTTTGGGGTTCTCGGATGCTGATCTGACACCACTTGGAAGGAGCCATAACAAAGCTCTGCATGTTTCTGTTGAATGTAAGGGGACTACCCTAGCACATGTTCTGGTTTACACTGACTCTTCTTTAAACGTGTTACCCAAGGGCGCTTTGGACCAGTTAGACTGCGAAGGAATGGTGTTGAAGCCGAGTGATATCATTGTAAGGGCTTTCGATGGGTCCAAAAGGACGGTTCATGGAGAGTTCAATCTCCCGATCAAAGTAAGCTCACAGATTTTCAACTCTACTTTCTATATCATGGACACCTGCCTGCTTACTCCTGTTTGCTGGGTCGCCCTTGGATCCATGGAGCAGGAGCAATAATGTCAACCCTTCACAAAAAGCTAAAATACCCAATCAAGGGGAGGATCGTCATTGTTTGTGGTGAGGAGGAATTCATGGTAAGCCATCTCAATTCTTTCAAATATGTGGAGATGGATGGCGAATTTATAGAAACCCCGTTCCAGGCTTTTGAAGTTGTTCCGCCTATGATTGCTACTGCCAAAGTCTCCTCCGACATGCCCAAAGCTGATAAGGTTGCGCCAAGGATGGCTTCATTTAAAGATGCTCGTGCCGCAGTCGAAGATGGAAACTGTGCTACCTAGGGGTAACTCCCTGAGATCCCGTTCAAAGCAGACAAATGTGGTTTGGGTTTTACTATCAGGGCTAAGAAAGGAGTGAGGCATGCTCGTGCAGGAAAGCCCCATCTCCGTATTGGAAATCATGAAGTAAATGTTGTGGAGGAGTCTGATGATGAATGTGCATTTGAAGAATGGGTATACCCTGCTACAACAGAGCTCAGCAATTGGCATGCAAAGGACTTCGTTCCCATCTCCTTCATTGAGGAGTAATTACTTGTTTATTGATTTCTTTCAATTCAAGAGCCTTTTATCTATAATATTAAACAATTACTTTTAAGCCATATGCCTGACCCGAGGCACTTTGGTCTATTTGTTAAGGGTTTTATTTATGTTCATTTTATCATATGATCATTCAATACAAACCATTGGACTTTTTGCATTCGAATTTTTGTGCTCATTGTCTTTCTTTTTCTTTAATACCTTTTTCAAATAGCCATGTATCTTACATGCATATACATACACTCCTGCAGATCCTCGTCCACTCTGGATCTCATTGCCAATGACTCTACTATTTTCGACTATGATTTCGAACATCTAATTAACTAAGCCGAATACGAAGGTGAGGAAGATTGTGAAATACCGGGAGAACTAGCCATACTTATAATGCAAGAAGAAAAAGTTATTCAGCCGCATGAAGAGTCAGTTGAAGTCATCAACCTAAGTACCGAGGCAGACAAGAAAGAGGTCAAGATCGGCGCCAACCTAGGAAGCAGTGTCAAAAGCAGATTGATTCAGATGTTGCATGATTATGTGGAAGTGTTTGCTTGGTCGTATGAAGATATGTCAAGGTTGGATACCGACATTGTAGTTCATCGTCTGCCAACAAAGGAAGATTGTCCTCTTATCAAGCAAAAAGTTCGTCGCATGCGGCCTGTCATGTCTGAAAAGATAAAAGCTGAAGTGATGAAACAATTTGATGCAGGACTCCTAGCAGTGACATATTATCCCCAATGCGCTACGAACGCGGTTCCAGTGCCAAAGAAAGACGAAAAAGTTCGTATGTGTGTAGATTATAGGGATCTGAATAGGGCAAGCCCCAAGGATTACTTCCCTCTACCTCATATTGATGCCTTGATCGATAACATTGCTCAGCATAAAGTCTTCTCTTTCATGGATGGTTTCTCCGGCTATAATTAAATTAAGATGGCTCCCGAAGACAGGGAGAAGACCACCTTTGTTACGCAATGGGGCACCTTTTACTACAAGCTCATGCCATTCAGATTGAAGAACGCAGGGGCAACATACAAAGGGCTATGGTGGCTTTGTTTCATGATATGATCCATCATGAAATAAAAGTATATGTGGATGATATGATTGCAAGGTCGCAAACCAAAGAAGAGAATCTCAATCACCTATACAAACTATTCAAGAGGCAGAAAAAGTACAAGCTGAGGTTGAACCCTAATAAGTGCATATTCAGAGTGAGGTCTGGAAAACTTTTAGGTTTTGTTGCTAGTGGTAAAGGCATCAAGGTCGATCCTGCAAAGGTAAAAGCCATTCAAGAAATGTCAATCCCCTATTCTGAAAAGGAGGTTAGAGGATTCTTGGGTCGTCTTAACTATATTGCCCGCTTCATATCTCATTTAATTGCAACTTGTGAGCCAATATTCAAACTATTGAAGAAAGATCAAGTAGTCAGATGGAATGATGAATGCCAAGCTGCCTTCGACAAAATCAAGGAATATCTACAAGAACCTCCTATCCTCATGCCTCCAGTTTAAGGAAAACTCTTGATCATGTACTTGATTATGCTAGAGATTTCTATGGGGTGTGTGTTGGGCCAACATGACGAGTCTTGCCGAAAAGAGCATGCTATATACTACTTGAGCAAAAAGTTTACCGACTGTGAAACCAGATATTCACTGCTCGAGAAAACTTGTTGCGCTCTGGCATGGGCTGTTCGCTGGCTAAGACATTATATGTTGACTCATACCACTCTATTGATTTCTAAGATGGACCCTATCAAGTACATCTTCGAGAAACCTGCTCTTTCCGGACGGATAGATAGATGGAAGATGATCTTTACTAAGTACGACATTCAATACACAACATAAAAGGCCATCAAAGGAAGTGTATTGGTAGATCATTTGGCCTATCAAGTTGTTGATGATTATCAGTCTATAAACTTTGACTTCTCGAATGAGAATATCATGCTAGTGACCGACTGCGCGAAACCTGGACCGTATGACGGACCTGAACAAGGATCCCGATAGACTATGGTATTTGATGGGGCTTCCAACGCTTTGGGTAACGGAATTGGTGTTGTAATCATATCCCCTGAAGGTTGCCACACCCCGTTCACTGCTAGACTATGCCTCGATTATACAAATAACATGGCTAAATATGAGGCAGGCATTTTGGGTCTGAAGGCTGCCATTGATTTAAGGATCAAACATATGAATGTGTTTGGAGATTCCTCTCTGGTGATCAGCCAAGTAAAAGGAGAATGGGTTACCAAGCATCCTAATCTCATTCCTTACAAGGAGTTTGTGCTATCTCTGATTCCTTACTTCGAAGAAATCACCTTTGAACATTTCCCTAGGGAGGAAAATCAGTTAGCCGATGCTTTGGCCATGATGTCTTTTATGTTCAAAGTAAAATGGGACAACGAAGCTCCTATGATTACAATTGAGAGATTCTATGAACCTACGCACTTCTACGAGCTTGGAACTAATGCTGAGAAGTCATGGTATCATGAGGTGAAGAGATACCGTGAAACACAAGAGTATCCCGAAGGAGCTTCCATCAACGACGAAAATTTCTTACGAAGATTCTCAGCCAAATTCTTCCTAAGAAATGGAACCCTGTATAAACACAACCATGATTCTACTCTACTTCTATTTATGGACAAGAAGGAGGCAGAGGAAATTATGGAAGACATGCATGATGGTCTCTTTGGGACTCACTCTAACGGACATACTATGGCCAAGAAAATCCTGAGAGCTGGTTAATATTGGTCAACAATGGAGACTGATTGCCATCACCACTCAAGGACTTGTCATAAGTGCCAAATCTATGCTGACAAGGTCCATGTGCCTCCTATTCCTCTAAATGTCATGACTGCTCTGTGGCTGTTCGCAATGTGGGGCATTGACATGATTGGAGAGATTAAACCCACTGCTTCCAATGGACATCACTTCATTCTGGTCGCTATCGATTATTTCACCAAATGGGTCAAAGCCGCCTCATTTGCCTCAGTCACCAAGAACATGGTAGCCATATTTATCAAACATAATCTCATATGTCGCTACGGTATCCCCAAAAGGATTATCACTAATAATGGGACCAATCTCAATAATGTTATGATTATGGAACTTTGCACTCAGTTCAAAATCAAGCATCACAATTCTTCTCCTTATAGACCTAAAATGAATGGCGCAGTGGAAGCAGCCAACAAAAACATTAAGAAGATTGTGCAGAAGATGGTAGTAACATACAAGGATTAGCATGAGATGTTACCGTTTGCTCTTCATGGCTACCGTACTTCTGCTCGGACATCAACTGGGGCAATTCCTTTTTCTTTGGTCTATGGCATGGAAGATGTCCTTCCAATAGAAGTTCAAATCCCCTCACTAAGGATTATGAATGAAGCAGGTTTAGGCAAAGACGAATGGATTCAGACAAGATTGGATCAGTTGAACTTGATCGATGAAAAGTGACTGGCTGTTGTTTGTCACGGTCAAATGTACCAGAAGCGTATGGTCAAGGCTTTCAACAAAAATATCAGGCCTCGAGTATATCAAGCTGGTGACTTGGTAATAAAGCGAACCATTCTTCTACAAGGTGATCCCATGGGAAAATGGACTCCCACTTACGAAGGGCCATTTGTTGTCAAGAAAGTCTTCTCTGGTGGTGCCATGATGCTGACTACTATGGATGGCAAAGATTTCCCACATCCACTGAATGCAAACATAGTCAAAAAATATTATGCATAAGAGATACGCTAGGTTGACACACCTAGGCAAGATAAGTGCATCCCGGCAAACCAAAAGGTTTGGGCCAAAGTTAGGGATATATGCAAAAGATTATACACCCGGCAAGTCGAAAACCCGAAAGGGCGACTTAGGCAAAAATGGGTATCCTGGTGGGCTAAAAACCCGAGAGGGCGGTCAAGGCAAAAATTAAGGATTAAAAAGTGTATGACTATGTCCCGTGGAATCACCACAATCTACTTTATTACCAAGGTCCGAGTTCAAATGATCCAAGATCAATCTAATCAACTTTTGTCAACGGCAAGGGACGTTCAAAGACATTGGGGCAATAGTAGAGTTGGAATGCAATGAGATCATTTCCACATGGTTGTTATCTCTTTCTTCAAAAAAAATTTCCTTTCGACGATTTCCTCTTATTAAGATCTCCGTCTCTTTGTACAAAAACGCCTATTCATGGGCAAAACATCAATACAAATATACTTTGAAGTGTAAACTTTTTGTTTTTGTTTTGAGTGCAAAGATGTCCAATGACTAAAATTTAATGAACATATGCATATGAATATGATTAAACTATTTAGCAAATATGTTCCTCCAAACAGCAATGAGCATCTCTTTAATGCAGTTGAGATATCTCCACAGAGTTATCCCATCAGCATTATCCCTGCAAAGCCGGCTACAATAAACCTTTGCTCCGACAGAGTTGCCCACAAAGCTAGATTTATGCAACCCTCAGTCAGAATCTCCATATCTCGATAGCCCTCTCCCCAGCTGAGTTAGTCTTAAAAGAAAAAGTCGTGCAGATGTCTTCCTAAGAATTTACCTCGCCAAGCAGATCATCAAACATTTCTCTTCAACAGGGTTCATTCCCCAAACAAAATGATACACTCCTCAACAGAGTCTTTTCCTATTCAAACAACTTTCAGATACTATGAAGACTGGACCCGACCAGGTAATAGTTTAACTTCTCAAGATACTATGAAGCCTGGACCCGACCAGATAGTAGTTTAAGATACTATGAAGCTTGGACCCGACCAGATATTAGTCTAACTTCTCTAGATATTCGACCAGACAAGGGTTTAATTCCCTTTCCCAAGTAGAGTTTTCCTCTACCCCAAGCAAGTTACTATGAAGCCTGGAACCCGACCAGATATCAGTTCAACTTTATCCTATGAAGTAAAGTTACTGCAAAGCCTGGAGTTCGACCAAATAGCAATTAACTTCATTCCCTTATAAATTTTTTGTGAAGCCTGGAACCCGACCAGATAACAATTAAATTCAAGCAATTTTCTGCGAAGCCTGGACCCGACCATATATCAGTTCAAGTAAGTTCCTGTGAAGCCTTGAATCCGACCAGATAGCAATTAACTTCATCCACTTCAGAAATCTGTGAAACCTGGAATCTGACTATTGTACCCCAAAATTTTCCCTCTCATTTATCAAGTAATCTCTCACAAGATCTCCTTGGATTTAAGACTACACAAGGTTAAATCAGCTCAAGACACCTCCTCAAGCACTGATAATTGAAAATTAGGGTTTGAGTTTTCATAAGGAAAAATGGACTTTTAATTCCCCATATGACTTTCATGGATCATTTCACCCTCAAGATTGCTCATGTCAAATTTCAAGTCTTGGATCACATTTTTGCTCAGTCAATTGATCAGTTGACCTAAAATCAGCTATATTGGGGAAAAAGTCAATTGTGGTCAATTTACAGTCAAACTTTATAATTTTTGGTCCATATCAACATCATGAACTCATATATGTCATTTGATCAAGTTTAGATCATAATTCCTCAAGAAATTTGATCTGAACATCAAAAGGGAAAAATGGTCAAAATTAGGGTTTTGACTAAGAAGGTGCAATTTCTTATTTTTGACCTAGCAAATGACTCATTGGTTTAAGACATGATCTCAAGGTTTAAAATACTTAATTTTAACCTAATGGCATGTCTCAAAACATTTCTCAAGTTCAATTGATTGACAGTTGAATTTCAGTCAACTAATGAAAAGTCAACTGTATACTGAAAAGTCAAACTTTGACATTTTGGTCAAAATCAAGTATCAAAGATCACAATTCATCAAGACATGTCAAAATATGAAACTTGTTCATCAAGAAATCAAAAATTCAATATTTCATTTTGAAAAGTCAAAATTTCTAAACTTAGAAATTTTTCTAAGTGTTGGAAATTCACATTTTTTTTATAACTTTGAGCCAAATTTCCACCATGATGCAAGATGATTCAAAGGAAACTTCCAACATGAAAGTTGTATATCTCAATGAGATCTAAAATATTGTAGAACACAATTTTTTCTATAAATGCATGTATTTCAAGTTATGATTTTAATAAGACATGTTCATGAAACTTGAAAAACTTAGTGAAATTTTGCCCTAGTTTAGGCAGGATTTTGACCTAACTTCATGGAAATTTTTCACATAGTTCCAAGATGAATCTTAAAACATTTCCAACATAGAGGTTGTAGAGGATGTTACAAGCTTTCCAAAATGTCCAAGAACTAATTGAGATCATATTTGAGCAAGGAGAATCAAAGGCAAGAAGTTAGGGTTTCATTCTTGAACTACAAGTCATTTCTTGATGAACACATAATGCAATCTCAATGTTAGGCTGTATAATATTGCTTTGCAGGCCTTCTAACTTGTGTATCTATCCATCATTAATGGATTACATAAACTTTTGAGCTATAATCCAAGTGGTTTTAACATTGTCCAATTCAAATTGCCATTTTGTGAAGAAAGTTAACAATGCCATTCTTGAAAAGAAAGCTTTGTGCACAAAGTCAGTTCTTGAGCCTCTCACTTGTTCCCTCTGATCACACTCCATCTACAAAGTCAGAAGCAAGTTTGTTTAAAGCATAACCACTCTACATTAACAAGTACAAAGGCATTGAAACTTGATTTTTCAAAGAAATCACATGTTGAGCTTAAACATTTGATTTTAAATTCTGATCAAATACAAGCCTCAAAACTTGTTGCTTATAAATAGAGGCACTATTTTGTGAGCTAAGACGATCTTAAGCACCCTGAAACTCTCTCAAACTCCCTCAAACTAGAAATTTTCCAAAAACACCATTGTTGCACAGTTTCTGAGTTTGAACTTGTAACTCCCATTTCCCTCGTACGTTTCTTGGATTTTCACTTCCAAAAGCTCCTATACATCAAACATAGTCCATCCATGACCCTATTACATAACTGTAACTCTATTTCCATCATCCTCCATAACCAAAAACAGAGCACTGCAAGTTGACTTCTCCAAGCCATTCTAGCCATCCATTGCTCAAGCTAATCATTGCATTAGCTTCCTGGGGACTTGAGGAAGCTAACCTGATCATTTCAGCACCTTGAATCAAGCTCATTTGCATTTCACGATTTCCAGTTTTGAGGTACATTTTCTGAACTTCTATCTTTTCATTTAGGCATTGTTTATATTTGTGAAGATAAAATCTAGACATCATTGCCCTGAAATTGTACATGTCCATAGATTTCCTTTATATTGATTGAGCTTAGAGAATTTTAGGTTTGAATCTCAGAAAATAATTAGGTAAGAATTTGGTACTTTTAGAAATTCTCATTCATCTTTGATTTATAGCTTATGATATTTATATGGTTGGATTCGTATGGAAAATGGAGCAACTTTCATGTTTGCATATTTCATTTTTGTTGAGAAATGAGCGAGTTACAAGAACCATGGATGGAGGTTGAAGATGAAGTCATATTCAGGACATGACTTGTGTTATATATTTGTTATTTTGTTTATGTTATTGGATGTACAGCCACCCCAATGGCAAAGGTAGCGCGCGTGTATGCTGAGGGTCAGGGGTTCAAGTCCCAGCGCTACCTTTTGTTAATTTTTTCAACATTTTCCCCCTTTTTTGTCAAACAGGCACATGGGCCTTCAAGCTGTTGGGCCTTTGTTTTTTGCTAACTTCTCACCCTTCCAGTTACTTTTGCACACATGACCCAAACCTTTTTTTATTTTTATTTAATTCGTTTTCTTTTATATTTTATATTATATTATATTTTTTTATTATTACTATTATTATTATTTATTTATTTTATTAAAAATCCAAAAAAATATTTTATTTATTATTTTCACATTTATATGTTTATTTTCGTTATAAAACAAAAAGAACAAAAACATTTTCTTAAAAATTAATTTCTTTTTTCTCTTAAATAATTAATATTTAGATTTAGGTTTAATTATTATGTTTTCTCTTTTATATAAAACTTAATTTATAATTTAGGTTTTCTTTTAATTAATTAATTTTCATGTTTCTTTTATTAAAACTTAAAACCTTTCACAAAAAAACCCTAAAAAAAATACTTTTTAACCTAATCTCTTTTTTTAATTAATTTAAGTTTAATTTTGTTTAAATTTTGATTAATCATTTTCCTTAATTAGGTCAAAGTTAAAACCTTTAACAAAAACCAAACAAAAATCATTTCTTTTTCCCTTTACATTCTTGCATTATTTTATTTTCAATTCTTATACATTATTCAATATGGTTGTAATAGATAATTAGGTTTAATTTTCTTGCAAATCCCCATCTGTAAATTTGTATACCCCCTCCACTAATGATGTAATAGCGTAGTAATTTGATTTTCCTCAATTTATCGCTTTATATAAATGCTAGTAATTAGGGTTTGTATGGAAAGATAAAATCAACAAGTTAGCAAACCCTAATTCAAGACAAAACAATGCATGTAAATTCAATACACTTGCACACTTGCACCCTTAAGGTAATTCCACTTTATTGTCTTACAAAAATAGCCATGTTATGCATGTGGGGTATCTTAGCAAAAACAAATGAAAAATACAAGATCATAGTCCCTCAATGACGCTATCAATGTTGCCTTTCAAAATGATCTTAGTCCCTCAAAGAGAAAATGCTAAGATATCTTACAACATTGCTATCATGACTATACGATGACCCACGTCCGTCCCTTTACATCCAAAGATAAGGCTTCTTACCAAATCAATGGTAAGATAGCAACATCAAAGGAAGGAAGAAATGAACAAATACTTTTGAGTAGGTAGATTGTTCCTAGTTGATTGCTCACTTTCAAATCAAACATCCTTGCTTATTTTCAAAACAAACACCAAACACTTCCAAAACACTTTCAAAACACTTTCCAAACATAAATTATTTTCAAAAGCTCAACACTTTGTATACGTTCTTACGAACGAGAACTATTACAAAGTTTGCCTAAACGAAGGCCCCTTTTCAAAATACTTTCAAAAACCACACAAAGCACATTTTCAAACAAAAGCAAGTGATCTAGCAAGCAACTAAGAGCCCATAGATAACTATGGATGAAAAGGGTGCTAACACCTTCCCTTTTCATAATCTACACCCCGAACTCAAGAAATAATCTCAAAGGTCTTTCCTGTTCTTTTCAGCCTTTCCTTTTGGATAAAATATAAGTCGGTGGCGACTCTTGCTAACCGCAACAATTGCGATAAAACACAAAACACCCAAGTCAGTTCCCCCACTGTATCACACAACAGGCGACTTTGCTGGGGAGAGCTTAAAAGTGGGGTTACCTTAGGGCTATATCACCTTTATTTGCTTTCATTTGTTTGACTTGTTTGCTTTACATTTTGGTTCTTTTTTGGGCTTGTTTTAAATCCTCTACCCGGATTTAGGATACCTTATAGGTAAGTAGCAATACATTATAGAAACTGTGTGGGATATACCGACATGGTCTAAGCAATAGCTATGTTAGTGTGACACATTTATGGGTACCGGTATCCCTTGAGTAGTCAAGGAGAATACGGGGCCGTTGTGTGGTGTCATGAAGCACTAACTGACTTTAGAACCTTTACTTGACCAACTTGGCCATTAGGACGTAGTGAGATAACCGGCTTTGGTGCAGTCCGAAGTTGGTTGATACTCGATACTACACTTATTGATATTTGACTTCTAGGAATATTTTGGTTGCCGTGAAAGAGGCTTGCATTGAAACAATGCCCGATAAGACAGATCAGTGATATTGAGATCCCTTAGAACTCAGTTACTATTTCTAAGACAGGTTTGAGCCAACTAAACTTCAAGAGGGTACTTACCTATGAGACTCCATGCAAGCCTAAACCTAAGGACTTGTTTTCCTTGTTTGTATATACTTACTTGTACATAACATCATAAACATCATAATATTCATACTCATTCTCACTAACCATTTCAAGGATTTTTTGGATTTATTTTTGTTCTGTTTTGTAGGATATGGCTTCTATCCGCGGGAATACTATCCAAGTCAATCTCGTAAGAATTCCTCCTCAACTCAAAGAGTTATCATCAAGGTTCCCTGAGATTTCTTCATTCACCGAAAGACATGGTGTTGTACCCCAAAATTTGCCCTCCTATTTCCTCAACATTTTCTCATCACAAAAACCTTGATGATCAAGATCCAATTAGGGTTTCCTCTGCTCAAGACTTCTCCTTGCACTGTTAACCCAAATTAGGGTTTGGGGGTTGAACAAAGATGTTTTGACCTAAAATGCCTAAGATGACTTTCATGCTTCATGTTGGACTCCCAAGTTTATCCATACCAAGTTTCAAGTCTTGATTCCAAGTTTTGCCCAGTCAATTGGACAGATGACCTAGAAATCAGCTGTATTGGGGAAAAAGTCAACTGTAGCCAATTGACAGTCAAATCTCATGAAAATTGACCCACACCAACATTATGAACTCATATGGACCATTTGATCAAGTTTGGATCACAATTCCACAAGAAATTTGATCAGATCACCAAAAGGGCAAAATGGTCATTTTTAGGGTTTTGACTGCACAAAGGCAATTTTTGACTGTTTGACCTAGCCATTGGCAAACCAAGCTCACATATGGACTCAAGGACCCAATGAAATGGTCTTGACACATTCATCAAGCTCAAAAGATCCCAAGTACACAAGATTGACAGTTGAATTTCCCAGTCAATTGATCAATTTTGACTGTACATTGAAAAGTCAAACTTTGACTTTTTGGTCAAAATCAAGAGTCAAGATTCATTTTTCATCAAAACATGCCAAATCATGAAACTTGTTCACCAAGAAACCAAGAAATGCAAATTAGGGTTTAAAATGAATTTTTTTTATAACTTAGAATTTTTCTAAGTTATGAAAAACCCTAATTTTTTCCCAACTTTGCCCCACTTTTCCACCATGATTCATTTGGATTCAAACAAAAGTCAAAACATGAAAGTTGTAGCTTGTTGCATAATCTACAATTTTTATTCACAAAGTTTTCTCATTTGAAGCTTGTATCTCAAGTTACAAATTTTTGAATAAGGGCACTAAACCATTCTTAACTTAGTGAATTTTTGACCTATTTTGACAAGTTTTTCTACCCCACTTCAAGGCCATTTTCCATACACTTCCACTTGAAATTTCAAATTGAACTTCAAACATGGATTGAAGTACACATTCCAAGCTTTCCAAAATGTCCAAGAACTCATCAAACAACCTCATGGTTAGGGAGAATCGAATTTCACAATATAGCAAAAACTCACTTTTGAATTGGCCATTTATCATGTTCATAAGTTATGCAAACTTCTCAAAACCAGCATGCCCTTGATTACAGGTCCTTAAACCAAGTTACACTCAATAATTAAATGCCAATCCATTGTGTTTTAGCTTTGTTTTGTTCATATAGTCATTACACAAGGAATTAAGCCTTAATTGGAAAAAGTGGTTTATCCATTTTTGAAAAGAAGAACTTTATGTCAAGTTTGAAAATCAAATGGTACAATGCATATCTTTGGACACATGATTCATGGACATAACACTCTGATCAAGACAAAAAGATGCAGCATAGTGTGAGGGCCTGTACAAGC